>CM077155.1:85054549-86254549 GCA_039583875.1 Platanthera guangdongensis | reverse complement strand
TAAACCTCTTCTTAGACAATCTTGTCTCTTCTTCTTTTTGCAATGCCTCTTTCATGGCTTCAGATATAGGCTGAACAACCTTTTCAATAATCACATTGTCCTTGCCCCCAGGTGGGCTGTACATGGTCTGTACATCAGCATGCACCATTTCAAAATCTGGAGGAGGATAAATGACTTGAGCTACTTCTGGTTGCTCACCTCCAAGATAGGCAGGGTTAATTCCAAATTCAGCAACATCATTGTCATCACACAGAGGAGGATATCCAAGAGTTGCTCTGATAGAATTTGATATCCACTTAGCATGGTCAGAGCTTGCCTTGACTAACACTCTCTCCCCCTTTATGACTTCTCTAGCCATGTGATCTCTAACATCATCCTTCTGAAATCTTATTTGATTATCCAAGTATCGGACTCCATCTTTAAAGAAAGGTTTGAGCTTTTTAAGTTGTTCAGATATGGCCTTCTGGGAGTCTTCAATGGCAGTCTTAACAGCATTGATTTCTTCTTGAAATACTTTATCAAATTCAGCTTTAGCAGCAGCAGTAGAGGTAGAAGGTTCAGCAGCCTGGTTCTTTAATTCGGTGACAATAGCATTATGGGAAGCAGTAAGATTGTCATTCATCCTTAGCTGATTTTCAAGAACATACCCTTGCTTCAATGCTATGTCATATACTTGTGCTTTTATCTTTTCTTGGTGTGTAGCCAAATACACCACTGCATTTCCACCTTTGTGGAAGCAGTCTGTCATCTCTTTCTTGTTAAGGTTCATTTCAAACCTTATAGACTTGATATCTTGGGCCAGATCAAATTGCAATGATTTCTGCCCTTCATCCACATACTTCTCAATTGCTTTTCTATGTTCATCAAGTTTAATCTGCATTGCCACCATTAAAGCACTATAATCTATTGATGGTGGTTGCTGAACTATAGGCTGTGGTGCAATAGATTGTAGAGCCTTCTTATAACTTTGGCTTCTTCTCTTGAATACATAAAGTTTCTTTTGCTTAGCCCTTGTAGCCTCCTCATCTTCAGATTCTGAGGAGCTGGCTATGTCAACCCTCTCCTTAGGGCTTGGAGGCCTCTCAGGCTGCACATCAGGTGCCTTCTCAGTTTCTTGCCTCACAGGCTCTTCCAGAATCTGCACTTGCTCCCCCTCAAGTGAAGCATTCTCTTCTTCAGCAGCAGCCTTGTCCATGTCAAAATCTTGTTGGTCTAGATTTAAAAATAAATCTTCAATGGTGAATTCTTGTGGTGAAGGAGCTGGAGTAATTCTAGGTTCTTCAACCACTGGATCAGGAACCACTTGAACAACAACAGATGTGTCTTCTTTGACAGCATCTGGAACTTGACTATTCAGCTGAGTTTGCTTATGATCATTAGACAAATCAGTATCTTCCATAGAAAAATCTAAAGTGTTTAGTTCAGTGATTACCTCTAGTATGATGGTGGTTGCTTGTTCACTTTCCAGTGTAGTGGGTTCAGTTACAACTGGAAGCTCCCCCTGGCTGTGATCCTTGTGGATGGGGCTAGCTTGAGGTAGCTCCCCCTGGATCTCAACAACCTCTTGAGCAGCAGGAGATTTCACTGCAGGCTCTTCCTCATGCTCATCTGGAGTGAAGACAACTTGTTCTTCACTATCCGAGCTGCTAGTGGACTCTTGTGCCACTTGAGCAGTCTTCCTTTTCTTCTTGGGAGGAATATCTTTCTCAGCAACTATCTTCTCAGGGGTTGGCATCTCTTTAGTCAACACCCTGTCCCATCTGGAAAACAACCTCATGTCCATTTTCATCATGTGATTTATTTTGCTTCCAGCAGCAGTACTCATTACCTCCGGTATGGTACCAGCTAGGTAGAGACTTAAGATTCTGCCCAGGTTGGGCTTCTTCAGACTTTCTTTGATTTTCTCAAATACTATAACTGACCAATCAGTTCTTAAAGTGAAGATAATCCTGGTCATTATATTGAACATAGAGGCAGACACACTGTCATGCCCTCCTGGCTTGCTTAAAAGTACCTTACCAACTATCTCAGGCATGAATTTGCCTTGATTGTTCATCCCTTTTCGATTGAAAATAGAACCAATCTTCATCTTAGAGTCTAGTCCACACCAGGTTAGAGCTTCCCTGGTCTTTGATGCAGTAACTTCATCTTCCTCTTGAGCTCTTGGAAGCTGTAGAATCTTCCTTAGACTTTTTGGTGATACCTTGACCCTCTCACCATGAACTCTGGATTTGATTTTGTATCCAGATTCGTCCACCTTTGCTCCATTGAGGAATTCAAGTACCTCTTTCTTCCATATCTTAGTAGGTTCAGAAACTAAATATTCTAATCCTGAATCGACTACTAGGGTTACGACAGCTTTAATTTCTTGATCGGCATCCTCAAAAGCGCCGCGCACCAGCTCGTATCCCTCGTTGACATTCTCCTCAAGCTTAGGCGCCATTAGGGTTTGTAGAAATTGTCTTGAGAGAAGAGAGGTGTCGACACAGAAGTTTGGTCTCGAAACTTTGAAAGCGTGTCGACAGACAATGACAAAGCCCTATTTATACCTTTCTAATTTTGAAGATGAACAGGCGGGACAGCAAACTTAAAATGTGTCGACACTGGCAATAAGTGTCGACACTGACTTATAATGTCTCGACACATATGTGTCGACACAAGTTTAGTCAACAGATTTGATGTGTCGACACTTATTTATGTGTCGACACAACATAACTCGACACATTGTCGAGACTTTACTTAGAAAATTCTGAGTAAATATTAAGTGTCGACACCACTTTGGATGTGTCGACACCTACTTGGCATGTGTCGACACTAGTATTCTGAAGTGTCGACACCAACTTCCTAGATGTGTCGACACCTATTTCCTGAAGTGTCGACACCACTATACTGTGTCGACATAGACTTGTCTATGTGTCGACACCTTTTTACTTAGCCAATATCAATTCTGTAAACTTACTCTAACTTTATCATTCCTAGTTCAATTTTAAATCTATTGAACTTAGCTTCTTCTAGGGGCTTAGTATACATATCAGCTATTTGATTATCAGTTTTAACACATTCTAATAAAATATCTTCTCTTTCTACATGCTCCCTAAGAAAATGATATTTAATTTCAATATGTTTTGTTCTACTATGGGATACAGGATTATTAGCTATTGAAATAGCACTTGTAGAATCACAAAAGAGTGGAGTTCTACTTACCTGAAATCCATAGTCCTCTAGCTGATGTTGTATCCACAGAAGTTGAGCACAGCAACTTCCTGCAGCCACATACTCTGACTTTGCAGTGGAGATAACCACACTTGTCTGCTTTTTGCTACTCCATGAAATTAGTCTCCCACCTAGGAATTGACAGGTTCCAGTAGTGCTTTTTCTATCTTCTTTGCATCCTGCAAAGTCTGCATCTGAATAACCTGTTAGTTCAAAATCTCCATTCCTAGGGTACCAGAGGCCTAGATAGGGAGTGCCCTTTAGATATCTCAATATTCTTTTGACTGCTGTCAAATGAGACTCTTTAAGGCAGGCTTGATACCTTGCACAGACACATGTTGCATACATGATATCTGGTCTACTAGCAGTTAAGTATAATAGGGAGCCAACTATCCCTCTATACAAGGTTTCATCCACATGTTTCCCTGCATCATACTTGCTAAGAGACATACTTGACCCCATTGGAGTCTTCATGGTACTGGATGAATCCATACCATACTTCCTTATGAGTAATAAGGTGAACTTGGACTGACATATGGATAAACCACTCTCAGTCTGTTTAACTTGGAGACCCAAGAAAAACTTCAGCTCTCCCATACTACTCATCTCAAATTGACCTTGCATAAGTTTTGCAAACTTTTTGCAAAGGCTGCTTTCAGTAGACCCAAATATAATGTCATCTACATATATTTGGACTAGTATAACTTTGCCTCTAGATTCCCTAAGGAATAGAGTCTTATCTATTTTTCCCCTTGAGAACTTGTTCTCAATGAGGAAACTAGATAGAGTTTCATACCAAGCCCTAGGGGCTTGCTTTAACCCATATAAAGCTTTCCTAAGTCTATAGACATGATGAGGTAGAGTTGGATCAACAAAACCTGAAGGCTGTTCCACATAGACTTCTTCCTTAAGATTACCATTCAGAAATGCTGACTTGACATCCATTTGGTAAACCTTGAATCCTTGATAGGTTGCATAGGCCAAAAACATCCTTATGGCTTCCAGTCTGGCTACTGGAGCAAAGGTTTTATCAAAGTCAATACCTTCTTCTTGCCTATATCCTTTAGCAACCAATCTTGCTTTATTCTTAATGATGACCCCTTGTTCATCCATCTTATTCCTGTAGATCCACTTGGTTCCTATTATATTGTGGTCTTTAGGTTTAGGAACAAGTTCCCAGACCTTGCACCTCTTGAACTGATTAAGCTCTTCTTGCATTGCTTCAGTCCATTGTGGATCTAGTATGGCTTCTTCAAACTTCTTAGGTTCAACTTGAGATAGAAAACTGGAGTAGACTACTGCATTCATGTATCTGCTCCTAGTTTGTACCCCTTGTCTTGGATCTCCAATAATCTGCTCTACTGGATGATCTCTAAGATGCCTATTGGCTGGAGGCATCCTAACTTCTGCTTGAACCTCTTCAGCATCTCCATCATGCTGTACTCCTTGTACTTCTTCTGCAATTGGCACATGTAGTTCTCCCCCTGGACAACAGCTATTGTCCTCTACTTGCTGTCTTGCAGCAGATACTTCTTCTATAGTAAGCTTGTCCATTTTCTTTGTTAAACCTGTGGGGCTGCATACACTACTAGACAACTCATTATTAATAAGTTTAGTCTCATCAAAAACTACATGCACAGATTCTTCTACAACTTATGTAGTCAAGTTGTAGACTCTATAAGCCTTACTGTTGTTGCTGTACCCAACAAAAATTCCCTCTTGGGACTTGGCAGCAAACTTAGTCAAGTAAGACTTCCCATTGTTAAGTATGAAGCATTTGCAACCAAAGATCCTGAAATAGGATAGGTTTGGTTTCCTGCCTTTCACAACTTCATAGGGGGTCTTGTTGAGTCCTTTAGTGATGGTAGCCCTATTTATAACATGGCATGCAGTATTAACTGCTTCAGCCCAGAAATACTCTGGCAGTGATGTATCACTTAATAGGGTCCTACCAGCCTCTATCAAGGTTCTATTCTTCCTCTCAGCAATGCCATTTTGCTGAGGTGTTTTAGGTGAAGAGAATTCTTAAAATATCCCAAATTCTTCACATAGTTTTGTCATGCTATTAGACTGAAATTCAGTACCATGGTCACTTCTAATCTTGACCACTGTACTGTCTAGTTCATTCTGACTTTGCTTGACAAAGTTATGGAAGACACTAGGTGTTTCAGATTTCTGTCTTAAGAAGAACACCCAGGAAAACCTTGAGTAGTCATCTAGAACTACAAAGGTATAGACCTTCCTACCTAAGCTGTGAACTGGCATTGGATCAAAGAGATCCATATGCAATAGATATAAACACCTCACAGCATTTTTGTTTTCTATGCTTCTAAAGGTGGATTTAGTCTGCTTGCCCTTTTGACAAGCTGAGCAAATACCATCTTTAACACACTTAACTTGAGGACCATTCCTCACTAACTCTTTGCTAAAGAGTTTGCCAATAGTCTTGTAGTTAAGATGGGCAAGCCTCTTGTGCCATTTGACACAATGAGAGACTGTCTCATCAGCTACAAGACACACTGGAGAACCACTGTTCTCAACCATAATGTCTAAGCAATAGACATTCCTTTTCCTATACCCAGTCAAAATGATCTCTTGATCACTTGACCTCTTGATATGACAACCATTTTTAACAAATGAGATGTCATACCCTACATCACTTAATTTACTTATACTTATTAGGTTGTGTTTCAACCCTTTAACATAAGCCACTTGAGTAATGGTAACCAAGTTGCTAGAAATGTTACCAAATCCTTTGATGATTCTTTTTTCAGAACCACCAAAGGTGACTTTTGGACCATCTTTTATTGGAATGTAGTCCTTTAGTAATCCTCTAGTTCCAGTCATATGTCTGGAACATCCACTATCCAAGTACCATGTTGGGGTATGGCCACTTGGACTCACCTGCAAAACAGATTAATGAACCTTAGAACCCAAAGAATTCTTGGGTCCTTGGTACTTGTTAGTTTGCAACTTGACAAAACTACCTACTGGCTTTCCAACAGGTAATTGGCTACTCACTTTGGCACTAGCATTGTGCCAACAGTCCATTGCAAAATGGCCAACTTTGCCACAGCACCAACATTCAAACTTATTGTACCTTTGCTTAGGTACTGTCTTTGCTGTCTTATCTACAGCAGACTTGTTGAATGTTGAGGCTTTGCCCTTGGACTTGGACTTGGACTGCTCAGTCCTTGCAGGTCTAGTAAAGCCCAGTCCAGCTTTACCCTTGTGATGAACAAATTCATCAATTATGGGTAACACTGACTTAGGTTTAGAAAACCTAGCAACAAGCTCTCTCTCTTTCTGAAGATTTATCTCCAGACTCTTGATTTGATCATTCTTAAAGGTGATAGTCCCCATCTGAATCACTGTTATGTGTTTCAGCCTGGCTATCTCATTAAGCTTTTGATCAAATAGCTTCTCAGAATCTGTTGCAGCAGCTTTTAGATCAGGAATTTCCTTTGCCTGACTTTTGGCTAGGGACTTGCTCTTCTTGTAAGCTTGCAACAGTACTTTATATTCATCTATCAGCTGATGAATATCATCCTCAGACTCAGATACACTTTCATCACTTGATGAAAATGAATCTGATTCTGTACTGGCACAAGAAACTGAACTTAAAGTTGAACTTTGTACCTTACTGGGTCCTGGCTGCTCCAGGATTTTGTCACTCTCAGTCAATGCCATCAGTCCTTGGCACTGACAGTCTTCTTGTTCATAAATAGACTCCATAATCTGCATGAATTCTTCTTCTTCTTCAGCAAACAACCCTATGTATGCCTCAGCATCAGACTCAGTTTCTGAAGAAGAGATATCTGATAGAGTCTTCTCCTTCTTGGCAACAAAAGACTTCTCTTTCTTGCCTTTGAAATGATTTTTCTTCCTGTCACTAGACTCTTTTCTCTTCTAGGACAATATGCAACAACATGGCCTTGTCTATTGCAGCAATAGCACACTATTTTTGAAACAGTTGCCTTGCTAGATTTAGTCCTCTTCCTGTCCTTCTTTGAAGCCTTTTTATCCTGATAAAAATCTTCTTTTCCCTTTGAAGTAGAAGGCCTTGACCTCCACTGTTTCTTCTTCAAGAATTTCTGAAAATGTCTAGTGAAGGCAGCAAAGTCTTCATCACTTCCACTGCTTTCAGATTTTGTGCTGACTGACTCATCTGACTCTGATTCAACTACCTTTGGAGGTGGAGTTGGTGACTTATTCCTGCACTTTCTGGAGGCTTCTGTCTTGAAAGCTACAGTTCTTTCCTTGTGTTCAGTTGTTGTTGATTTCTCCTCCTCTTTTCTCACTGTCAACTGCATTTCATAAGACAATAACTTGCCAAACAGTGTAGGTGGAGGAATTTCTCCCAACTTAGCCATTTCTCTAATGGCACAGATCTTGGTGTCCCAATCTTTAGTTAGGGACCTTAGGAACTTGTCATTTAGTTCATAATTACTGAACTCTCTTCCATAAGACATGAGTTCATTCACTATCCTGTAAAACTTCTTATAGCACTCAGTTATGCTATCACCCTTTCCTTGTCTAAAACTCTCATACTCTTGATTTAGCAAGGATTTTCTATCTTGCCTAACTTCTTCAGAACCTTCCATATACACAATAAGAGTGTCCCACATCTCTTTGGCTGTCTTACAATGTATTAGATTCTGAAAAGTTGCATCATCTATGGCACTCACTATAATGTTTTGTGCCCTTTTGTCCATGGTGGCTAGGACAATCTCATCCTTAGTCATTTCAGAGAAATCCTTTGGGGTTCTCTGATTTGCATCTAGAACTGATATCTTCATGGGCACATAAGGCCCTTCCTTTACTGTGATGTATATCCTAGGGTCTGAGGCTTCCATAAACAGCCTTACCCTTTCCTTCCAGATCCCAAATATCTCTTTCTTGCATAGAGGTAATTTCATGGAACCCAATTCCTTGTGATTCTCAGAGGAACCCATGGTTCTTGATTTTCTTGAATCTGTAATTTGTCTTAGACTGAATCTGCCAATCAGGATCTCCTTAGACTGTTAGTCCTTTTTAAGGAACCTCCCTCTGATACCACTTGAAAGATATAGTACCTAAACACCTAGAGGGGGGGGGGGGTGAATAGGTGACCTAATTCTTTTTTAAACTTTAATGGCAGCAATCAGTTATAACACAGAATCTACTCTACTTTTGCAATCACACAGCATACACAGCAAAGCACAACATAGCAGACACAGAGTTTTATAGTGGTTCCCCAAGCTTTGGGTACATCCACTTTCCCCCTTCGCCTATCTAGCAGTGTACTAGATTCGGCCAAACTTCACCACTGTCTCAGAACCCAAACTGGTTCCTACACCTCAGGCCCAAGGCCCTACAACTCAACTTTTCCACAAAGCCTACACTCAGCCACAAAGGCCTACACTCAGCCAACAAGGCCTACACTCAGCCACCAAGGCCTACACTCAGAGATTTCAATCTCCTACACTCAGGCTCTCAAGCCCTACCCTCAGCCTTTATAATTATAGGCTTACAAAACACTCAGATCCAAAGGATCGTACAAGATAAAAATGAATTTACAATTGATTACTCAGCAACTCAGAAACAAGAGAGGGGAGTTGTGAGTTTTTTGATGAGTTCTTGGAAGAACTCAGCTGGATTCAATCTGACTTAGCTTTCTTCAAAGCTTCTTGAAAGTAGAACTCAATTAGATTGACTCCTTCTGCAATTGATCCTTGACCTCTGCTTCTTAAGATCCAGAATGAATCTGAATCCTTCTTCTCAGCCTAGTTCCAACGGCTGATTTCTTGGATGGAGCCCTCTCTCTCCAACTTCTTAGATCTGCACTTGGACAGCTAGATCTTCTTGTTTTGATCCTTGATCAATAACTTGAACAACTCTGTGAACCACTTTTTGAATTGCTTCAGCAACCTCAACAACTTCTGTAGTCTGTATGAGCCTATTTATAGGCCTTCTTCAGGGTAACCGGCTGGTCCGGTCCATAAATGAATTCTGACATCTCTGACAGGTGTTGTAGACCGGCTGGAACGGCAGCTGTCAAGTCATCCAGTCAATTCCTTAAAGTTCTCTAACTGTCTGAAAGTGTCGAGACTTTCTGTCTTTAAGTGTCGACACTTATAGACCAAGTGTCGACACAAGTTGTGTAAGTGTCGACACAAGTCTACAAGGTGTCGACACAACTCCTTGTGTTGTAGATTCTATGTCTCGACACAGTTTCTTCTGCATGTGTCGACACTGAAATTGAGTGTCGACACAAGTACTTGATCTTCTATCTTTTGCTGAATTCTTCTAAGTGTTGACACATCTCCTTTGTGTCGACACATCTTCATGTGTTGAATCTGTCAAGTGTCGACACTACTTCTTGGTGTCGACACATAGTCTTCAATGTTGATACTTGCTGAGTGTCGACACAGCTCCTTGTGTCGACACTTGATTCTTCTGTTGAGACTTCAGCTGAGTGTCGACACATTCCCTTAGTGTCGACACTTGTACTTAGAATATTTTTTTGATCTTTCTGTTCTTTGCTAAGTGTCGACACAGCTCCATGTGTCGACACTTTCTTCAAGTGTTGAGTCTTCAACTGAGTGTCGACACAAATTGTCTTGTGTCGACACTTTCTTTAAGTGCTGATTCTTCTGTTGAGTGTCGACACATTGTTCTGGGTGTCGACACTTATACTTAGTCTCTGCTGACTTTTGCTGAGTGTCGACACAGCTCCAAGTGTCGACACTTCCTAGTGTAGACACATTTCTTCTAGGTGTCGACACTGCTGTTAAGTGTCGACACAGCTTTACTGCACTTTTCTTCACTGAGTGTCGACACAGCTCCTTGTGTCGACACTTTCTGTCTGGTGTCGACTCAGCATCTCAGGTGTCGACACAATGACTCCAAGTGTCGACACTGCTTGTCTGGGTGTCGACACAAGTCTTCTTAAGTGTCGACACTTTCCCTCTGGGTGTCGACACATGGACTTAGAAATTTTTGCTTCAGTCCTGCAAATACTTAGCCTGCACAAGTAACTCAAAAACACATCAAATACATTTTGATGTATATCATTGAGTTGGGTGAGGCTTCTTCAAATCAGGTAGATTTAAACCAATGTACCCAACAATAGTCATTCTTCTGGAACTCAACACAGCATCTGTTAAATGTGTCGACACAAGTCCTGTGTGTCGACACAGCTTCTGCTTCCAGTGTCGACATAATTTCTGAGTGTCGACACAGCGTCTACTTTCAGTGTCGACATAATTTCTGAGTGTCGACACAGCTTCTACTTTCAGTGTCGACATAATTTCTGGGTGTCGACACAGCTTCTGCTTTCAGTGTCGACATAATTTCTGAGTGTCGACACAGCTTCTGCTTTCACTGCCGACATAACTTCTGGGTGTCGACAGAATTCTGGTGTGTGTCGACACAAGTGTTGTGTGTCGACACAGTCATTGTCGATAGAATTTTGGAATGAGTCGACAGCTTCTCTGTGTGTCAATACAAGTCCTGTTGATGTCGACACAATCTGTCCCTTGGTGTCGACACAGCGTTGTCGACAAATTTTTTGTGTGTCGACATAAATTCTGGGTGTCAACACAATCTGGCCCTTGGTGTCGACACATCCATTCCCAAGTGTCGACACCTGTACTTAGAGAATTTTCCTTTCCATTTTCTTAACCTGCACAAGATATCTCAAAACAACATCAAATACAACTTGATGCATATAATTGAGTTAGGTGAGGATTCTCCAAATCTGGTATACATTTTCCAATGTACCCAACAGTTACTTCTCGAGAACAACGAGTATTTCTTGAAATCAACAGAAGCATTTCTCGAGAGCTTAAAGACCTCTCGGGAACTAGAGGGGAAATTTCTCGAGTAGAGAAAAGGCATTTCTCGAGGGACAACACGCTTCTCGGGAACAAGTCCCGGCCACTCGAGAAAGAAGGGGAAAACTCCCAAGTACATTACACAATTCACTCTCGAGAACAGGGTTGTCCATCTCGAGTACTAAGCTGGGCAAATTCTGAAATTCGAATTTGCCTAACATTCTGGGATAAAATGTCGACTCTACAAATTTAGAAGCGAATACAACACTAGAATCCGACACACCATTCTTGAGACACTATCAACAAATGCTAACACAAGCAAAAAATCATCACAAAGATCCAAACACGCGCCGAGACTCCAAAATGCTCTGATCGCAATAAAACTGGACAAGTCCAAAGTCTCAAAACTTTATCCATTATATCAAGGAAAGCATTCAATCCAATCGAAATCCCAAAATCCGGTCATACAGACCCAACAGACGCAAAAATGCACAAACAGTGCAGCGCCGTAAATAAAATGTAAAAAAAAGGGGTAACGCCCTGACGTCATAAATATGACGACACCAAATCAAATAATAAAATCGGAAAATCTGGGGCGTTACAGTCACACCCCCTAAAAAGAAGTTTCGTCCCAAAACTTATCACAACATTAAAACAAAACCAAAATTAAAAAAATCCAAATATTACCAAAAACCTGAAGACATACCAGAACTAAGGGAAGAGACGCGGATGAGATTCTCTCGTCATCGACTCCAATTCCCACATCATGCTCTCGATGTCTTGATTTCACCAGAGAACTTTAACCATGGGGATGGTCTTTCTCCGCAACACTCATTCTTTAGAATCCAAAATACGAAAAGGTTCTTCCACGTACGTAAGGTTGGGCTGAATATGTGGCACCGAGTCAAGGACTTGATGATCACTACGAAGACACTTCCGCAACTGACTCACATGAAACACATCATGGACACCGGGGAAGGTAGCAGGCAACTCAAGCCTATAAGCTGACACTCCAATACGCTCTAGAATCTGAAAAAGTCTCACGTACTAGTGGTCTAACTTGTGGTTCCTTTCAAACCTTTTAACACATGACATCAGAGACACTTTCAAAAAAACCAAGTCGCCAACAACGAACACCAGATCAACCCTTCGTTATTTAGCATATTTCTCATATTGTTCTTGTGCTACCCGGAGCTTCTCCTGAATATGAGTCACATCATAATTCATTTCTTCAAGGGCTTCTGGACCTAGCAACGGTCTCTCACCAATCTCAGCCCAAAAACAAAGGAGTCCTACAACGCCTCCCATATATGGCCTCAAACGGGGCCATCTGCAGACTATATCTTGATAACTATTGTTGTAAGAAATCTCCATGAGTCTGAGACGCTCATCCCAAGCACCACCGTGATCCAAAATATAACACCTGATCATATCCTCCACGATCTGATTTATCCTTTACGTCTGAACATTCGTATGCGGATGATATGCAGTGGAATACCTCAAATTGGTACCCAACACCTCTTGTAAACTCTTTTAAAAACTAGACGTAAATCTAGAGTCTCGATCCGATACGATGCTAACAGGCACTCCATGTAATCTGATGACCTTATCAAGATATACCTCAGCTATCTTCTTCATAAAATACCCAATCTTAAAAGGGACGAATTGAACACATTTACTCAATCTATCAACTATCACCCAAACAGAATCATGCCCACGGGGAGATCTCGGTAAACCGGTGATGAAATCCATTAAAATACTCTCCCACTTCCTGTAACACCTCCCCTGTAATGATCGTATAATATGGGTCAGGCCGGGGCCCCACAACATACAGATGCCACAGCTTCAATATTAAAAGATGATATAGCTACCCAATCTCAAAGCTCATAACACAACATAGCGGAAACAACAAGCAAGACTAGAAGTTATCCACGTCTACAAGAGTAACGAAATGGCCTTATGGCCTTACAGCAAAAGTGAGTCCAAACTCAAAAAATACATCAGTCATAAAAGTGCATAAGCACTCCTAGTCTACCTCGGCATGCAAGCCGGTCAACATGGCCATCAAACATACAATGTCATAAATGTAGAGCTACAGCAAAAAGGTAACACTTCATGAGGAATAGGCCTTTCTGGCCGGCGAGCTAGCTCCTGCTTGCGAGCCTTGCCCAGTAAAAATTATTAGTAACGTGGGTCAGCAAAGGCTGACCTCAAACTGTGTAACCAACACATCTCCTCCCGGCCGCCCCTAACGGACCCAGGGGTACTCCTCCAACCTGCAAGTTAGCACTTCGTATGTCTCAAACATCATGGATAGCAAGAAAAGCAACTAAGGAAACAAGCTTGTATGTCTCAAACATCATACATGTTCTCTACTGTTGAGCATATAATAATAGGGCCTACTATGCAACATGAATGCAACACCCGGGCTTCACCCAAGGCACCCTACAGCATTTGCATCAAGAACAACATCACATCATTTGGGTAGTCATCATTTCCCATTGGCATAAAGCCGCAAACAAAGGGGAACCACAATCCCCCAACGACATACAAGCCGCCACACCGAAATCTTGCCAAGGCCCTACCCGCTCACGGTCGTAGCCCCGGGCTTGCCGGCAAACTCTTACTTCTCATGTCAGGATTCCGTCCAACACACTGACCGATTCTAAGAACCCTTGCTGGACCCCACCTGCTCATGGTCTCATTGCCCGGGCTTGCCCCATGCTCGGCATTCTCGTCAGTCTCACAAAAAGGGGACTAGTCTCGCCGGGACACTTTCCATACATGACTTGCACGTCACGGGATAGCCAGCCGACCACAGAGACACAGCCACGTCTTGGCACATCACAATCCAAGTCAATTCCACCCTAATCCCTCATTCGTACTGCAGCGTTCCCATGCACCAAGGAAACCATCTACCACCCATGCGGAGCTAACCTTATCCACCAAGGAATCCATCTACCGCCAATGAGGAGCTAACCTTGTCCGGTACTGGCAACACGTACTTACACAAGATAAAGGGAAGTACACCACAAACATCACAAACATCACAAACGGCCTCTTGTCGCAACGGATCTCTATGAATCCTTAGACCTCGTATGCAACATCACCGAGTCGGACTAACTATCGCGACTACAGCTTCACCCACCATGCCTAATCCACTAACGAATTGGACCTCTAACGCAAAAACATGTCGGGGACGGACTCAATCGACCCGGAGGTTCCTCTTGAACCTTGGCGACCCAAACCCCTCTCATTTGAGAGTTTGGTGCCCAAAAACTAGAAAATAAAAGATGCTAAAACATGAATCCTAAAACCAAGAGGAGAAGTGTCGTTAACCTCCGACTCCTCTTCCTATCCATGGAAAAATAGTCAGATGAAAACCTTCGTAACTATCTAGCCTCCACGGATCTGGACTCGGCTCGCAATTTGGATCGCCGAAACCTCTCTAACAGCCGGATCTCCTCTTCCTCCTTCGCTCTCCCTTCTCTCTAGAACTTAGATAGAGAACCAGTGGCAAAAGAATAAGGGTTTTGAAACCCTACCCTCGGGTATAATCCATTCGGAAAGACAACCAGCAGTCGGATCCCAAGAAAGAAAAGCACGGCTGTGATATAAGTCCAGCCTGGAAATGGGCCGAACTCCACATCCCGTCAAGGACATCCCGTGACAACCAGTCATGAACTCCGCTCGACGATCGTCAAATCAAAATCGTCGACCGCTGTCGAATCGTCGAACGGAGAATCACTGGCAACTCATCGAACCAGCCAAATCGTCGAACAGAGAATGCTGGTGAAATCGTCGAACGCAGATCCCTGGCAAATCGTCGAATGCAGGTCCATGGAAATCGTCGAACGCAGAATGCTGGGGAAATCGTCGAACGCAGATCCATGGTGATCGTCAAACACAGAATGCTGGGGAAATCGTCGAACGCAGATCCATGGAAATCGTCGAACGCAAAATGCTGGGGAAATCGTCGAACGCAGATCCATGGAAATCATCCAACGCAGAATGCTGGGGAAATCGTCGAACGCAGATCCCTGGCAAATAGTCGAAGCAGATCCATGGAAATCGTCGAACGCAGATTGACACAACGGGACACGCCCTGTGACACTCCCGTGTCACAGGCCGTGTACCCCTACTCGACGATCGCCACTCGACGATCGACGATCGACACACGACGATCGTCGAACCAAGGGGACATGCCCCCCGTCATGCCCGTGTTCCAGGGCGTGACCTCCCAAACATTTCGTCGATCGAAATTAGTCGACCACGCGCCTTACTACGCCACCCGAGCGGGACACGCCCGTGTCCTAGGCCGTGTGACCCCCCAACTAAGACCCAATCTTGGCCAAAAAAATGCTGATCGTCCCTCTTTCAAATTTTGGGGTGTTACAACTCTCTCCCCATTCAAAGAATTTCGTCCCGAAATTACAAAGCAAAAAGGGAACAAAACTTAAATGGTACCTGAACTGAAGAGCTCTGGATACTCTTCCAGCAAGGTTTGTTCTCTCTTCCAAGAGAGCTGCTCACGACCGCAGTTGTCCCATCGGACTTTCACGAGTTTGACCTCTTTATTCCGCAACTGCCGAATCTCCGAATCCTCTATAGCAATTGGACAAACTCGCATCCTCAAGGTTTCCTCTATCGGTACCGATGCCGACTCGATCACCACACTAGCCTCCACCAAGGCTTTCCTCAAGACGGAGACATGGAAGATGTCATGCAATCCACTCACCTCCGCGGACAACGCCAACCGATAGGCTGCTTCTCCCACCCGTTCAACAACTTCAAAAGGTCCCAAAAACCTTGGACTCAACTTCTTGAGTCGGCAAATCGGTGAGACGCCTTTGAACGGCTTGATCTTCACATAGACCCAATCGCCTACCGCAAACTCCAACTTCCTGTGACGAGCATTAAAGTATTTTGCTTGCTGGTCTTGCGCCACCTTCATACGCACTTGAATGGTCCGTACCAACTCACAAGAGTCAACTACCACCTCCTTTCCCAAAATTTTGGTGTCTCCCGCCCCTATCCAAGACATCGGTGTTCGACACCGTCTCCCATACAAAGCTTCGTATGGCGCCATTTTTATACTTGCTTGATAACTGTTATTGTACGCGAACTCCACCATGAAGAGGTGATCCTCCCACTTCTTGCCGAAGTCAAGAATTCACATTCTTAGCATATCCTCTATAGTACGGTTCGTTCTTTCGGTTTGCCCGTCAGTTTGAGGATGGAACGTCGTACTGAACTTTAGCTTCGTGCCCAAACTCTTCTGAACCAACCTCCAGTCCTTGGACGTGAAACGTCCATCACGATCGCTGATTATACATTTAGGAATCTCATGCAGTCGCACAATGTTGCGAACATACAACTCCACCAGCTTCTCTAAGCTGTCCTCCTTCCAATTTGGGATGAAGTGAGCCACTTTGGTTAAGCGATCCACGATCACCCAAATAGCATCATTGCCCTACTACGATCTAGGCAAACCATGTACAAAATCCATGGAGATGTCATCAAATTTCCACTCAGGGATTGGAAGAGGCTTCAGGAACCCGCCCGGCTTCTGACACTCGGCCTTCACCAAGGCACAATTTTCGCACTAATTCACATACAAAGCTACGTCCCGCTTCAGCCCCTGCCACCAAAAGGATTTCTTCATATCCAAGTAAATCTTTGTACTTCCCAGGAGAATGGAGTACTTTGTTAAGTGAGCCTCAAACATCAACTCCTCACGAAGCTTTCCGAACTGCGGTACACAAATCCTTCCGTCCTTCCATAGAATCCCATCAATCATCTCCCAGGTGCTGCTCTCGCCCTTTTGAGACTCCACCACATATGGTTGAAACTCCACATCCAAATGGGTCGCTTCCCGAATACGATCAGACAAGTCGTTCTGCATTTCAATCCAGTTCAACCGAGCAACGCTGGACTCGCCTCTCGCCGCACATTCCAAACAAAGGGACTCCCATTCTAGCACCAACCGCTCATCATTGGCTTCTATCCAATTCTCTTGCCCAGAGTATTTTCTACTCAAGACAACTGCCACCACATTGGCTTTACCTGGCGTGTACTGAATCGCAACCTCATAGTCTCTGAAAGAAACAGTGCCTAATCACCTAGAGAGGGGGTGAATATGTGACCTATCTCTTTTTAAACTTTAAAGGCAGAAATATAATACAGTAATTACAATTCTACAAGTATCACAGCACAACAACCATACAAGCATACATTCATAGAGAGCACATAGAATTTATAGTGGTTCCCCAAGGTCTGGGTACATCCACTTTCCCCCTTCGCCTATCTAGTAGTGTACCAGATTCGGCCTAACTTCTCCACTTCTCCTCAGATCCTCAGATATTACAACTCAGAACCCCAAACAGGTTCCTACAACTCAGAGTGATCCCACTCCTACAACTCAGGCACCAAGCCCTACCACTCAGTCTTCAACAAGACCTACACTCAGGCAGAACAGCCCTACCTCAACCTTCAACAAGGCCTACACTCAGAGAAATGATTCTCCTACACTCAGGCTCACAAGCCCTACCTCAGCCTTTATAGATTTAGGCTTACAACTCAGATCTATACAAGATCCCACAGAAATTAGAAAATACAAAGTGTATAACCACAACTCTGATAGAGAGAGATGAGTTGACTGGTTTCTTGATGAGTTCTTGAAAGAACATGGTTGAGATCAACCTCCCTTGGCTTTCTTCAAAGCTTCTTGAATTAGAACACAGTAGGGTTGTATATCTATGCAGATGATCTTCAATCAACTACTGACTTGAGATTCTGATTTCAATCTGAATCTTCCTTATCAGCCTTGTTCAACAGCTGGTCTTCTTAGTAGGAGCTCTCTCTCTCTCCAACTTCTTAGATCTTCTCTTGAAGGTCTACTTCTTGTTGTGTTATTTTTCACTTCATTGATCGATCCTTTTTTCTATTGAAGGAATAAGCCTTTATATAAGCTTTCTTCACGGTGACCGGCTGATCCGGTTTCTAACAACCTTCTGACAGCTCAGACAGTAGCAGTTGACCGGTTGAAATGGAAGCTGTCAAGTCATCCAGTCACTTCTTTAAATCTCTGTCACTGTCTGAAAGTGTCGAGACAGATAGTCTTCATGTGTTGGCACAAATAGACTAAGTGTCGACACAAGTAGACTAAGTGTCGACACTAGCCTTTATGGTGTCGACATAACTCCTTGTGTTATTGTAACAGCTTCTCGACACTGCTTCTTCAGAATGTGTCGACACTGATCCTGTGTATCGACACAAGTCCTTCTTCTTCAATACTTAGTTGATTTCTGCTAAGTGTCGACACAACTCCTTTGTGTCGACACATCTTCTTGTGTTGAAACTTGCAAAGTGTCAACACATCTCCTTTGTGTCGACTCATTCTTCATGTGTTGAGACTTTGCTGAGTGTCGACACATCTCCTTTGTGTCGACTCATTCTTCATGTGTTGAGACTTTGCTGAGTGTCGACACATCTCCTTTGTGTCGACACTTGTACTTAAACTTTGTTGAAGTTTACTGAGTGTCGACACAGCCTCCTAGTGTCGACACTTTTGCTGTCGACAAAGTTTATCTGTGTGTCGACACTGCTTCTAAGTGTCGACACTGATTATGTAGACAATTCTTCATTGTGTGTCGACACTACCTGTATGTGTCGACACTTTCCTTCTGGTGACGACTCTGCCTTCCTGGTGTCGACACAATTACTCCAAGTGTCGACACAGCTTCTCTAGGTGTCGAAACAAGCCTCCTTAAGTGTCGACACTTTTATTCTGGGTGTCGACACATGGACTTAGAAACTTTTTTGCTTTCCTTGCAATTACTTAACCTGCACAAATAAGCTCAAAACACATCAAATACACCTTGATGTATATCATTGAGTAGGGTGAGGCTTCTTCAAATCAGGTACATATTTTCCAATGTACCCAACAATCTCCCCCTATTTGGAGAAGTCATAACCCTTAGTCAATGATATACACCATACATAACAAATTTTCAATATGATGTAAAATAGTATTATATGATAGGGAAAATACTTAAACATGTATGAACAAAACATGTATAAAATAATTATCTCAGAACAATTAATGTAATAGATTTGAACATGTAACATTGTTCTTACAACTCCAAACATTTTCATTTATCAAAAGTTTACATAGAGTTTAATACAAATGATTACAAATTGTAAACTTAAGAAAATGATATCCTATGGCTGCTCTGGTTCCTTGATTACAATGCCCTTTCCAGATTGAATCTTTGCTTGAACTGGAGCTTCATTGTCATCAGCAGCAGCAGGCTTCTTCCCTTTAAGATCTTTCTTTTTCAGCTCTTCAGCCTTTAACTTCTGCCTTTCAAAATAGTGATAAGGCTTAGGGAAATACTTGCTAGGCTCCTGTGCATTAGGAGGTAGCTTTCCCAATTTAGCCTTCCTTCTATATTGTACTATGGACTCTTGCCTATTCTCATGTTTTCTCCACTCCAGGTCAGAATACCACTTGCCTCTATCCAGGACATTGTCCTTAGCAGCCTTCCAAGCAGTCAATATGATATTCCTGGATGTGGGGCTCCATTGTTCAAAATCTGGCCTTAATTCAGCTTGTTCTCTGAACCTTTTCTTAGATAATTGGGCCTCTTGTTCTTTTAACAAAGCCTCTTGCTCTTTTAAGATTTCCTCTGGCACAGGCTGGACAACTTTCTTAAGAATTATATTCTGATTACCCTCAGGAGGACTATACATAGACTGTACCTCCTGATGTATCATGTCAAAATCTGTAGGAGGATATATCACTTGAGCCACTTCAGCTTGCTCTCCTCCAACAAAGTATGCAGGATTTATTGCAGACTCTGTCACATTGTCATCATCACATAAAGGTGGATATCCAAGGGTGGCTATGATGGAATTTGAAATCCATTTGTCATGATCAGATCCTGCCTTGACTAATACCCTCTCCCCCTTTGTGACTTCTCTCTCTATGTCATCCCTCAAATCATCTTTCTGAAACCTGATCTGGGCATTCAGATAGTTAACTCCATCTTTATAAAAAGGTTTCAACCTTTGGATCTTTTCAGTGATTAGCTTCTGTGAATCTTGGATGGCAGATGTAACAGTAGTTAGACCTTCTTGTAATGCCTGATCAAATTCTGCCTTGGCTGTAGTCATGGCTATAGTGTGGGCAGTAGCTAGATTCTTCATTTCAGTGACTATCACATTATGTGATTCAGTCAAGTTTTCATTCATTCTTATTTGATTTTCTAGAACATATCCTTGCTTTACTGCTAGGTCATCAAGTTGTGTCTTTATCTTCTCTTGATGTGTAGCCAGATAGACCACTACATTGCCTCCTTTATGGAAACAATCAATCATTTCTTTCTTGTTGAGATTTACTTCAAATCTGATTGATTTGATATCTTGTGCCAGATCAAATTGCAGGGATTTATGCCCTTCCTCCATATATTTTTCTAGAGCTTGCCTTTGCTCATCCAGCTTAATCTGCAAAGCCACCATCAGTGAACTATAATAAGTAGATGGGGCAGGCTGTGGAGAAATGGTCTGTAGTGCTTTCTTGTAGTTCTGGCGCCTTCTTTTGAAGACCTGAAACTTCCTCTTCTTTGCTCTTGCAGCCTCTTCATCTTCTGAAGCAGAAGTGCTAACTATGTCCACTCTATCCTTAGGACTAGGAGGTAACTCCTTCTCTGTCCTTTGTGGTTCCTCAGCATCCTTTGACTCCACAGTCTCCTTGCTTGCAGTTTCTACATTCTCCACATGCTCCCCCTCAATATTGACCTTCTCCCCCTCAACAGCATCTATTTCTTTCTCAAGGTCTGTCTGTACAAGATCTGGGAATAGCTCTTCCAGTGTAAACTCCTGTTGAGGATGGACTGGTGAATCTCTGATCTCAGGAGCAATTGATTCCCCTTTATCAGTAATTGATGTGTCCTCCATAACCACATCCTGGGGTTGTCTATGTATCTGGATTTGCTGATTAACATCAGGTAATGAATCAGTCAAAACTTCATCCTCAATATGGAAATTTAATTCATTTGCTTCAGTAATTACCTCAAGAATGATTTGGGTCGCCCTTTCACTCTCTAATGGAGTTGGCTCATCCATATGTAGAGGCTCCCCCTGGAGTGGATCCAGGAGAATTGGGCTAGCTGATGGTAGCTCCCCCTGCCTTTGTGCATCTTCTTGTCTTGCTGGTGTCTGTCCAGCATTTCCAGTCTCTTCATCATCAGGACTAAAGACTACTTGCTCTTCAGAGCTGCTGGAGGATTCTTGAGCCACAATGGCTGTCTTCTTCTTCTTCTTCTGAGGTGTTTTATTTTCTGGAGATGGCAGTTCCTTTGTTAGCACCCTATCCCACCTTGAGAAAATTCTCAAATCCATTCTCCTCATGTGGTTTATCTTTGAACCTGCAGCTTGGTTCATCACTTCAGGTATATGGCCAGCTAAGTATAGACTCAGAATTCTTCCCAGATTGGGTTTCTTCAAGCTCTCTTTTATCTTATCAAACATGACTGCAGACCAATCAGTATTAAGTTTGAAGATTATCCTTGTCATCAAACTGAACATATAAGCTGAAATTCTGTCATGTCCTCCAGGATTGCTCAGAATTACCTTGCCAACTATTTCAGATAGAAACTTTCCTTGTATGTTCATTCCTTTTCTGTTGAAAACTGATCCAATTTTCAGATTTGAGTCTAATCTACACCATTTTAATGCCTCTCTGGTCTTAGAAGCAGATACATCTTCTTCCTCTTTTGTTCTTGGTAGTTAAAGTACCTTTCTTAGATTTTTCTGTGTGACCTTGACTTTTGTCCCATGGACTCTGGACTTAATCTTGAGTCCAGATTCATCAATAGTAGCTGCACTCAAGAATTCAAGGACTTCCTTCTTCCAGATCTTGATTGGTTCTGATACAAGGTATTCTAGTCCAGTTTCGGCAATTAGGGTTACCACACCTTTGATTTCAGGTTCCGCGTCATCAAAAAGTGTCGCACGAGCTCATATCCTTCATTAATGTTCTCTTCTAGCTTGCGCGCCATTAGGGTTTGAAGAAATTTTGAATTTAGAGAAGAGAGATGTCGACACACAAGTTTGGTCTCGAAACTAAGGTGAGCATGTCAACAAACAATAGGGAAAATCTATTTATACCTTTCTAAAATTGAAGGTGAAATGGCGCGTTAACATACTTGAATTGTGTCGACACTGTTAATGTTGAAGTATTAGACCGGGCGGCTTAGCGGTCTAATCCAGCGGGTTGTTAACCGAGCGGTGTGGCGGTCTATCTGGTGCCTGGAGACCGGGCGGTCTATCGGTCTACCTCTGCGGCCTGTTCTATCCTGCTGGAGTTGCCGAGCGGTTAGACCATCTGTCTAACCGCGTGGCCTATGCGGTCTCCATTATTCTAGCCGCCCAGTACTGTAAATGTTTAGTCCCACATTGTTTGTATACTCTCTTTCTTATCTCCTCCATTCTATATAAGGGAGGCCATACCTTTGTAAATGATATCTTTTTTGGATAATAAAATTTCAATTATTCAAAAGTTTATTCGCTTGTCTTCTTCTTTTCGCTTCTTTTCTCTACTTTCTAACATGGTATCAGAGGACACGGTCATTTTCCTCTGATTCTGTGCGCTCTCTGTTGTTCGCGGCTTGTTTTCCGCATTCTGCGACTTGCTTCGCGACTTGGCTTCTCTCTGTCCGCACGGCTTGTTTCTGTCCGCTGCCCTGTTCGCGCGGCTTGCTTCTTCTTCTCTTCTCCTTCTGCTCTTTGTCGCAGCGACCTGTTTCCTTGTCGCCGCGCTTCTTGTTCTTTCCTCCCGCTCCGACTTCCTAGTCGTTGCGGTCTGTCCCTATCCGCGAGTGTTGTCTCTCTACTCGCGGCTTGCTGCTGTGATCTGCCTGACCGTGCGGGCTGTTCCTTTCTCACCCGCATCTTGGTCGCGGTCATCAGCTCTTCTCCTCTCTTCTGTTCGCTCGGCCTTTTTAGTCCGCGCGACCTCTTCCCCGCTGTGCCTTTGACCGCCTTCTCGCCGCTGCTGTGATCTGCCTGACCGTGCGGGTTATTCCTTGCTTACCCGCATCTTGGTCGCGGTCACCTGCTCTTCTCCTCTCTGCTGTTCGCTCGGCCTTTTCAGTCCGCGCGACCTCTTCCCCCTGTGCCTTTACCTATTTCAAGCCGCTACTATTCGCGCGGCTTCGTCTGTTTTTCTAACCGCTTCAGTTCGCGCGGCTTCTTTTGCTTGCCGGGTTCTATGACTACCTCCGATCTCACCACTACTCCTGCAGCTCCTTCTCCTCCTCCTCCTTCGGGCAACCTAGGCACTCTGTCCAAGCTTGTTGGCTCCAACTATCCCGATTGGAGTGTTTCTTTCACCTTTCTCCTTCGTTCTCAACGCAAGCGTCATCACCTCACCGATGACCCTCCTCCTCGCACCTCTCCTGAGTTTGATGACTGGGATGCGAGTGATGCTCTTGTTCGCACTTGGCTGGCCAACAACCTTTCTGATGAGTGCCTTCCCGTCATTCGCCATGATGAGACGGTCAAGGCTGCCTGGCTTCACCTCGCTGCTCTCTATTCTAAGGGGGGCCAGACGTCCCGCATTTATACTCTCTATGCGGACCTCTTCGCCCGCCCTTCCATGTCCCCAGCTGCGGCTTATCAGCAGGTTCAGGCTCTTGGGGCTGAAATCCTCCAGAATCGCCCCTTCTCCGCGGACTTGGCCGACCAGCACAAACACTTCCAGGAACTCCTGGTTGTTTGTTATCTTCTTCGTCTTCCCGACTCTTATGATATGATCCGCCAGCAGATCTTGGGTGAGGCGGAATCTCCTACTTTGGATGCCACTGCGGCTCGCATTGCCGCTGTTACTTCGCTCCTCCAGCGGCCTCTGTTGGCCTCCCCCCCTTCCCAGGACTCCTTTGCTCACCAAGCTCAGCGGGGGGGCCCTAGTGGCCGTGGCTCCTCTGGCGGACGGGGTTCCTCCCGCTTCTTCTGCTCTCACTGTGGTCGTACTGGCCATACTGTTGACCGCTGCTGGCAGAAACATCCTCATCTTCGCCCTTCCGGTGATGCTCCTTCTTCTTCGGCCTCCGCCTCTTCTAGGCTGTCTGCCTCTGTGGCCACGACGTCAGGTAGTGCCCACGTCGTTACCCAAGGTAAATGGCTGATTGACTCCGGTGCCACCAATCATATGACGGGCAACCCTCATTGCTTCTCCCGTCTTGAGACCCATGACCGCTTACCCCCAGTTCGTGTGGCGGATGGTTCACCGTCTCCGGTTCATGGAACGGGCGTGGTTCAACTCACTCCTTCGCTTTGCTTGGAGGATACTCTCTATGTCCCGAAGTTCCCGTGCAATTTGTTATCAGTTACTACTTTATGCCGGCAACTTCAGTGCTCCGTTTTATTCACTCCCACTACTTGTTCTTTTCAGGACCCGAGGACCCAGCGGACGATTGCTACTGGGACTGAGAGCGGCGGCCTCTACTTCCTCGACGATGTTTCAGCTCTTTCTGCCTACTCCTCCTCCACCGATCTCCTTCAGTGGCATCTTCATCTTGGACATCCTCCTCCTCGGCTCATTTGTCAGCTTCTGCCCCACTTACCTCCCACTAGTTCTCCGCTCAACTGTGATGCGTGTCAGCTTGGCAAACATCATCGCTCCTCCTTCCCACCGAAGCAAGGCCGTGGCTCCTCTCGCATTTTTGATCTTATTCATTCTGATGTATGGGGTCCTGCTCCTACCCTCACAGTTGGTAGGGGCAGTTCCTATTTTGTCACTTTTATCGATGATTTTACTCGATGTACCTGGGTGTATCTATTAAAGGATCGCTCTGAGCTATTTTCTGTTTGGCAATCTTTTTACTTTATGATTAAGAATCAATTTGCTATTTCTATTAAAGTCTTACGTTCTGATAATGCCAAGGAGTATCTGTCTCATGAGTTCTCCGCTTTCTTTCACCAACACGGCCTCATTCATCAAACGACTTATGTTTACACCTCCCAACAGAATGGGGTGGCGGAGCGTAAAAACCGTCACCTGCTTGATGTTGCGCGTACTCTCATGACGCAGATGCACGTCCCTCACTCCTACTGGGGCTACGATGTGCTTCTCGCTTGCTATCTCATCAATCGCATTCCCTCCACGGTCCTCCACGGCCGGACTCCCTTCTCCCTTCTCTACCCCCACCAGGAACCGTTTCCTCTTCCTCTCCGTATCTTTGGCTGTACGGCCTTTGTTCACGCTCCCTCCGCTACCCGCGACAAGCTTTCCCCCCGTTCCACCAAGTGTGTCTTTTTGGGGTACTCTACCACTCAAAAAGGCTATTGCTGCTTTGACCCTCTTCTCCGCAAGCAGTTTGTCTCCGCAGATGTGACTTTTTTCGAAAATGCTTCCTATTTCTCTCCTTCCTCTTCTCTTCCTTCTCTTCCTTCTGATATCTCCGTTTCTTCCACACCTCTTCACGTTTTCCCACCTTCGTCTACTCCTCCACCCACTCCTTCCCAGTCCGTCTCCCCACCCACCCCTCCACCCTCCTCTCCGCTGCCGTCTCTCTCTAGTCCCGGGCCAGCCTTCTCCGCCACGGACGCTCCGGTCGCTGACGCTCCTGTCGCCGACGCTCCCGATGATCTGGATGTTCCCATTGCCCTTCGCAAAGGGGTGCGGGCGTGTACTCAACACCCGCTCACGGCTGTTGTTTCTTATGATCAGCTTTCTCCTTCTCGCAGGTCGTTTGCCTTGGCTATCTCTGCTACTTCTACTCCCCGTACCTACCAGGAGGCTCTCGCTCTCCCTCATTGGAAGTCTGCCATGGATGAGGAGATGGCTACTCTTACTGAACGGGGTACCTGGACTCTGGTTCCTCCTCCCGTGGGCACTGATGTGGTTGGCTGTCGCTGGGTCTTTGTTGTGAAGTTTCGCCCCGATGGCACTGTGGACCGCTACAAAGCCCGGCTGGTGGCCAAGGGCTTTACTCAGACTTATGGCGTTGATTACTTTGATACCTTCTCTCCGGTTGCTCGCCTCAGCACCATCCGGGTTCTCTTTTCTGTGGCCGTTAACCGGGCTTGGGCTATTTCCCAGCTTGATGTGAAGAATGCCTTTCTCTATGGCGATCTTCAGGAGGACGTCTATATGGAGCAACCTCCTGGGTATGTTGCTCAGGGGGAGACACGTGTCTGTCATTTGAAGAAGGCCATTTACAGCCTAAAGCAGAGCCCTCGGGCATGGTTCGAAAAATTCAGTGGTATTGTGGCAACCATCGGCTTTCAAAGGAGTTCGGCCGATCACTCCTTGTTCATTCGAAAAACGGCCTCGGGACTGGTGGTATTAGCTGTATATGTGGATGACATTCTCCTTACTGGTGATGACCAAGATGGGGTGGACTTGACGAAGAAGCACCTCCGACAGCACTTGGTCACGAAGGATATGGGCTCTCCAAAATACTTTTTGGGGATAGAAATCTCTCGGAAGCCTGACTCCTTGGTTCTCTCTCAACGGAAGTATGCCCTTGATCTTCTTCAAGAAGCAGGCTTGACAGGTGCCAAACCAGCTCATCTTCCCATGGCTGTTGGAGAGGACAAAACGTGGACGGATGACTCGCCTCCTCTATCTGATGTCACACGGTACAGACGTTTGGTAGGCAAACTCATCTATCTCACGGTGACTAGACCCGACATCGCCTACGCTGTAGGAAAGGTCAGTCAGTTTATGCAAGCTCCCAGGGAGTGTCATCTTCAGTCCGCCCTGAAGATTTTAGAGTATATCAAAGCAGCACCGGGCAGGGGGTTACTCTTTCAGAAGAATGGCCATTTGAGGGTTGAGGCCTACTCAGATTCCAGTTACGCAGATGACAAAGGCGATCGTAAATCCACGTCAGGTTTTTGTACCTTTGTTGGAGGAAATCTCGTAAGTTGGAAGAGCAAGAAACAGTCTGTTGTTTCCAGATCCAGTGCCGAAGCAGAATACCGGAGTATGGCGTCGACTACATGTGAGTTAAAGTGGTTGCGGGCTCTCATGCTTGACCTGGGCGAGGTATATGATTGTCCTCTCCCTATGTTCTGTGACAACAAGGCCGCTATACACATATCCAGGAATCCGGTCTTTCATGAGAGAACGAAGCATATAGAGGTTGACTGTCACTTCATTCGGGAGGAGATCTTGAAGAAACAGATTTGTACTCCTTTTGTCACCTCTGACAAGGAGTTGGCAGATATCTTCACCAAGCCGGTTTCTACTTCCTTCTTCCGCATTTGTGACAAGCTGGGCATGATTGATATCTATGCTCCAGCTTGAGGGGGAGTGTTGAAGTATTAGACCGGGCGGCTTAGCGGTCTGATCCAGCGGGTTGTTAACCGAGCGGTCTGGCGGTCTATCTGGTGCCTGGAGACCGGGCGGTCTATCGGTCTACCTCTGCGGCCTGTTCTATCCTGCTGGAGTTGCCGAGCGGTTAGCCCATCTGTCTAACCGCGCGGCCTATGCGGTCTCCATTATTCTAGCCGCCCAGTACTGTAAATGTTTAGTCCCACATTGTTTGTATACTCTCTTTCTTATCTCCTCCATTCTATATAAGGGAGGCCATACCTTTGTAAATGATATCTTTTTTGGATAATAAAATTTCAATTATTCAAAAGTTTATTCGCTTGTCTTCTTCTTTTCGCTTCTTTTCTCTACTTTCTAACAGTTAAAAAGTGTCGACAGTTACTTATAATGTCGACACAAATATACTCCACAGAATATATGTGTCGACACTTATATATCTCAGCTCGACACTTAGTCGAGACACTACTAGACTAATTTTGTGAAAATCCCAAGTGTCGACACCACCTTGGATTTGTCGACACCTACACTGCATGTGTCGACACAAATTCTCTGAAGTGTCGACACAGACTTCCTAGATTTATCGACACCATTTCTCTGAAATGTCGACAGCACTTCTATGTGTCGACACAGACAACTCTGTGTGTCGACACCATTTTACTTAGCTAATTTTTTTTGTAAACTATTCTAAGTTTATCATCCCTAATTCAATTTTAAATTTATTGAATTTGGTTTCATCTAAGGGCTTAGTATACATATCAACTAACTGATTATCTGTATTTATATACTCTAAGGAAATGTCTCCTTTTTCTACATGTTCTCTTAGAAAATGGTATTTTATTTCTATGTGCTTAGTCCTACTTTGGGAGACAAGATTATTTGCAATAGAAGTGGCACTAGTAGAGTCACAAAATAAAGGTGTTCTACTTACTTGAATACCATAATCTTCTAGCTAATGTTGAATCCATAGAAGTTCAGCACAGCAAATTCCTGCAGCCACATACTCTGATTCTACTGTGGAGATAGCCAAACTTGTTTGTTTCTTGCTACTCCATGACACCAGCCTTTCACCTAGGAATTGACAAGTTCCTGTAGTACTCTTTCTATCTTCCTTCCAGCCAGCAAAATCTGCATCTGAATAACCTGTCAGTTCAAAATCTCCATTCCTAGGGTACCAAAGGCCTAGATAAGGAGTGCCCTTAAGATATCTCAAAATTCTTTTAACTGCTGTCAAATGAGATTCTTTAGGGCAAGCTTTGTACCTAGCACAGACACATGTAGCATACATGATATCTGGTCTACTAGAAGTCAAATAAAGTAGGGAGCCAACTATCCCTCTATACAAAGTTTCATCTACAGGTTTCCCTGCATCATCTTTGCTTAGAAGACATGCTTGACCCCATAGGAGTTTTCATGGTAGTGGATGATTCCATACCATACTTCCTTATCAATTCTAGGGTGAACTTAGACTGCCATATGGATAATCCATCTTCAGTCTGTCTAACTTGGAGACCCAAGAAAAACTTATGTTCCCCCATACTGCTCATTTCAAATTGTCCTTGCATAAGTTTTGCAAACTTTCTGCAAAGACTATTTTCTGTAGACCCAAATATTATGTCATCTACATATATTTGGACTAAGATAATCTTGCCTCTGGATTCCCTAAGGAATAGAG
Source organism: Platanthera guangdongensis (assembly GCA_039583875.1). Lineage (NCBI taxonomy): Eukaryota > Viridiplantae > Streptophyta > Magnoliopsida > Asparagales > Orchidaceae > Platanthera > Platanthera guangdongensis. The sequence continues at coordinate 86,225,502 of CM077155.1, read as the reverse complement.
TCTTGTCTATTTTCCCCCTTGAGAATTTGTTCTCAATGAGGAAACTAGACAGGGTTTCATACCAAGCCCTAGCGGCTTGTTTTAACCCATACAAAGCCTTCCTAAGTCTATATACATAATCAGGTTTAAGAGAATCTACAAAACCTGATGGCTGCTCTACATAGACTTCTTCATTCAGGTTTCCATTCAGAAAAACTGACTTAACATCCTTTTGATATACCTTAAATCCTTGATAAGTTGCATAGGCAAGGAACATCCTTATTGCTTCCAGTCGTGCTACTGGAGCAAAGGCTTGATCAAAATCAATACCTTCTTTCTGCTTATATCCTTTTGAAACTAGTCTAGCTTTATTCTTTATAATAATTCCATTCTCATCCAACTTGTTCCTAAAGATCCACTTAGTTCCAATAATGTTATGGTCTTTTGGTTTAGGAACTAGCTCCCAGACCTTGCATCTTTTGAACTGGTTCAACTCCTCTTGCATGGCCTCAATCCAATGAGGGTCTAGGATTGCTTCTTCAAATTTCTTTGGCTCTACTTGGGATAGAAAGCTGGAGTAGAGAACTGAACTTAGATTCCTGCTCCTTGTTTGTACCCCTTGACTGAGATCTCCAATAATTTGATTGGCTGGATGATCTTTTAAATGCCTATTTGCTGGAGGCAGCCTGTCTTCAGGTTGTACACCTTCATTCTCTTCATTTAGCTGCACTTCTTGATCCCCTTCAGCTTCAGGAGTATCTTGTACTCCCCCTGGACAGCAGCCACCTTCTTCTACTTGCTGACTTGCAGTAGGACCTTCTGCAATAGTAAGCTTGTCCATCTTCTCAGTTACACCTGTGGAGCTGCAAACACTTCTAGGCAATTCATTATTAATGAGTCTAGCTTCATCAAAAACTACATGAACAGACTCTTCTACAACATGAGTAATCAAGTTGTAGACCCTATAAGCCTTACTATTGTTGCTGTACCCAACAAAGATCCCCTCTTGGGATTTGGCAACAAACTTGGTTAGATAAGACTTACCATTGTTAAGGATATAACACTTGCAACCAAAGATCCTGAAATAGGATAGATTTGGTTTTCTGCCCTTCACAATCTCATAGGGGGTCTTCTTGTGGCTCTTGGTGATAGTAGCCCTATTGATTACATGACATGCAGTATTGACTGACTCAGCCCAGAAATATTCTGGGAGAGAAGTGTCACTCAATAAGGTTCTACCAGCCTCTATCAAGGTTCTATTTTTCCTTTCAGCAATGCCATTTTGCTGAGGTGTTCTTGGTGAGGAAAATTCTTGAAAAATTCGAAACTCTTCACACAGTTTTGTCATACTTTCAGACTGAAATTCAGTACCATGGTCACTTCTGATTTTGACCACTGTACTATTCAATTCATTCTGAATTTGTTAAAAAAAACTATACAAGATGCTTGGTGTTTCAGATTTTTGCCTTAGGAAGAACACCCAGGAATATCTTGAGTAGTCATCAACTACCATAAATGTGTAGACCTTCCTACCTAGGCTGTGAACTGGCATAGGACCAAAAAGATCCATATGCAAGAGGTATAGACACCTCACAGCATCTTTGTTCTCAAGACTATGAAAGGTGGATTTGGTCTGCTTGCCCTTTTGACAAGCTGAGCATATCCCAACCTTTATACACTTAACCTGAGGACCATTCCTCACTAAATCTTTACTAAAGAGTTGGCCAATTGTCTTATAGTTAAGATGAGCTAGCCTCTTGCGCCATTTAACACAATGTGAGACTTTCTCATCAGCTACAAGACAAATAGGAGAAACAATGTTCTCACACATAATGTCTAGACAATAGACATTTCTCTTCCTATATCCTGTCAGAATGATCTTTTGATCACTTGACCTACTGATATGACAACCATCCTTGACAAATGAGATGTCATATCCTAAATCACTCAGCTGACTTATGCTAATGAGCTTATGTTTCAAACCATTTACATAAGCCACTTGAGTAATTGTAATTAGGTTGCTAGAAATGTTACCAAAGCCTTTGATGATTCCTTTTTTTGAACCACCAAAGGTAACTTTAGGACCATACTTGATTGGTGTATAGTCCTTCAGCAATCCCCTAGTTCCAGTCATGTGCCTGGAACATCCACTGTCCAAGTACCATATAGGGGCATGGCCACTTGGACTCACCTGCAAAATAGATTACTTAACCTTAGAACCCAAATAATTCTTGGGTCCTTGGTGAAGGTTAGTTTGACTTTTAACAAGAATACCTGTAGCTCTTCTAGCAGGTAGTTTGCTAATTTCCTTGACAATAGAATTGTGCCAACAATCTATGGCAAAGTGGCCTACCGTGCCACAACACCAGCACTCAAATCTGTTGTACCTTTGTTTAGGTACAACCCTGGTTGTTTTATCTATAGCAGGCTTCTTATTGAGTACTAGGGCTTTGCCCTTAGACTTGGACCTAACTGTCCTGGCAGGTTTTGTAAACCCCAATCCAGTCTTACCATTTTGAGGGATAAACTTATCTATCAAAGGTAAAACTGATTTTGGTTTAGAAAAACTTGCAACAATCTCTCTCTCCTTTTGAAGTCTAACGTCCAGATTCCTAATTTGATCATTCTTAAATGTAATAGTTCCCATCTGAATAACTGTAATGTTCTTCAGCCTGGCTATTTCATTTTGTTTTTGATCTAACACTTTATCTGAAACAGCAGCTGCCAACTTAAGATTAGCAATTTGCTTAGTCAGTGTTTTGACCAGATTTTTGCTCTTCTTAAGTGCCTGCAATACATCTCTATATTCATCCATCAACTGATGAATATCTCCCTCAGATTCAGACCCACCCACATCACTTGATGCAGATATATCTGATTCTGAATCAGTACTATAATCTGAAAAACATTGTACCTTACTTGGTCTAGGCTGATCCTGGAACTTGTCTCCTTCTGTTTAAGCCATCAGTCCATTGCACTGATTATCCTCATGCTCATAAATTGAGTTCATTAGCTGCAAGAACTCATCTTCTTCCTCTTCAACAAACAAGCCTATATAGGCTTCAGCTTCTGAATCTGTTTCTGATGATGATTGATCAGTCGGACTTTTGTCCTTCTTGGCAACAAAGGACCTTTCCTTTTTGCCCTTGAACTGAGTCTTCTTCTTGTCAGTTGACTCTTTCCTCTTTTCTGGACAGTCAACTACTATATGTCCTTGTCTATTGCAACAATAGCAAACTATCTTTGAGGATGTATTTTTACTTAGATTGGACTTTCTTTTGTCATTCCTTGATGACTTCCTGTTCTGATAATATTCATCTTTAGGCTGTGAAGTGGATGGATTAGACCTCCACTACTTCTTTTTCAGAAACTTTTGAAAATGTCTTGTAAAGGCAGCAAAATCCTCATCAATTTCACTGCTGTCTGAGTTCTGGTTTTCTGAATTTTCTGAAGCAGTCTCAGCAACTATTTGTGGTGGAGATGGAGACTTGCTTCTATACTTCCTAGTGGCTTCAGTCTTGAAGGCCACAGACCTTTCCTTGTGCTCCACTCTAGTAGTCTTCTCTTCCTCCTTTCTAACCATTAACTGCATTTCATAAGATAGCAGTTTTCCAAACAAGGTTGGAGGAGGTATATCAGCTAATTTGGCCATTTCCTTAATGACACAAATCTTGGTATCCCAGTCCTTAGTCAGGGATCTTAAAAATTTGTCATTCAGCTCATAGTTGCTGAATTCTCTTCCATAGGACATCAACTCATTAACAATCCTATAGAATTTCTTGTAGCATTCAGTAATGCTATCAGACTTGCCTTGTCTGAAGCTTTCATATTCCTGATTTAACAAAGACTTCCTGTCTTGTCTTACCTCTTCAGATCCCTCCATGTAAACTATTAGAGTGTCCCACATTTCTTTTGAGGTTTTACAATGTATTAGGTTCTGAAATGTGGCATCATCAATTGCACTTACAATAATATTCTGGGCCCTCTTGTCCATAGTGGCCAGAATTATTTCATCTTTAGTCATTTCTGAATAGTCTTTGGGAGTTCTCTGATTTGCATCCAGAACAGATACTTTCATTAGCACATATGACCCTTCTTTGACTGTGATGTATAATCTTGGGTCAGATGCTTCCATAAAGAGTCTAACCCTCTCTTTCCATATGCCAAAAATCTTTTTTCTGCAGATTGACAATTTCATGGATCCAAGCTCTTTGTGATTCTCAGTTGAACCCATTTTCTTGAATCTTGATTCTGCCTACAGGATCTTTACTCAGACTGTTATGTCCTTTGTGAGTAACCTCCCTCTAATACCATTTGAAAGAAACAATGCCTAATCACCTAGAGGGGGGGGTGAATAGGTGACCTATCTCTTTTTAAACTTTAAAGGCAAAAATATAATACAGTAATTGCAATTCTACAAGTATCACAGCACAGCAACCATACAAGCATACATTCACAGAGAGCACACAGGATTTATAGTGGTTCCCCAAGGTCTGGGTACATCCACTTTCCCCCTTCGCCTATCTAGTAGTGTATCAGATTCGGCCTAACTTCTCCACTTCTCCTCAGATCCTCAGATCTTACAACTCAGAACACCAAACAGGTTCCTACAACTCAGAGTGATCCCACTCCTACAACTCAGGCACCAAGCCCTACCACTCAGTCTTCAACAAGACCTACACTCAGGCACAACAGCCCTACCTCAGCCTTCAACAAGGCCTACACTCAGAGAAAAGATTCTCCTACACTCAGGCTCACAAGCCCTAACTCAACCTTTATAGATTTAGGCTTACAACTCAGATTTATACAAGATCCTACAGAAATTAGAAAATACAAAGTATATAATCACAACTCTGATAGAGAGAGATGAGTTGACTGGTTTCTTGATGAGTTCTTGAAAGAACTTGGCTGAGATCAACCTCCCTTGGCTTTCTTCAAAGCTTCTTGAATTAGAACACAGTAGGGTTGTATCTCTATGCAGATGATTTCAATCAACTGCTGACTTGAGATTCTGATTTCAATCTGAATCTTCCTTATCAGCCTGGTTCAACAGCTGGTCTTCTTAGTAGGAGCTCTCTCTCTCCAACTTCTTAGATTTTCTCTTGAAGGTCTACTTCTTGTTGTGTTATTTTTCACTTCATTGATCGATCCTTTTTTCTGTTGAAGGAATAAGACATTATATAAGCTTTCTTCATGGTGACCGGCTGATCCGGTTTCTAACAACCTTCTGATAGCTCTGACAGTAGTAGTTGACCGGTTGAAATGGCAGCTGTCAAGTCATCCAGTCACGTCTTGAAATCTCTGTCACTGTCTGAAAGTGCCGAGACAGATAGTCTTTATATGTCGACACAAATAGACTAAGTGTCGACACAAGTAGACTAAGTGTCGACACTAGCCTTTATGGTGTCGACACAACTCCTTGTGTTGTTGTAACAGCTTCTTGACACTGCTTCTTCAGAATGTGTCGACACTGATCCTGTGTGTCGACACAAGTCCTTCTTCTTCAATACTTAGTTGATTTCTGCTAAGTGTCGACACAACTCCTTTGTGTCGACACATCTTCTTGTGTTGAAACTTGCTAAGTGTCGACACATCTCCTTTGTGTCGACTCATTTTTCATGTGTTGATACTTTACTGAGTGTCGACACATCTCCTTTGTGTCGACTCATTCTTCATGTGTTGAGACTTTGCTGAGTGTCGACACATCTCATTTGTGTCGACACTTGTACTTAAACTTTGTTGAAGTTTACTGAGTGTCGACACAGCCTCCTAGTGTCGACACTTTTGATGTCGACAAAGTTTCTCTGGGTGTCGACACTGCTTCTAAGTGTCGACACTGATTATGTAGACAATTCTTCATTGTGTGTCGACACTACCTGTATGTGTCGACACTTTCCTTTTGGTGTCGACTCTGCCTTCCTAGTGTCGACACAATTACTCCAAGTGTCGACACAGCTTCTCTAGGTGTCGACACAAGCCTCCTTAAGTGTCGACACTTTTATTCTGGGTGTCAACACATGGACTTAGAAACTTTTTTGCTTTCCTTGCAATTACTTAACCTGCACAAATAAACTCAAAGGACATAAAATACACCTTGATGTATATCATTGAGTAGGGTGAGGCTTCTTCAAATCAGGTACATATTTTCCAATGTACCCAACAGTCTCCAAGGAACTCGACCCACCTGCGTTGCTGCATGTTCAAGTCCTTTTGATCCAAGAGATACTTCAGGCTTTTATGATCCGTGAAGATATCCACCTTTGCAACATAAACATAGTGTCGCCATATTTTCAACGCAAAAATTACCGCCGCCAACTCCAAGTCATGGATGGGGTAATTCCTCTAATGAAGCTTCAGCTGCCTAGACCGAAAAGCTATCACCTTACCATGTTGCACCAAAACGCAACCCAAACCGCATCCCGATGCGTCACTGAAGATCTGAAATCCCACGGTCCCTTGCGGTATACTTAGGATTGGAGCCATCATCAGTCTCTCCTTCAGTGCCTCAAATAATTGACTGCACTCTTGAGTCCACACAAACTTATGATCTTTACTAGTGAGTGAGGTGAGGGGTAGAGCTATCCGTGAAAAATTCTCCACGAATCTCCTATAGTACCCGACTAGTCCAAGAAAACTTCGGACTTCCGCCACGGTCCTCAAAACCGGCCAATCTCTGATGGCTTCCATTTTTGTTGGATCCACTGCCACTCCATCCCCACTAAACACGTGGCCCAAAAATTCCACCTTTGCTAACCAGAACTCGCACTTTGAGAACTTCGCATACAACTGATTCTCCCTCAACACTTGCAAGACCATTCACAAGTGAGTCTCATGCTCCATTTCCGATTTGGAGTACACCAAGATGTCGTCAATAAAGACAACTACAAAATAGTCCAAGTATTGTCGGAACACCCGATTCATTAAATCCATAAATACAGATGGCGCGTTCGTCAGCCCGAACGACATCACCGTAAACTCAAAGTGTCCATACCTCGTACCAAATGCAGTCTTGGGTATGTCCTCGTCCCGAATTCGCAACTGATAATGGCCTGACTTCAAGTCCAATTTTGAATACAACACCGACCCCACCAACTGGTCAAACAAGTCGTCTATTCGAGGAATCTGATACTTATTCTTGACGGTCAGTTTATTCAGCTTTCGGTAGTCTATGCACACCCGCATACTACCATCTTTCTTCTTTACAAACAACACCAGCGCGCTCCATGACGAAGAACTGGGTCAGATATACCCTTGCTCCAACAGTTCCTACAACTGTACTTTGAGTTCAGCCAACTCCTTTGGTGCCATCCTAAACGGAGGACGTGACACCGGCCTAGCCTCCGGCACTAACTCGATCGAGAAGTCAATCTCCCGCCGAGGAGGCGCTCCAGGAAGTTCATCCGGAAACACATCCTTGAACTCTGCCACTACGGGCACTTCCTCAATAGACAACTGGGAGAGGCGAACCTCCAATAACGCTACAAGCGCTACACCACCCTGGTTAACCGCCCGCATCAACTGCATGGCCGAAATCAGGGAATAGGCCACTCCACAAAGGCCCTCAAATTTGACTTCCGCCTGCCCCTTGCTCCTTAGGGTGACCACCTTGGATAAGCAATCAATACTGGCGCGTTGCTCTGCAAGCCAGTCCATGCCAAAAATCACATCAAACTCAACCAATGGTAAAACCGCTGCTACCAATACGAAGTCAACTCCGTCCAGCTCCCAACAAATGCGCCCTTTGGCCCCGGTGGTCATGGATGACCCATTGGGCATGCGCACTTTCAGCTCCGCATACACCAAAAATGACTCAACTCCTATTCTCCGGATGAAGCTCTCCGCAAGAAAGGAGTGCGATGCTCCCGTATCGAACAATACCCTAGCGGGGTATCCGGAAACTAATACGAAGCCTATATCATAGACATCACACATAAAGGTCTAAAAGTATGAAGCACAAAGTTAAACTTAAATTTCCTCATACCTGTCACCACATCGGTTTGGCGGATCGCTTCCTGCTGTCTAAGGTTGTAGGCCCTTGGTTGTACCGGTTGGAACCGAGAAGCACTAGACTCCGCCATCTTTCCTTTCTCTGCGGCAATGGGGCCGGAGCGCACCGTCTGCTCCTGCCTTGCCTCTTGCTCCACTCCTCCTTGAGGACAAAAACGAGCGATGTGCCCCACCTTACCGCAGTTGTAGCACGTTGGCGTTCCCCTAGAGTGAGAACCATCGGGAGTTGGCGGCGGTAATTTTTCTCATAAAGCTTCAGCTGCCTAGACCCTAAAGCTATCATCTTGCCATGTTGCACCAAAACGCAACCCAAACCGCATCCCAATGCATCACTGAAGATATGAAATCCCTCGGTCCCTTGCGGTAGACTTAGGATTTGAGCCATCATCAGTCTCTCCTTCAGTGCCTAAAATTCTTGACTGCACTCTTGAGTCCACACAAACTTATGATCTTTACGAGTGAGTGAGGTGAGGGGTAGGCTATCCGCGAAAAATTCTACACGAATCTCCTATAGTACCCGGCTAATCCAAGAAAACTTCGGACTTCCGTCACGGTCATCAAAACCGGCCAATCTCTGATGGCTTCCACTTTTGTTGGATCCACTGCCACACCATCCCCACTAATCACGTGGCCCAAAAATGCCACCTTCGCTAACCAGAACTCGCTCTTTGAGAACTTTGCATACAACTGATTCTCCCTCAACACTTGCAAGACCATTCGCAAGTGAGTCTCATGCTCCATTTCCGATTTGGAGTACACTAAGATGTCGTCAATAAAGACAACTACAAAAGAGTCCAAGTATTGTCGGAACACCCGATTCATCAAATCCATGAATACAGATGGCGCGTTCGTCAGCCAAAACAGCATCACCGTAAACTCAAAGTGTCCATACCTTGTACCAAATGCAGTCTTGGGTATGTCCTCGTACCGAATTAGCAACTGATAATGGCCTGACTTCAATTCCAATTTTGAATACACCACCGACCCCACCAACTGGTCGAACAAGTCGTCTATCCGAGGAATCAGATACTTATTCTTGACGGTCAGTTTATTCAGATCTCGGTAGTCTATGCACAGCGTCATACTACCATCTTTCTTCTTTACAAACAACACCAGCGCGCTCCACGGTGAAGAACTGAGTCTGATATACCCTTGCTCCAATAGTTCCTGCAACTGTACTTCGAGTTCAGCCAACTCCTTTGGTGCCATCCTAAACGGAGGACGTGACACCTGCCTAGCCTCCGGCACTAACTCGATCGAGAAGTTGATCTCCCGCTGAGGAGGTGCTCCAGGAAGTTCATCGGGAAACACATCCTTGAACTCTGCCACTATGGGCACTTCCTCAATAGACAACTAGGAGAGGAAAACATCCAATAACGCTACAAGAGCTACACCACCCTGGTTAACCGCCCGCATCAACTGCATGGCCGAAATCAGGGAATAGGCCACTCCACAAAGGCCCTCAAATTTGACTTCCGCCTGCCCCTTGCTCCTTAGGGTCACCACCTTGGATAGACAATCGATACTGGCATGCTGCTCTGCAAGCCAGTCCCTGCTCAAAATCACATCAAACTCAACTAATGGTAAAACCACTGCTACCAATACGAAGTCAACTCCGTCCAGCTCCCAAAAAATGTGTCCTTTGGCCCCGGTGGTCATGGATAACCCATTGAGCATGCGCACTTTCAGCTCCGCGTCCGCCGAAAATGACTCAACTCCTATTCTCCGGATGAAGCTCTCCGCAAGAAAGGAGTGCGAAGCTCCTGTATAGAACAATACCCTAGCGGGGTATCCGGAAACTAATACGAAGCCTATAATATAGACATCACACATAAAGGTCTAAAAGTATGAAGCACAAAGTTAAACTTAAATTTTCTCATACCTGTCACCACATCGGTTTGGCGGATTGCTTCCTGCTGTCCAAGGTTGTAGGCCCTTGGTTGCACTGGTTGGAACCGAGAAGCACTAGACTCCGCCATCTTTCCTTTCTCTGCTGCACTAGGGCCCGAGCGCACCGTCTTCTCCTGCCTTTCCTCTTGCTCCACTCCTCCTTGAGGACAAACACGAGCGATGTGCCCCACTTACCGCAGTTGTAGCACGTCGGCGGTCCCCTAGAGTGAGAACATCCAGACGTCCACTTGCTCTTCTCACCGGACCTGGAAGTGTGAGGCTTTTTCCTCCACCTACTCACTTCCGACTTTCCTTGGGATTGAGAAGGATTCCCTTCACCTTGCTTGGGCGCAAAGCCCTTACGACGTTGGCTTCTCTCTAGATCACTTTTCAAAGTTCTGACAGCCTCCACTAGCTCATTGAAACCAGCCCTCTTCATGGCAATGAGGGGTTGTCTTAGATTCTCCCTCAGCCCTTGATAAAAAAGGTTATCCCTCTCTACAAAATCTACCATCGTCGTTCCCGCGTAACGACCCAAACAGGTGAATTCCTGGACATACTCGTCCACTGTCTTGTCTCGCTGCATTAAGTGCAGAAACTACCTCTGAAGGGCCAACCGTGTAGAAACGACAATGTACCTCTTTAGAAAAGCATCCCCAAATTATTCCATCGACGGGGTGCGTCCAGGAAATTGGTGGCCGTTATGGCTCACCCACAACAACTTGGCGTCTCCATCTAACATGAACACCGCATACTCAGATTTCTTCTCTTCTAGCGTCTCTGCCGCGCTCAAAAGCTCTTGAATCTGAGCCCACCAATCCTCCGCATCAGTTGGCGTACCAATTCCCTTGAACGATGGGGGATGGAAGCTCAGAAAGTACTTCATCTGCCAGTCCCCATGCCCGACCACCACTCTTTCTGCCAAAGGCTCTACTCGTCTGGCACGGCCGTCGCCGTTTCCAGTGTAGCAGAGGTTGCTACCTGAGCTGCCGCTGCATCTTGAGCTACCACCATCGCTTCTGCAAGCATGCGGTAGAAGTCGGCCGGGTTTACATCGGTTCCCAAAAGACCCGGAGCTGTAGCACTGCTCGCTGAAAGCTCTTCTCTTGCTCTCGACGTACCCGCCTCGTTGCTTGCACTCTTCAAGAAAACAAGAAACAAGGAATCAGTCTCTAATGTCAAGACTTAAACATAAGGAAACTCATGGTCCCGTGTTACTCTTATGTGGATAACTTCTCTACGCACTGACCTTGAATCTAACCTCCCTCTGATACCAAATTTTAACACCTCACCTGTAATGACCGTATAATATGGGTCCGGCCGAGGCCCCACAACATACAGACGCCACAGCTTCAGTATTAAAAGATGATATAGCTACCCAATCTCAAAACTCATAACACAACACAGCAGAAACAACAAGCAAGACTAGAAGTTCTCGACGCCTACGAGAGTAACGAAATGGCCTTATGGCCTTAAAACAAAAGTGAGTCCAAACTCAAATGATACATCAGTCATAAAAGTGCATAAGCACTCCTAATCTACCTCGGCATGCAAGCCGGTCAATAGGGGCATCAAACATACAATGTCATAAAAGTAGAGCTACAGCAAAAAGGTAACACTTCATGAGGCTTAGGCCTTTCTGGCCGACGAGCTAGCTCCTGTTTGCGATCCTTGCCCTGTAAAAATTATTAGTAACATGGGTCAGCAAAGGCTGACCTCAAATTGTGTTACCAACATATCTCCTCCCGGCCGCGCCTGACGGACCCCGGGGTACTCCTCCAACCTGCAAGTTAGCACTTCGTATGCAATATTCATAATCAAGAAAAGCAACTAAGGAAACAAGCTTGGATGTCTCAAACATCATACATGTTATCTACTGTCGAGCATATAATAATAGGGCCTACTATGCAACATGAATGCAACACCCGGGATTCACCCATGACACCCTATAGCGTATGCAACTAGCACAACATCACATCATTTGGGTAGTCATCATTTCCCTATTGGCATAAAGCCGCAAACAAAGGGGAACCACAATACCCTAACGGCATACAAGCCGCCACACGGAACTTTTGCCAAGGCCCCACCCGCTCACAGTCGTAGCCCTGGGCTTGCCGGCAAACTCTGACTTCTCATGTCAGGATTCCATCCAACACACTGACCGATTCTAAGAACCCTTGCTGGACCCAACCCGATCATGGCCTCATTGCCCGGGCTTGCCCCATGCTCGGCATTCTCGTCAGTCTCACAAAAAGGGTGCTAGTCTCGCCGGGACACTTTCCACACATTACTTGCACGTCACGGGATAGCCAGCCGACGACAGAGACGCAGCCACGGCTTGGCACATCACAATCCAAGACAATTCCACCCTAATCCCTCATTCATACTGCAGCGTTCCCGTGCACCAACGAAACCATCTACCACCCATACGGAGCTAACCTTGTCCACCAAGGAAACCATCTACCGCCAATAAGGAGCTAACCTTGTCCGGTACCGGCCACACGTACTCACGCAAGGTAAAGGGAAGAACACAACAAACATCACAAACGACCTCTTGCCGCAACGGATCTCTACGAATCCTTAAACCTCGTATGCAACATCACCGAGTCGGACTAACGGTCGTGACTACGGCTTCACCCACCATGCCTAATCCACTAACAAAGCGGACCTCTAATGCAAAAACATGTCGGAGACGGACTCAATCGACTCGGAGGTTCCACTTGAACCTTGACGACCCAAACCCCTCTCATTTGAGAGTTTGGTGCCCAAAAACTAGAAAATAAAAGATGCTAAAACATGCATCCTAAAACCAGGAGGAGAAGTGTCGTTACCCTCCAACTCCTCTTCTTAGCCATGGAAAAATAGCCGGATGAAAACCATCGCAACGATCTAGCCTCCACGGATCTGCACTCGGCTCGTAATTTGGAGCACTGAAACCACTCTAACAGCCGGATCTCCTCTTCCTCCTTCGCTCTCCCTTCTCTCTAAAACTTAGACAGAGAACCAGCGGCAGGAGAATAAGGGTTTTGAAACCCTGCCCTCGGGTATAATCCATTCGGAGAGACAACCAGCCGTCGGATCCCAAGAAAGAAAAGCACGGCTATGATCCGAGTCCAGCCTGGAAATGGGCCGAACACCACATCCCGTCAAGGACACCCCGTGACAACCAGTCATGAACTCCGCTCGACGATCGTCGAACCAAAATCGTCGACCGCTGTCGAATCATCGAATGGAGAATCACTGGCAACTCGTCGAACCAGCCAAATCGTCGAACAGAGAATGCTGGGGAAATCATCGAACGCAGATCCCTGACAAATCGTCGAACGCAGATCCATGGAAATCGTCGAACACAGATCCATGGAGATCGTCGAACGCAGAATGCTGGGGAAATCGTCGAACGCAGATCTATGGACATCGTCGAACGCAGAATGCTGTGGAAATCGTCGAACGCAGATCCATGGAAATCGTTGAACGTAGAACGCTGGGGAAATCATCGAACGCAGATCCATGGAAATCGTCGAACGCAGAATGCTGGGGAAATCGTCGAACGAAGATCCCTGGCAAATCGTCGAACGTATATCCATGGAAATCGTCGAACACAGATTGACACAGCGGGACACGCCCTGTGACACGCCCGTGTCACAGGCCGTGTACCCCTACTCGACGATCGCCACTCGATGATCGACGATCGACACTCGACGATCGTCGAACCGAGGGGACACGCCCCCCATCTCACCCGTATTCTAGGGCGTGACCTCCCAAACATTTCGTCGATCGAAATTCGTCGAGCATGCGCCTTACTACGCCACCCGAGCGGGACACGCCCAGGGACACGCCTGTGTCCTAGGCCGTGTGACCCCCCAACTAAGACCCAATCTTGGCCAAAAAAATGCTGATCATCCCTCTTTCAAATTTTGGGGCGTTACACTGGCAGAACCCTGAGGGTTATCATACAGAGCATCCAATGCTTTCAAGGCTTTATCATAAATAGCAGTCTTTTCTGGAGCAGGAGAAGAAGTTTCACAGACTGGAGTTTCAGCAGTAGTTGAAGAAGAGACGATACAAGCATCAGAAGTAAATGGGACAGAGCTTTCAGCTGCTCCCTTATTTTCTTCTTCAATATCAGCCAAGATCAACTTATCTAGATCTGGCATAGGGGAGTCATCCATCATAAAGATTGGTGCTAAGATAGCTTCTGGAGGGGTTGGAATTACTGCAGAGGTTGGTATAGAAACTGGAATTTCAAAACTGTCACATAGTTGCTTAGCAACTGCTTGACTGATAGGAGGAGTATAGGGTACAATAGCCAACTGTGGCTTTGTAAATTCTCCTGGAAGATACTACATATGTACAGTGTCAAAAGTTTCTAGTAATTCTTGTAAATTAACTGTGGGATTGAGGATAAAATCACCAAAAGTTTCATCAATGTCCATATCAATATCAATAAAATCAATTAAATCAATTAAATCTGTATATATACAATCTGTATATGTTGCTGGGGGGACTGGAGTATCTGCTGGTGCTGGAGCTGAAGTATCTGAAGCTGTGGCTGCTGATTCATCATCAGGCATCTCCCCCTGCCTGGTTTCAGTAGGAACTGAGGCCAGGCCCCTAACTGAGGAGGGGGCAGTAGTGAGGGCAGAGATTTGAGCAGATAAAGATTGAATGGTGGTAGCAAGAGGTGTAATGGCCTCTGCTATTAGGGATTTCAGAAGAGGGGTGATGATGGTGATGATAGATGAGATGGTAGTGGGGTCCAATGAGGAAGTTGTGGATGGTGTTGCAGTTGGTGTGGAAGGGGTGGCAACTAGTGAAGGGACAGAGGGTGGAACATCAGATATGTTAAGGTGAGATGTTGATGGGGATGGAAGGGTGGCATCTTGCATTATGGTGTCGGATGGTAGGATGTAGGATGGTATGGAAGATAAATTTGGGGGAAGTGGAGACTGTAGTGGTGTAGGAATGTAGGTGTCTTGAGGTGATTCAGGAGGTGTTGGTTGTGGATTTTCTTGAAGAGGGGTAGATGGAATGTCAGTGATGTCAAGTGGTGGAGATGGAGGTAGAGTAGGCACATGAGTATGCTGTTATGATTGGGGTGTTGAAGAAATAATGGGAGAGGAAGTGAGTTGTTTTGCTGGAAGGGGTGCTGGAAGAGATGGTGGAGTGGGATGAATCTCTTTAGCAGGTGTGGGAGTGGCTTTAACAGCCCTGGTGCCTTCAGAAGCTGGGGTGGAAGAGGTAGAAGCCTTAGTGGGCTTGGTGATTTTCCTCTCCCACCTGCCAAATAAGGCACATGTGAGCCTTTTACTGGCATTAATGAATATGGTCTGGGAGACCAGTGATTCAGCAGCCTTTTCCTTGAGGAAGATCCCTAGGATCCTTCCAAAACATACTTCCTTTTTGGTATTCTTCTTCTTAATAAAGTCAAACAGAAGTTGTGCCCAGTCTATTTGCTTCTTGTTTATTACTGCACACATGACCAAGAACTGATGCCATGTGATGTAGTCATGGGCAGTATGCTTGCCAAGCAAGACCTTCCCAACAATGTCTGCAGACAAATGCCTCTTCAACAATTTATTTGGGTTGTCACCAGCATAACCCATCAGATTGAGGATCACATTAAACTCTTCTGAATCAATTTCTAATTCCTCTTCTCCTGTTGTCAAACCAAATATTTCAGTTAAAACCACGGGGGTTAAGGAGATAGTGTTACCGACGATTGATCCTGTCATAGTATTGTCTTCAGGAGTTGTTAAAGTATAGACCCATTCTGTGATTTCTGTTCCTGCCAACTTTATTCTGGTGGTCATCAGGTTCTTCAGATTTTGTTCTTCCAGAAGTTCCAGAATATATAAAAAGATTGAGTCTGAGTGCTGGAATGATTCGAAGTCGACATCAAAGCTAGTGTCAAACTTCATAGCAGCTAGAGCTCCTGCTAGAATCGCCATTGAGATCACCTGCAAGAAAGACAGAGAAAACGATGATCAAGTGCAAGAGAACAGAAAGCGTGGGATGGAGGTCGAAGAAAACCTAGATATAATGTTTTGCTGAATATGAATCGACAAACTCTGTTCCACGAAAATGAAATTAATTATTCGAACTGAGGTCGACAAAATAATTTAATAATAAATAATTCGTCGATCTTATGCAGAAGACTTGAAGACAATTCGTCGAACTACGGTCGACGAATATCTTCTGAAGCAAACTTCGTTGAGCTCCGGTCAACGAAAATTGTTTCACACAGGGAATTCGGCGAACTCTGTTCAACGAATATCTCTCAAACCTTCCCCGGTTCGTCGAACTTTGGAAAATTCGTTGAATGCAGACAAAACTTAAGTTAAGTCTTCTCCATTGATCATTCCCAGTTGATTTAGAAAGAAAGCATTATTTTTCTCATCCAGAGATTTGGTGAATATGTCAGCTTTCTGTAAATCAGTGTAGATATAGACAAGCTTAATCTTATTTTTGTCTACACACTCTCTAATGAAATGATGTCTTATATCAATATGCTTTGTCCTACTATGGTGAATTGGATTTTATGTTATGGCTATAGCACTAGTATTATCACAGAATAGGGTTGAATTATTTAAGTTGAACCTATAATCTAGAAGTTTATTTTGTATCCACAGCATTTGTGAACAGCAGCTTCCTGCTGCACTATATTCTGCTTCAGCAGTGGATGTTGACACTGATGTTTGCTTCTTACAGAACCAAGATACAAGTCTCATACCTACAAACTGACAAGTTCCTGAAGTACTCTTTCTATCTACCCTGCATCCAGCAAAATCAGCATCAGAGTATCCAGTTAACTCAAATTCTGATTCAGCAGGATACCATAGGCCTAGATCAGGACAACTCTTTATATATCTTAAAATCCTTTTTAAGAAAATTAGATGAGATTATTTAGGGTTCACTTGGAACCTATCACAAAGGCATGTAGCAAACATAATATCTGGCCTACTTGTTGTGACGTATAATAGGGACCCAATAATGCCCCTATAAAGTTTCTGATCTACAGGTTTTCCTGGTATATCAGAGTCCACAACAGCATTTGTGGCCATGAGAGTTTTCTTTGCTGAGGCATCAGCCATCCCAAACTTCTTTAGAAGTTCTTTAACATATTTTGCTTGTGAGATGAAGATGCCATCAGGAAGTTGTTTCACTTGGAGACAAAGGAAATATGAAAGCTCTCCCATGCTACTCATTTCAAATTTAGAATTTATGAGGTCAGAAAATCTCTTGCACAATTTTGAATCTGTAGAGCCAAATATGATGTCATCTACATGGATTTGTACTAACAAAATTTGGTCCTTATGATGTTTAGTGAATATAGTTTTATCTACAGTTTCTCTTGTAAATTTATGTTCTAATAAAAAACTTGCCAAGGTCTCATACCAAGCTCTTGGAGCTTGCTTTATACCATAAAGAGCCTTATTTAATCTAAAAACATAAGAGGGATAAATTGAAGAAACAAAACCTGGAGGTTGTTCTACATAAACCTCTTCTTGTAGCACTCCATTTAAGAAGGCACTTTTCATATCCATTTGAAAGACTTTGAACTTTTTGAATGCTGCATAGGCAAGGAAAATCCTTATAGCTTCCAACCTTGCAACTGGTGCAAAGGTCTGATCATAGTCAATTCCTTCCTCTTGCGTGTATCATTGAGCAACAAGCCTAGCCTTGTTCCTCATAATAACTCCTTGGGCATCAAACTTATTCCAGAAAACCCATTTGGTTCCAATAACTGGATAGTTTTGGGGTCTTGGAACCAAATCCCAAACACTACATCTCTCAAATTGGTTTAGTTGCTCTTGCATTGCAAGGATCCAGTGGGGATCTTGCTCAACATCATGAATGGTTAGAGGTTCAACCTGAGAGAGAAAACAGGCATGCATCAAGTATTGGTTGAGTTGATGTCTTGTCTGTACACCTACTGAAATGTCTCCAATTACTTGAGATCTGGGGTGATCCCTAAGTGTGACAAAATCAGTGGGTGGAGTTGGTTGTGCAACAGCATTTTGAATAAATTCCTCTTGTGGAATTATATTTGCTGTTGGTTGAGGCTCATGTTCTTCAGCTTTATCTTTTTCACTATCTTCAATGACCTGGGGAGAAGGATGAGTGGGAACCTCTTGGGTGAGGTTTAGTCCATCCAATGTCTCACACAAGTGGGGTACCTGCAAGTTGCTAATGGTAGAAACTTCTTTCTCCGTGCAATACATGTTATTTTCATCAAAAGAAACATGAATTGACTCTTCTGCTTTTAATGTTGATTTATTGAATACCCTATAAGCTTTACTTACTTGGGAGTATCCTAAAAAAACTCCCACTTCAGCCTTAGCTTCAAACTTTCTAATGTATTTCATGTTATTATTGTGTATATAGCATATACAACCAAATATTTTAAAATAGTTAATTTTAGGTTTCTTCCCTTTGAGTAATTCATAGGGAGTCCTATTCTTTAGTTTGTGAATTAAACTCCTATTTAGGACATAATTTGCTGTGCTTATAGTCTCTGCCCAAAAGGTTAGTGGCATGTATGCATCAACAAGTAATGTACCTGCAACTTCAGTGAGTGTCCTTTTTTTCTTTTCAGCTACCCCATTTTGTTGGGGAGTTCTAGGAGCTGAGAAGCAATGCCTGATACCTTCCTTCTCACAGAACTCATGCATAAGAAGAGACTCAAACTCTGTGCCATGATCACTTCTGATCAATGCAACATGAGTAGAGAACTCAATCTGTATGGTCCTGAGAAAATCTGTAAGAACCTTGAATATATCTGAATTTGATCTCAGAAAGAATTCCCAACTGAACCTAGAGAAGTCATCCACAATAACCAAGGTGTAGGATTTCCCTCCTAGGCTTTGTACTACAATGGGTCCAAAAAGATCCAGGTGTAGCAAGTACAAGATCCTAGGTGAATCACTCTTATTAATTGATTTGAAGCTAGTTTTAGTTTGCTTGCCTAGTTGACAAGCCCTGCAGAGACCTTCCCTCTTATAGGGAGCAGAAGGTAGACCTCTAACAAGGTTGTGCTTAGATAACCTAGCTATATTTTTCAGATTTACATGTCCTAGTCTTTTGTGCAATAAATCATTCTAATTACTAGTTAAATTCAGTAAACATTTATCAGTTGTGGCAGAAGAAAAATTTACTAGATAAATATTGCCTTGTCTACTTCCAGTTAAAACAGTTTGGTTGTTTTTATCAATGATAGAGCAAGTAGAAGGGTTAAAGTATACCTGATAACCATCATCACATAATTGACTTATGGAGATGAGGTTATGCTTCAGTCCACTTACATATGTCACTTTTCTGAATGTGACAGCTCCTATTCTTACTTCTCCATCTCCTTCTGACAGACCACATTTTGAGTCACCAAAGATAACCTTTGGCCCCAATTTGGACTTATAGTTGAATAGGATATCCTTGCTGCCAGTCATATGCTTGGAGCAGCCACTGTCCAGGTACCAAGTTTTATTTACCCCTGAACACTTGTTCACCTGCAATATAAACAGTTAGTGATTTTTGACGCAGGTTACCTTGGGCCCTTTGTATGGCTGATAGGAGAAACTAGAAATAACATAAAATTCTGGCTGGGACTTATATCCTAGGGGGTGGTATCTCCTAGGTGGAATGGTCCAGTCAGCTAGGGGATTAAATAATTTCCTATAAGTATTTAAGTTTCTGTTAAAGTTAAAGTTTTGGTTAAGTCTTCCTGGGTTCGACGAATTTATGTAAGTTCGTCGACCAGAGTTCGACGAATTGGGTTGAGATCATTGATCTCTGACCAGAGAATAAACATGTTCATTCTCTGCGCCCCACGTTCGTCGATCTCTGCTCGACGAATCATACAAAATTCGTCGATCGCAGTTAGACGAATAATTATAACTATAGTTGGCGTTCAGAGTTCATCGATCTGGGTTCGACGAACTGGCCCCTTTTCATCGATCTGAGATCGACGAAAATTTCTGAACTTTGTTTTTATTTGGTGTTTTCTAGTTTTCCATTTTGGCCTTAGTTTTAATTTGTTCAAGAATTTTATTTACCTTATTCACTTGATCAGTATTCTTCTTTCCTTTCTCAGAAATAAAATTGATGGGTTATGATAGATGGTTTTTCTGAAGGTCAGGTGGTTCACTAGATGATGCACCTAATCCTAACCTACTTCCATTAAACCTAGCATTAGATGCGTTAGTGATTTCTGCTAGTTGTTTACTCCTTCCATTTAGTGATTCTTCTAGCCGTTTTGCCTTATTTAATTCACCTTTCAGAAGGGTGATTTGTTCACTAAACATATCTATTTCATTTTTCAATTTAGTATTTTCTAATACTAAGCTATCATAGTTAACTTGCTTATCTCTGAGAAGTTTGATTTCCTTCTCAGAGTTGATTAAGTCTAAACACATGATTTTAAAGTCTGATTTAAAAGATTCTGAATTATAATCAAACAACGATAATACCTGATCAGCTTCTGATTCAGGAGCTTCCTCATTGTTTGACTCTCCTTCTTCTGAGTTGCTTCTTGAGGCATCAGTTGCCATGAGGCAAACCTCTTTTGCTCTTTCTTCTTCTTCATCTTCACTGGAGCTTGAAGATGTTGTCTTCTCTTCAGTCTCACTCCAAGTCTTAGCAACAAACCCCTTTTCCTTCCACTTGTGTTTGCTGGAAGAGGGTTTGCTGGTGAACTGCTTTCTGGAATCCTTTTCCTTTTCTCTTCTCTTCTCTTTCTTCTGATTCTCTGGGCACTCAGAGAGGAAATGCCCATGTTTTCTGCATCCATAACACACCACTTCCTTTGTTGGTGTCTTGTCATACTTTGGCCTGTCATCCTTTCTTACAGACTTCCTCCTGAAGTCTTTTCTAGCCATCTTGAAGAATCTCTTTGCAAAGAGACTCATGAGCTCTTCATTTGATGCAGTGGATTCTGATTCTTCCGAGGCTTTGAATGCTATGTTCTGATCTCTTCTGGCTGCAAGAGGTGTTCTTTGTTCAGCAGCCTCCCTTATCTTAATTAACTGCTCATAAGATTTCAGTTTGCCCAACAGAGATTCAGTTGATATCTCATTCTGGCATCTAGCCTCCTTTATAGGCTAGATTCTTGTGTCCCATGAGCTTGGGAAGCACATCAGAATTTTGTCATTCACTTCAGTGAGAGTGATGACCTTGTCCAGAGTTTTTAGCTCATTAATGATTGAGCTTAGTCTATTATACATCTCTGAGACCGTTTTAGCTTCCTCTTCTTGAAATTCTCATATTGGGATATGAGATTTGATCTCCCGTCCTTCCTTTCATCAGCTGATCCATCAACCATTTGGTTCAGGGAATCCCAAATGGCCTTTGCTAATGTGCACTCAACAACCTTCTGGAAAATATCATCAGACATTGTCTGTGCCAATATGTTCACGGCTTTTGCATCAGCCATCTTTGCTTTCCTGTAAGCATCATTATAGTCTGGAGGAGGCACTGCAGTCATATTTGTGGAAGTGCTTGGAGGAGCTGCAGGTGCTGGAGGTACTCCTGTTAAGATGGAAGAAAAGATATCTTCATCAATAGAATTCATATACAACTTGATTCTTGCCTTCCAAATTCCAAACTTTTGCAAGTTGCAAACTAGAGCTCTGGTGCTTGCATAATCTTTGTTTTGTGCCATGGTTGTGGTTCTACTTTAAAATGTGAACAAAGTGATATGTAGATCTAACAGAGGATCTTTGGTTCAAGGATTAACTTGTGCAACCAAAGGAACCTTACTTTGATACCAATTGAAAGTGAGGGTTAGATCAACAATACTCTAGAGGGGAGGGGGGTGAATAGAGTATATTTAATAATTGTTAGGTCCCAATAAAAGTGCTGCTACAGCTTTTGCTGTAAACAGAAGAAGTGCAGTAAATAGAAAACTGAAAAACAAATAAGATTAAACCTAATCACAGCCACACAACAAGAAACAAAAAGAAAAAGATAAGCAACCAAACGACACAAGAAATTTATAGTGGTTCCCCAAATCTGGGTATTCCACACTTCTACCACCCTTGGTAGGAATCCACTCAGGTTTTTGATCAGGTGCCTGACACTAATTTGTTTTGATTAGGTCCCCATAAACCAACTCATGTCTTTTGGTAAGGAGACTTGCAACCAGGAATCACTTTTGAAGGGAGATGACAATCCTTTATACATTAGGGGGTGAGAGAGTGATTGTGTCTTCTCTTTCTCAATAAACTGAGAAGACTTAAGTGGAATGATGTTAGCAAACAGCTCCCAGTGAGATGTAGAATGATTTAGGGAAGATCTGGAGCTTTGCTGCAGGGTGATAGGTCTTCAATCAGAGTTCTTGACAAGCAGTGATGCAGGAGCTTCTTGACTGATTTGATATATGTTGTCCTTGGAAGTCTTGGAGAGAATGTTGAAGAAGAAGGCTCTTGATATAGTATAGTTGTTCTTCTTCTTCTGAATGAATGAATATCGCTGCCTATCACTGTAAGCTTCAGTATGAGTATTGTGTAAGCTTTTCTGGTGCTGTATGAATTCTTGCAGTCAGTCTATCTGTCTGTGTTTTTCTGACTGAGTATTTTCTTGTACTCTCTTCTTTCTAATTTTTGATCTTCTTTTCTTCTATATCTTTTCAAACATTTGAATCCTCTGTAATTAATGCTGACTGCCTAAGAATAATCGGCATTAATGTATTTCCCCAACTGTCCCGTGAAAAATCAGCAAGTAATATTCCTAAAGAAGACTATAATTAATGCTTCCTCTAATGGCTACATTCAGAGAATGTTTGAGCATTTAATCTGTCAGGAATTATGGCATTTGAGTGAGGATTGAATGCCGGAAATGGCTAAGTCTGGAGTCGTCGAACAAATAACAGAATTCGTCGAGCTGAGTTACTAGTTCGTCGAACTGAGATTTTGTATTCGTTGACCAGACAGCTTCTATTCGTCGAGCTGAATTCCAAGTTCGTCGAGCTGATAACAAAACTTGAATGCCTCAGAACTTTGCCTTTTTTGTCTGACGTTCGTCGAGTTGACAATTGCATTCGTCGACTGGAGTTCACCAACAATTCTGGACTTAGTCAAATATTTTGTGTTGACTGATATTCTGTGTGTCGACATGAAAACTTATGGTGTCGACACAGGTTTTCTGGTGTCCACATAAATCTTCTGGTATCGACATAAGTTGGTGTCGACACAAATCTTCCAGTGTCGACATAGTTGGTGTCGACACAAATCTTCCAGTGTCGACATAAATCTTGAAAGTCCACCTAGTGTCAACTATCTTCACCTATGGGGGGGGGGGGGAATAGGTGACGTGCAGCATTTTTGCGGAATTTAAAATTGTACCTGCAAAATAAAAATAAACAGCACAGCACACAGAAAACACAAGCTATTTATAGTGGTTCCCCGATTTGGGTACATCCACTTTCCCCCTTCGACCTATCTCCCAACAAGGGACGACTCGGTCTCTTCTCCAACAGGATTGAAATCCAATCCTTGCACTATCGGAAGGAACCCTTCCACACGTAGGAGTCAACACTCCCACAACACGGGTTGCAGCCAACCCTTACAACTAGGAACCAACGTTCCTTTACAACAAAAGTAAAACTAGAATGTACAAGAGATACAAACTACGTTTGGAGACTAAGGTGTCCCTCTTTGTTGACGACGTGTTCTTGAAGTTCACAAAGAGTCCACAACCCTAGATATCTCCTGGAGAGGATCTCCCCGGAACCGGCGGCGGCAAGATGGGCGGCGTCTAGGTTCACGGGATCGGCAGCGACGACGATGTGCGGCTGCTGTACTTTAGAGATCCAAACTTCGTAGCGAAGCTAGCTAGGTCTACCAACGGTCACACTGGGATCAATCGCCTCGATCGATTCGGATGGGGAAGATTTTCCCGATCAACAAATCAAGAGACAAGAGATCTCCGGTTAGACACGTGAGACACTAAGCTTGTCTAAGCTTCTGTCGCCGGAAGATTAGGAAGAATCGCGATCAAAGGCGGCGACCAACTAGCATGAGCGGCAACGACGGCGGCGGAGCAGTTTCGCGATTTTAGGTTAAGATCGGCTCGGCTTCTTTCTGTGTGTCTAAACTGTTCAAAAATACTCGTATATTTATATACTGTGGAAATACTCCAATATAACCGTTATGGGTCCCACTTGAAGAAACCCAACTCCGGTTCAAAATAGTGCCAGCGGCAGAATCCGGTTCAGCTTTTTCCCGAAAAATGCCCAAGTAAAAATCGGCGAGAATCGAAAGTGAATCTCGTCGAATCGTCGAGAATCAAAGGTGATTCTCGACGATTCGGCGAGTATCAAAGATGATTCTCGTCGAAGTTGACTTGGTTGCACGCACTGATTCAGCCGGGTCGAGACGGCGAGAATTAGCCAGTGATTCTCGACGATTCGGCGAGAATTACTAGTGATTCTCGCCAAATCGGCGAGAATCACTTGGTGATTCTCGTCGATTCTTACTTAGAATCAGAGTTGCTTGCTTTGAAGTAGCTGGATCGAGTCGGCGGGAATCAGCCACTGATTCTCGACGATTCGGCGAGAATCACTTGGCGATTCTCGTCGATTTACACTTAGACGAATTTTCGTCTTTCCACCCATGATGTGCTCCTTGACCTATCTTGGCTCCTTGTCTGCTCTTGCAAGATCACAGCCCTGTACTTGAAAGTAAGTGCACTCCAATAGAGAGAGTACACGTAGGCCAACACACTAATCTGCTCAATGAGGGATTACATCATGCAGACCCGTGTATATTGACCTACTGTGCCCTGACATTGGTGTGCACTTAGCGTGGAATAACTGCAAGCACAACTTGAAATATTTTGTCAAAAACATTGCCTATTTACCTTAGCTTGTTCAGGGGCTTCTCTCAAATGAGGTACGTTGTGGATACAATACCCAACAATCTCCCCCTATTTGAAGAAGCCTAAACCCTACAAGCTAAGGTGAATAAAGCGTATGGGAATGAAAATCATAAGTTTATCTGAGAGAGAGATTCATTACCAATACCAATTTGTTGAGAGCAAACTTGGAGCCACCTTAGCCTTAGCCGAGAGGGTAATCTCCCCCTTTTCGGCTTCTGCAAATCTGGGTCTGTAGCATTTGACCCCTTGCTACCCCTCAGTTCTTGCACCTGTGCTCACACTTGCGTACCTTGCTCCCCCTCAGTTCTTGCGCCTGTGCTCAACTTGAGTACCTTGCTCTCCTTCAGTTCTTGCACGAGCCTGAAGCTTCTGTAGTCTTCATTCCTCATAGTTTAGCATCCCCAGTTCAGTTTTGAAAAGACTGAACTTGGCTTCATCTAAGTGCTTTGTGAAAATATCAGCAATTTGCTTGTCCGTGGGGACATAACAGAGAGAGATGTCCTTGTTCTCCACGTGTTGCCGAATGAAGTGGTAGCGCACTTCAATATGCTTCGTTCTGCTGTGCGATACCGGATTGTTGGCAATTGCAATTGCACTAGAGGAGTCGCAGTACATTGGTATTTCCTTGAACTGAAGGTCGTAGTCGGCTAACTGGTTTCTGATCCATAGGAGTTGTGCGCAACAGCTGCCTGCTGAGATGTACTCAGACTCTGCTGTGGAGGTTGCAACACAATTCTGTTTCTTGCTGTTCCATGAGATAAGCCTCCTGCCGAGGAATTGACACGTCCCGGAGGTGCTTTTCCTGTCATCCCTACTCCCTGCAAAATCAGCATCTGAAAAACCTATTAGCTTGACATCATTGTTTCTCGGGTACCACAAGCCAAGATTGGGAGTACCTTTAAGGTATCTTAGAATTCACTTTGCAGCGACATAGTGAGATTCCTTAGTGTTCACCTGATGTCTGGCACAGACACATGTGGAGAACATGATATCCGGTCTACTGGCAGTGAGGTAGAGCAGGGATCCAATGATGCTTCTGTATTTGGTTTCATCGAAAGGTTTACCTTTCTCATCCTTATCCAGAGACATAGTGGATCCCATTGGAGTCCTCATAGAGGTTGCATTCTCCATACCGAATTTCTTAAGGAGTTCATTTGTGAACTTCGTCTGAGAGATGAAGATTCCATCCTCAGACTGTTTCACTTGAAGTCCCAAGAAATACTTGAGCTCTCCCATACTGCTCATTTCAAACTTTCCTTGCATAAGTTTAGAAAAATTTTTGCAAAGATTGTTGTCCGTTGAGCCGAATATAATGTCATCGACATAGATTTGCACCAGCAAAATCTTGCCTTTGACTTCCCTGAGAAACAATGTTTTATCTATTTTACCTCTAGAGAACTTGTTCTCAAGAAGAAAACTAGATAAAGTCTCATACCAAGCTCGTGGAGCTTGTTTAAAACCATATAGAGCTTTATCGAGAAAATACACATGATTGGGATAAGTAGGATTGACAAAACCTGGGGGTTGAGCGACGTATACTTCGTCCTTCAGGTCTCCGTTCAAGAAAGCTGATTTCACATCCATTTGATAGACTGTGAATCCTTTGTGCGAAGCATATGCCAGGAACAGTCTGATTGCCTCGAGACTTGCCACTGGTGCGAAGGTCTGGTCGAAGTCAATCCCCTCCTCCTGTCTGTAACCTTGAGCCACCAGCCTGGCCTTGTTCTTTATGATGACACCATGTTCATCCAGTTTGTTTCTGAAGATCCACTTGGTGCCAATCACATTCTGCTTGTGTGGTCTGGGAACCAGCATCCAAACGTTGCATCGTTCGAATTGATATAGTTCATCTTGCATGGCCAAAATCCGTGCCGCATCTTTGTTCGCCTCGTCGAACTTCTTTGGCTCAACCTGTGACAGGAAGTTAAGATACAAAACTTCGTTAATAGTACCTCTTCGAGTTCTGACACCGACACGAGGATCTCCGATGATCTGATCTCTAGGATGATCCCTCACGTGCCGGAGCTCTAGAAGTCTGGCGTCTGGAGCTTCGACTACTTCTTGGGTTCTCCTTCTTCTAAGAGATTTGTTCCATTTTGATCTTCAATATTCCCAGATGACATGGAGGTGGAAACTTTGACGTACTTAGGAGTTTCATCTTTAGCGGTCTCATTGAGACTCAGCTGTTCAAGTCGTGCACCTGCATCTTCAAGAATACCACTGGAAGAATTGCTGTTAAGCAAACTTCCTTCATCAAATACAACATTAATTGATTCTTCTACCACTAGGGTTTTCTTATTGAAGACCCTATATGCCCGACTGTGGGAACTATAGCCCATGAATATGCCTTCGAAGCATTTTTCACCAAATTTAGTACGCGGGTACTTCCCATTATTCAGTACATAGCATCTGCAACCAAAGATCCTCAAGTAGGACATGGTTGGTTTCCTGCCTTTCAATAGCTCGTAAGGCGGCTTACGATGATGCTTGTTGATCAATGCTCGGTTTTGTACATGACAAGCTGTGTTGACAGCCTCTGCCCAGAAGTATTCTGGGAGAGAAGCGTCTTTCAACATTGTCGTGCAGGCTTCAATGAGAGTTCTATTTCTCCTCTCCGCAACTCCATTTTGCTGAGGAGTGCGCGAGGAGGAAAACTCATGAAAGATAACTTGTTCTTCACAAAACTCTGTCACAGCACCAGATTCGAATTCTGTTCCATGGTCACTTCTGATTTTGACCACTGGGCAGTTAAATTCGTTCTGAACCTGCTTGACAAAACTAATGAAGATGTCAAACGTATCCCACTTTCGTTTTAAGAAGAACACCCATGTAAACTGAGAATGATCATCAACTATCACTAGCGTATAGGACTTGCCTCCCAAGCTATGAACTTGCATTGGACCAAACAAGTCCATATGTAGAAGGTAAAGACATCGGGAAGAGTCTTTGTCTGCAATGCTCTTAAAGGTAGCCCGAGTCTGTTTGCCCATCTGGCATGCAGGACAGGGGCTATCTTTGATGCACTTGATACTGGGAGCATCCCTTACTAAGTTCTTAGAAAACAGCATACTAATTGTCTTGAAATTAATATGTGCCAATCTCTTGTGCCATTGATCATAAAGAGATGCACTGCCAGCTGCCACTAGGCATACGGGGGTAGATGAATCTAAACTGAGAAAATCTAAGCAGAAGATATTTCTCCTCCTAATGCCTGATAATACCGTCTCAGAAGAGGTACGTGAAATTATCAGACATTTATCCTTGCAGAACTTAACGTCATAACCTTTGTCACATAACTGACTTACACTGATCAGGTTATGGTTTAACCCTTCAACATAAGCCACGTCAGTGATAGAGATTATACCGTTGGAAATCATACCGTAACCTCTGGTGACTCCTCGATCTGACCCTCCAAAGATGACTTTGGGTCCATTCTCGACTGGAGTGTAATCACGCACCAGGCTTCTTGTCCCAGTCATATGCCGGGAGCATCCACTGTCCAAGTACCAGATCGGCGTTTTGGTGGCCTTTGGACATTCCTGCAAAACAAAATTAATTTCCCTTAGGAACCCTATCGAACTTGGGTCCTAGATTCCTGGTTAGCATACTCCCCCTCGGTTGGTTAACCCTACGAGTGGTCGGCCTCGCATTGCTAACATAGGGAGTCTCGTAATACCTTGGATTAAACCAACAATCCACGGCAAAGTGACCGACTTTGCCACAGCACCAATAGTCGAATCTGTTGTACCTCTTCCTAGGCTCCTGCCTTACCCTGGGAACGGTGGGTGCAGCCGGGGCTTTGGATCTGGAGGTGGGGGCCTCACAGTGATTGCAGTCACAAGACTTCTTCACCTTCTGTATAACAAGCTTGGCTTTTGGTGCCTGCTTTCCATTATGGCCGCTAGAGAATTGACCATAATTTCCCATGTGGATTTCCTCATAAAGTGCCTTGAAGGCACTCTCACTGAAGTTCCGGGGAAAGGTCCAACCATCATATCGGATCTTTGGCTTTGCAACCGAGGGCCGGAAATGATGACCAAAGGTTGATTCAAAGTCATGTTGGTTGCAAGGAAAGCCAGGCTTTCTGAACGCAACAAGACTGAGCGGTGCCTTTCCCTTTTCAGCAGCAGAGGCCTTCTTGGCGGCCTTATTCTTCCTCTAGTTCCTGTTTCTCCTGGATGAGGAACCAGATACCCCTACATGCCCGAAGCCAGCTCCTTTGGCCTGAGCAGAGAAGGTATCAACAACTGGAAGAACTGTATTTGGCATAGAGAAGCTCTTGACGATCTTCCTTTTTGCCGCAAGTTGTTCTTCCAACTTGTCGACTTCCTCCTGCTTAAGATCAAGGAGCTTGAGAGACTCTGAATGCTTTGAAGTCAGGTCAAGATGCTCCTGTCGGAGAGAAATCAAACTGGTGATTTCTTCCCTTAGGGAGACACTCTCACCCTTAAGGAATTTCACTTCCTTTTTCTCAGCCTTCAGTCTCTTACGGCACTCCTCGAAAGTGTTGAGCAGAAGCTCATACTTCTCGAGGAGCTCCGCTTCACGGGCCGAAAGGCTATCTTCAGGTTCATCATCCTGAGACTCAGGATCAGATTCAGAGTCGGAGAGAGGGGTGTGAGCTTTTACCTTCCCAGTAAATGGGGGGCATTCTCCTTCTGAGTCGGAGCGACCCACCAGCCCGAAGTAGGCTTCCTCATCATCACTGGAGTCTGAGGAATCAGACTCACTCAGTGTCTTTGGCCTTTTGGCGATGTAGCTCCGCTCTTTCTTCTTATCTCTCGAAGATTTGTGCTCCTCTTCTTTCCCTTTTTCTCTCTTGCCTTGATAGCAGTCGGCCACGATGTGTACTGGCTTATTGCATCCAAAGCAAATAATGTCAGAGGAGCGATATTTGTTCGGTTTAGAAGCATACCTATCAGAAGAATAATTTTTCTTATGATGCCTGGAGGAGGAGCCGTCTCTCTTTCTTTGATTCCTCGTCTTGAGGAACTTCTTGAACTCTCGGGTGATGAGGAAGAAATCTTCCTCCAACAGCTCTGAGCTGGAGGAGCATGGCTCGGAGTCCTCCTCCTCATCCTTCTTCCTGGCACGGTATGAAACCGCTCCCTTGCCTTTTCTGGAGTGACTGGCTTTTAGAGCCACAGTATTTTCTTTGGCTGCAGCCTTCTCTGCTTTTCTTCTGCTTTCCTGGTGTTCAGCTGAAGCTCATAGGACATCAGCTTCCCAAACAGTATTTGCGGGTCTGTTTCAGCTAGTCTGCCAAACTCTCGGATGGCGCAGATCTTTGTGTCCCATTCCTTAGTAAGGGACCTAAGGAATTTATCATTGAGTTCACCATTAGTGAACACTCTTTCGTATCCTTTGAGGGCGTTGACAATCTTGAGGAAGTTCTCGTAGGTGACTCCGATCTCTTCCTTAGGCCCTTGTCTGAAGGCCTCATATTTCTGGTTCTGGAGGGATCTTCGATCATCGCTCACTTCATCAGTGCCCTCCATTAGGATGATCAGGCAATGCCAGATCTCGTGTGATGTCCTGCAGTTGCAGAAGTTCTGCATCATTGAGTCATCAACCGCGCTGACCAAAATGTTTTGCACCTTCTTGTCAAGTCCTACTAGCACCATCTCGTCCTTGTCCATTTCAGAAAGTTTCTTTGGCACTTTCTGGGTAGGATCAATGGTGGAGGCCTTAGTGGGGACATAAGGTCCCTCCTCCACGATCATGAAGAGTCGAGGATCAACTGCTTCCATGTAGAACCTGATCCTTTCCTTCCAGATAAAAAAGTTGAGCCTGGTGCACACTGGGATCTTTCCTGTGAACTTGAGCCCGTCCATAGTAGATGTTTGCCTCCTTCTTGACACTAGCGGCAGGATTCAACTCAAGGTGTTAACCTTTTTGATGAGTAACCTGGCTCTGATACCACTTGAAAGTCCACCTAGTGTCAACTATCTTCACCTATGGGGGGGGGGGGGAATAGGTGACGTGCAGCGTTTTTGCGGAATTTAAAATTGTACCTGCACAATAAAAATAAACAGCACAGCACACAGAAAACACAAGCTATTTATAGTTGTTCCCCGATTTGGGTACATCCACTTTCCCCCTTCGACCTATCTCCCAACAAGGGACGACTCGGTCTCTT
The DNA here is from genome assembly GCA_039583875.1 of Platanthera guangdongensis. NCBI lineage: Eukaryota > Viridiplantae > Streptophyta > Magnoliopsida > Asparagales > Orchidaceae > Platanthera > Platanthera guangdongensis. Next base: position 86,194,619 of record CM077155.1, on the reverse strand, counting down.
CTTCAACAGGATTGAAATCCAATCCTTGCACTATCGGAAGGAACCCTTCCACACGTAGGAGTCAACACTCCCACAACACGGGTTGCACCCAACCCTTACAACTAGGAACCAACGTTCCTTTACAACAAAAGTAAAACTATAATGTACAAGAGGTACAAACTACGTTTGGAGACTAAGGTGTCCCTCTTTGTTGACGACGTGTTCTTGAAGTCCACAAAGAGTCCACAACCCTAGATCTCTCTTGGAGAGGATCTCCCCGGAACCGGCGGCGGCAAGATGGGCGGCGGCTAGGTTCACGGGATCGGCGGCGACGACGATGTGCGGCTGCTGTACTTTAGAGATCCAAACTTCGTAGCGAAGCTAGCTAGGTCTACCAACGGTCACACTGGGATCAATCGTCTCGATCGATTCGGATGGGGAAGATTTTCCCGATCAACAAATCAAGAGACAAGAGATATCCGGTTAGACACGTGAGACACTAAGCTTGGCTAAGCTTCTGTCGCCGGAAGATCAGGAAGAATCGCGATCAAAGGCGGCGACCAACTAGCGCGAGTGGCGACGGCGGCGGCGGAGCAGTTTCGCGATTTTAGGTTAAGATCAGCTCGGCTTCTTTCTGTGTGTCTAAACTGTTCAAAAATACTCCTATATTTATATACGGTGGAAATACTCCAATATAACCGTTATGGGTCCCACTTGAAGAAACCCAACTCCGGTTCAAAATAGTGCCAGCGGTAGAATCCGGTTCAGCTTTTTCCCGAAAAATGCCCAAGTAAAAATCGGCGAGAATCGAAAGTGAATCTCGTCGAATCGTCGAGAATCAAAGGTGATTCTCGACGATTCGGCGAGTATCAAAGATGATTCTCGTCGAAGTTGACTTGGTTGCACGCACTGATTCAGCCGGGTCGAGACGGCGAGAATCAGCCAGTGATTCTCGACGATTCGGCGAGAATTACTAGTGATTCTCGTCGATTCTTACTTAGAATCAGAGTTGCTTGCTTTGAAGTAGCTGGATCGAGTCGGCGGGAATCAGCCACTGATTCTCGACGATTCGGCGAGAATGACTAGTGATTCTCGCCAAATCGGCGAGAATCACTTGGCGATTCTCGTCGATTTACACTTAGACGAATTTTCGTCTTTCCACCCATGATGTGCTCCTTGACCTATCCTGGCTCCTTGTCTGCTCGTGCAAGATCACAGCCCTGTACTTGAAAGTAAGTGCACTCCAATAGAGAGAGTACACGTAGGCCAACACACTGATCTGCTCAACGAGGGATTACGTCGTGCAGACCCGTGTATATTGACCTACTGCGCCCTGACATTGGTGTGCACTTAGCGTGGAATAACTGCAAGCACAACTTGAAATATTTTGTCAAAAACATTGCCTATTTACCTTAGCTTGTTCAGGGGCTTCTCTCAAATCAGGTACATTGTGGATACAATACCAACAAATCTTCTGGTATCGACATAAGTTGGTGTCGACAGATTATTCTTGGTGTCGACACAAATCTTCTGGTTCCAGAATTCGTCGACCAAAGAACATAGTTCGTCGACCTGAGGATTCGTCGGCCTGAGAAGATGACTTTGTCGACCTGAGATCTTCTAACAGAAGGTTGTTGTGAACTCGAGGTCCAAATTCGTCGAGCTTAGAATCTTGTTCGTCGACCAAAGCTTGAAGTTGGACTTAGAATAATCTGATGTTACCCTGACTTTAGTTTGTTGAAGTATCCCAGTTTTCGTCGACCAGAGAATGAAGATTGTCGAGCTCAGCTCAGAGAAATATCCAAAGTTTGTCGAGTTGAGAACGTCTTTCGTCAACCTGAGTTCGACGAACGTCGAACTCATTTTACTTAGTCTTGAAATCTTCTAAGTCTTGAGTCTCTAATGATATTGTTGATAGCTGGTCCATCTGATATTGACTCTAAGGACTTGGCCTATACTCTAGGACACAAATTTGACTCCTGGCTATACATGTTTGGTCACATCCTTGATGGGTCCACTTTATATACCTATTTTCGGACTCATCTGGGCTAGTTTTCACGCGGTTGAACTTCACTTTTAGTTCTTTATCGGTCCTATTTCATCTAATCTTTATTTCCATAGGAAGTGCACATTTATGCCTGTGGTTGTGTATTTTGTTATTTTTATAGTTTGTACTCCCTTTTGTGATTGTCTGGAATGTCTGCACAGATTAGTGATTTGTTTTTCCTATCGGTACAGGGGACGTGTTCGTGTTCCGGGATGGTTGTGAAACAGGAATACTGCGCACGATCATGAGATATAATGCGCACGACCATGGGTCATGTGCCCCTGATCGTGCGCACTACTCTACGTTTTCCAGAATCAGCCTGGGGTAAGCGCACGACCACTGGAAATATTGCGCACGACCACTGGTCGTGTGCCACTGATCGTGTGCATTGATTCTTCTTTTATGGAGTCCTGTCTGGGGTAATCGCACGACCATTGGACTTAATGCGCATGACCACTGGTCGTGCGCCACTACTCGTGCGCGTTATCCCAGTTCTTCTTCCTGATCTTCCATGCCAGTGCGCACGAGCATAGGACATAGTGCGCACGAACACTGGTCGTGCGCCTGTGATCGTGCGCATTGTTTATTTCTGCTTTTGTATAAATAGTGCAGGTCTCGCCCTAATTTGAGATAGGATCCGGAGCTCGACATTTCTCCGCCGTTTTCCGCCTTCTCCGCCATTCTCCTTCATCTTCCACCATAGGGAGGTGCTCCGGGCATGCTTTCACCGCCAAATCCGAGCCGGAGCTTCCTCTCGGCCTTCTCCTTCATCCGTGAGCTTCAAGTAGGGTTTGACGCCATAGCCATCAAGCAAAGGAAAGCTAGCAAACTTCGTCCGCTATCGTGAGACGAAGAAGACGGACCATTGGAAGGTGGTGACAGCCCTTCTCTATCCCGGACACAGTTGAGGACCGAGCTTGGACGCGGAATGACAACCCGACGATTCCAACCGTGAATCCTCAGCAAGGCTTCGGATTCGGTCGATCTCTTGACTTGTACTTTCTTTATTGTTGAATATTGGTGTTTTTAAACCTATTTATATTGATGAAGTGCACTGTGGTTGTTTATGTTATGTGTTTCATGTCTATGTGATTCCTATTTCATATTACTGCCTAAGTTTCTTGAGTTGCGCCTTATATTCCATCCACCATCCATCCACCCTTGCCGCACTAGCAATTGCTATTGGCGTGCGTAGCGAAGAGGTGCTTACGACCCTCATTCCGATGTTCTAACCACCTCATCCGCTAGCCTCCGCGTCCATCCGCCTAGCGATTCGGTGCATAGCGGCCCGACTAGTCTTTCATCTCGCCTAGCGAAGCATCGCATAGCGGCGTTGCATAGGAGTAGTTGATAGTGTTTTATTTTCTTTATCCGCAATATCAAAACCCCCCTTTGTTAGCTCCGACCTGAGGACTTTAATCTCAAGTCCTACTCGAAATTAACTCCACCTTACTGTGTTCCTTGTGAGATCGATACTTGGGAAAACCCCCATTTTATATTACTTGTGCGATCGGTTCACTGTCGTGATCTTACGCATCAAGTTTTTGGCGCCGTTGCCGGGGAACACAGTCGTGTGAGTTTGTGGAGAGGGAGATAATAGATTGAAGCCCTTTTCCATTTGTGCATATCATTTTTTATTTGCTTTTTTTATTAGAATTTTTATTTTGCTTATTTCTTTTTACCCTTTTCTGATTTTTGTGTTAGATAGCAGTTTCGTGCTATTTTCATTCTAGCTGTGTAGCACTTTTTCAGCAATTATTTTTGTTCGTGATGGATCCTAATGCTGAGTGCCGTATCCTTGACACTTTGCACCGATCCATCGATGCCATTGCTGTTATGAATGCCGAGCATTGCATTCGGTGTTTGTTGTGTCAAGGTGTGGGCCACATGTTGAAGGATTACCCTCTTTTGTGCAAGACTTCTCCCTCTGAGGGCGTGTGCACAACAACCTCCCGTTCACGGAAGACTGTTGTGGACAGGCCTACCAGGGTGTTGTCTGGCCCATACACTGACATAACGCACTTTGCTCATTCTTTACCCGTTGAGATTACTGAAGAATCTCTGGACTCATACAGCTCTATCATGGGTCCCTCGATCCCTTTTTACGAGCTTTCCTTGAGTGATGATGATCACTCTGGTGTTAGCCAACAAAAAGAGGAGCAGGAACTCATGGACGCTCCTATATGGGACGATGAGATTGTTCCGGTCATCGACGGGGTGGCGTCAGTGAATGATTTTGCGATGGGGCCTGGTCATTCAGTGCTTGATTTTGAGAGCAGCCTTGCCCCTCCGTAATTTTTGTCGGATTGTGCTATTCCTCTTTCTTGTGAGTCGGTTGATGATGTCGTGATTGTGGATGATTCGGTGCCCGAGGTTGCGCCGAAGTGGGATGATGATTCCTCTATCTCCGACGGAGAAGGTGGATCTTCGGAACACTTTTACGCACCCCGATGGGATGAGGAATATCGCCTTTCCGATACGGAGGTTTGCACCACCTTATTGGATGAGGTTGTTCCTCTTACCACCACGGACCTTGAGTTCTCGGATTCCCCTCGGTATGACTCGTATGATACCGACATTGATCTCTACTTGGATCCTGCTGGGAGTGAGACCAGGGACCACTCCCCCTTTTTATGATTCTTTTAGTTCTTCTTCTCTTTTATTACTTGATCCCCCTTCCTTATCTGAGCCTGTGCAGGATGAGTCTCCACAGGTATGTTGGGATGACGATGAGCTTTGTGCTCATGCCGTTGCCATCGCCTCCTGCGGGCCTGTGATAGACGATACCTTGCTGGGCAAGGATTCATTTTGTGGTGAGATGAGTGAGGACCAGGCCTCCTCCTCATCCTACTTCATATTTCCTCTGCCTGCGAGGAGCAGGTATGATTATTTAGGCAGAGGGGTAACTTCTCTATCACCGTATCGGTACCCGTTACCGAAACGGATATTGGAACAGTTACCTGTGCACTTTTTATTTCATAGTCCCATTAGCTAGAACTGTATAGAATTTAATAAGTTGTGCTGGGATGACAATAACCCCAGTACTTATCTTTTATTTCCTGCATTTTTATTTTCATGTCTATTTTATTTTAGCACTTCTTTTTGTATATTTTTCTTTTGTTTTTGAGGAGCTCACCCTGTAGGTATTCATAGCAAATCGCATTGGCGGGGTTGTGATTCTTCGTATGGCGGACCTTCTTCAGGTTTCCACGCGTCTTCTGGTATGCTCACTGGCTGAGCATTGGGTAACCTATCCCCTTGTTTCTATCTGATTTGAATTTCTATATCACATACTGTATTGCTTAGTTTAAGTCTGGGGGAGAGCTAGTTTTGTTGCCTTTTGCACGTACACATCTCATGTTGATACTAGAAGCTTTTATAGTTTTATTTTGATTAGTTCATTGCATCACACAGCACTGCACCCACATGAGCGCGTGCTTAGCTCTTTGCGTGCTGCGAGTTAAACTCATTTCTTCGTTAGATTTGGGAAAATTATGGTGTTGGCTTAGGATTGTGAGACGGAGTAAAATGTTGACCTTGTTGTGCTCCTAGTCAACTGCTCTCGTCTCGTGTAGAAATTGGAGTAGATTTAATTTTTCTGTATGCTTTTAGTTTTATATTTTTCTAATTGCGTAAATACTTTATATTCTACTCAAAAATTTGGTGAATCTGGTGTGAATCCGACGGTAGCTTAGGGATGTGTGTAGACGGTCGTTAGGTTCATATTGCTCGAGTCGGGAGGACGGATAGTCTTTCTTATTGGCTAAGAACTTGCCCCTAGCTACTCTCGAAGCATGGGTACATGGTTAGTCAAGTGCGTGCGTGATGTGGGCCGTCACTTTGTCTCGTTTGAGCCTTGTACCATTCCCGACATCTATCCGTTGCTATCCCCGTTGAGCCTGTCCCTTCCTTTGAAATCCCTTCGCCTCGCTACCATAGCCATATAGCCTTTCCTACTCGCACATCTGAATGTGATCGCTCGATTAGTTTGTTTTGTTGTAGTTTATATCCGTTTTGTGTGGGCAGTTTTGTTGGTGTTTGTGCAGCTTGTGGTGTTGCCGTGTTTTCCTATTTTGTTTTGGCTATTTGGGTAAAAGAAAAAAATAAAAAAAGAAAAAAAATATGATAGTAAATAAAAAGAAAATTCCCAATGTGGAATACAAAAAAAAAGAAATGTATTTGTATATCTATTATTGCTGAGTTGTGCAGTGTGGTTTAGTTGTGTTCGTTATGGGCTTGCGCGCACCGTCAAAAGTCCAGGTCTGGTGATGCGTCGCACGTGTTTGTCCATTGAGTTTAGCTGTGTACGTTTTCGGGCGATCTTATTTTGGGTGTGCTTGTCCGTCTTGTTTACCTTTATATACCCCGCCTTCACCTAGGCCTATATTATACTCCAAGTCCTACGGATTCGTGCTTGAGTCTAACTAGTGCCGTGGAGAGAGTATGAAAGGGCAAGCATATGGTCACCGACATTGGTGGATTCCTTTGGAGGTTATCCTGAGCCCTGATCTTTGGCAATGCTCGCCTAGCGATTAGTCTACTTTCTCCCTACGCGTGACCGAATGATTCACCGTGATTCCATTTTTGAGTAATAATAAAATTTTGATACGCATTGTGAAAAATATAAACTATTCTGCATACTTAGAAATTTCTTCTATTATATTTTTACGCGTGCGAGCATGCGACTTCGCATGGTACTCTGTATCGCAATTTCTTTGTTAACTAGTATTTTTCCCTATCTGCTTAGATTTTGTTTGCTCGGGACGCGCAAACAATTAAGTCTGGGGGTGTGATGAGTCCACTTTATATACCTATTTTCGGACTCATCTGGGCTAGTTTTCACGCGGTTGCACTTCACTTTTAGTTCTTTATCGTTCCTATTTCATCTAATCTTTATTTCCATAGGAAGTGCACATTTATGCCTGTGGTTGTGTATTTTGTTATTTTTATAGTTTGTACTCCCTTTTGTGATTGTCTGGAATGTCTGCACAGAATAGTGATTTGTTTTTCCTATCGGTACAGGGGTCGTGTGCGTGTTCCGGGATGGTTGTGAAACAGGAATTGATGGCGAAGAGGTCCGGCCATGTGTTCGTAATGCTCGTGACCGGTTGATTGGTGGCGATGATGTCCCGTCATTTGTTCGTGATGATGTTGCAGATGGTGCTAACGAGTTCTTTGGCGAGCTCCATGACAACGCCGGGTCCATGCATTATGTTGATCGTCACCACAATCGTACGTTTGAAGACTCGGATGGACGATGCCGCAACAATAATTTCAATGCACGTCATCGTCGCTACAACGCCATCGCCGTGAAAATTATTTTGCTACAACACCATCTCCGCTACAACGCCATCGTCGCGACAATAATTTCGCTACAACGCCAACGCCGCGACAATAATATAATAATTATAATATTATATTATATTTATTAATTTCCTTGTTGCATTGTTTTAATTTGAGAGTTTTTATTTCATGTATTTTGATTTCATGTAACATGATGGGTACATATAACCATCATGAGGTGTTTAATTTTCAATGGTGGTGATTGTGTGATGTAAGCTATAAATAGCCATGTTATGAAGGAATTTAAAGGAGAAGAATGAAAAAATTGAAACTTTAATTCAAAATTTGAATTTCCCCCTTAACTCTCTCTTCCCCCTTAGGCAAAATTCAGCCCCCCTCTTTCTCTTGCCTTCTCCTAGCCACCTCCTCCCCCCTCTCCTTGGCCGCCGGCCACATATCTTCCCTCCTCCTCTAAGCCCTTGTGGCCGACCCCTTCTCTCTAATCCCCTCCCTTCCCTCTTGAAGAATCCTAAGGAACATTCACGTATCATCCTCCGTGGATCTCCTCCGGTGACTCTGAAGAAAACGGCGTGCGTCTTCTCCTTCCGGTGCGGCTCCGTGGAATTTTGTGGAAGTGGATCCTTCCACCGTCGTCGTGTGATTCCTCCACTCATCCTTGTGGAAGATTTGAAGGTCTATTGTTTGGGATTGGGTAACGAAAATATCTACTCTTGTGTGATTCTTTTGTGAATTAGTTGGAGGTTGCGAGACATCGACTTTTATCCGCGGCTTTTGAATCCGTCATTTTAAAAATCTGATTTTATCGTTTATGTTCTTCAACTTCATTAATCGAATCCGGATCGGGTGGATCCTTTTCTCTTGATCCAAATATTGGCAAATAACCCTTATTAGATCTCTAAAGGATTGGCGAACCTTAATGTTATATTTGGATTTTTTGGGAGCGAACAAGACTAATTTTGGATCGTACTTTTTATTCAAGTTCTTCTCGGATTGTGGTTGTGACGTTGCGTTATACATGACTAATATCGGAGCGGTTAGGAGTCATAATTTTAGGTGTTGTGAATGTTGTGGTATTATTTGACTAACAAGGATAACGCATGTTAACTTAATCCCGTGTGTTAAAGAGACCTCAATTAAAACTAAATCATTTGATTGTGTGAACGTAGAATTGGAACGTGAGAGAACGATTCAGTGTCGTTGTCCGTTGCGGTTCGTCAGGAGATGTAGCCTGCATCAATTTGGTATCAGAGGGAGGTTCACGCCAATTTCTTAATTGACACCCTCCCCCTTTTATTTGCACGTCGGCACGTATGTTTCTAGTTCGTTTATTTGAAAATTTAACAAAAAAAAATATATTTGTGGTCTGCCAATAGCGGTGTAAATTTCTTATTTTTCAGTCAAATTTTTTTAAAAAAATTTTAATCAACCTCATATTTTTTTGAGCAAGAAAATACAAAAAAATTATTCATTGCCTTAGTGGTTTAGCGGGAACAATTCCATCTATTATAATTATATAAGATCAGAGTCATTATTCCATTGCGCATGTGCACCAGATTCAAGTAGAAAATTTTTTTGTCCCGTCACCACTAAAATGGCCCATGATGTTAACGTTTCCCGATTCAAATCTTCTGGATCCATGTCGAATGTTAGGAAACATGTTCATTCACCTATAATGGATGAGAGTAAGGACTTGTTTAGGCAACTAAAGGCTAACCAAGCGGCACCACCACCCCCTAGTCAACCCCACTATCATCTGAACTGTCGCCCTGAGCGAGAATTTAATGTTTTTAGGTCATCTAGGAATGTTGCACCCACTTACGATGGATTGGGAGGTCCTCAGATCTTCCTTAATTGGGTTGTTGGGATGGAACGTTATTTCGAGTGTCTTTGTCTATGGGACCTCCACAAGGTCCCAGTGGCGAGCAAGCAGTTAGTGGGTCGAGCCCAGACTTTTTGGTTCAACGAGGAAAGACGTATTGGGTCTTCTATAGGCTGGCCGATCATGAAGAGCCTCCTCACCGATCAGTATGCTCCTGCATGGATGTTTGATGAAGTGAATACGTTACGCCATGACACTAGACCCATATCTGATGATTGGAGTGACACAGTCCCTCAGTATAGACCCTTTCCCCAGGTTGGTAGAGCTACCTATAACATACATGCACCCACCTATGAAGGAAAGGAAAAGGTGAGGTCCCCTATCCCTAGTTCTGTACAAGCGACTGCTAGGACTTCCATGAGCCCACATGGTGAGAGTAGTCCTATCTGTAGGAGCAGACAAATGATTACGACATGTGAGTTTAGTGGCGTATCTGATCTTGGCTCTATTGTGCGTCCTATTCCGAATACGCCCGTAGTTCTTTTTGAGTCTCCTCCTGAGCTGCCTGATCTAGTCGTTGACTCTCCTGATGAGTCTGCGGTAGTGTCTAAGACTAAGCCCGCCACTGTGGGTGAGACCGACTTAATTGATGAGCTTAATGATGATGAGGAGTTTGGTTACCCTAGTGACATGGAAGAGGAACTCCCCTCTGAAGTGTCACCCCATGGGATTACTCAGTCTACCCTCGACGTTATTCATAATCCGTCATCTATGGTAGCTGAGGAATATTCTGATGATTCTAAGTTAGTAGATGTACCTACAGTGTTGGAAGATTTATCTTATGAGGGAAGGTTATTTTTGGATGACTTTAGCGCTGAGAACCCGAAAGATATTACTTTGATGTTATCCCCTTTGCCCGAAGCCAAATGCGGAATAAAAATTTTGTCGGGTTCGATTTTGCATACTTTTGAGACCGTTACTGCTTATGATTTGGATGAAATATCTAGTGGGTTGGAAGACATTTTGCCTGAGTTGGTAGAGTCAACCTATGATGAATGTTTATCGGAGAGTGAGTTGGGTGATGACGATCCGGTTGAGTTTTCTGTGAGGACGAATCTACTATTTGATTTTCCTTTTGAGTTTGATGGCTGGCACCCGGTGGATTTTTCTTGGACGTTAAATCCGTGTTTTGACGGTGAGTATGACTTAGCTCCTCCTCCGGCATCGACCATGTCGACTCCCCATCCGGTTCACTTGACTCGACTAGATGACTTTGTTGGGCACGAATTTGGTATAACTAGCCCGAGACAGTTGGTACTCCCTCCGTTAGTAGCCCCTCCATTGGACATATCTCGTAAGATATGTATTAGTGAGTTGTTAGATTTTGTGTTCGGCCTCGTCCCAATATTTTGTAGTTCAGTATCTCCCAAATTTCCTATGATTAATCAATTCTCTGATTATACGTCTACGATAAGGTCGTCGATTGTGTCCACTTCTAATTTCGTGACGGGTGTGCCTCATGGTTTGCGTCCGCTAAGCGTGAAATATAATTTAAATCAATTAAACCAATTAGCACCGCCTTATTTTCCACCATGCCTTGATATCTATGCACTCACTCTTGTGGCCATAGCTATCCAATATAAGTCGTGTCATTTGCATGTCAACTTACTCCCGAGTGTACCCAACTTACAAGTTGACGGTGCAATTTTAGTGCGTTCACCTCCCGACCGGTTGCTGACCGACACCATCTTGAACATAACATGTAGAAAAGCTGACCCGTACCTGATTTATTTTGAAATTCGAGACATTACGATTTTTTTGGATTTTATGAATGATTGGGGTATTTCACCCATTTTCAACGTTCCGGATTTTATGTCGTATGTTTCTCCTCCTCTAGAGTGGCTTTCTCTGTCGTTTCTTCCTCCCACTAAATGTTCTCATGGGTTGGGGAGTGAAGTTATTGCCGTATCTATCTTCCACTGGGATTCCATGGTACTTGCACTGGTTGGTAAGACAAACGTCATTTTTCTTTCTGTCACATTTACGTCTAGTTTTTTGGAAACCTTGGTTGTTTTGGTAATGCTTCACAGGTTACTCTCGGCTGTTACTTGGGAGCTCGTCGTACTTCATTTGGAGGCTGCTTTATTCCACCACTCTCTCCTTGACCACTCATCGGTGATGAGTGATTTTGAGTGGGGGAGAATTGATGGCGAAGAGGTCCGGCCATGTGTTCGTAATGCTCGTGACCGGTTGATTGGTGGCGATGATGTCCCGTCATTTGTTCGTGATGATGTTGCAGATGGTGCTAACGAGTTCTTTGGCGAGCTCCATGACAACGCCGGGTCCATGCATTATGTTGATCGTCACCACAATCGTACGTTTGAAGACTCGGATGGACGATGCCGCAACAATAATTTCAATGCACGTCATCGTCGCTACAACGCCATCGCCGTGAAAATTATTTTGCTACAACACCATCTCCGCTACAACGCCATCGTCGCGACAATAATTTCGCTACAACGCCAACGCCGCGACAATAATATAATAATTATAATATTATATTATATTTATTAATTTCCTTGTTGCATTGTTTTAATTTGAGAGTTTTTATTTCATGTATTTTGATTTCATGTAACATGATGGGTACATATAACCATCATGAGGTGTTTAATTTTCAATGGTGGTGATTGTGTGATGTAAGCTATAAATAGCCATGTTATGAAGGAATTTAAAGGAGAAGAATGAAAAAATTGAAACTTTAATTCAAAATTTGAATTTCCCCCTTAACTCTCTCTTCCCCCTTAGGCAAAATTCAGCCCCCTCTTTCTCTTGCCTTCTCCTAGCCACCTCCTCCCCCCTCTCCTTGGCCGCCGGCCACATATCTTCCCTCCTCCTCTAAGCCCTTGTGGCCGACCCCTTCTCTCTAATCCCCTCCCTTCCCTCTTGAAGAATCCTAAGGAACATTCACGTATCATCCTCCGTGGATCTCCTCCGGTGACTCTGAAGAAAACGGCGTGCGTCTTCTCCTTCCGGTGCGGCTCCGTGGAATTTTGTGGAAGTGGATCCTTCCACCGTCGTCGTGTGATTCCTCCACTCATCCTTGTGGAAGATTTGAAGGTCTATTGTTTGGGATTGGGTAACGAAAATATCTACTCTTGTGTGATTCTTTTGTGAATTAGTTGGAGGTTGCGAGACATCGACTTTTATCCGCGGCTTTTGAATCCGTCATTTTAAAAATCTGATTTTATCGTTTATGTTCTTCAACTTCATTAATCGAATCCGGATCGGGTGGATCCTTTTCTCTTGATCCAAATATTGGCAAATAACCCTTATTAGATCTCTAAAGGATTGGCGAACCTTAATGTTATATTTGGATTTTTTGGGAGCGAACAAGACTAATTTTGGATCGTACTTTTTATTCAAGTTCTTCTCGGATTGTGGTTGTGACGTTGCGTTATACATGACTAATATCGGAGCGGTTAGGAGTCATAATTTTAGGTGTTGTGAATGTTGTGGTATTATTTGACTAACAAGGATAACGCATGTTAACTTAATCCCGTGTGTTAAAGAGACCTCAATTAAAACTAAATCATTTGATTGTGTGAACGTAGAATTGGAACGTGAGAGAACGATTCAGTGTCGTTGTCCGTTGCGGTTCGTCAGGAGATGTAGCCTGCATCAGGAATACTGCGCACGATCATGGGATATAATGCGCACGACCACGGGTCGTGCGCCCCTGATCGTGCGCACTACTCTACGTTTTCCACAATCAGCTTGGGGTAAGCGCACGACCACTGGACATATTGCGCACGACCACCGGTCGTGCGCCACTGATCGTGTGCATTGATTCCTCTTTTCTGGAGTCCTGTCTGGGGTAATGGCACGACCATTAGACTTAGTGCGCACGACCACTGGTTGTGCGCCACTACTCGTGCGCGTTATCCCAGTTCTTCTTCCTGATCTTCCATGCCAGTGCGCACGAGCATAGGACATAGTCCGCATGACCACTGGTCGTGCGCCTGTGATCGTGCGCATTGTTCATTTCTGCTTTTGTATAAATAGTGCAGGTCTCGCCCTAATTTGAGAGAGGATCCGGAGCTCGACATTTCTCCGCCATTTTCCGCCTTCTCCGCCGTTCTCCTTCATCTTCCACCCTAGGGAGGTGCTCCGGGCAAGCTTTCACCGCCAAATCCGAGCCGGAGCTTCCTCTCGGCCTTCTCCTTCATCCGTGAGCTTCAAGTAGGGTTTGACGCCATATCCATCAAGCAAAGGAAAGCTAGCAAACATCGTCCGCTATCGTGAGACGAAGAAGACGGGCCATTGGAAGGTGGTGACAGCCCTTCTCTATCCCGGACGCTGTTGAGGACCGAGCTTGGACGCGGAATGACAACCCGACGATTCCAACCGTGAATCCTCAGCAAGGCTTCGGATTCGGTCGATCTCTTGACTTGTACTAGCTTTATTGTTGAATATTGGTGTTTTTAAACCTATTTATATTGATGAAGTGCACTGTGATTGTTTATGTTATGTGTTTCACGTCTATGTGATTCCTATTTCATATTACTGCCTAAGTTGCTTGAGTTGCGCCTTATATTCCATCCACCATCCATCCACCGTTGCCGCACTAGCAATTGCTAGTGGCGTGCGTAACGAAGAGGTGCTTACGACCCTCATTCCGCCGTTCTAACCACCTCATCTGCTAGCCTTCGCGTCCATCCGCCTAGCGATTCGGTGCATAGCGGTCTAACTAGTCTTCTATCCCGCCTGGCGAAGCATCGCATAGCGGCGTTGCATAGGAGTAGTTGATAGTATTTTATTTTCTTTATCCGCAATATCAAAACCCCCCTTAGTTAGCTCTGACCTGAGGACTTCAATATCAAGTCCTCCTCGAAATTAACTCCACCTTACTGTGTTCCTTGTGAGATCGATACTTGGGAAAACCCCCATTTTATATTACTTGTGCGACCGGTTCACTACCGTGACCTTACGCATCATAAGTTAGTGAACCTAGCCCAAATCAACTAGGGATCCAACACACGCCTGTGTCCAATGTTACACATCCGTGACAAAGCCCCGTGCCACGCCTTCGACGATTTCACGCTCGAAGATCGTCGACCCGACTCACACGCCCGTGTAAAGATGCGACATGGGCGTGACTTCTCCACCTGGCCCGACAAGATGTCGCCGGCGACAAAATGACGCATCGCCTTCCCCCAGATCAACCTTCCTGACATGCCCCCTAACACGCCCGTGACAAACAGAGTCACGCCCGTGACCTTCCATGTGTACAGCCGCAAAGTCAAACCAGCCGTCAAATCTCAGCTCGCACCGACTCACCAACAGTAGTTACACGCCCCCCTACATGCCCGTGACCTAGGGCGTGTACTTAGAATTTTTTGCCTATAAATTGGAAGTTGATGTATGAGCCGTTGTTCTTCTTTTTTGGAAGCATTTTGATTATGGCTGGCTACTTAGGTGGTTTCTATGCTATATAAGGGAATTTCTCCCCCTCTCCTTTATTTTTAGGTTTGTAATCTCCTTTTTAGATTAATAAAATTTGTATATTTTCTACCTTTATGTTGTTATGGACTTCATCTATGTGCCGACCCTAAGCAATCTTATTTTTATTTGTTTGTTTTATATCTTTGTTTTACTTCTTTTAAAATGGGTATGTGCGTGTACGGGTATAAATTTATGCTTTTATGTTTTTGTTATTTCTTTTACTTAGATTCGTTTAGTGTTAGGATTTTTCCGCTTTTTTATTTCATTTTTATAAGTATATAAAGGTATCTTAAAAGTGGTTTTGATTTTTCTTTAACTTAGTTTTTTTAGGTTTTAAAACTTTTTGAACTTTTTCTGCATTATTTCCACTTTTTAAGCTCTTTTATAAAATTATAAGAATGAAAAAGTTATCTTTTTAATTTTTCGAACACCTTCATTTTTTGCTTTTATTTTCAAAAACGTTTGCTCGTTTAATTTTTCTTTCTACTTTTTATGCGTTTTTAACAAAATCTACCGTTAAAAATGTAATCATTTTAATTTTCCAGTCACTTTGATTTTCGCTTTTTTCGTATATGTGCGTGCGTGTATGAGATACTTTTATAGCTTTTATTCATTCATGTAGAGTGTGAGTGTGTAAGAGTTAATTTTTATAGCCTTCTTTCATTCTTGTAAAGTGTGTGTGTGCGTTTTCATTTTCAGTAGAGTGAGTCTGTGTTTTTATTTAAGTAGAGTGTGTGGGTGTGTTTTTATTTCAGTAGAATGCGTGCGTGTGTGCATTTATTTCCTCACTCTTGTTTGAGTAGGACTCAGTTTCATTTCCCGCCTACTCGTTTGAGTAGGACTTGTCATTTACCGCTTTCATTTCCCCCTACTCATTTGAGTAGGAATCACAATTTACTGATTTCTTTGCTGCTTTCATTTACCGCTTTCATTTAATGCTTTCATTTTATCGCTTTCTTTCCGCAAACCATCCTCATTCCGATGAGTGGCTAACCGCTCTTAGCCCTTAGTATCAAAGAGCATTGAGACTGATAAAATCACTTTAAATAATTAAAGGTCCTCTTTTTCACATTAATTAAATTTCTTAAGGTTTGCCCCAGGTTTACGACGCGTAGAATCACATATCGATATGTGGGCTCTATTTCTGTAGTCCATACGCTACCTTGACGAGAGGTCGTGCATATGGACCGATCACCCCTTGGTAAATGTAGTTCCGCAACAACCCTCGAGAGAGGAGGCGTGGAATTCTATCGGATTGGGTTCCCCACCCAATAACGAGGTTCTTAGCGTAATGCGAACATTAAGAGGAATCCTTCGCCGGACGAGAGCCCGGTCGAATAGTCTTAATGTTCAGGTGAGCGATAGTCCTAGAGATAGGTGGACTCATGTTTGTGGAATCTCCACGGCCAAGTCTCCGCCTTAATTAATTTGAAATTTCGGATCTCTTTTTATTAAAAGTTTATTTTAGTTCAAATTCTTTTAGATACAGTTGCGCTAAGTTATTCATTGGCTCCATCTTTAATGCTTTTATTTTCTATTTATATATATATAAATAATATCTCGACAAGATAATTTTCGGTAAAATAATAGTCACCTCCAGAGAAGAGTAGAAATAATCAATCCGCCCCTGAGAACAATACGGCCCCGATATTTCTCACTGGAATATCCTGTACTACACGCAATAAGTGCACTTACCGTCTTTTGTTAAAACTCGATTTCAACTGTTTTATATCCAAATAATAAATCTGCGCGCCCCATCTTCTTCAATAAAACCAAATCCGCCCTCTTTCTTAATAAATCGCTTGGGGCACCGCGTGTCCTAAATAATTTTTGGAGTTTTAACCCCCCATCAAGTTTTTGGCGCTGTTGCCGGGGAAAAGTTCGAGTTGTTATTTTGAACTCTGGAGAACTTTTACTTCTACCAATATATATATATATATATATATACACACAATGGCCACCCAAAATCATAATAATAATAATAGTAATAAAAAAATTACTTAAAAAACACTAAAAAATTTATTTAAAATACAAAACTAAGAAAGCACTTAAACCTAAAAAATAAAAACTATACAACTTTAAAAAAAGATCTAAAAACTACAAACTAAAAAATCTAAAAACTTCAAAATCTAAAAAAATTAAAAAACTTAAAAAACTAAAAACCCACAAAAAATCTAAAAACCAACAACACTAAAAAACTAAAAAACACAAAAAACTGCGAAAAAAAACTAACTACAAAAAATGCTCCTTAAAAACACAAATATATATATATATATATATATATATATATATATATATATATATATATATGTGTGTGTGTGTGTTATTTAAAATGTATGTATCTATTAAAAAAAATTTAATAATAATAATACTAATAATAAAATTACTTAAAAAACACTAAAAAATCTTTTATTTAAAAAAAAACTAAGAAAAAAAACTTAAAACTAAAAATTTAAAAACTATAAAACTTAAAAAAAAGATCTAAATACTATAAACTAAAAAAAATCTAAAAACTCCAAAATCTAAAAAAACTTAAAATACTAAAAACCCATAAAAAATCTAAAAACCGAAAACACTAAAAAACTAAAAAACTTAAAAAACCTACAAAAATAATAAAAAAAATACAAAAAAACCTATCTAAAACCAAATAAAAAAACTACTTAAAAATATATAATAATTTGTTAAAAATATATATATTTATAGCAAAAAACATTCCTCCTAAAAATCACAAAACAAATTATCGTATATATGTTTTGTTTTAACTTCTTTTATTTCGTTTCAACAAACCAAAAAATTTTACCAAAAAAACAAATACTAAGCACTTGAAATAAATAAAAATTTTCTATTATTAAAAATTAAATATCTATTTTCTCGTTTCGGCGCGCTTCACGCTTTTGTGGGCGCTAGGAGAACACATATCTGTAACGCTCATATAGCGAAGACGTTAGCTTACGAGTCACACACACACTTGCCCCTACCACCCGCAACCTTTTGGCCAAATTTATCTTTTTTGTTTTTTCTGTTATATTTTTGCTATTTCTTCTAAATAATGCAGGGTTTTGTACCGTCCTCCCCAAACTCATTTCAGGGAAGCTTCTACTCTCCCTTTTTATTTTTATACATATTGTATTTTGTCTATTATCATTCCGCATACTTACATTGCAACATTGGGGACAATGTTGTGTTTAAGTATGAGAGTGTTTTCCTATTCTGCACTTTTTATATTTTGCACTTAGCACAAATACCAAAAATATGCATAAAAATTAAAACCTCAAAAAAAATTCATAAAAATTTAAAACCTCAAATTATTTTTGTTTTTATCATCAAAGACCTAAAAATCCATAAGACATGACAAAAATTTCCATAAAAAAACTTATAAAAAAAAATTCAAAAAAATTATTGTTTTTACTTTGTACATTTTTGTAAAAAAATCTCTCTTTCTCCCCTCTCTTCTTTGTAAAAAATCTTCCTCTTTCTCCTCTCTCTTCTTTGTAAAAAATCTTTCTATTTTCCCCCTCTATTCTTTGTAAAATAACACCTCTTTCTCTCCCCTTTCTTGTAAATAAATTGATAAAAACGTAAAAAAATTAAAAAATCAAAAAAAAATTAGAAAATCCAAAATAAAAAAAAGAAAATAACTCTAAAAATGCGAAAAATGATAATAAATCAAAACTCTAAAAAAATTCATGAAAACTCTAAAAAATCAAAAATATTGTTTACTATGTAATAATTAAATCGAATGTCTCATTCTTAACCCATTTTCGCTCTCCAAAAATTTAGTTGCGAGTTCAATTATAAGCGAATTTTATTAATTCTTTGTTTACTATTCGTTTATTAATTGGAGATCGATAGATTTAGATATCTGGGGTTAAGTTTTAAAGAATTTCTTATGCTTTCTTTTTATTTTTATTTAGATAAGGTACCTGTTTTCAGCATCACTTCTAACTTATCTAAATAGTTGCACATTTATTTTGTTAGAAAATAACAATCTTGGATTTCAATTATGTTTACTCCAAACTTTTTTTTTGAAATATAGGAACGTTTAATTTATAAAGTTTGCTCTCAAAAATATTTTATTAAACCAGTTTCCTTTCTAAAAAAAATACCCATCTCCTTTTTTTTCATGTCTAACTTGGCATGATTTTGATCCTTAAAATATCCTTTATCAATGACAATAAGATTTCGTTCCATAAACATAGGCATCCAATATTTTAAAAGATTATATGTTACGGAGTAAGAGGATAAAATTCATCACTCCTATACATATACATTGAGTTATTATGAAGTTGTTAAAAAATTTTATATGTTATGGAAAATAAGATTTTGTTTTCCTAAACATCCATATTCAAAAAAAAAATTTCATTAGAGATTTGAGCGAAAAAATATACCCTCGCCTTTAAAAACCAAAGCCCTCTTCATAAACCTCAACATCCCCCTCCGCCAATTTCAAATGATTATAGAATTAATTAAAATTTTTTTGAGAGCATAATTTTTAAATTGAATTATTTCCTTTAATTCTTTTAAGCTAAAGTTTCCATAATCCAATCTATTTTTTTAAGCTAACAAATAATTTTTTTGCTTTCTATTTGATTATATCAGAAGTTTTAGCATGAATCATAACCTGCATACATAACATACATACATATTTAGGTCATACACATCATGTATCCTTATCATATCAATTAGTATGATCTCTTTTATATGATAAGTTATATTTTTGAATCCTTAACTTATAAGTTTGTATGAGCATTCATATAAGTTAAGGTACTCTTGTGATGTAGTGTAGCTGTAGATAGTTTACTTTCTGCTCTTTCTTTACTTTACTTACTGCACACTTCTTTCAGTACTGCTTACTTACTTTATTGTGTTATATATATAGAACTGCTAATGTAATGACATAACTGTTAGAAATATATCCATGATATAATAAATCCACCGTCACCTGCTTCTATTTTGATACTACTTTGTTGTTCTCTGCTTTCGTCCTCCCGCTCACTACTTAGGAGTCGCGTAGGTGAGGCGAGGACGATAATGGCTTAGTCTTTATGACTAGCGGTCAGTTGTGACTGTATCAATTTAGGAGCTCGAGGAGTTGGAGCACCAGTACGACCAGCAGGATGAGGTGGCAGGACATGAGGAGCAGATACCATGTACTCCTATCGTAGCTTAGTGTGAGGTGATGACGTGTGTGCTTGTTTAGAGTTTGCTTCTGCATAGTGTTATAGTGAGAGAGAGAGCTTTACTATTCATTTTTGGCATGTACGGGCATAAGCCCTTCTCTCTTTTGTAATCATTGTGGATTGTTGTACCTTTTCATTATATATATGATGTTATTGCTGTGACTTGTGGACTTGCTAGCTTTCTTTCTGTTGTACTTCAATTCTCAATTGGCCTACAAGTAAATGATCGTACTAGCCGACAGGATCGGCTTCTTCCGGTGTCGACTAGCCCGTGTGTTAGTGTCACTGTAAGGCGGCAGGTCTGGGCATAAGACTGGGTTAACTCCTTGGTAAGGGAGGGGTCTTACATGATATTCCTCACTGGAATATCCTGTACTACACGCGATAGGTGCACTTGCCTCCTTTCATTAAAACTCGATTTTAACTATTTTATATCCAAATAATAAATCCGCGTGCCATGTATTCCTCAATAAAACCAAATCCGTCCACTTTCTAAATAAACCACCCGGGGCGCCGCTTGTCCTAAATAAATTTTGGAGTTTTAACCCCCCCCCATCAAGTTTTGGCGCTGTTGCCGGTGACTTGAGGAAATCCCATCAAGTTTTTTGCGCCGTTTACGGGGAAAAATTTGAATTGATATTTTGAACACTAGAGAACTATTACTTTTACACACACACACACACAGATATATATATATATATATATATATATATATATATATATATATATATATATATATATATATATATATATATATATATATATATATATATATATATATATATATATATATATATATATCTATATATATATACGAGTGCCCGACAAGGGGCTCCGCCCCTACTGCCAATCGCGACAGTACCCGACCCGCCCATATGGCTCCGCGCGACTGTACTCAGATCGCCACTATGACCTCGAGCAACTATACCCGGCCCGCCCCTACGACCCCCCACGACTATATCCGGCCCGCCACTACAACCTCTCGCAACTGTACCCGACTATAGTGTATTTATATGTAATAATGAATTACAGTATACCTATATTTATATAAATTTTTTTATATAAAAATACATAAAATATAACAATATAATTATAAATTATTTGAACTATCATATTTGTTGTTTACTTATCTCATTGGATTCAGTTGTTCCTCCTATCCTTGAGGTCCTGGGAGTGAAACCAGATAGCCGCATTTAAATTAAAATATAATTTTAATAACCAGCCACCCAATTTTTTAAGAGTTATAGGGGCAAAATTGTAATTTCACATAGGTTTAGGACACCCTAGTAGTAGGTTTAGTAGACCTACTAAAATGTGGAGAGATGAAATGATTTTATTATGCTCGATTAGACGGTTGTTGAATTATGAACTCATGATCTGACGGCTTGTGGAATTTTGAACTCATGATATTCGCAGACGATAGTATTTCCAAAACCAAGTAAAAAAACAAAGAAAAACACTAAAATTTTTTATATTTTTTTAAAAAACTAAGAAAATAACTTAAAACAAAAAATTTACAAACTATAAAACTTAAAAAAAAGATCTAAAAACTACAAGCTAAAAAAAATCTAAAAACTCCAAAATCTAAAAAAACTTAAAAAACTAAAAACCCATAAAAAATCTAAAAACCAAAAACACTAAAAAACTTAAAAACTTAAAAAAACCTACAAAAATAAAAAACCAAAAAAATACTAAAAAACCTATCTAAAACCAAGTAAAAAAACTAATTAAAAAATATATAATAATTTGTTAAAGATGTATATATCTATAGCAAAAAAAATCCCTCCTAAAAATCTCAAAAAATTATCGTATATATGTTTTGTTTTAACTTTTTTATTTCTCTTGAACAACCCAAAAAACTTTTACCATAAAAACAAATATTAAACACTGGAAATAAATAAAATTTTTTTATTATTAAAAATTAAATATCTATTTTCTCGCTTCGGCGTGCTTCACGCTTTTGTGGGTGCTAGGGGAACGCATATCTGTAACGCTCATATAGGTAAGACGTTAGCATACGAGTCACACACACTTGCCCCTACTACCCGCTACCTTTTGGCCGAATTTATCATTTTGATTTTTCTGTTATATTTTTGCTATTTCTTCTACATAATGAAGAGTTTTGTACCGGGCCTCCCCGAACTCATTTCAGGGAAGCTTCTACCCTCACTTTTTATTTTTGTACATATTGTATTTTGTATATTATCATTCCGCATACTTACATTGCAACATTGGGGACAATATTGGGTTTAAGTATGAGGGAGTTTTCCTATTCTGCACTTTTTATATTCTGCATTTAGCACAAATACCCAAAAATGCATAAAAATTTAAAACCTCAAAAAAAATTTCATTAGAGGTTTGAGCGAAAAAATATACCCTCACCTCTAAAAACCAAAGCCCTCTTCATAAACCTCAACATCCCCTCTGCCAATTTCAAATGATTCTAGAATTAATTTTAAATCTTTTTGAGAGCATAATTTGTAAATTGAATTATTTCCTTCAATTCTTTTAAGCTAAAGTTTCCATAATCCAAGATATTTTTGTTAACCTAACAAATAAAATTTTTGCTTTCTATTTGATTATATCAGAAAATTTTAGCTGAAACTCTTCCTTTATTTAAATTTTTGTCAAAATTTAGGACTTAACTCTTATACCCCGGATAATTATTTTGATATTTTTTTAGATTAATTCAAACGATAGCTAAACTTACGATTTCTTTAATTCCTTATATGTATATCTCCAACTATTGCTCATGAATAGCAAAAGCTTAAGTATGGGGTTATTTGATAAGTTGTAAATATACGTATTTTTATTTACATTAATTAAGTCATTTTCATTTATTTACGTTATTTTTAGTTAATTTTGTTCATTAAAATACTCCTTCTTAATTATATAATTTCTAACTTATGTTTATTTTATTTTTCTGAAATTTTTCAGGAAAAGTCAAAATTTGCCAAGTCACGCCCGTGTACTTTAGGTCACGCCTGTGACCTGGGCGTGTTACGTTAATTCCAAGTGAAATCAGCCGCCCGCAAAGAAATTGCTGAAAACGCCCAAGTACACGCAAAAGTACACGCACGCCTCCAATGTTACACGGCTGTGACCAAGCCCCGTGTCACGCACTCGACGATTCCGCGTTCGAAGATCGTCGACGTGACTGACACGCCCGTATCAAGATGCGACACGACGTGACTCTTCACCTGGCCCGACAAGACGTCGCCGACGACGAAATGACTCGCTGCCTTCGCCCAAATCAACCATCCCGACACGCCTCCTAACACGGCTGTGACAAATAGAGTCATGCTCGTGACCTTCCAAGTGTACAGCCGCAAAGTCAAACTAGCCGTCAAATCTCAGCACCGACTCACCAACAGTAGTTAAATGCCCTCCTACGTGCCCATGACCCAGGGCGTGTACTTATAATTTTTTGCCTATAAATTGGAAGTTACTGTATGAGCTGTTGTTCTTCTTTTTTGGAACCATTTTTCTTAGAGCTGTCTGCTTAGGTGGTTTCTATGCTATGTAAGGGAATTTCTTCCCCTCTCCTTTATTTTTAGCTTTGTAATCTCATTTTTAGATTAATAAAATTTGTATATTTTCTCCCTTTACGTTGTTATAGACTTCATCTATGTGAGGCCTAAGCAATCTTATTTTTATTTGTTTGTTTTATATCTTTGTTTTAGTTCTTTTAAAATGGGTGTGTGCGTGTATGAGTATAAATTTATGCTTTTAGGTTTTTGTTATTTCTTTTACTTAGATTTGTTTAGTTTTAGCATTTTTACGCTTTTTTATTTTATTTTTATGAGTTTATAGAGGTATCTTAAAAGTGGTTTTGATTTTTCTTTAACTTAGTTTTTTTTTTGGTTTTAAAACTTTTTGTACTTTATCTGCTTTATTTCCACTTTTTAAGCTATTTTATAAAATCATAAGAATGAAAAAGTTAACGTTTTAATTTTTTGAACACCTTTATTTTTTGCTTTTATTTTCAAAAAAAATTTCTCGTTTAATTTTTCTTTCCGTTTTTTATGTATTTTTAACAAAATCTACGGGTAAAAATGTAATCATTTTAATTTTCCAGTGACTTTGATTTTTACTTTTTTCGTATGTGTGCTTGCGTGTATGAGATAATTTTTATAGCTTTTTTGATTCCTGTAGAGTGTGTGCGTGTAAGAGTTAATTTTTATAGCCTTCTTTCATTCCTATAGAGTGCGTGCATGGGTTTTCATTTTTAGAAGAGTGAGTGTGTGTTTTTATTTCAGTAGAGTGTGTGAGTGCGTTTTTATTTCAGTAGAGTGAGTGTGTGTTTTTATTTTCTATAGAGTGTGTGTGTTTTCATTTTTATGGAGTGTGTGCGTGCATGCATTTATTTCCTTCTATTTGTTTGAGTAGAACTCGATTTCATTTCCTGCCTACTAGTTTGAGTAGGACTTGTCATTTATCGCTTTCATTCCCCCTACTCGTTTGAGTAGGATTTGCAATTTACTGCTTTCTTTAATGCTTTATTTTCTGCTTTCATTTTATCGCTTTCTTCCCGCATGCCGTCCCCATTCCGATGAGTGCCTAACCTCTCTTAGCCCTCAGTATCGAAGAGCATTGGGACAGATAAAATCTCTTTAAATAATTAAAGGTCATATTTTTCACATTAATTAAATTTCTTAAAGTTTGCCCCGGGTTTACGACGCGTAGAACCACTTATCGTTTTGTGGGCTCTATTTCCGTAAATCATATGCTAGCTAGCCGAGAGGCCGTGCGTATGGACCGATCACCCCTTGTTAAATGGAGTTCCGCACTAACCCTCGAGAGAGGAGGCACGAAATTTTACCGGATTGGGTTCCCCACGCAATAGCGAGGTTCTTAGCATTATGCGAGCATTAAGTGGAATCCTTCGTCGAGTGAGGGCATGATCAAATAGTCTTACTGTTCAGGTGTGCGATTGTCCTAGAGATAGGTGAGCTCATGTTTGCAGAACCTCCACGACCAAGTCTCCGCCTTAATTAATTTGAAATTTCGGATCTCTTTTTATTAAAAATTTATTTTAGTTCAAATTCTTTTAGATACATTTGCGCTAAATTATTTATCGGCTCCATTTTAATGCTTTTATTTTCTATTTATATATATATATATATAAGTAATATCCCGACAAGATAATTTTCGATAAAATAATAGTGCCCTCCAAGGAAGAGTAGAAATAATCAACCCGTCCTCGAGAACAATACGACCCTGATATTCCTCACCGGAATATCCTATACTACACGCGATAGGTGCACTTGCCTCCTTTCGGTAAAACTCGATTTCAACTATTTTATATCCAAATAATAATTCCACGCGCCCCGTCTTCCTTAATAAAACCAAATCCGCCCTCTTTCTAAACAAACCACCCAGGGCGCCGCGTGTTCTAAATAATTTTTGGAGTTTTAACCCCCCATCAAGTTTTTGGCATCGTTGTCGGGGACTTGATGAAATCCCATCAAGTTTTTGGTACCGTTGTCGGGGAAAATTTTGAGTTGTTATTCTGAACTCTGGAGAACTATTGCATTTACCTATATATATATATAAATGGCCACATAAAAAATTAATAATAATAATAATACTAATTGTAAAATTACTTTAAAAAACACTAAAAAATTATTTAAAAAACAAAACTAAGAAAACACTTAACCTTAAAAATTTTTAAACTATAAAACTTAAAAAAAGATCTAAAAACTACAAACTAAAAAAAATCTAAAAACTACAAAATCTAAAAAAACTTAAAAACTAAAAACCCACAAAAAATCTAAAAACCAACAACACTAAAAAACTAAAAAACCGAAAAAACTACCGAAAAAAACTTAATACAAAAAAACCCTCCATAAAAACACAATATATATATATATATATATTTGTTATTTAAAATGTATATATCTATTAAAAAATTTTTAATAATAATAATACTAATAATAAAATTACTTAAAAAAACTCTAAAAAAATTTTTATTTTAAAAAAACTAAGAAAAAAAACATAAAACTAAATTTTTTAAAACTATAAAACTAAAAAAATGATCTAAAACTTACAAACATAAAAAAATCTAAAAACTCCAAAATCTAAAAAACTTAAAGAACGAAAAACCCACAAAAAATCTAAAATCCAAAACACAAAAAAACAAAAAAAACTTAAAAAACCTACAAAAAAAATATTAAAAAACCTATTTAAAACCAACTAAAAAAACTACTTAAAAATATATAATAATTTGTTAAAAATGTATATACCTATAGCAAAAAAAAGATCCCTACTAAAAATCACAAAAACAAATTATCGTATATATGTTTTGTTTTAACTTATTTTTTTTTCTTTTCAACAACCCAAAAATTTTTTCCGAAAAAACAAATACTAAACACTGGAAATAAATAAAATTTTTCTATTATTTAAAACTATATATCTATTTTCTTGCTTCGGCACGCTTCACCCTTTTGTGGGCGCTAGGGGAACGTATATCTGTAACGCTCATATAGCTAAGACGTTAGCTTACGAGTCACACAAACACTTGCCCCCTACCACCGACAATCTTTTGGCCGAATTTATCTTTTTTGTTTTTAATGTTATATTTTTGCTTTTTCTTCTAAATAGTGCACGGTTTTGTACCGGGCCTCCCTGAACTCAATTCAGGGAAGCTTCTACCCTCCCTTATTATTTTTGTACATATTGTATTTTTCTATTATCGTTCCGCATACTTGCATTGCAACATTGGGGACAATGTTAGGTTTAAATATTGGGGTGTTTTCCTATTCTGCACTTTTTATATTCTACACGTAGCACAAATACCAAAAAAATGCATAAAAATTAAAACCTCAAAAAAATGCATAAAAATAAAAAACCTCAAAAAAAAATTCATTAGAGGTTTGAGTTAAGAAAATATACCCTCGCCTCTAAAAACCAAAGCCCTCTTCATAAACCTCAACATCCACCTCCGCCAATTTCAAATGATTCTAGAAATAATTTAAAATCTTTTTGAGAGCATAATTTGTAAATTGAATTATTTCCTTTAATTTTTTTAAGATAAAGTTTCCATAATCCAATCTATTTTTGTTAACCTAACAAATAAAATTTTTGCTTTCTATTTAATTATATCAGAAGTTTTTAGCTGAAACTCTTCCTTTATTTAAATTTTTGTCACAATTTAGGACTTAACTTTTATACCTCGGATAATTATTTTGATCTTTCTTTCGATTAATTCAAGCGGTAGCTAAACTTAGATTTTTTAATTCCTTATAAGTATATCTCCAACTTTTGCTCTGTAATAACAAAAGCTTAAGTATGGTGGAATTTGATAAGTTGTAAATATAAATATTTTTATGTACATTAATTAAGTCATTTCATTTATTTTCATTATTTTTATTTAATTTTGTTCAATAAAATACTCCTTTTTAATTATATAATTTCTAACTTAAGTTTATTTTATTTTTCTAAATTTTTTCAGGAAAAGTCAAAATTTGCCAAGTACACGCCCGTGTACTTCAGGTCACGCCCGTGACCAGGGCATGTTACCTAAATTCCAAGTGAAATCAGCCGCCCGCAATGAAATTGCTGAACACGCCCAAGTACATACCCAAGTACACGCCCATGTCCAATGTTAAATGGCCGTGACCAAGTCCCGTGTCACGCCCTCGACGATTCTATGCTCGAAGATCGTCGACCTGACTAACAAGCCCTTGTCAAGATGCGACACAGGCGTGACTTCTCCACCTGGCCCGACAAGATGTCGCCGACGACGAAATGACACGCCGCCTTCCCCAGATTGACCTTCCCGACACGCCCCCTGACACGCCCGTGATAAACATAGTCACGACCGTAACCTTCCACGTGTACAACCGTAAAGTCAAACCAGCCGTCAAATCTCAGCACCGACTCACCAACAGTAGTTACATGCCCCCTTACATGCCCGTGACCTAGGGCGTGTACTTAGAATTTTTTGCCTATAAATTGGAAATTGGTGTGTGAGTTGTTGTTCTTCTTTTTTGGAACCATTTTGCTTAGGGCTGACTGCTTAGGTGGTTTCTATGCTATGTAAGGGAATTTCTCCCCCTCTCCTTTATGTTTAGGTTTGTAATCTCCTTTTTAGATTAATAAAATTTGTATATTTTCTCCTTTTACGTTGTTATGGACTTCATCTATGTGCCGACCCTAAGCAATCTTATTTTTATTTGTTTGTTTTATATCTTTGTTTTAGTTTTTTAAAATAGGTGTGTGCGTGTATGTGTATAAATTTATGCTTTTATGTTTTTGTTATTTCTTTTTCTTAGATTCGTTTAGTGTTAGGATTTTTCCGCTTTTTTATTTCATTTTTATGAGTATACAAAGGTATCTTAAAAGTGGTTTTGATTTTTCTTTAACTTAGTTTTTTTAGGTTTTAAAAGTTTTTGTACTTTTTCTGCTTTATTTCCAGTTTTTAAGCTCTTTTATAAAATCATAAGAATGAAAAAGTTATCATTTTAATTTTTCGAACACCTTCATTTTTTCTTTTATTTTCAAAAACTTTTGCTCGTTTAATATTTCTTTCTTTTTTTTATGCATTTTTAACAAAATCTACCGGTAAATATGTAATCATTTTAAATTTTCAATCACTTTGATTTTCGCTTTTTTCGTATGTGTGCGTGCGTGTATGAGATAATTTTTATAGCTTTTATTCATTCCTGTAGAGTTTGTGCGTGTAAGAGTTAATTTTTATAGCCTTCTTTCATTCCTGTAGAGTGCGTGTGTGCGTTTTCATTTTCAGTAGTGTGAGTGTGTGTTTTTATTTCCGTAGAGTGTGTGGGTGTGTTTTTATTTCAGCAGAGTGAGTGTGTGTTTTTATTTTCTGTAGAGTGTGTGTGTTTTCATTTCTGTAGAGTGGGTTCGTGTGTGCATTTATTTCCTCTTACTTGTTTGAGTAGGACTCGCTTTCATTTCCCGCCTACTCGTTTGAGTAGGACTTGTCATTTACCGCTTTCATTTCCCCCTACTTGTTTGAGTAGCACTCACAATTTAATACTTTCTTTACTGCTTCCATTTACCAATTTCATTTACTGATTTATTTTCTGCTTTCATTTTATCTCTTTCTTTCCGCAAGCCGTCCCCATTCCGATGAGTGGCTAACCGCTCTTAGCCGTCAGTATTGAAGAGCATTGGGACTGATAAAATAACTTTAAATAATTAAAGGTCCTCTTTTTCACATTAATTAAATTTCTTAAGTTTTGCCATGGGTTTACGATGCGTAGAACCACATATCGATGTGTGGTCTCTATTTCCGTAATCCATACGCTAGCTAGCCGAGAGGCCATGCGTATTGACCGATCACCCCTTGGTAAATGGAGTTTCGCACTAACCCTCGAGAGTTGAGGCGCGGAATTTTATCGGATTGGGTTCCCCACCCAATAGATAGGTTCTTAGCGTAATGCGGGCATTAAGAGGAATCCTTTGTCGGACAAAAGCCCGGTCGAATATTATTAATGTTCAGGTAAGATATAATCCTAGAGATAGGTGAGCACATGTTTGTGGAACCTCCACAGCCAAGTCTCTGCCTTTATTAATTTGAAATTTAAGTTCTCTTTTTATTGAAAGTTTATTTTAGTTCGAATTCTTTTAGATACAGTTGCGCTAAGTTATTCATCGACTCCATCTTTAATGCTATTATTTTCTATATATATATATATATATATAAATAATATCCAAACAAGATAATTTTAGGTAAAATAATAGTCCCCTCCAGGAAAGAGTAGAAATAATCAACCCGTTCCCGAGAACAATACGACCCCGATATTTCTCACCGGAATATCCTGTACTACACGCGATAGGTGCACTTGCCTCCTTTCGTTAAAACTCGATTTCAACTGTTTTATTATAATCTCAATGTTCATTGGAAAATTATGTAAATTGGGCAGATGGTGTTTTAGGTCATTATACTCATACCTGAATTTTATTATAATTTTTTTGAGATGTTTTCTCAGTACTTACTTCACAAGCTTATAAATATGCAATTATGTTCAAAAATAGATTCAGAGCTCATTGATGGTTAGATATTGGTCATTATTTTCTCAGTACTTACTTCATAATCTCACTGTTCATTGGAAATTTTATCATAATTTTTAGATGAGTATTTTCAGTAGTTGTTTGATTAATTTATGAAAGAGGAGTATTGTTCTAAATTAAAATTAGAGTTCATTTTTCACTGGAAAGTTTGGAAACTTGGTCAGGAGTGTCTTTAGGGCATTTTGGTCATTATTAAATTTTCACATAATTTTTGGAAGCCTATTTGTAGCACTTGTTTCTTTAATTGATAAATCTGTGTTTTCATTTAAAATTCTAGATCAGAGGCCTAAACCTTGGAAAATATTGGGAGTTTTGAATTTACTGTCTATTAGTTGCCTAGTATTTATCATAATTTTGTGGAGCATTTTGCATGATTATAAAAGCCACTTCATATTCATAACTAGGACATTTGGATTTTTAGGGAAAATAAATAAAATATCTATTTAAGTAGGAAAATTCCATGTTTCTCGATTTAGACTAAAAATGCCATGATAGGCCCCTATTAATTATGTTAGGGCATTTGAAAGAAAATTTGGAGTACCTCCTATCATGTACATCATATAGCTTAGGTTGGTCTGCATTTAGTAAAACTGTAGAAAATACGTTAACATTTGAATTTGGCATATGGGTTGGGGTTAATAGTTGCTGGATTAGGTAAACGATATTGTGTTCATCATTGGATGTTGGGATGAGTAGAGTGTTGGGTCTACTAGGTTTAGGTGGTGCTCGGGATCGACGAAAGATCGTCTTTCCTGTGGTGGGAGAGAGAGGGTCAAAACACACTAGGGTTAGATCCAGAGTAATATAAAAGGGATCAAGAGTCGAGTATTGAACAATATTAGTAAGTGCTTTACGAAAGGGAGCTTTGGGCTTCAACCCATCGTAGTTCTAGTGCCCTCGAGAACCCTTCACGGGGTATGCCTTGGCCAATCCTGGGCTAACCTAAACTGTAGGCAAAATAAACTACAAGAGTAACTAGCATATCTAGGGATTCACTTTCACTCACCTCGATGTCTTGGGATGTTAGGTTGGGTCACACGGGCAGTAGGCTCGGTGGTTTTGATGATGGGCATGTTGGCCCGATGAGTTTTGCTCGGTTGTTGATTATGATGGACGGGATGGTCCGGGAAGCTTTGGCTCGGTAGCTGATACATAAGGTTGCATGTGCATAGGTATAAGGTGGTGGTCTTTGATATTGGAGGGTCGATGCACCGACACCAATACGTTGACTCGGCAAGTATGGTTTTGTACTTCGCCAAGATAAGTCTGGTGGACTTGCCGGCAAAGAGTACGTAGGAGCTCCGCTTATTGCACCCACATCGAGGCGTGCGTAGGTCTGACTGGTAGTGCAATTACAGGTTTAGAGGTGGGCGAGTCCCAACCCACCGCTTCTGTTTGCCACTACGGAGGTATCCTGGGAGGTTAGGCTCCAAAAAGGGGGAACTAAAGGTCAGTGTACACAGAGTCGGGTGGGTGTGTTGCACTTGCATGTTCGCATCATGGCATACTTGCATATCATAGCATCATCATTGCATATAACCACTAAAACCTATTATACAAAGTGGTATGAGATGTTTTATACAATTGGTCCTACAAAATGACCCCTTGGTTTATAAGTTTGTGTGAGCGTGCTTATAAACTAAGGTTATTATTCTATGGATATATATATTGCTTGCTTGAAAACCGACACCCCAACGTATAAATTGGTATGAGACTTTTTATACGATGGGAGCCTTGCAAAAGATCCCTTAACTTATAAGTTTGTATTGACATTCATATAAGTTAAGGTTACTTGTTTCTTAGTTTAGCTTTCATTTACTACTGCTTACATATACTTGTTCTTCTTATATACTAATACTAGAATAGTTACACCGTCACCTGTTTTGTTTATTCTCCACCTTCAGAGCTTCCCTTTCCCCCTCTCCACACGGTGCCTAGGAGCTATGGGGTAGGGGTAGGGGATGATAGGACTTAGTCTCTTATACTAACACATCATTTTAGGGGACCGTGGCGCCCAGCATGGAGGAGCAGCCCCGGAGGTCGGCATTCTTGGAGTTGGTACAGTCTAGTACCAGAGTTCAGACAGCTATGACTGTGAGTCTCGATCGTTAGTAGTTGTCTTAGTTTTGCTTCCGCGATGAGAGATATGTAGTGAGGACATTTATATATCGGGCGTGAGCCCTATTTTCAGTACCTTTATTATTATTATTGTGAGCTCTCCCTTCATGGAGATTATTTATATATATGTGATCTCTGTGGACATGTGTTAGAGTTTTTGTTTCACTTACTCTCCTGCTACTTTTTCTGTGATCGATATGACCGGTAGGATCAGCATTTTGTAGTGAAGACCTTCTCGAGCATAGAAGTGTCACTGCAAGCGGCAGTTCTGGGCCTAAGACCCCGTGGTAAAAAAAAAATAAAGGGGGTCTTACACGAAAACTATGGCAACAATAGAGAGTAAAAAATCAATCTATGGTCTAACCTGATATAATTTGTGTAGAGGTCTGAGCTTCCTCCATGGTCACCACATTCAACTTTCCTTTCCATATGCCCTGGTTTGGTGGCAGTAGTAGAGCCCGAAGCGGGGCAGGTTGCAGTGGGGACTGAGCCTGGGGGCAAGAAGTCTTCAGGTGACCTTCTGCCCGCACTGAAAGCAAGTTTTATCCTTCAACTAGAAACGACTCACGTCATGTCCCTTCCCTGTACAGTACGTACACACCAGATCTCCTTTGGGTGCACCTTGGATGGCGAGCACCTGCTGCTGCTTCAAGGTGGTAGTCCTTTTGAAACACCGTTTGTATGGATGGCCAGATCGACCACAGAAGCTATATATTTCCCTACTTTTCTTCTTCGAAGAAGGGCCAGTTGCCCTAGAGCTTCCATCATCATCACCTTTCCTCTTCTCTTTTCTTGCCGCGGTACCTCGATTCTTGGCATTCTCATTCACCTCAACCTTTAAAGCGGCTTCCACTGCCTAAACATAACTTTCAGCTCTATAAGCGCATGCCAACTTTTGGACATCGCTTCTTAATCCTCAGAGTAAGCGCTTTACTCTTCCTGCCTCCAAAGCTACCATATCAGGGGCAAATCTGCTCAACTTACTAAACTCAATCTCATTGATAAGTTGTAAATATACGTATTTTTATGTACATTAATTAAGTCATTTTCATTTATTTTTCGTTTTTTATAGTTAATTTTGTTCAATAAAATACTCCTTTTTAATTATATAATTTCTAACTTAAGTTTATTTTATTTTTCTAAAATTTTTCAGGAAAAGTCAAAATTTGCTAAGTACACGCCAGTGTACTTCAGGTCACGCCCAAGTACTTCAGGTCACGCCCGTGACCTGGGGTGTTACCTCAATTCCAAGTGAAATCTTCCGCCCGCAAAGAAATTGCTGAACACGCCCAAGTACACGCCTATGTCCAATGTTACAAGGTCGTGACCAAGCCCCGTGCCACGCCCTCGACGATTCTGCGCTCGAAGATCGTCGACCCGACTCACACGCCAATGTAAAGATGTGACATGGGCGTGACATCTCCACCTGGCCCGACAAGACGTCGCCGGCGACGAAATGACGCACCGCCTTCCCCCAGATCAACCTTCCTGACACGCCCCTAACACGCCCGTCACAAACAGAGTCATGCCCATCACCTTCCATATGTACAGCCGCAAAGTCAAACCAGCCGTCAAATCTCAGCACCGACTCACCAACAGTAGTTACACGCCCCCCTACATGCCCGTGACCTAGGGCGTGTACTTAGAATTTTTTACCTATAAATTGGAAGTTGCTGTATGAGCTATTGTTCTTCTTTTTTGGAACCATTTTGCTTATGACTGGCTGCTTAGGTGGTTTCTATGCTATGTAAGGGAATTTCTCCCCCTCTCCTTTATTTTTAGGTTTGTAATCTCCTTTTTAGATTAATAAAATTTGTATATTTTCTTCCTTTATGTTGTTATGGACTTCATCTATATGCCGACCCTAAGCAATCTTATTTTTATTTGTTTGTTTTGAATCTTTGTTTTAGTTCTTTTAAAATGGGTATGTGCGTATACAAGTATAAATTTATGCTTTTATGTTTTTGTTATTTCTTTTACTTAGATTCGTTTAGTGTTAGGGTTTTTCTGCTTTTTTATTTCATTTTTATGGGTATATAAAGGTATCTTAAAAGTGGTTTTGATTTTCCTTTAACTTAGTTTTTTTAGGTTTTAAAACTTTTTGAACTTTTTCTACATTATTTCCACTTTTTAAGCTCTTTTATAAAATCATAAGAATGAAAAAGTTATCGTTTTAATTTTTCGAACACCTTCATTTTTGATTTTATTTTCAAAAACGTTTACTCGTTTAATTTTTCTTTCTGCTTTTTATGCATTTTTAACAAAATATATCGGTAAAAATATAATCATTTTAATTTTCTAGTCACTTTGACTTTCGATTTTTTCGTATGTGTGCGTACGTGTATGAGATACTTTTATAGCTTTTATTCATTCATGTAGAGTGTGAATGTGTAAGAGTTTATTTTTATGGCCTTCTTTCATTCCTGTAGAGTGCGTGTGTGCATTTTCATTTTCAGTAGAGTGAGTCTGTGTTTTTATTTAAGTAGAGTGTGTGGGTGTGTTTTTATTTCAGTAGAGTGCGTGCGTGTGTGCATTTATTTCCTCCCTCTTATTTGAGTAGAACTCGGTTTCATTTCCCGCCTACTCGTTTGAGTAGGACTTGTCATTTAACGCGTTCATTTCCCCCTACTCATTTGAGTGGGAATCACATTTTACTGCTTTCTTTACTGCTTTCATTTACCGCTTTCAGTTACTGCTTTCATTTTATCACTTTCTTTCTGCAAGTCGTCCCCATTCGATGAGTGGCTAACGGCTCTTAGCCCTCAGTATCAAAGAACATTGGGACCAATAAAATGAATTTAAATAATTAAAGGTCCTCCTTTTCACATTAATTAAATTTCTTAAGGTTTGCGTCGGGTTTACAACTCGTAGAATCACATATCAATGTGGGGGCTCTATTTCCGTAGTCCATACGCTACCTATCCGAGAGGCCGTGCATATGGACCGATCACCCCTCGGTAAATGGAGTTCCGCACTAACCCTCGAGAGAGGAGCTGTGGAATTCTACCGGATTGGGTTCCCCACCCAATAACGAGGTTCTTAGCGTAATGCGGACATTAAGAGAAATCCTTCGTCGGACGAGAGCCCGGTCGAATAGTCTTAATGTTCAGGTGAGCGATAGTCCTAGAGATAGGTGGGCTCATGTTTGTGGAATCTTCACGGCCAAGTCTCCGCCTTAATTAATTTGAAATTTAGGATCTGTTTTTATTAAAAGTTTATTTTATTTCAAATTCTTTTAGATACAGTTGCACTAAGTTATTCATTGGCTCCATCTTTAATGCTTTTATTTTCTATTTATATATATATATAAATAATATCTCGACAAGATAATTTTCGGTAAAATAATAGTCCCCTCCAGAGAAGAGTAGAAATAATCAACCCGTCCCCGAGAACAATACGACCCCGATATTTCTCACCGGAATATCCTGTACTACACGCGATAGGTGCACTTGCCTCCTTTTTTAAAACTCAGTTTGAACTATTTTATATCCAAATAATAAATCTACGCGCCCCGTCTTCTTCAATAAAACACAACAAGAAAAACCTTGATTAGCAAGGAGTAAAATTCGTTGCTAAATAGATAAATTCATTGCTAATTTTAATTAGCAAGAAATTTAGCAACGAAAAAAATTTGTAGCTAATATGGTCCTAGCTAAATTTAGCAACGAATTTATTTTTTTCTAATTAGCAAGGATTTTTTAGGAAGGAATTCTTTTGATGCTAATATTTTGTATTTTATATAATTATTTGGTTAAATTTAAATAATATTTATATACAATTTTTTTAATATGCACTTGTTGAGAATCGAACCGGAGACCTCTCATATATAAATTCCTTACCCAACCAACCCTCCTAATTAACTAATTCGTTTATAATTGACGGTAATATATATATATAATTATAAATTTATATTATTTATATATCCGGTTATTTATTTATACATACATATATTTATTTATTTATTTATGTTTGTTTATTTATAATTTAATATATTTATAATTTATTATATATAATTATTTATATATATCGTTATCTCGATATAATATAAATATTTATATATTTCTGTATATTTTATATTTGTTTATTTATTTATATTTTTTATATGTATATATTTAGTTATTTCTCTTTGGAGTAAGGCGGGGAGATCGCACGGGAGTGTGACGAGCTCGGTGGGGAGATCGTGCGGGAGAGTGACGATCTTGACAGGGGAGCAGTATCAGAATGAGAATGAGTATATAAATAGCTTCTTTAATTTGTTTAAGAACTTATGATATATACCGGGCCTCCCCGAACTCATTTCAGAGAAGCTTCTACTCTCCCTTTTTATTTTTATACATATTGTATTTTGTCTATTATCGTTCCGCATACTTACATTGCAACATTGGGGACAATGTTGGGTTTAAGTATGAGGGTGTTTTCCTATTCTGCACTTTTTATATTTTACACTTAGCACAAATACCAAAAAAACGCATAAAAATTAAAACCTCAAAAAAATGCATAAAAATTATAAACCTCAATTTTTTTTGTTTTTATAATCAAAAACCTAAAAATCCATAAGACAACAAAAATTTCCATAAAAAAACTTATAAACAAAAAATTCAAAAAAATTATTGTTTTTACTTTATACATTTTTGTAAAAAAATCTCTCTTTCTCCCCTCTTCTTTGTAAAAAATCTTCCTCTTTCTCCCCTCTCTTCTTTGTAAAAAATCTTTCTATTTTCCCCCTCTATTCTTTGTAAAATAACACCTCTTTGTCCCCCCTTTCTTGTAAATAAATTGATAAAAACGTAAAAAAAATAAAAAAACTAAAAAATCAAAAAAAATTTTAGAAAATCCAAAATAAAAAAAAAGAAAATAACTCTAAAAATGCGAAAAACGATAATAAATCAAAACTATAAAAAAATCATGAAAACTCTAAAAAATCAAAGATATTGTTTATTATGTAATAAATAAATCAAATGTCTCATTCTTAACACCTTTTCACTCTCCAAATATTTAGTTGCGAGTTCATTTATAAGCGAATTTTATTAATTCTTTGTTACTATTCGTTTATTAATTGAAGATCGATAAATTTAGATATCTGGGGTTAAGTTTTAAAAAATTTCTTATGCTTTCTTTTTTTATATATTTAGATAAGGTTCCTGTTTTTAGCATCACTTCTAACTTATCTAAATAGTTGCACATTTATTTTGTTAGAAAATAATAATCTTGGATTTCAATTATGTTTACTCCAAACTTTTTTTTTTGAAATATAGGAACGTTTAATTTATAAAGGTTGCTCTCAAAAATATTTTATTAAACCTAGTTTCTTTTCTGAAAAAAATACCTATCTCCTTTTTTTCATGTCTGACTTGGCATGATTTTGCTATTTAAAATATCCTATATCAATGGCAATAAGATTTCGTTCCGTAAACATAGGCATCCAATATTTGAAAAGATTATATGTTACGGAGTAAGAGGATAAATTTCATCACTCCTATACATATACATTGGGTTATTATGAAGTTGTTAAAAAATTTTATATGTTAAGTAAAATAAGATTTCGTTTTCCTAAACATCCATATTCAAAAAAAAAAATTTCATTAGAGGTTTGAGCGAAAAAATATACCCTCACCTCTAAAAACCAAAGCCCTCTTCATAAACCTCAACATTCCCCTCTACCAATTTCAAATGATTCTAGAATTAATTTAAAATCCTTTTGAGAGCATAATTTTTAAATTGAATTATTTCCTTTAATTTTTTTAAGCTAAAGTTTCCATAATCCAATATATTTTTTTTAACCTAACAAATAATTTTTTTTGCTTTCTATTTGATTATATCAGAAGTTTTTAGCATGTATCATAACCTGCATGATTTTGATTATATCACTTGTGTAGAGGTCTGAGCTTCCTCCCTGGTCACCACATTCAGTTTCCTTTCCCTCTGTTCTGGTTTGGTGGCAGTGGTAGAGCCCGAAGTGGGGCAGGTTGTAGTGGGGACTGAGCCTGGGGGCAAGAAGTCTTCAGGTGACCTTCTGCCCGCACTGAAAGCAAGTTTTATCCTTCAACTAGAAATGACTCACGTCATGTCCCTTCCTTGTACAGTATGTGCACACCAGATCTCCTTTGGGTGCACCTTGGATGGCGAGCACCTGCTGCTGCTTCAAGGTGGTAGTCCTTTTGAAACACCGTTTGTATGGGTGGCCAGATCGACCACAGAAGCTACATATTTCTCTACTTTTCTTTTTCGAAGAAGGGCCAGTTGCCCTAGAGCTTCCATCATCATCACCTTTCCTCTTCTCTTTTCTTGCCGCGGTAACTCGATTCTTGGCATTCTCAATCACCTTAACCTTCAAAGCGGCTTCCTCTTCCTAAACATATCTTTCAGCTCTATAAGTGCATGCCAACTTTTGGACATCGCTTCTTAATCCTCCGAGGAAGCGCTTTACTCTTCCTGCCTCCAAAGCTACCATATCAGGGGCAAATTTGCTCAACTTACTAAACTCAATCTCATTAATAAGTTGTAAATATACGTATTTTTATGTACATTAATCAAGTCATTTTCATTTATTTTCGTTATTTATAGTTAATTTTGTTCAATAAAATACTCCTTTTTAATTATATAATTTGTAACTTAAGTTTATTTTATTTTTCTAAAATTTTTCAGGAAAAGTCAAAATTTGTCAAGTACACGCCCGTGTACTTCAGGTCACGCCAAAGTACTTCAGGTCACGCCCGTGACCTGGGCGTGTTACCTCAATTCCAAGTGAAATCTGCCTCCCGCAAAGAAATTGCTGAACACGCCCAAGTACATGCCTATGTCCAATGTTACACGGCCGTGACCAAGCCCCGTGCCACGCCCTCATGATTCTGCGCTCGAAGATCGTCGACCCGACTCACACGCCCATGTAAAGATGCGACATGGGCGTGATTTCTGCACCTGGCCCGACAAGACGTCGTCGGCGACGAAATGACGCACTGCCTTCCCCCAGATCAACCTTCCTGACATGCCCCCTAACACGCCCGTGACAAACAGAGTCACGCCCGTCACCTTCCACGTGTACAGCCGCAAAGTCAAACCAGCCGTTAAATCTCAGCACCGACTCACCAACAGTAGTTACACACCCCCTACATGCCCGTGACCTAGGTCGTGTACTTAGAATTTTTGGAATATAAATTGGAAGTTGATGTATGAGCTATTATTCTTCTTTTTTGGAACCATTTTGCTTATGGCTTGCTGCTTAGGTGATTTCAATGCTATGTAAGGGAATTTCTCCCGCTCTCCTTTATTTTTAGGTTTGTAATCTCCTTTTTAGATTAATAAAATTTGTATATTTTCTACCTTTATGTTGTTATGGACTTCATCTATGTGCCGACCCTAAGAAATCTTATTTTTATTTGTTTGTTTTATATCTTTGTTTTAGTTCTTTTAAAATGGGTATGTGCGTATACGAGTATAAATTTATGCTTTTATGTTTTTGTTATTTCTTTTACTTATATTTGTTTAGTGTTAGGATTTTTCCGCTTTTTTATTTCATTTTTATGAGTATATAAAGGTATCTTAATAGTGGTTTTGATTTTTCTTTAACTTAGTTTTTTTATGTTTAAAAACTTTTTGAACTTTTTCTGCATTATTTCCACTTTTTAAGCTCTTTTATAAAATCATAAGAATGAAAAAGTTATCGTTTAAATTTTTCGAACACCTTCATTTTTGCTTTTATGTTCAAAAATGTTTGCTCGTTTAATTTTTCTTTCTGGTTTTTATGCATTTATAACAAAATCTACCGGTAAAAATGTAATCATTTTAATTTTTTAGTCACTTTGATTTTCAATTTTTTTGTATGTGTGTGTGCGTGTATGAGATACTTTTATAGCTTTTATTCATTAATGTAGAGTGTGAATGTGTAAGAGTTTATTTTTATAGCCTTCTTTCATTCCTGTAGAGTGCGTGTATGCGTTTTCATTTTCAGTAGAGTGAGTTTGTGTTTTTATTTAAGTAGAGTTTGTGGGTGTGTTTTTATTTCAGTAGAGTGCGTGCGTGTGTGCATTTATTTTCTCCCTCTTATTTGAGTAGGACTCGATTTCATTTCTCGCCTACTCGTTTGAGTAGGACTTGTCATTTACCGCGTTCATTTCCCCCTACTCATTTGAGTAGGAATCACAATTTACTGCTTTCTTTACTGCTTTCATTTACCGCTTTCATTAACTGCTTTCATTTTATCGCTTTCTTTCCGCAAGCCGTCCCCATTCCAATGAGTGGCTAACCGCTCTTAGCCCTCAGTATGAAAGAGCATTGGGACCAATAAAATCACTTTAAATAATTAAAGGTCCTCCTTTTCACATTAATTAAATTTCTTAAGATTTGCCCCAGGTTTACGACGTGTAGAATCACATATCGATGTGTGGACCCTATTTCTGTAGTCCATACGCTACCTAGCCGACAGGTCATGCATATGGACCGATCACCCCTTGGTAAATGGAGTTCCGCACTATCCCTCGAGAGAGGAGGTGTGGAATTCTACCGGATTGGCTTCCCCACCCAATAACGAGGTTCTTAGCGTAATGCGGGCATTAAGAGAAATCCTTCGTCGGACGAGAGCCCGGTCGAATAGTCTTAATGTTCAGGTGAGCGAAAGTCCTAGAGATAGGTGGGCTCATGTTTGTGGAACCTCCACGGCCAAGTCTTCGCCTTGATTAATTTGAAATTTAGGATCTCTTTATATTAAAAATCATTTTAGTTCAAATTCTTTTAGATACAGTTGCGCTAAGTTATTCATTGGCTCCATCTTTAATGCTTTTATTTTCTATTTATATATATATAAATAATATCTCGACAAGATAATTTTTGGTAAAATAATAGTCCCCTCCAGAGAAGAGTAGAAATAATCAACCCGTCCCCGAGAACAATACGACCCCGATATTGCTCACCGGAATATCCTGTACTACACATGATAGGTGCACTTGCCTCCTTTTGTTAAAACTCGATTTCAACTATTTTATATCCAAATAATAAATCTACGCGCCCCGTCTTCTTCAATAAAATTAAACCAAACCCGCCCTCTTTCTAAATAAACCGCCCGGGGCACCGCATGTCCAAAATAATATTTGGAGTTTTAACCCCCCATCAAGTTTTTGTCGCCGTTGCAGGAGAAAATTTCGAGTTGTTATTTTGAACTCTGGAGAACTTTTACTTTTACCTATATATATATATATATAATGGCTACCCAAAATAATAATAATAATAATACTAATAATAAAATTACTTAAAAACACTAAATAATTTATTTAAAACACAAAACTAAGAAAACACTTAAACATAAAAAATTAAAAACTACACAACTTTAAAAAAGATCTAAAAACTACAAACTAAAAAAAAATCTAAAAACTACAAAATTTTAAAAAACTTAAAAAACATAAAAAACTAAAAACCCACAAAAAATCTAAAAACCAACAACACTAAAAAACACAAAAAACTGCGAAACAAAACTAACTCCAAAAAAACCCTCCTTAAAAACACAAATATATATATATATATATATATATATATATATATATATATATATATATATATATATATATATATATATATATATATATATATATATATATATATATATATATATATATATATATATATATATATATATATATATATATATATTTGTTATTTAAAATTTATATATATATTAAAAAAATTAATAATAATAATAATACTAATAATAAAATTACTTAAAAAATAATAAAAAAAAATTTATTTAAAAAAAAAGCTAAGAAAAATAACTTAAAAATAATAATTTAAAAACTATAAAACTAAAAAAAAGATCTAAATACTATAAACTAAAAAAAATCTAAAAACTCCAAAATTTAAAAAAACTTAAAATACTAAAAACCCATAAAAAATCTAAAAACCGAAAACAATAAAAAACTAAAAAACTTAAAAAACCTAAAAAAATAAAAAAAACAAAAAAAACAAAAAAAGCTATCTAAAACCAACAAAACAATTACTTAAAAATATATAATAATTTGTTAAAAATGTATATATTTATAGCAAAAAAAATCCCGCCTAAAAATCATAAAAAAATTATCGTATATATGTTTTGTTTTAACTTCTTTTATTTCTTTTCAACAACCCAAAAAATTTTACCAAAAAAACAAATACTAAACACTTGAAATAAATAATTTTTTTCTATTATTAAAAATTAAATATCTATTTTCTCGCTTCGGCGCGCTTCACGCTTTTGTGGGCGCTAGGAGAACGCATATCTGTAACGCACATATAGCTAAGACGTTAGCTTACGAGTCACACACACAATTGCCCCTACCACCCGAAACCTTTTGGCCGAATTTAACTTTTTTGTTTTTTCTGTTATATTTTTGCTATTTCTTCTAAATAATGCAGGGTTTTGTACCGGGCCTCCACGAACTCATTTCAGGGAAGCTTCTACTCTCCCTTTTTATTTTTATATATATTGTATTTTGTCTATTATCGTTCCGGATACTAACATTGCAACATTGGGGACAATATTGGGTTTAAGTATGAGGGTGTTTTCCTATTCTGTACTTTTTATATTTTGCACTTAGCACAAATACCAAAAAAACGCATAAAAATTAAAACCTCAAAAAATGAATAAAAATTAAAAACCTCAATTTTTTTTTGTTTTTATAATCAAAATTTTTTTGTTTTTATAATCAAAAACCTAAAAATACATAAGACAACAAAAATTTCCATAAAAAAACTTATAAACAAAAAATTCAAAAAAAATGTTGTTTTTACTTTGTACATTTTTGTAAAAAAATCTCTCTTTCTCCCCTCTTTTTTGTAAAAAATCTTCCTCTTTCTCCCCTCTCTTCTTTGTAAAAAATCTTTCTATTTTACCCCTCTATTCTTTGTAAAATAAAACCTCTTTCTCCCCCATTTCTTGTAAATAAATTGATAAAAATGTAAAAAAATTAAAAAAACTAAAAACTAAAAAAAATTAAAAAATCCAAAATAAAAAAATGAAAATAACTCTAAAAATGCAAAAAACGATAATAAATCAAAACTATAAAAAAATCATGAAAACTCTAAAAAATCGAAAATATTGTTTATTATGTAATAAATAAATCAAATGTCTCATTCTTAACCCCTTTTCGCTCTCCAAAAATTTAGTTGTGAGTTCATTTATAAGCGAATTTTATTAATTCTTTGTTTACTATTCGTTTATTAATTGGAGATCGATAAATTTAGATATCTGGGGTTAAGTTTTAAAAAATTTCTTATGTTTTTTTTTTATTTAGATAAGGTTCTTGTTTTTAGCATCACTTCTAACTTATCTAAATAGTTGCACATTTATTTTGTTAGAAAATAACAATCTTGGATTTCAATTATGTTTACTCCAAACTTTTTTTTTGAATTATAGGAACGTTTAATTTATAAAGGTTGCATGATTTTGATCCTTAAAATATTTTATATCAATAGTAATAAAATTTCATTCCGTAAACATAGGCATCCAATATTTGAAAAGATTATATGTTACAGAGTAAGAGAATAAAATTCATCACTCCTATACATATACATTGGGTTATTATGAAGTTGTTACTAAATTTTATATGTTATGGAAAATAAGATTTCGTTTTCCTAAACATCCATATTCAAAAAAAAATTTCATTAGAGGTTTGAGCGAAAAAATATACCCTCACCTCTAAAAACCAAAGCCCTCTTCATAAACCTCAACATTCCCCTCCGCCAATTTCAAATGATTCTAGAATTAATTTAAAATCTTTTTGAGAGCATAATTTTTAAATTGAATTATTTCCTTTAATTTTTTTAAGCTAAAATTTCCATAATCCAATCTATTTTTTTAACCTAACAAATAATTTTTTTGCTTTCTATTTGATTATATCAGAAGTTTTTAGCATGAATCATAACGTGCATACATAACATACATACATATTTAGGTCATACATGTTGAAGCCAAATATGACCTCAACTGAAGTTCGAATAAAAAGGGGTTCAGCCAAAACATACTTCTCTCAAGTCTCAACCCTTAACTGGATTCAAAGGACCTAAGACTGACCCAATAGCCTCAGCAGGGATGTCCCACCTCACACTCAGAAGATCTCTGAGAGCTTCTCCTCCAAAGCCAAAGCTGGGCTAGGAGCTCCTCAGAAAGCACTGAAATTTGAGAGACAATGACCGCTTGCTTCCTAAGGAGCCCTTACGGGTCTATTTATAGCATTTTGCTGTCCTGAATTTACTGAAAAGCCCCTAGTTGGTCTGCCAATAGCCAAAACCCGATGTTTCCCTGAGGGTACTGGGGTAATTTCTCCTGGTGG
Source organism: Platanthera guangdongensis (assembly GCA_039583875.1). Taxonomy (NCBI): domain Eukaryota; kingdom Viridiplantae; phylum Streptophyta; class Magnoliopsida; order Asparagales; family Orchidaceae; genus Platanthera; species Platanthera guangdongensis. The sequence continues at coordinate 86,150,336 of CM077155.1, read as the reverse complement.
CAATTTTGTCATTCCACCCAGGGCCCAGGTCCCCACTCGGCGAGAGCCCTGAGCCGAGAGCCTTCTGTCAGAGCCTGGAGGAAGCGGTCTCGCCTACCTATAGGCGAGAGTTTTCTTTAAGACGAACTGGGGCTGGCGCAAGCGCTTGCGCGTTGATCTTCGTTCGACGATTTGGCCGCGCTCGCCAATTTGGGTTCGACGAGCACGGAGCGCCTTGCGGCGAGAGCTCATATGTGGCGGGAGCGTATCGCTTAGCGCAAGCGCTCCCGCCTACCTGGGCGAGAAGCTTTCCGGCTAGCCTGTCTGACCGTTTGTGCCTCCGGGTCTGGCTTAGCGAATATGGGGTTGTACACAATCCCCGCTCTTTTTGAGCTAGCTCTGCGCTCGAAAAGACATTTCCAACCCAAAAATATTCGCTGAGCACGTGTCAACATCAGGGAATCTTTCTGTGGGCCGTACGGTGCTTATAAATATGTGCCGATAGACTGCCATAATACTTCCCTCGAGTCGTCATTCTCCCCCTGAGCTCTCACCTCCTCTCGCTATGCCTTCCAAGCGTGCCGACAAACCGCTTCCGCAGGATCTGCAGGACCACATTAACGCGGCACAGGTGCGAGCCAGGGCTAACAGCGCCCTGGTTGCTCCATGGCTAGCGAGGGAATCGTCGGTTGCTGAGTCTTCTCTGCCTAAGAAGAAGAAGAAGAAGAGGGCGAAGGTGGTTCAGCGGGACCTTCCCCGCGAGAACAGGAGCCCGCCTACCCCGACCCCTAGCCGCGCGGACGTCCCCTCGCCGCGGAAGGTAAGCTCAATATGCCAATTATTGAAAACACCAGCTGCTCAGTAGTTGACGCGTTATCTCTCACAAGAGACGGTTCCCGATGCTACCGCGTCCCCGTGAGAACCCTTGGATCCACCCTCTAGTCATCACGATGATAAACCGCGGGTTCCCGAGGTGGCCCCTCCACCTGACCCGAACACGGCTGGTAAAGGTTCCCCTCTCGCCCTTGACTTAAATCTTTAAATGCTGACCTGATTTCTCGCAGCGTCGGTTTCCGCACCACCAGATCTCGCCACCCGGGAGAGCGGGGCGAGTGCTGCGAATCAGTCTGCCCATGCGGTTGATTCCTTCCTACCGGCGGGAGGAAATACTGCTGAGTTCTCCGTGCCTTTGTTAGATGCTAGCCCTCCTGCGGGAGAGGAGACCCGCTCCCCCGCTCCTGACCAAGCCGGGATCACCATTCGCAAAGTTTAACCCCCCGAAAAAGGAAAGCCAATCCACCTCCTCTTTGGAGCTGAGGGGGGGGGGGGGGGGGGGGCCTTCTCGCCTGCCGTCAACCGGGGGGCCTCTTCATTCTGAAGGTATATGGAAACTTTATCGCAGCTATCCTTTAGCTCCCGCTAAAATGGGGACTCTTTTGACAGGGGACATGGGCTCGCGGATTGAAGGTGAGGTAGAGGAAGAAGAAGAAGAAGAAGAAGAAGAAGAAGAAGAAAGAGAGGGAGAAGATGGCGAGAGCTCTCCCTTCCCTTCATCTGACTAGATGGAGGAGATCCTGACTGGTGCCGGGAGTGCGAAAAGACGGGGGAAGAAGGTCGCCGCCGTTCTGTCGAAGCTTATCCGGCGAGAACGGGTCCGCGACCTTGCGGCAAAAGAGTTCCGCCTGTCAGTGGAGAAGAGGCTAGAGACCCTGGAGCGGGATTACCTTATCGGCGAGATGGACCGGCCGGGGGGAGCTACCGCTGGGTCCTCACCCGAGAGGTGTATCGAGCGCATCCGGGATCTGTCCCGCCGGGTTGACCTGGGATGCAGCGTTCTGTCGTCTTACTTCAACCCGCAGGCGCCACCCCGGACCAAGCTGCGGGACCGAGGAAAATGGCGGTGGAAGCAAGGGAAATGGCGCTGGGAGCCATACTGAAGCGCGAGACCTCCCCTCCTCTTCCTCAGGCCTTCCCTTCTCTGATGTACCCTTATTCACTTGCTTAGAGTTGTAACTAATGATTCTGCACTTATCGCTTATTATTGTTTTATCCCGTTTTCGCTCAGCGAGAGCAATAACTCGGTTTCTTAATACTTTCTATTATTGTATGCGTATGAGTTATTTTCCCGGGTCCTTGGGTGGCGAGAGCCACCTCGCTTCCGCCTACCCTGCCCGTCGCATGTCATCTCGCAACGTTTGCGCTAGTCACTTAGTCAATCGGTCACTGTCAAACTCGGGCGGGAAAAATGAAGCGTCGCCGACCAGTGGCGTGCCTGTTGTACCCCCGCCGCCTTTTTGAAAACAATCATCATTACCACGGTTTTCTATAAATAGGAGGCTCACCTACCACATTCATTTCTCCGATTCCAGTCTCTCTCCTCTCCGGTCGCTCTCGCGGTCTCTCCAAAGCTCTCGCCTGTCCCCGCCTTCTGCTTCCGTTCTCGTACCGCTCTCACTCTCGCCATCTTCTCGTAGTTCTCGCCTTCAAACTTCATCGTGATGCCGGGCGGAGGCGAGGGACGTTCCAACTGCGCGGAAGCTTTCCAGAAGCATCTATTTCCTTCCTGCACTCTCACCGTTGATGAGTTCAACCTGATCAAGTCTCAACATGTTCCCGCCAGCTTCACTGCGCGGAACCCGAGCAATCACGACAAGGTAAACTACGCAGGGGAGGGTGAGCTCGCCATCCCCATCGAGCACTTCGAGGTGGGCTTCCGCCTCCCGCTGTGGCCTGAGATGCGACAGGCCCTCCGGTATTACGGGGTGATTCCCGCTCAGCTAAACCCAAATTCAGTGGCGATTCTCGTGGCCTTCATATGTTATATGCGGTCCGAGAGGATTGAGTTTAGCTTGCCGATCTTCCACAAGATGTTTACTTTCCCCGCGAAAGGAGGCGTGGTGTTCTTCTCCGGGCAACTGCTCAAGACAATCGGTCTCGCCAACAAGCACCATCACTGGGGCGAGAGGTTCATCTACGTTTCTGGCGACTTCGGGAACGTACCCCTTGCCCCCATCCAATACGAGGATGCCGCCTACAAGCCTCCCTCCTTGGGCTCGCGCGAGAGCGCCCTCCTTGAGTTCTTCGGAACCAAGGACTTCGACGTCCTCTACCTCCGGCGAGACGTCGATTCTCTCTCCCCTGTACTTTCGGGAGAAGGTAGAGTCTCGCCTTTATCTGTCTTTTCCTTGCCTTTTTCCAAGGTTGGAACTTATTGTTATTGTTTTCGCAGGAGAGCGCGAGATCCCCCTACGCCAGCCTTTCGACGAGGCTCGCGCCGGAGGGAGTCAACCTCCTAAGAACCCGCTGGCTCTTGCGAAAGCCGCTGTGCAAGCCTGCCGAAAAGAGTCGGGCCCTCCCCCTTCAAGCGGTGCTGTAAAGCGAAAGCCCGGTGCCCCCGCTCCTCAATCAATCAAGAGACCCAAGACAACGGATACCGAGAAGGGAAAGGCTGTTGTGGTGTCGCCTACCCAACCTCTCCCCGCAGGTCGCTCCTTTGAGGAGGTCTTGCAGGCCGTTAGCAACATTGTCGCCTCCAGGGGCGGCCCCGAGACCCCTGCCGAGAACCCTCAGGCCCCTGGTGCCGCAGAGAGCGAGGGTGCTGCCGCCGGGACCTCCGGCCAGCCCCTGTCTGAAGAGGTGCCGCGGGGCCATCGCAACTTCGGTCTCGGCATGAGGTGTCTGGATGCGGAAAACAAGCCGCTACTGCAGTGGGATCCTGACGCCAACAAGGTCTCGATCTCGTCCCTTTTGCCAAGCTGGGAAGAGCGAGACAAGGTCACCAGCGAGGCTTTCGCCCTAGGCTATTGCCTCTACAGCCGGGAGGACGCTAGCATCTACGACAGGATGTCGACCCAGCTGCTGGCCTACGACTCCACTCGCGCCCTGATGCGTGGGCTGGAGCTTGCGCACATGTGTGCCCGCCGGAGCATCACGATAGACCGCAACTTTCAGGACATGTTCAAGGCCAGGGACGATGCGGTGGCTCAGGCGGCCACTCTGGCCAAGGAGCTGGCCGAGGCCCAGCAACTGTTATCCTCGCGCCAAGCGGAAGGGGTAAGCGAGATCTTTCACAATCGCTTGTTCTCGCCACCTTAACTCTTCTTTTATGCTAACCTTCCGCCATTCAGGATTCCGCCCAAGCCACACTTCGCGAGGAGCTATCCCAAGCCCGATATGACAACGTTCTCCTGCGGGAGCAGATTGTGCGTCTCGAGGCGAGTGCGGCCCCTCCGTTGGACGAGAGGTTGAAGAGCCGGTATTACTCGGTTTACGATATCGACAAGCTGCTCCAGGGGAACGTGCAAGCTACAGTAAAGTTGACGCTGGAGACGCTGCGAGACATCAACTGCGGGGACGGGAGGGGCAAAGACATCACTGCTCAACAGCTAGTTCCATTGCTTTTCGAGCCCATTCCAAAGCCCCCGGGCGCCCCTGATACCCCACCCTCGGATGTCCCGAAGTCCACTGCGGCGGGTGGCGAGACCTTCGGGGGGAGCTCCGGCGAGAGCTCCAGCGGGAGCTCAAGCGGGAGCTCGGAGGGGTATAGCTTGTCTCCATGAGGGGCCCCCTCTTCTTTTCCTTTCCGCCTCTGCTTTTTCCTTCCGCCTTAATGTAAAACGCGAGACGTTACCAGTTTGTTCTTTTAATATATTTAATGCAAATGTTTATTGTAAATATCTCACTCTGTTATTGTGAATGTGCCCGATTTAATTGTTGTGGTCGGATTTCGTCTGCGCGTGCTTCCGTCGAGGCCCTTGGTCGTCTTAAGATAGCCTTCCCTAGTGATGGATCAGCGGGATCCTGCACGAATCCTTAGGCGGGAACCTGCTGCAAACTGCCAGACGGAAGCGTGGCTCACGAACCCTTGGGACGAAACCGTGCTCTTTAGCCTGCGTGAATCCCTTTAGGCCCGTCGCGTAACGATCCCGCCCGTTTGTTCAAAAATATTAAGTCTTCTTGGCGAAAGCACCCTCACTGCGAGATCTCTTTGGCAGGGACTTCCCTGCCGAGATCTATCCCTGCTGAGACCTTTCCTATCTTTTTCATTTTGCCTTCCCAATGCGCGTCCTGCCTTGTCCAAACCAAGCCAACCAAACCAAACCTATCCCCCACAGGCGAGCCTTCGGAACTGCCAGCTAGATGAGAGCCTGCGCAGCGGGTCTACCTGGGGCCGATCTGAGCTCGGGGTGCCGATGAAGATCTCAAACCAACCAAACCTATCCCCCACAGGCGAGCCTTCGGACCTGCCAGCTAGATGAGAGCCTGCGCAGCGGGTCTACCTGGGGCCGAGCCGAGCTCGGGGTGCCGATGAAGATTTCAAACCAACCAAACCTATACCCCACAGGCGAGCCTTCGGACCTGCCAGCTAGATGAGAGCCTGCGCAGTGGGTCTACCTGGGGCCGAGCCGAGCTCGGGGTGCTGTGCGCAGCGGGTCTACCTGGGGCCGAGCCGAGCTCGGGGTGCCGATGAAGATTTCAAACCAACCAAACCTATCCCCCACAGGCGAGCCTTCGAACCTGCCAGCTAGATGAGAGCCTGCACAGCTGGTCTACCTGGGGCCGAGCCGAGCTTGGGGTGCCGATGAAGATTTCAGAGCAACCAAACCTATCCCCCACATGCGAGCCTTCAGACCTGCCAGCTAGATGAGAGCCTGCGCAGCGGGTCTACCTGGGGCCGAGCCGAGCTCGGGGTGCCGATGAAGATTTCAAACCAACCAAACCTATTCCCCACAGGCGAGCCTTCGGACCTGCCAGCTAGATGAGAGCCTGCGCAGCGGGTCTACCTGGGGCCGAGCCGAGCTCGGGGTGCCGATGAAGATTTCAGACCAACCAAACCTATCCCCCACAGGCAAGCCTTCAGACCTGCCAGCTAGATGAGAGCCTGCGCAGCAGGTCTACCTTGTGCCGAGCCGAGCTCGGGGTGCCGATGAAGATTTCAAACCAACCAAACCTATCCCCCACAGGAGAGCCTTCGGACCTGCCAGCTAGATGAGAGCCTGCGCAGCGGGTCTACCTGGGGACGAGCGAGCTCGGGGTGCCGATGAAGATTTCAGACCAACCAAACCTATCCCCCACAAGCGAGCCTTCGGACCTGCCAGCTAGATGAGAGCCTGCGCAGCGGGTCTACCTGGGGCCGAGCCGAGCTCGGGGTGCCGATGAAGATTTCAAACCAACCAAACCTATCCCCCACAGGCGAGCCTTCGGACCTGCCAGCTAGATGAGAGCCTGCGCAGCGGGTCTACCTGGGGCCGAGCCATGCTCGGGGTGCCGATGAAGATTTCAAACCAACCAAACCTCTCCCCCACAGGCGAGCCTTCGGACCTGCCAGCTAGATGAGAGCCTGCGCAGCGGGTCTACTCGGGGCCGAGCCGAGCTCGGGGTGCCGATGAAGATTTCAAACCAACCAAACTTATCCCCCACAGGCGAGCCTTCAGACCTGCCAGCTAGATGAGAGTCTGCGCAGCGGGTCTACTTGGGGCCGAGCCGAGCTCGGGGTGCCGATGAAGATTTCAAACCAACCAAACCTATCCCCCACAGGCGAGCCTTCGGACCTGCCAGCTAGATGAGAGCCTACGCAGCGGGTCTACCTGGGGCCGAGCCGAGCTCGGGGTGCCGATGAAGATTTGAAACCAACCAAACCTATCCCCCATAGGCGAGCCTTCGGACCTGCCAGCTAGATGAGAGCCTGCGCAGCGGGTCTACCTGGGGCAGAGCCGAGCTCGGGGTGCCGATGAAGATTTCAAACCAACCAAACCTATCCCCCACAGGCGAGCCTTCGGACCTGCCAGCTAGATGAGAGCCTGCGCAGCGGGCCTACCTGGGGCCGAGCCGAGCTCGGGGTATCACCAAACACACGATTACATTATGTTATAAAAAATTTGACAATGGTTAAGAGAAAATCAATCGATATATAAGTTCATTTTTGAGATACATGGTTACATCCTTCCCCCTTCACGGGTAGAAGCATTTTAGGTCATCACCGCTCCAGGTGTGGCTTAGGGCCCTCCCTTCCACATACTAGAGGTAGTATCCTCCCGATCCGAGGACTTCCTTCACTATGTATGGACCTTCCCAGTTCGGGTGGAGCTTACCCATGGGAGCCGACCTTCCTGCTGTGTCGACCTTTCTCAGCACCAGATCCCCCTTAGCAAACTGTTTGACCCTGACATGCTTATCAAAATGCTTGGTCATCCGTTGCTTGATCTCTTCTTGCCTGATAGTGCCACATCTCGCAGTTCCTCCACCATATCTAACGAGAGGCGCTGCCCCTCCTCATTCTCCACCCTCCAAGCCTCGTCTCCTTCGCCCGCGGCTGTGACTCGCGAGGACCGGAACTCGAACTCCACTGGTAGGACGGCTTCACACCCATGAGAGAGCTTGAAGGGGGTCTCATCGGTGGCCGTGTTCGAGGTCGTTCATAGTGCCCACAGGACCGACGGGAGCTGCTCCACCCAATTCTCCTTTAAGTTCTCCACCTTTTTCTTTAGCAGGTTTACAATGATTTTGTTTGCTGCTTCCACTTGGCCATTACTCCGAGGGTGAAGGACGGAGGCAAACCGAAGATCTATCCCTAGTTGAGCGCAGAAGCTGATGAACTCCTCGCTGGAAAACTGGGGGCCGTTATCGGTCACTATTGCTTGGGGCAACCCATGTCTACAAATGATTTCCCCCCAGACGAAATTCCTTATGACCTGCGAGGTGACCTTGGCTAAGGCTTTAACCTCTAGCCACTTCGAGAAATAATCGACCATGACCAAGAGTAACCTCCTCTGCCCACTAGCCGGAGGAAAGGGCCCAACTAAGTCCATTCCCCAGATAGCGAATGGCCACGGTGCCGTGATACTCCGGAGCCTCTGAGCTGCCAAGAGCTGAAGGGGGCGTAGAGCTGACATTTTTGACACCTCCTCGCAAACTCCATGGAATCCTTCCTGAGGGTGGGCCAGAAGTACCCCTGTGTACAACCTCGGGCTCGCAAAGAGCCCTCAAGAAGCAAACAGATCGAGATAGGAAAATGGGACCAGGGGGGCCCACTCGCAATCGGCGAGATGATGGACTCTCCAAGGGGCGAGATACCCCATCCAGGGGCGAGAGGGCCTCCGGAGGCGAGAGGGCCTCCACGGGCGAGAGAATCTCCAGCAGCAAGGAGATCACGTAGTAAGGGGCTAGAGGCGCCGGCGAGACGGGCAGTGGGGCCCCTCTCGCCGGTAGGCACCTTTCCACTCGCCAGGGCGAGAAGAGGCCTTTCTTTATATTATATGTTATATTTCCCTGTCAAACAGAGGTTTTTACTCTTCTACCCCGGGTACTTTTACCCTCTTACCCTTAGTGGACTGCATATAGCTCCTCGGAACAGCGGAGTTTGGCTGTTGGCAGGCCCAGCCAAGGGTACCCTGGTAATATCAGACCGGTGCAGTTTGGTTATTGGCAGTTCAGATTCTGAAATCTATAAATAAGCCCATATGGGTTCTTCAGAGGGGACTTTTTTTGAGACTCCTAAGAGGATTCATTGGCACAGTCTTTTGAGGAACTCCAAGCCCAGCTTTTGGCTTTGGAGGGGAAGCTCTCTGTGACCTTCCGGGTAAGCGGTGGGACCTCCCTGCTACGGCTTTGGGCCAGTTTTCCTTAGTCCTTCATGACCAGTCGGAGGTCGAGCTTGGGCCAAGTAGGTGTCGGCTACGCCCCAATTTTGTGAACGCTGGTCAGAGTTAAATTTTGGCTTCAACAGTTCTGGTGCGGTGAGCGTGGAAGTAGCCGGTTCAGGAAACGTTCGAGTTTGGTCCTATGGCAGGAGGTGAAGGAGAAGGATCTGGTTCTGGAGGTTCCCCCTCCCTGGTAGAAGAGGCGACAAGAAAGATGCTGGAGGACTTCAGGCGAGAGGTCATGCAAACCATAAGCTTGGCCTTCTCGGCAAGGAGCGAGTGGGCGACGCCTCAGGTCCCAATCGAGGTGGTCCCGCTTTTAGGCGAGAACGCCCCTGGTCAGCGCCCGGGGAAGGAGGTCCCCACGGAGGCTGGCGAGAGGGACGTGGCGGCTCGAGAGCTCTTCCCAGGCCAGCGTCCCGGGAAGGAGATCCCTGTAGAAGACGGCGAGAAGGAGGCAGCTGTGCGAGAGCTCTTCCCTGGGCACGGTCTCGCGGATCGGGCCAGCCAGCCGAGGCCGCGAGACGTGCCCTCTAGGCAAGTAGTCGGCGAGAGCCCGTTTAGTGAACTCGTCATCTCGGCTCCGGTACCGGAGGGGTTCCGGGAGCCCGACATGTCCTACTACTCAGGGAAGGATGATCCTGTACAGCATGTACAATGGTTTGAAGATGTGGTTTCGATCAGACAGATGACGGATGCGTTTAAGTGTCGTATGTTTGCCATCACCTTGAAGGAGAAGGCGCGAGATTGGTTCCACCAGTTACCAGCAAGATCGATTTATTATTTCGAGGATCTGCGGAGGGGTTTCTTATTGAGGTTTTCAACATCGAAGAAGCGTAAGAAGGAGGCGGAGTGCTTGTTCTCGGTAAGGCAGAGCCAGGATGAAACATTGGGGCACTACGTAGATCGGTTTCAGGAGGAGATCCTCCAGGTCCAGGAGGTTCCTGGGTATACGCTGATGCTTGCATTCACCCTGGGACTGAGGCCAGGCTTCTTCAGTATGGAGTTGAAGAGGGTGCCCCCCCTCTCTTTTGAGGAGCTTATGGAGAGGGCAGCAAAGGAGACGGATTTCGAGAGGGCCAATCCGGCGTTTGCAAGGAGGTTAGCCAGGTTGGCGGAGGACGACGCAAAGGAACCAGGAGCAGGAAATCAAAAGGAGCAGAGGGAGCAGAGGGAAGAGAGAAGGAGGGAGGAACCCCGAGGCCAGGGGCACCAAGGGCAGAATCATCGGGGGGCCCGAGAGCCGAACAACCAGATAGGTTGGAAGCCTCATGAGGGTCTCCCCCAGGAGTTGGGAGGAGGCTTCCAGGGAAGAGATAATTTCCAAGAGCCAAGGAGGTTCGATCAACCAGCATGGAGACAGGGAGCGAGGGATCATTTTCAGCATCAGTAGGAGGCAATGGGGATCGGTCGAGGAAGAGGAGCTCGAGGAGGAAGGAGAGGAAGAGGAGAAGGAAGAAGGGGCGGGGTGGCGTTGCCTTTCTGTGACTTCCATCAGGAGAGAGGTCACGCTACAGCCATGTGCCCAGAATTCTTGGAGATGAGAGAGGCCAGAGGTTTGAGGAGGCAGGATCTGCCGGTAAGGATCGAGGAAATGCAGCAAGGGGAGGCGGAAGATAGGTGCGAGGACCGGGTGGATGTAGGAACCCGGGGAGGAGTCGGGGCCATCCATGGAGGGATTGGGATCGAGGCCACCCGAAAGGGGAGCCTCCAGACCATGTTCTGAAAGGGGGTAGCCTCGACCTCCCAAACCCCGCCCCCGCTAGAAAAGATTACCTTCTCTTCAGAGGACATGCCGGAATATGAGGACCCGTTCTGCGACGCCTTGGTAATCCAGACGGCGGTAGAAAACTTTACGGTCTCCAAGATCTTGGTGGATAACGGGAGCTCCATAAATGTGATCTTTAAGAGGGCCTTCGACGAGATGCAGGTGGAAGCCAAGAGGATTTTGGCCTCGGATGGACCGTTGTTCGGATTTTCCGGGGAGAGAAAAGTAGTAGAAGGGGGAGTAGGCCTGCACGTGAGGTTGGGGGGCGTATCACGGAACTGTCGGTTCGTGATTGTGGATGCCCCAAGAAGCTACAGCGCCATCTTTGGGCGTCCCCTCATCAGCGCCTTTCACTGCGTCCCCTCCTCTTTCCATCAATGTCTCAAGTTTAATAATGTAGGGGTGCAGGTCAGGGTCAGGGGGGATCCAAAAGTGGCAAGACATTGCTATGTCACAGCGGTTAACACCATATCTTGGATGGCGGAGGCGGAGGAGTTGGAGAAGGAGATGGCGGCGCGAGAAGAAGCTATCAGGGAAGAAGAGGTGAGCCCAGAGGAAACGGGAGGAGGAACCAAAAAGGAAGGCGGGGGAGAGGAGACCGAGAAGCAGCAAGGAGGAGGTGTGCAGAAGGCTCAGGGGGTTGTTGAGGTCGAGCAGCGATAGGAGAGCCCGGAGGGGGCGATGGAGATTGAGGAGGAGCAGAGGGGAGGAGATGTGCAGGAAGTCCAGAGGAGCGGGGAGTTGGAGCCACATGAAAGAATGCAGGAGAAAGTGGGAGAAGAAGGGGCTGAGGAGGAAGCCTGAATGGACATGGAAATTGAGCAGCAGCAGGACGAGGTGATAGAAGTTGAGGGAGCAGGAGGGGAGGAAGAGCTGGAGCAGGAAGAAGAAGCAGGGGACGGCTGGGAGCAGTCACGGCTGGAGGTGGCCGAGGAAGTGGTGGAGGTGGAGGTCCGCACCAGCCAGGGGCCGGTACGAGGGGTACGGATCAGCGGGGGCTTGAGTCCCGAAGACCAGGAGCGGATGCGGGTCTGTATCCAGAGCAACGTCGACGTCTTCGCCTGGAGCGCGGCGGACATGCCGTGCATTGATGCGGACGTGGCCTGCCACCGCCTAAATCTGGACCCTCGGACGCGCCCCATACGCCAGAAGATGCGAGCCATCGCCACCAAGCTGGAGGAGCCCATTCGCGAGGAGGTCAAGAAGCTCCTGGAGGCGGGCTTCATCTCAGAGATCCAGTACCCAGGCTGGATCTCCAATGTTGTAATGGTGAAGAAGGGGGGAGGAAAATGGAGGATGTGTATTGACTTTTCGTTATTAAATAAATCGTGCTCTAAGGATTGCTACCCCCTGCCTCGAATCGATGCGTTGGTTGATTCAGCCGTTGGTTTTTCTATTATGAGTTTTCTGGATGCTTTTTCAGGTTACCATCAGATCCGGATGCACCCTCTTGACGTCAAGGACGTCTCCTTCATCACAAGGGAATGGTGCTTTAGTTATAACATGATGCCCTTTGGGTTAAAAAATGCGGGAGCAACCTACCAACGGATGATGGATCGAGTTTTCCAGGGTCAGAGGGGCCGGAACCTAGAAGTCTACGTTGATGATCACATGGTAAAGAGCAAGGGAGTGAACTCGCATCTCCAGGATCTGGAGGAGACGTTCGCCACCTTAAGAAAGTTCAAAATGAGGTTGAACCCCTTAAAATGTGTTTTCGGGGCCAGTCATGGGAAGTTCCTTGGGCACCTTCTGACCCCGGCAGGGGTAGAACCTAATCCTGATAAAGTAAAGGCCATTCTGGAGCTGGAATCACCGCGGAACGCTAAGGAGGTGTCGAGCTTGACAGGAAAGCTGGCCGACCTTAGAAGATTCCTCTCTAGGTCAGGGGAGAAGTGCTCACCTTTCTTTAAAGTGCTACGAGGGAATCAGAGATTTGAATGGACAGCGGAGTGCGAAGAAGCTTTTCAAAAGCTGAAGGAGCAACTCTCCCTGGCTCCTCTGCTTCAAAGCCCAAAAGAGGGGGAAGATCTGACCCTGTACCTAGGAGTGGGAGCAGAGGCGGTGAGCTCCGTCCTAGTCAGAGAAGAGGGAAAGAAGCAGCTGCCCATTTATTATGTTAGCAGGATCCTAAGGAAGGCGGAGCATCGTTACCCTATCCTAGAAAAGCTGGCATACGCCTTGGTTGTTTCAGCCAGGAAGCTCCGGCTATATTTTCAGGCACATTCGATTAGGGTGGTGACGGACCATACTCTTCGAAAGATTTTTGAAGGAGTAGAGCACTCGGGTAGGCTGTCCAAGTGGTCTATCGAGTTGAGCGAATTCAACATTTCGTTCGTACGAAGGCTCTCCATTAAGGCACAGGTGGTGGCCGACTTCTTGGCAGACTACGTCGCGGAGGTCGGGGCCGAGGAGCCGCGACCACCGGAGGCATGGAAGATAATGGTCGACGGGGCCTCGGGAAAACACTCTCTCGGAGCGGGGGTGGTACTAACAAGTCCCCAGGGGGTGACCATAAAACAAGCCATCGCCTTGCATTTCCCCACAACCAACAACCAGGCAGAGTACGAGGCAGTGATAGCCGGCCTTCACTTGGCTAAGGATCTCGAGATCAAGGACGTTGAGGTTTTCACAGATTCATTGGTGGTGGCATCTCAGATACGTGGAGAGTTCGAGGCTCGGGAGCCCACCCTGGTGAAATACTTGTCCAAGGTGAGGACGATCATCGGGGGGTTCCGGACGTTCTCCATCCAACACGTCCCGAGAGAAGAGAACACTGCTGCCGATCGATTGGCTAAGTTCGGACCTTGGGAAGGGGGTGCCCTGACTGATTTATTCCATCCAGCAATCGAAGAGGGGGAGCTAATGGAGGTGGATCGGCGGCCCTCGTGGGTAGATCCTTTCATTACCTTCTTTCTGACAGGAACCCTCCCTGAGGGGGCCAAGGAGGCAAGAAGCTTCCGCCACAAGGCGGCTCACTATCTTATGCATGAAGGAGGACTACACCGAAGGATGCTTTCAGGTCTCCTAGCTCGATGCGTAACAGAGGAGGAGACCAGACACATTCTGGAGGAGGTGCACTCCGGGGAATGTGGCAGTCATTCCGGAGGGAGGACGTTGGAAGCAAGGGTGGTCAGGCAGGGGTACTTCTGGCCCACCCTGAGAAAGGACACGACGGAGTTCGCGAGGAAGTGCCGAAAGTGCCAGCTCTACGCCCCCCTCCAGCTCTTGCCGGCTCAAAGGCTCTGAAGCATCACAGCAACATGGCCTTTCGCCATTTGGGGAATGGATCTAGTTGGGCCTTTTCCTCCCGCTAGTGGACAAAGAAGATTCCTCCTGGTTATGATAGATTACTTCTCCAAGTAGCTGGAGGTTAAGGCGCTAGCAAAGGTGACCTCCCAAGTCATCAGGAACTTCGTCTGGGGGGAGATCATCTGCAGGCACGGGTTGCCTCAGGCCATCGTCACGGATAACGGCCCCCAGTTTGCTAGCGAAGAGTTCATCAGCTTCTGCACTCAGCTGGGCATCGACCTCAGGTTTGCCTCCGTCCACCACCCCAGAAGCAACGGTCAGGTGGAGGCGGCAAACAAGATTATCGTTAACTTGCTAAAGAAGAAGGTGGAGAATCTGAGAGGGAATTGGGTAGAGCAGCTCCCCTCGGTCCTATGGGCTCTGATAACAACCCTGAACACGGCCACTGGTGAGACCCCTTTCAAGCTTTCCCATGGTTGTGAGGCGGTACTACCGGTGGAGTTCGAGGTCCGATCCCCACGATTTGCGGCTGTAGGAGATGGAGACGAGGCATGGAGAATGGAAAATGAGGAAGGCCTGTGCCTCTCACTAGACCTGGCAGAAGAGCTGCGAGACGTAGCAGCCATCAGACAGGAAGAAATCAAGCGACGAATGGCAAAGCACTTCGACAAGCATATCAGGATAAAACAATTCGCGGAAGGAGACCTGGTACTAAAAAAGGTCGATGCGGCAGGGAGGTCCGCCCCGGTGGGAAAGCTCAATCCAAATTGGGAGGGACCTTATATTGTAGAGAGAGTGTTGAAAGCGGGGGGTTACTACCTCCAGGATGTGGAGGGTAGGACCTTGAACCATTCCTGGAGTGGGGATGACTTAAAACGCTTCTACCCATGAGAGGGGAGAGTGGAAGATATGTACTCAAAGCATAGTTAATATAATGTACTTCTCAAATTATTTCTCGTTCATCATTTCTCGTGAACTCCTAGTGACAGGAAGAGGTATCTTCATCGGCACCCCGAGCTCGGCTCGGCCCCAGGTAGACCCGCTGCGCAGGCTCCCATCTAGCTGGCAGGTTTGAAGGCTCGCCTGTGGGGGATAGGTTTTGAGTTGAAATCTTCATCGGCACCACGTGTAACGTCCCGAATCGCTCTAGGCCCTTAGTGTGTGTGTTTTGAGTCAGGAGGGTTGACTCGAGTCCTGAGAAGTGCAGGGAATTGGGCTGCACTTGTGGAGAAGGGGAGAAATCAGTGCAGAGAGAAGTGACACGGGTAGAGACACGGCCGTGTCCCTACCCGTGTGCGTCGAGATGATCTCGACGAGCCGTGTCGAGATCGTCGAGAATCGTCGAGAGTCGTCGAGATCAAGTGACACGGGTAGTGACACGGCCGTGTCCCTACCCGTGTGCGTCGAGATGATCTCGACGAGCCGTGTCGAGATCGTCGAGCGGGGTCGACACTAAGTGACACGGGTAGTGATACGGGCGTGTCCCTACCCGTGTGCGTCGAGTTGAGCTCGACGAGAAGTGTCGAGATGTAACTGAAGATGCACACGGCCAATGACACGGCCAGGCACACGGCCGTGTCATGTGAACACGGGTTGGGACACGGGCGTGTCTCGACCCGTGTCAAACACTGAACCGACATGGAAACTGTCGTTGCCGTTTCGCCAGGCAGGACACGGGTAAGGACACGGCCGTGTCCCTACCCGTGTCACATTTTGCATATAAGGGGCAGAGAAACCCTAGCCGTTTTTCATTCTCATTTCCTTCCCTAACTCCTGTGAGAACTCCTGGTGAGAGGAAAACTGCTGGAGCAAGTTCTACCGGAGGAGTTCCGCCATCGCCGCGAAAGAGAAGATGCCGCCAAGGAGAACTACGCGATCAATGGCTGGAAATGGTGGTACCGCTGGAGTCAACGTGAGTTTCCTACCCTCTCCCTTGGTGCTAGATCTATAGTTATGCCTTAGGAGAGACATCGACTCAAGAGAGTCTTGATGGAGAGGAGAAGATCTCTAGGTTAGGCCATGTTAGAACTTGTGTTCTAGACTTTAGATCTCTTCAACCCTTCCCCTTTTCTTCAATATGATGATGGGTGGATGGTCTCGTGAGGAGTTTATGGCCTTTGAGGTTGAATAAGGGAGGAGAATATTTCTGGAAAATTTAGGGACGATCGCCTTGAGGAGGAAGACGAACCGATGCCGTTCATTTTCCTTTAAGATGCGCGCAGAATCTGTATTCTGCGCGCAGCGATCTTCTATGCCATTTTCATGTAGGATAGGGGCAGATCTGGGCTTTTCGCTAAACACGAAAGTTGTATCCCTTGGAAATATCTTTCCAACGAGTGGTTGCACGACTTCAGGTGATGTCTGTGGCCCCGGGAAAACCTAATCGAGTTTGCTGTCCGGCAATTTCCTGTACACAGAAATCGTGTTCTGTGCGCAGCGAACTTCGAAGCCGATTTCGAGTACGTTATTTTCAGATCTGGGTTGTGACCTGGATATGAAAGTTGTAGATCATGAAAAGATCTTTCCAACGAGGGGTTACACGCCTCCACCGGATTCCTGTAGCTTCGGGAATCTCCGGTCGAAGTTGCTGTCCAGATTAGTGATACACCTAGAATTCTGGTTTTATATAAAGTGCAATTAGAGTCGGTGGAATTCTGTCAAGATTAAATAATTTGTGCTAATCACCGAAGAACTGTGAATGATGGTGTTTATTATTTGGAACGCATACAACTGATTTCTTATTGCAAGATGTCTTGAGGTTTGGATGGTTCCCTTTATGTTTAATCGAATCGAATTGATAAGATGTTGATAGATTATAACATATGCGCATCATATAAGTCTTATGTAGAGTTCATATGGAATGACATATAGCAGATTAAACTATGGCCATGTGTATGTTGATTGGTGAAATGAAATTCGTTAGTCCAATACTTAGAGCGTCGTCTCCCTACGGGTAGTATTATGAAGGGATGTAAGTGCGGGGTTGACCGCCACTTGTTTTGGTTGTGTTGAGGTAAGGTATGGATGGATGGTTGGGCTGTGTCCTCGTGTTTACTTCCGAGACCCCTTCCATGATATGTTGGTGTGGTATGTGCATGTGGTGTGAGTCGACACGCGGTGTCGTAATCCTGGGTTAAGGATAGTGTGGCAGGTCTACGGGCTCGCCAGTCGTCACACCGACGGGAGTTGGCAGTTAGACTTGGTCGGGTTGGGCTGTGTCCTCGGTGTTCACGTCCCGAGGCCCCTCCGGCCATGTGAACGGTTGGGCTGTGTCCTCGTGCTTTCTTCCGAGGCCCCTTCCGGGTCACGCAAGGCCAGTTCGGGCTGTGTTCTTGGTGCACATCTACCCAAGACCCCGCTGGGCCATAGTACGCATGGGCTCCGCTGTTGTGTTCTTAGCGTTGAGGCGTACGGAGGCCTAGGTGAAGTAGTGTGATACCCGCCTAGTAGTAGAAGTGCCCGTTCTACTGTCACCGCCTGGCCACGGCGGCTGATGCCTGAGAGGTTAGCTACCTGCTCGAAAAGTGGGAACTATAGTCTGTGTCGACATAGCAGTTGCATGGGTGTGCATGGGTGAGTCATTGCATAGCATTCATAGCATTCATAACATTGCACAACAAGATCCTCATCGTATAAGTTTGTATGGGCACTCTTATACGATGAGTTACTTTTATGTAACCCGATCCTTAACTTATAAGTTTGTATGGGCATTCTTATAAGTTAAGTTACTTCCTGCTCTTACTTATACTTGCTAGTTTACTTGTAGCTCTTATATAAATGCTGGTAGTGATACTGTTTCTCTTACTCTACTGCCACCTGTTTGTACCTGTCATACACTTATAAATATTGTACCCTTGTTTCTCTTTCTCCGCCCGGTGCCGAGGAGTCGCCGGGGGAGCGGATGTGAAACCACTTAGTCGTTTCGACTAACGGTTGCTACGTCTTCCTTTTTAGGAGGTCACGCCGCAGGTAGAGCAGCCGCAGACTACGCAGCAGGACAGCCAGGCCAGGACGACAGGGCCTGATGTGACGGTGCCGTCGATACCGTCTGTTACTGATGTTAGTATTTTTATTACTCTGATGTAGCCCGTTTGGGGAGTGATTAGCTGTATTCTGATATTTTGTAGAAGCATGTTTTAGCTTCTCATTATTGATGTTTTGGACTTTATATACTTAGTGTGGATTTTGACTTCTCTTGCTTATTTATTTGGTTGGGTTGGCATGATATATTGATATGGTTTCAGCCGGCGGAATAGGCGTCTTGTGGTACAGGTTAGCCCGTGTGCTAATGCTACCGCAAGGCGGCTGTTCCGGGCATAAGACTCCCCCTTCGTGCCGTGTTTTTTGGATCCGGGGAGGGGGGGTCTTACAAATGGTATCAGAGGGAGGTTTCGATCCTCCGACCTGTGGGTTATGGGCCCAAAACCCATAACCCAACTACGAAGTCATTCAACAATGGTGCCACCCCCGTTTGATTAGTCAGTTTGTGGACAAACTGACTTAGCGGAAGCAGTGGTGTGCCCATATGTAATTCACATTAAGTTTGTCCAACTTTGACCTTAAGTTTAGCCAACCTGACCACAAATTTGTCGTGTACGTGTAGGTTCCACTGCATGTTGAGCCGATGAGGGGTACTCCTACCCCTCCCATACCCACTCAGTTCCAACAGTCTGAGTTGGGGCAAACACTCACCGCCATTCTTGATGCTTTTAAGGCACAGCAGGCTCCGGTGCAACAACAGGCCCCGAGCTCCAACTGGCTGAGCACCTTCCGAGCTCTCTCCCCTCCCGTCTACCTTGGGACGGAGTCAGCCGTACGTACAGAGGAATGGCTAGACACGATACAAGAGTTGTTGGCTGGTATCCGTTGCCCGGCCAACATGGCAGTAACATTGGCAGTGTCCGTCTTGGACTTACATGCGAAGAGGTGGTGGAAGTCCCTCATGGGCTCTACCTTCCAAGGCCGGATCTACACTGAGATAAGTTGGAGTGAATTCTCGGAGGTTTTCTTGGAGCACTTTATCCCTACATCGGCCCGAGATGAGCTTGAGCAGAGGTTCCTTCTACTAAAGCAGGGATCAAAGTCGGTTACAGAATACCAGCGGGAATTCCAGCATCTCGCAAGGTTTGCGGACTCTTATGAGT
The DNA here is from genome assembly GCA_039583875.1 of Platanthera guangdongensis. Taxonomy (NCBI): domain Eukaryota; kingdom Viridiplantae; phylum Streptophyta; class Magnoliopsida; order Asparagales; family Orchidaceae; genus Platanthera; species Platanthera guangdongensis. The sequence continues at coordinate 86,131,557 of CM077155.1, read as the reverse complement.
TGGATGACAGAGGTTATGCCAAGCGCTTCTATAAAGGGCTGCGAGATCCCCTAAGGCAGTCCCTTTTGTTTATAGCGGATGGTAGCTCTGCGGAGATCATTGATATGGCGAAAAGATTGGAGGCGGACCACCTGGGATGTAGTAAGAGGCCTGCGGAGGACGTAATGGAAGCCGGCCCAAGTAATAGAAGGAGACGGGACTTCAGAGGAGGAAGAGGTTATCAAAGAGGTGGAGGGCGTGTCCACCGAAACTATAGGGTGGAGCATCCAGTTCCGCAACCGCCTGCGTTGCCTCCACCCCACAGCCTCAGCGATTTCAACAACCTGAAGGGCGTCGTGGTCTGGTGTGCTTCGAATGCAACCAGCCGGGCCACATCCGGCATTTCTGCCCGCAGCTATATGGGAACGCCCCTCTTGCTCTCCCTCCTGCTCTCCCTCCAGCAGCTCCACGAGGGCGGGGATACATGTGTGGTCGAGGACTAGGACCGCCAAGAGGTAACCCCGGCCCTGCTAGGGATCAGGTGTACGCGCTTGACATGGCACAGAAACGGAACCCACTAGATGTGATTGCAGGTATGATTTAATTAGTTTACATACTTGCATGGTTTAACATGAGTTGCTTAGAACTTATTAGACACTAGCAATAAGTTTTGGTCGTTGGCACTTAGGCACCGTGATTATTGGCGGGAAGACGGCCTATGCGCTGTTCGATACCGGTGCCTCACACTCTTTTGTGTCCGAGGATTTCATAAAAGACGTGGGGGATGTTCAGTACTTCACGGGAATAGCCCGACGTGTACGCCTTCCGGATGGCTCGGAGATGATCGCAACTACCAAGTGCGAGTTGGAGTTATTTATTGATGGGAAGGCCTTTGATACGCCGGCCACGGTTCTGAGAATGCCGGAGTTTGACATCATTTTGGGCATGGCATGGCTGGACTGGCACTTCGCGAGGATCGACTGCGCGGAGAAGCGGATCTATTTGAGGCATGGAGACTCTGACGTCATCTTCCAAGGTATTGGCTTCGCGCCACGTATGATATTATCTTCTATTCAGGCTGTAAAAGCTCATATGAAGGGGGACGAGGTCTTCATGATCTGGTTCGAGTTGAAGGAGGAAGCGTTGGAGTTAAAGGATGTACGGGTAGTGCGGGATTTTCCTGAGGTCTTTCCTGAGAAGCTACCAGGATTACCTCCGCATAGAGAGGTTGACTTCCAGATCAATCTAGTACCAGGTGCCAAGCCTGTATCCAAGGCCCCGTACAGAATGGCCCCGAAAGAACTAGCAGAATTTAGAGTTCAATTGCAGGAACTAGTAGATTCAGGGTTCGTTCACCCCAGTTCATCACCATGGGGTGCCCCTGTGCTGTTTGTAAAGAAGAAGGATGGAACCCTGCGATTGTGCATAGATTATCGGGAACTCAATCGACTAACGGTGCGGAACACTTATCCGCTACCTCGGATCGACGAGTTGTTCGCTCAATTAGTGGGAGCACATTGGTTCTCTAAACTAGACCTGCGCTCTGGATACTATCAGTTGAGGATACAAGAGGGGGATATTCAGAAAACAGCCTTCAGTTCGAGATATGGTTTGTATGAGTTCACAGTAATGCCGTTTGGGCTCACGAATGCGCCTTCGGCCTTCATGAGCCTGATGAACAAGGTGTTTGAACCATACTTGGACATCTTCGTCATTGTTTTCATCGACGACATCTTGGTCTACTCAAAGACGGAGGAGGAGCATGTCGAACACCTGACCTTGGTTTTGAAGAAATTGAGGGAGCATGCCTTGTATGCCAAGTTTAGCAAGTGTGAATTCTGGCTTAAGGAGGTAGCCTTCTTGGGGCATGTGATTAGTGGAGCAGGATTAGCTGTGGATCCAGCCAAGGTGCGGTCCGTGAAGGAGTGGTCTCCCTTGAAGTCGGCGGCCGATGTACGAAGCTTTCTTGGACTTGCTGGCTACTACCGCAAGTTCGTGAAAGGATTTTCCAAGATTGCCCTTCCTCTTACCTCCTTGACGAAGAAGGGTGTGCCATTTGAGTGGACACCTAAATGTGAAGCAGCATATTAAGAGTTGAAGGATAGGCTTACCTCCGCCCCCATCCTTGCACTTCCGTCGGGGAAGGAAGGATTTCAGGTTTACACGGACGCATCATATCAAGGGATGGGTGCGGTGCTGATGCAGCACGGGCATGTGATCGCTTATGCTTCAAGGCAGTTAAAGAAACATGAAATCAATTACCCGGTTCATGATTTGGAGTTGGGAGCAGTGGTGTTCGCTTTGAAAGTCTGGAGGCATTATTTATATGGCGTGCACTGCGAGATCTTTTCCGATCATAAAAACTTGAAGTATGTTGACACTCAGAAGGAGTTGAACCTGAGACAACGGCGGTGGTTGGAATTTCTATGCGACTATGAGTTCACCATGAACTACCACCCCGGGAAAGCGAACTCGGTAGCCGATGCCTTGAGTAGAAAAGTGTCAGGCTCTAGCCCAGAGTCTCGGCTGATGAGCATGGAGCTGGCTCGGATGATCGAGGAGATGGAAATTACTCTAGTATTCAAGGCTCCCTCGGCAGAGCATGCGGAGTATTTGGCCAACATGAGCATAGTTTGTGATATCCGAGACCGGATTCGGGTGGAGCAAGGAATGGATGCGTCCTTGGCCCCGGCAATCAAGGCAATTGAAGATAGGACCACCGATGAGTACACACTCAAAGACGGCCTCGTTTATTTTCGTGGCCGACTTTATATTCCCAAGGGCGGCAAAATTCGGGAAGATATATTGAGAGAGGCGCATTCCTCTCAATATTCAGTGCATCCGGGTATTGCTAAGATGTATGCCGGACTGCGGAAGACCATGTGTTGGCCGGGAATGAAGAAAGATGTTCGCTACTATGTTACACATTGCGAAGCTTGCCAAAGAGTGAAGGCTGAATGCAGGAGTCCCGGTGGTTTGTTGCAGTCGCTGCCCATCCCCGAATGGAAGTTCGAGGATATCTCCATGGACTTTGTTCATGGGTTACCTCGTTCCCGCTCCGGGAATGATTCGGTGTGGGTTATTGTGGATCGACTAACAAAGGTGGCCCGGTTCATTCCAATGAAGAAGGAAGCACACGTGGATGTTTTGGTACGCCTTTTTGTGGAGCAATTTGTACGGTATCATGGCGTGCCCAAGACAATTGTTTCGGATAGGGATGGTCGGTTTACATCCAATGAGTGGAAGGCGGTACAGGCGTATTTGGGCTCACGCCTAACCTTTAGTACCGCATTTCATCCACAGACTGACGGGCAGTCTGAAAGGACCATCAGGACACTGGAAGATTTATTGAGGTTTTGCGTGCTGGACAGAGGAGAGCCATGGGAAAGGCTCTTGCCCCTGGTGGAATTCTCCTATAATAATAGCCATCAGGCGAGCATCGGCATGGCGCCCCATGAAGCCCTTTACGGTAGAAGGTGCAGGACTCCCTTGTCTTGGGTGCAAGATGAAGATCCGAAGGCATTGGGAAACAAATACATAGATGATACTGATGCGGCAGTCAGATTGATACGGGATCGCATGTTGGAGGCTCAAAGTCGACAGGCGAAATATTACAACAAAAAGCACCGGATGGTGGAGTTCCAGGTGGGCGAAAAAGTGTTCCTTAAGATTCGGCCGATGCATGGAGTGTCACGGGTGCGGGGAGTGAAAAAGCTCAGCCCAAGGTATGTTGGGCCTTATACTATATTGGAAAGGATTGGCCCGTTGGCCTATCGGTTGGAGTTACCACCGGAACTAGAAAATCTTCACGACGTGTTCCATGTATCGTCGCTTCGAAAAGCACTATTGCGGCCCGACCAATTTATTCCCACTACTGATGGTGCGGTGGCGTCAGATAGGTCTGTGCGACTAGAGCCGGTACGAATCGTTGACAGCGAGACAAGAACATTGCGCCGCAAAAGTGTCCCCTTAGTGAAGGTGCTATGGATGAATCATGGGAAGGAGGAGTACACCTGGGAGCCAATGGATTTGATGCAGCAACGCTACCCGGAGTTGTTTACCCAAGGTAATCTTATTTAAAAACATATGATAAACTTTCTGTTAGGTTTTTCTCCACACAGCCTAAGCCTGATTTCGGGGACGAAATCTTTTATTTTGTTTATAGGATTTGTAACGTCCCGAATCGCTCTAGGCCCCTAGTGTGTGTGTTTTGAGTCAGGAGAGTTGACTCGAGTCCTGAGAAGTGCAGGGAATTGGGCTGCACTTGTGGAGAAGGGGAGAAATCAGTGCAGAGAGAAGTGACACGGGTAGAGACACGGCCGTGTCCCTACCCGTGTGCGTCGAGATGATCTCGACGAGCCGTGTCGAGATCGTCGAGAATCGTCGAGAGTCGTCGAGATCAAGTGACACGGGTAGTGACACGGCCGTGTCCCTACCCGTGTGCGTCGAGATGATCTCGACGAGCCGTGTCGAGATCGTCGAGCGGGGTCGACACTAAGTGACACGGGTAGTGACACGGGCGTGTCCCTACCCGTGTGCGTCGAGTTGAGCTCGACGAGAAGTGTCGAGATGTAACTGAAGATGCACACGGCCAATGACACGGCCAGGCACACGGCCGTGTCATGTGAACACGGGTTGGGACACGGGCGTGTCCCGACCCGTGTCAAACACTGAACCGACATGGAAACTGTCGTTGCCGTTTCGCCAGGCAGGACACGGGTAAGGACACGGCCGTGTCCCTACCCGTGTCACATTTTGCATATAAGGGGCAGAGAAACACTAGCCGTTTTTCATTCTCATTTCCTTCCCCTAACTCCTGTGAGAATTCCTGGTGAGAGGAAAACCGCTGGAGCAAGTTCTACCGGAGGAGTTCCGCCATCGCCGCGAAAGAGAAGATGCCGCCAAGGAGAACTACGCGATCCATGGCCGGAAATGGTGGTACCGCTGGAGTCAACGTGAGTTTCCTACCCTCTCCCTTGGTGCTAGATCTATAGTTATGCCTTAGGAGAGACATCGACTCAAGAGTCTTGATGGAGAGGAGAAGATCTCTAGGTTAGGCCATGTTAGAACTTGTGTTCTAGACTTTAGATCTCTTCAACCCTTCCCCTTTTCTTCAATATGACGATGGGTGGATGGTCTCGTGAGGAGTTTATGGCCTTTGAGGTTGAATAAGGGAGGAGAATATTTCTGGAAAATTTAGGGACGATCGCCTTGAGGAGGAAGACGAACCGATGCCGTTCATTTTCCTTTAAGATGCGCGCAGAATCTGTATTCTGCGCGCAGCGATCTTCTATGCCATTTTCATGTAGGATAGGGGCAGATCTGGGCTTTTCGCTAAACACGAAAGTTGTAGCCCTTGGAAATACCTTTCCAACGAGTGATTGCACGACTTCAGGTGATGTCTGTGGCCCCGGGAAAACCTAATCGAGTTTGCTGTCCGGCAATTTCCTGTACACAGAAATCGTGTTCTGTGCGCAACGAACTTCGAAGCCGATTTCGAGTACGTTATTGTCAGATCTGGGTTGTGACCTGGATATGAAAGTTGTAGATCATGAAAAGATCTTTCCAACGAGGGGTTACACGCCTTCACCGGATTCCTGTAGCTTCGGGAATCTCCGGTCGAAGTTGCTGTCCAGATTAGTGATACACCTAGAATTCTGGTTTTATATAAAGTGCAATTAGAGTCGGTGGAATTCTGTCAAGATTAAATAATTTGTGCTAATCACCGAAGAACTGTGAATGATGGTGTTTATTATTTGGAACGCATACAACTGATTTCTTATTGCAAGATGTCTTGAGGTTTGGATGGTTCCCTTTATGTTTAATCGAATCGAATTGATAAGATGTTGATAGATTATAACATATGCGCATCATATAAGTCTTATGTAGAGTTCATATGGAATGACATATAGCAGATTAAACTATGGCCATGTGTATGTTGATTGGTGAAATGAAATTCGTTAGTCCAATACTTAGAGCGTCGTCTCCCTACGGGTAGTATTATGAAGGGATGTAAGTGCGGGGTTGACCGCCACTTGTTTTGGTTGTGTTGAGGTAAGGTATGGATGGATGGTTGGGCTGTGTCCTCGTGTTTACTTCCGAGACCCCTTCCATGATATGTTGGTGTGGTATGTGCATGTGGTGTGAGTCGACACGCGGTGTCGTAATCCTGGGTTAAGGATAGTGTGGCAGGTCTACGGGCTCGCCAGTCGTCACACCGACGGGAGTTGACAGTTAGACTTGGTCGGGTTGGGCTGTGTCCTCGGTGTTCACGTCCCGAGGCCCCTCCGGCCATGTGAACGGTTGGGCTGTGTCCTCGTGCTTTCTTCCGAGGCCCCTTCCGGGTCACGCAAGGCCAGTTCGGGCTATGTTCTTGGTGCACATCTACCCAAGACCCCGCTGGGCCATAGTACGCATGGGCTCCGCTGTTGTGTTCTTAGTGTTGAGGCGTACGGAGGCCTAGGTGAAGTAGTGTGATACCCGCCTAGTAGTAGAAGTGCACGTTCTACTGTCACCGCCTTGCCACGGCGGCTGATGCCTGAGAGGTTAGCTACCTGCTCGAAAAGTGGGAACTATAGTCTGTGTCGACATAGCAGTTGCATGGGTGTGCATGGGTGAGTCATTGCATAGCATTCATAGCATTCATAACATTGCACAACAAGATCCTCATCGTATAAGTTTGTATGGGCACTCTTATACGATGAGTTACTTTTATGTAACCCGATCCTTAACTTATAAGTTTGTATGGGCATTCTTATAAGTTAAGTTACTTCCTGCTCTTACTTATACTTGCTAGTTTACTTGTAGCTCTTATATAAATGCTGGTAGTGATACTGTTTCTCTTACTCTTCTGCCACCTGTTTGTACCTGTCATACACTTATAAATATTGTACCCTTGTTTCTCTTTCTCCGCCCGGTGCCGAGGAGTCGCCGGGGGAGCGGATGTGAAACCACTTAGTCATTTCGACTAACGGTTGCTACGTCTTCCTTTTTAGGAGGTCACGCCGCAGGTAGAGCAGCCGCAGACTACGCAGCAGGACAGCCAGGCCAGGACGACAGGGCCTGATGTGACGGTGCCGTCGATACCGTCTGTTACTGATGTTAGTATTTTTATTACTCTGATGTAGCCCGTTTGGGCAATGATTAGCTGTACTCTGATATTTTGTAGAAGCATGTTTTAGCTTCTCATTATTGATGTTTTGGACTTTATATACTTAGTGTGGATTTTGACTTCTCTTGCTTATTTATTTGGTTGGGTTGGCATGATATATTGATATGGTTTCAGCCGGCGGAATAGGCGTCTTGTGGTACAGGTTAGCCTGTGTGCTAATGCTACCGCAAGGCGGCTGTTCCGGGCATAAGACTCCCCCTTCGTGCCGTGTTTTGGGATCCGGGGAGGGGGGGGGGGGGTCTTACACCACGAGCTCGGCTCGGCCCCAGGTAGACCCGCTGCGCAGGCTCCCATCTAGCTTGCAGGTCCGAAGGCTCGCCTGTGGGGGATAGGTTTTGAGTTGAGATCTTCATCGGCACCCCGAGCTCGGCTCGGCCCCAGGTAGACCCGCTGCGCAGGCTCCCATCTAGCTGGCAGGTCCGAAGGCTCGCCTGTGGGGGATAGGTTTTGAGTTGAAATCTTCATCGGCACCCCGAGCTCGGCTCGGCCCCAGGTAGACCCGCTGTGCAGGCTCCCATCTAGCTGGCAGGTCCGAAGGCTCGCCTGTGGGGGATAGGTTTTGAGTTGAGATCTTCATCGGTACCCCGAGCTCGGCTCGGCCCCAGGTAGACCCGCTGCGCAGGCTCCCATCTAGCTTGCAGGTCCGAAGGCTCGCCTGTGCGGGATAGGTTTTGAGTTGAAATCTTCATCGGCACCCCGAGCTCGGCTCGGCCCCAGGTAGACCCGCTGCGCAGGCTCCCATCTAACTGGCAGGTCCGAAGGCTCTCCTGTGGGGGATAGGTTTTGAGTTGAGATCTTCATCGGCACCCCGAGCTCGGCTCGGCCCCAGGTAGACCCGCTGTGCAGGCTCCCATCTAGCTGGCAGGTCTGAAGGCTCGCCTGTGGGGGATAGGTTTTGAGTTGAGATCTTCATCGGCACCCCGAGCTCGGCTCGGCCCCAGGTAGACCCGCTGCGCAGGCTCCCATCTAGTTGGCAGGTCTGAAGGCTCGCCTATGGGGGATAGGTTTTGAGTTGAGATCTTCATCGGCACCCCGAGCTCGACTCGGCCCCAGGTAGACCCGCTGCGCAGGCTCCCATCTAGCTGGCAGGTCCGAAGGCTCGCCTGTGGGGGATAGGTTTTGAGTTGAAATCTTCATCGGCACTCCGAGCTCAGCTCGGCCCTAGGTAGACCCGTTGTGCAGGCTCCCATCTAGCTGGCAGGTCCGAAGGCTCGCCTGTGGGGATAGGTTTTGAGTTGAGATCTTCATCGGCACCCCGAGCTCGGCTCGGCCCCAGGTAGACCCGCTGCGCAGGCTCCCATCTAGCTGGCAGGTCCGAAGGCTCGCCTATGGGGGATAGGTTTTGAGTTGAGATCTTCATCGGCACCCCGAGCTCGGCTCGGCCCCAGGTAGACCCGCTGCGCAGGCTCCCATCTAGCTGGCAGGTCCGAAGGCTCGCCTGTGGGGGATAGGTTTTGAGTTGAGATCTTCATCGGCACCCCGAGCTCGGCTCGGCCCCAGGTAGACCCGCTGCGCAGGCTCCCATCTAGCTGGTAGGTCCGAAGGCTCGCCTGTGGGGGATAGGTTTTGAGTTGAAATCTTCATCGGCACCCCGAGCTCGGCTCGGCCCCAGGTAGACCCGCTGCGAAGGCTCCCATCTAGCTGGCAGGTCCGAGGGCTCGCCTGCGGGGGATAGGGTTGGGTCAGGCAATCTCCATCTGCATCAAACCGACAGGGCAGAGAATTCACTTTGGCAGAATAGGGTGAAAATTCCCGTTAAAAGCAACATTACACCTCAGTATCTCGACTTAGTCCTAAGGTACAAAAATAAACTAAGGGAAAAAGGATGTGAATAGGACAGGTGGCAGTACTCGCGGCGGATGGCGGTAGAGGATCGTCTCGCCGGTAGCGAAAGGGCACTCGCAAGGCAAGGCGTTGCGTCAGCTCGCGGCCGAAAATGCGTTGAGAAGCCGTCCCGCGTAGAACATAAAAAAGGCAGCAATATAAAGGTTACGCGGTGAGACGAAGTGGTAGCACCGTCCCGCAGGCAAAACAAGCCAGAGATTAACTTCGCGAAATAGAAAATAAAAATAGAGATAACAAAAAAAAGAGCACTCGCTCGTCACTCGGCATATGCCGCAAAAATATGATTTAAAAGTTTTTACAAACATCAAAAGGAGAAGGAGAGAGTGATTCTAAATCTTGGAGGCGGCGCATCAGTCCTCCTCGCCGGATGAAGAATCATCGCTCTCCTCGCTATAGAGCTCGGGGACCAAGTCGCGCGCGGTCACTGTCTCAGATTCGTCCTTCACAACCCCCAGGTCTTTCATCATTTGCAGCACCAGCTCTGCAGCACGAACGCCAGCGTCTCGGCATTGTTCCTCGACTTCTTCATAAGAATAATGTGGCGGGGGCATCTGAAAGGGCTCGCGGCGAGACGACGACGGGGCACCTGCCTGAAGGCGCGCGTTCTCAGCCGTCAACACCCGGACCTCCTCCTCCAAAGCCGCCACGCGCGAACGCAGTTGTTCCGCCGTCTCGGCATCCTGCGGGATGACCTAGCAATTAGCCAAGAATGATGGAAAGGAAAGAGACCCAAGAGAAAAGAAAGTCATGGCTTACCACGCCGCCTTGGGCCTTCGCAAGTTGAGACTCGGCATCTGATAACCTTCTCGCTAGACCAGTGGATTTCTCCCGTTCCGCCTCCAGATTTTCCTCGCTAGCCTTCCACTTTGAATTAATATAAATAAGGCGGCGAGAGGAACGGTGCGAGAACTCCAAGGCCCGCATTTGATGATGACAAGTTTTCAGCACAAGGTCCTTGGTGGACTCGCTTTCAGGCGAAGTGGCGTCAAGGCCACCATAGAGGCCGTACCCGATGGCGAAGGCGTGCCTGAAAGGGACCTCTTGCTCCTTCCATGATGGAAGGAGAGTGGAGATGGACACGCGGTTGGCGTCCCGCCCCCACAACAGAACCGGGTCGCCGACGGCATCGTGAACCACGGGACCCAGATTGTAATTCATGTGAGAGGAGTGAGCGGGACGGCCAGAGGAATCGCCCTCGCGAGAAGAGGTGGCAGCCTCCTGTTCAGGAGGAACAGCTCGCGGGTTGGAAGCCGCGGCGGGCAGGTTGGAGGCGGCAGCAGGTTGAGCAGAGAGTACCGTCCTGCGAGTAGGCGAGACGGCCTGGTGATTAGGCGAGAGAGGCGGTGGAGTTTCCCCTATAGAGATAGGGCTCCCTTCAGGAGCCTTCCTTCTTTCCTTGGAAATAACTACAGCTTTCTTCATCTTCTTCTTAGGAGGGCTGGAGCGAGAGGGGACCGTGTCATCTCCGGGATGCTTGGGCGGGATGACCGCCAGGGACTCTCTCACTGCCTCTGCTGCTGTATTGGCGAGATCAAGACCCTTGGCGGGGTGAATATTGCTCTTGTAAGGAGGGGACGCTGGAACAATTCGCTCACCTAAAAGCGAGTAGGGGTTAGGAAGAAGCGAAACGGCAAATAGCGAGAAGAGAAGAACGAAAGGATAAGATAAGAATACCTTCCCCCGGGAGCACGGGGAGAAGCGAGTCGAGACCTCGCCGCAAGAAGTTGACCTCGAAGTTCTTGCCAACTAGGTACTCGCACAGCAGCTTCTCTGGGCCGCTGACTTGGGGGGTGGCGTAGAAGCTCTCTGGCGGAGAGACCGGCGCGAGAGGGATGCCGCCGAAGTCCGCGCGGTCTCCCCGGATGAAGACGAATCGGGTGAGCCAGTGATGGTTCTTGTTAGGCGTCTCGCATACCTTGAGCCCCTGCCCAGTAAAATACGAGACGCCATCGGCGTTGGCGTGGTAGATGAAAAGCTTGCGGAAGGCCGTCAAGCTGAACTCGATGCGCTCCCGGCGCATGTAGCAGGCAAATGCGATCAACACCGAGATGGCGTTGGGGTTGAACTGTGCCGGGAAGACACCAAAGTATTTGAAAAAATGCTTCACCTCTGGACAAAGGGGCAGCCGCAGCCCCGCCTTGAAATGCGAGATGGGAAAAGCGAGTTCCCCCGGATAATAGGTGTTGATGCACTCGCCGACCTTGGGAGGACGCGACTCCACCCCTTCTCCCAGGTACTCGTGGGCAAACGTATCATGATCTTCTCGCGAGAGCTGGCCGAGCAGAAAGTCATTGTCAGTAAACCTCTTCGCGCAGCGGCTGCGCCCCTCACCCTCCTCCACCTTCTTCTTACCCATCTTCCTTGGCGAAACGGTCTTCAGCGAGACGAAGGAAGAAATAGGCGAGAGATCTAAGAGAAGAAGGCGAGAAGGGTCCGGCGAGACGGAGAGGTCAGAAAGCCAAGACTCGGTTAACGGCAGAAGCGGAGAGTGCGGTATCTAATCCTGGACTAGGCATATTTATAACTGATACATAGCCAATGATTAAATGGGCGGGAAAATATGGGGGGAGGGGAAGAGTCGATGACTTTTCTCTCTCCTAAGCCTCCATCGGCGCGACCCATCACAATCAGGAAAAAATATATATATAAATATTTAGCATAAATCAAAAGGAGGATTAAAAAAGGGAATGAAAACTTAAGCCATAAAAATATTTATGTTCAGAGATCGTCCCGCAGGGGACCAAGCTCCCTGCATACTTTGGCGAGACTACCATTATTACAAACTTTTGCGAGAAGAAGAATCAACCAGCGCGTCGATCCGAGGCAGGGGGTAGCAATCCTTAGGGCATGATTTATTCAACAAAGAAAAGTCAATACACATTCTCCATTTACCACCTCCCTTCTTTACCATTACCACATTGGAGATCCAGCCTGGATACTGGATCTCTGAGATGAAGCCCGCCTCCAGGAGCTTCTTGACCTCCTCGCGAATGGGCTCCTCCAGCTTGGTGGCGTTGGCTCTCATCTTTTGACGGATGGGGCGATTGCGGGGGTCCAAGTTCAGGCAGTGGCAGGCTACGTCGGCGTCGATGCCCGGCATGTCCGCCGCGCTCCAAGCGAAGATGTCGACGTTGCTTTGAATGCAAGCCCGCACCTGCTCCCGGGCCTCGAGACTCAAGCCCCCGCTGACCCGCACCCTTTGTACTTTCCCTGCGCTGGTGAAGACCTCCATCTCCACCACTTCTTCGGCCGGCTCCAGCCGCGACTGATCCCAACCGGTCCTTGCCTCTTCCTCCAGCTCCAGCTCTCCTCTTTCTCCCTCCTCCTCAATCTCCATCGCTTCTACCTGCCCCTCCTGCTGCTGCTCGACTCCTACGCCCCTCGGGGCCTCTCCCTCGACTTCTTCTGCTGCTTGCCCTTCTACTTCTAACGCCCCTTCCGGGCTCTCCTGCTCCCCGTCCCCCCGGACCACCTGCACATCTCCTTGCAGCTTCTCAGTCTCCTCTTCTCCGACTTCCTTCCCAGCTATCCCTCTTGCCTCCTCTAGGACCATCTCCTCTTCCTCAACAACCTCCTCTAGGGCCGCCATCTCTATCTCCAACTCTTCTGCCTCCGCCATCCACGAAATGGTGTTGACTGCTGTAACGTAATAATGCCTTGCCACCTTCGGGTCCCCTCTTACCCTGACCTGCACCCGCCCATTGTTGAACTTGAGGCACTGATGGAACGAGGAGGGGACGCAGCGAAAGGCGCTGATGAGGGGGCGCCCAAAGATGGCATTATAGCTGCTCGGGGCGTATACGATCACGAACCTACATTTCCGAGACACGCCCCCCAACCTTACGTGTAACCCTACTCCTCCTTCTACCTCTTTCCTCTCTCTGGAGAACCCGAACAGAGGTCCATCCGACGCCAAGACCCTCTTCCCTTCAACCCTCATCTCATCAAAGGCCTTCTTGAAGATGACATTTACCGAGCTCCCGTTATCCACCAGTATCCTCGAGACCGTATAATTTTCCACCGCCGTCTGGATCACCAGGGTGTCACAGAAAGGATCCTCATAGTCTGGCATGTCCGCCGATGAGAAAGTAATCTTTTCTTCTGGTGGGGGAACCTGGGAGGTGGAGGCCACCCCCCTTCGGTACATGGTTTGCAGGCTCCCCTTGTGGGTTGCCTCAATCCCCACTCCTCCGTGAATCACCCAGATTCCCCCCCGGGTCCCTATATCCAACCGATCTTCACATCTATCTTCCGCCTCGCCTTACTGCACCTCCACTATCCTCACCGGTGGATCTTGCCTCCCTGCTCCTCTCGCTTCTCTTAACTCTAAGAATTCCGGATAGGTGGCCATCGCGTGACCTTCCTCCTGGTGGAAGTCACAAAAGAGCAACGCCTCCCCGCCCCTTTTGCCATCTCCCCTTCCTCTTCTACCTCCTCCTCGAGCTCCTCTAGCTGCTCCTCTCCCTCTTCCTACTTCCATGGCCTCCTGCGGTGGTGGGGGATGACCCCTCGGCTCCTGCCTCCATGCCGGTCGATCGAACCTCAGGGGCTCCCGCAGGTTATCTCTCCCCTGATAGCCTTCTCCTGGGCCCTGGGGGCGACCCTCCTGGGGCCTCCAACCTAACCGGTTGTTCGGCTCCCGGGCCCCCAACCCTGCTACTGCCCAAACCTTCGGGGCTCCTCCCTTCTCCTATCTTCCCTTTGCTCCCTCTGTTCCCTCGGCTCCTTCTGTCTTCCCGCTGCTGGTTCCTTCCCGTCATCCTCTACTAGCTTGGCCAACTTCCTGGCGAATGCTGGGTTTGCTCTCTCGAAGTCAATCTCCTTTGCCGCCCTCTCCATGAGCTCCTTAAAGGAGAGGGGTGGCACCCTCTTCAGCTCCATGCTAAAAAATCCCGGTCTCTGTCCCAGGGTGAAGGCCAGCATCAGCGCGTACCCTGGAACCTCCTGGACCAAGAGGATCTCTTCCTGAAACCGGTCGACATAGTGACCCAGCATCTCCTCCGGCTTCTGCCTCACCGCAAACAGACACTCCGCTTCCTTCTTCCGCTTCTTTGAGGTTGAGAACCTCAATAGGAAACTTCTCCGCAGATCTTCAAAACAGTAGATTGACCTTGCTGGCAACTGGTGGAACCAGTCCCGAGCCTTCTCCTTCAACGTGATGGCAAACAACCGGCACTTGAAGACATCCGTCATCTGCCTTATCGATACAACGTCTTCAAACCACTGTACGTGCTGTACCGGGTCATCCTTCCTCGAGTAGTAGGACATGTCGGGCTCCCGGAACCCCTCTGGTACCGGAGCTGAGATGATGAGCTCACTAAATGTGCTCTCGCCTCCTGCCTGGCGAGAAGGTACGTCTCGCGGCCTCGGTTGACTTGCCCGATCCGCGAGACCGTGCCCCGGGAAGAGTTCCCGCACCGCCGCTTCCTTCTCGCCCAGATCCGTCAGCGCCACCTTGTCCGGGCGCTAGCACTGGCCTGGGAAGAGTTCCAGCGCTGCCACGTCTCTCTCGCCCGCCTCCCCCGGGACCTCCTTTCCCGGGCGCTGTCCTGGGGCGTTCTCGCCTAAGAGCGGGACCTCTTCTATCGGGACCTGAGGGGTGGCCCACTCGCCTCTCGCCGAGAAGGCCAAGCTGATCATTTGCAAGACCTCTCGCCTGAACTCATCCAGCATCCTCTTCGTTGCTTCCTCTCCCCGGGTGGGGGATCCTCCAGAACCTGACCCTTCTCCTTCACCTCCAGCCATGGGACAAAACTCAAGGCTTTTTTGAATCGGCTGCCTTCCACGCTCACCGAACCAGAACTATTGAAGCCAAATATGACCTCAACTGAAGTTCGAAGAAAAAGGGGTGCAGCCAAAACCTACTTCTCTCAAGTCTCAGCCCTTAACTGGATTCAAAGGACCTAAGACTGACCCAATAGCCTCAGCAGGGAGGTCCCACCTCACACTCGGAAGATCTCTGAGAGCTTCCCCTCCAAAGCCAAAGCTGGGCTAGGAGGTCCTCAGAAAGCACTAAAATTTGAGAGACAATGATCGCTTGCTTCCTAAGGAGCCCTTACGGGTCTATTTATAGCATTTTGTTGTCCTGAATTTACTGAAAAGCCCCTAGTTGGTCTGCCAATAGCCAAAACCCGCTGTTTCCCTGAGGGTACTGGGGTAATTTCACCTGGGGGCAATTTTGTCATTCCACCCAGGGCCCTGGTCCCCACTCGGCGAGAGCCCTGAGCCGAGAGCCTTCTGTCAGAGCCTGGCGGAAGCGGTCTCGCCTACCTATAGGCGAGAGTTTTCTTTAAGACGAACTGGGGCTGGCGCAAGCGCTTGCGCGTTGATCTTCGTTCGACGATTTGGCCGCGCTCGCCAATTTGGGTTCGACGAGCACGGGGCGCCTTGCGGCGAGAGCTCATATGTGGCGGGAGCTTATCGCTTAGCGCAAGCGCTCCCGCCTACCTGGGCGAGAACCTTTCCGGCTAGCCTGTCTGACCGTTTGTGCCTCCTGGTCTGGCTCAGCGAATATGGGGTTGTACAATACACATCATATATCGTTATCATATAAATTAGTATGGGCTCTTTTATATGATAAGTTATATTTCTGAATCCTTAACTCATAAGTTTGTATGAGCATTCATATAAGTTAAGGTACTCTTATGATGTAGTGTAGTTGTAGATAGTTTACTTTCTGCTCTTTCTTTACTTTACTTACTGCACTCTTCTTTCAGTACTGCTTACTTACTTTATTGTGTTATATATATATATATATATATATATATATATATATATATATATATATATATATATATATATATATATATAATTGCTAATGTAATGACATAACTGTTAGAAATATATCCATGATAGAATAGATCCACCGTCACCTGCTTCTATTTTGATACTGCTTTGTTGTCCTCTTCTTTCATCCTCCCGCTCACTGCTTAGGAGTCGCGGGGGTGAGGCGAGGACAATAATGACTTATTCTTTATGACTAACGGTCAGTTATGACCGTATCATTTTAGGAGCTTGAGGAGTTGGAGCACCAGTACAACCAGCAGGACGAGGTGGCAGGACATGAGGAGCAGACAACATGTACTACTATCGTAGCTCAGTGTCAGGTGATGATGTGTGTGCTTGTTTAGAGTTTGCTTCCGCATAGTGTTATAGTGAGAGAGAGAGAGTTTTACTATTCATTTTTGCATGTACGAGCATAAGCCCTTCTCTCTTTTGTACTCATTGTGGATTGTTGTACCTTTTCATTTTGTATATGATGTTATTGCTGTGACTTGTGGACTTGCTAGCTTTCTTTCTGCTGTACTTCTATTCTCAATTGGCCTACAAGTAAATGATCGTACTAGCCGACAGGATCGACGTCTTCCAGTGTCGACTAGCCCGTGTGTTAGTTTCACCATCAGGTGGCGGGTCTGGGCATAAGACCGGGTTAACTCCTTGGTAAGGGGAGGGGTCTTACATGATATTCCTTACTGGAATATCCTGTACTACACACGATAGGTGCAGTTGCCTCCTTTCATTAAAACTCGATTTCAACAGTTTTATATCCAAATAATAAATCCGCGCGCCACGTCTTCCTCAATAAAACCAAATCCGACCACTTTCTAAATAAACCACCCGGGGCGCCGCGTGTCCTAAATAATTTTTGGAGTTTTAACCCCCCATCAAGTTTTTGGCGCCGTTGCCGGTGACTTGATGAAATCCCATCAAGTTTTTGGCGCTGTTTACGTGGAAAAATTCGAATTCATATTTTGAACTCTACAGAACTATTACATTTACACACAGACACACACATAGACACACACACACACACACACACACACACACACACATATATATATATATATATATATATATATATATATATATATATATATATATATATATATATATACGAGTGCCCGACACGGGGCTCCGCCACTACTGCCAATCGCAACAGTACCCGGCCCGGGCCTATGGCTCCGCGCGACTGTACTCAGCCCGCCACTATGACCTCAAGCAACTGTAACTGCACCGCCCCTACGACCCCCCGCGACTATATCCGACCCGCCACTATAACCTCGCGCAACTGCACCCGGCTATAGTGTATTTATATGTAATAATGAATTACAGTATACCTATATTTATATAAAAGTTTTTTTTTAAATATATAAAATATAACAACATAAGTATAAATTATTTGAATTATGATTATAGTTGTTTCCTTATCTCATTGGATTGAGTTGTTCCGCTTATCCTTGAGGTCCTGTGATTGAAACCAGATAGCCGAGTTTAAATTAAAATATAATTTTAATAACCAGCCACCCGATTTTTTAAGAGTTAAAGGGGCAAAATCGTAATTTCACATAGGTTTAGGACACCCTAGTAGTAGGTTTTGGAGACCTACTAAAATGAGGAGAGATGAAATGATTTTATAGTGCTCGATTGGACGGTTGTTGAATTATGAACTCATGATCTGACGGCTTGTGGAATTTTGAACTAATGATATTCGCAGACGACAGTATTTCTTTATATATGGTAGAGATATATAATGGCCACCAAAATAATTAATAATAATAATAATACTAATAATAAAATTTCTTTAAAAACACTAAAAAAATTTATATTTTTTAAAAAAACTAAGAAATAACTTAAAACAAAAAATTTACAAACTATAAAACTTAATAAAAGGATCTAAAAACTACAAACTAAAAAAATCTAAAAACTCCAAAATCTAAAAAAACTTAAAAACTAAATACCCATAAAAAATCTAAAAACCAAAAACACTAAAAAACTTAAAAACTTAAAAAAACCTACAAAAATTAAAAAACCAAAAAAATACTAAAAACCTATCTAAAACCAACTAAAAAAACTAATTAAAAAATATATTATAATTTGTTAAAGATGTATATATCTATAACAAAAAATCCCTCCTAAAAATCACAAAAAAGTTATCGTATATTTGTTCTGTTTTAACTTCTTTTATTTCTTTTCAACAACCCAAAAAAATTTTACCAAAAAAACAAATACTAAACACTGGAAATAAATAAATTTTTTTTATTATTAAAAATTAAATATCTATTTTCTCGCTTCGGCGCGCTTCACGCTTTTGTGGGTGCTAGGAGAATGTATATCTGTAACGCTCATATAACTAAGACGTTAGCTTACGAGTCACACACACACTTGCCCTTACCACCCGCAACCTTTTAGCCGAATTTATCATTTTGTTTTTTCTGTTATATTTTTGCTATTTCTTCTAAATAATGAAGGGTTTTGTACCGGGACTCCCCGAACTCATTTCAGGGAAGCTTCTACCCTTCCTTTTTTGTACATATTGTATTTTGTCTATTATCGTTCTGCATACTTACATTGCAACATTGAGGATAATGTTGGGTTTAAGTATGAGGGTGTTTTCTTATTCTGCACTTTTTATATTATGCACTTAGCACAAATACCAAAAAATGCATAAAAATTAAAACCTCAAAAAAATGCATAAAAATTAAAAACCTCAAAAAAATTTCATTAGAGGTTTGAGCGAAAAAATATACCCCGCCACTAAAAACGAAAGCCCTCTTCATAAACCTGAACATCACCCTCTGCCAATTTCAAATGATTTTAGAATTAATTTTAAATCTTTTTGAGAGCATAATTTGTAAATTAAATTATTTCTTTTAATTCTTTTAAGCTAAAGTTTCCATAATCGAATATATTTTTGTTAACCTAACAAATATAATTTTTGTTTTCTAATTGATTATATCAGAAGTTTTTAGCTGAAACTCTTCCTTTATTTAAATTTTTGTCATAATTTAGGACTTAACTCTTGTACCCCGGATAATTATTTTGATCTTTCTTTAAATTAATTCAAGCGGTAGCTAAACTTACGATTTATGTATATCTCCAACTATTGCTCGGGAATAACAAAAGCTTAAGTATGGGGGTATTTGATAAGTTGTAAATATACATATTTTTATTTACATTAATTAAGTCATTTTCATTTATTTTCGTAATTTTTATTTAATTTTGTTCAAT
The DNA here is from genome assembly GCA_039583875.1 of Platanthera guangdongensis. Lineage (NCBI taxonomy): Eukaryota > Viridiplantae > Streptophyta > Magnoliopsida > Asparagales > Orchidaceae > Platanthera > Platanthera guangdongensis. The sequence continues at coordinate 86,112,554 of CM077155.1, read as the reverse complement.
AAAATACTCCTTCTTAATTATATAATTTCAAACTTAAGTTTATTTTATTTTTCTGAAATTTTTTAGGAAAAGTCAAAATTTGCCAAGTACATGCCCATGTACTTCAGGTCACGCCCGTGACCTGGGCGTGTTACCTCAATTCCAAGTGAAATCAGTTGCCCGCAAAGAAATTGCTAAAAACGGCCAAGTACATGACCAAATACACGCACGCGTCCAATGTTAAATGGCCGTGATCAAGCCCCGTGTCACGCCCTCGATGATTCCGCGCTCGAAGATCATCGACGCGACTGACATGCCCGTATCAAGATGCGACACGGTCGTGACTCTTCACCAGGCCCGACAAGACGTTGTCGGCGACGAAATGACTCGCCGCCTTCCCCCAGATCAACCTTCCCGACATGCCTCCTGACACTCCTGTGACAAACCGAGTCATGCTCGTGACCTTCTACATGTACAGCCGCAAAGTCAAACCAGCCGTCAAATCTCAGCACCTACTCACCAACAGTAGTTACACGCCCTCCTACATGCCCGTGACCTAGGGCGTGTACTTATAATTTTTTGCCTATAAATTGGAAGTTGTTGTATGAACTGTTGTTCTTCTTTTTTGGAACCATTTTGTTTAGAGCTGGCTGCTTAGGTGGTTTCTATGCTATGTAAGGGAATTTCTCCCCCTCTCCTTTATTTTTAGCTTTGTAATCTCGTTTTTAGATTAATAAAATTTGTATATTTTCTCCCTTTACGTTGTTATGGACTTCATCTATGTGACGACCCTAAGCAATCTTATTTTTATTTATTTGTTTTATATCTTTGTTTTAGTTCTTTTAAAATGGGTGTGTGCGTGTATGAGTATAAATTTATGCTTTTAGGTTTTTGTTATTTCTTTTACTTAGATTTATTTAGTTTTAGCATTTTTCCACTTTTTTATTTTATTTTTATGAGTTTATAAAGGTATCTTAAAAGTGGTTTTGATTTTTCTTTAACTTAGTTTTTTTAGGTTTTAAAACGTTTTGTACTTTTTCTGCTTTATTTCCACTTTTTAAGCTATTTTATAAAATCATAAGAATGAAAAAGTTAACATTTTAATTTTTCGAACACCATTATTTTTTATTTTATTTTCAAAAAGTTTTTCTCGTTTAATTTTTCTTTCTGTTTTTATGCATTTTTAACAAAATATACCGGTAAAAATGTAATCATTTTACTTTTCCAGTCACTTTTATTTTCACTTTTTCCGTATGTGTGCTTGCATGTATGAGATAATTTTTATAGCTTTTATTGATTCCTGTAGAGTGTGTGCGTGTAAGAGTTAATTTTTATAGCCTTCTTTCGTTCCTGTAGAGTGCGTGCGTGGGTTTTCATTTTCAGTAGAGTGAGTGTGTGTTTTTATTTCAGTAGAGTGTGAGGGTGTGTTTTTATTTCAGTAGAGTGAGTGTGTGTTTTTATTTTCTATAGAGTGTGTGTGTTTTCATTTCTGTAGAGTGTGTGCGTGCATGCATTTATTTCCTTCTATTTGTTTGAGTAGGACTCACTTTCATTTCCAGCGTACTAGTTTGAGTAGGACTTGTCATTTACCGCTTTCATTCCGCCTACTCGTTTGAGTAGGACTTGCAATTTACTGCTTTCTTTACTGCTTTATTTTCTGCTATCATTTTATCGCTTTCATTCCGCATGCCATCCCCATTCCGATGAGTGCCTAACCTCTCTTAGCTCTCATTATCGAAGATCATTGAGACAGATAAAATCACTTTAAATAATTAAAGGTCCTATTTTTCACATTAATTAAATTTCTTAAAGTTTGCCCCAGGTTTACGACACGTAGAACCACATATCGATTTGTGGGCTCTATTTCCGTAAACCATATGCTAGCTAGCCGAGAGGCCATGCGTATGGACCGATCACCCCCTGTTAAATGGAGTTCTGCACTAATCCTCGAGAGAGGAGGCGCGAAAGTTTATCGGATTGGGTTCCCCACCCAATAGCGAGGTTCTTAGCATTATGCGGGCATTAAGTGGAATCCTTCGTCGGGCGAGAGCATGGTCGAATAGTCTTACTGTTCAGGTGTGTGATAGTCCTAGAGATATGTGAGCTCATGTTTAAGGAACTCCACGACCAAGTCTCCGCCTGAATTAATTTGAAATTTAGGATCTCTTTTTATTAAAAATTTATTTTAGTTCAAATTCTTTTAGATACATTTGCGCTAAGTTATTCATCGGCTCCACCTTTAATGCTTTTATTTTCTATTTATATATATATATATATATATAAGTAATATCCCGACAAGATAATTTTCGGTAAAAGAATAGTGCCCTCTAGGGAAGACTAGAAATAATCAACCTGTACAACCCCATATTCACTGAGTCAGACCAGGAGGCACCAACGGTCACAATTAGGCTAGCCAGAGGAGTTCTCGCCCTAAAGAAGATCTTGCCCAAGTATGTGGGAATGCTTGCGCTAGCGCCAAGCTCCCTCACCTACAAAGCACCCCGTACTCGACGATCGTCAAACCAAGATCGTCGAGCGCAGCCAAATCGTCGAACAGAGCTCTCTGGCCAAGATCGTCGAGCGCAGCCAAATCGCCGAATGGAGCTCTCTGGCCAAGATCGTCGAGCGCAGCCAAATCGTCGAACGGAGCTCTCTGGCCAAGATCGTCGAGCGCAGCCAAATCGTCGAACGGAGCTCTCTGGCGAAGATCGTCGAGCGCAGCCAAATCATCGAACGGAGCTCTATGGCCAAGATCGTCGAGCGCAGCAAAATCGTCGAACGGAGCTCTCTGGCCAAATCGTCGAACTCAACCAAATCATCGAACAGAGCTCTCTGGCCAGATCTTCGAACGCAGCCAAGTCGTCGAATGGAAATCAACAGGCCTGATCGTCGAACACAGCCAACACGGGAACGCTTGCGCTAGCGCCAAGCTCCTGTATTAAAGGAGCTCTCGCCTATAAGCAGGCGAGACCTCTTGCGCCGGGCTCTGGACAGAAGGCTCTCGGCACAGAGCTCTCACCGAGTGGGGCCCAGGGCCTTGGGTAAAATGACACTAATTGCCCTCAAGTAAAATTACCCCTATACCCTCAGGATAAACCGCGGGATTTGGCTATTGGCAGATCAACCAAGGGCATTTCAGTAATCTCAGGTCAGCAAAGGCTATAAATAGACCCATAAGGGCTCCTTAGAAGGCAAGCTTTCATAATCTTCCAACTTCCAGTATTTTTTGAGCAGCTCCTATCCCAGTTTTTGGCTTTGGAGGTGAAGCTCTCAGAGATCTTCCGGGTGTGAGGTGGGACCTGCCTGCTGAGGCTTTGGGTCAGTCCAGGGACCTTTGCGTCTAGTCTAGGGTTGAGGCTTGAGAGAAGTAGGTGTTGGCTGCACCCCTGTTTTGAACTCATGTTGAGGTCATTTTTGGCTTCAACAGTTCTGGTGCGGTGAGCGTGGAAGGCAGTCGATACAAGAAAGCCTTGAGTTTTGTCCCATGGTTGGAGGTGAAGGTGAAGGATCTGGTTCTGGAGGCTCCCCCACCCAGGGAGAGGAAGCGACGAGGAAGATGCTGGATGAATTCTGAAAGTCCACCTAGTGTCAACTATCTTCACCTATGGGGGGGAATAGGTGACGTGCAGCGTTTTTGCGGAATTTAAATTGTACCTGCACACGAAAATAAAACAACACAGCACAAAAGAGTACACAAGTTATTTATAGTGGTTCCCCGATTTGGGTACATCCACTTTCCCCCTTCGACCTATCTCCCAACAAGGGACGACTCGGTCACTTCTCCAACATGATTGAAATCCAATCCTTGCACTATCAGAAGGAACCCTTCCACACGTAGGAGTCAACACTACCACAACACGGGTTGCACCCAACCCTTACAACTAGGAACCAACGTTCCTTTACAACAAAAGTAAAACTAGAATGTACAAGAGATACAAACTACGTTTGGAGAATAAGGTGTCCCTCTTCATCGACGACGTGTTTTTGAAGTCCACGAGGAGTCCACAACCCTAGAACTCTCTTGAAGAGAATCTCCCCGGAACCGGCGGCGGCAAAATGGGCGGCGGCTAGGTTCACGGGATCGGCGGCGACAATGATGTGCGGCTGCTGTACTTTGGAGATCCAAACTTCGTAGCGAAACTAGCTAGGTCTACCAACGGTCACACTAGGATCAATCGTCTCGATCGATTTGGATGGGGAAGATTTACCCGATCAACAAATCAAGAGACAAGAGATCTCCGATTAGACACGTGAGACTCTAAGCTTGGCTAAGCTTCTGTCGCCGGAAGATCAGGAATAATCGCGATCAAAAGCGGCGACCAACTAGCACGAGCGGCGACGGCGGCGGCGGAGCAGTTTCGCTTTTTTAGGTCAAGATCGTCGCTCGACTTCTTTCTGTGTATTTTCTCTGTATATCCTTACTGTTCAAAAATACCCGTATATATATACACAAGCAAACACCTTAATGACCGTTGTGGGTCCCACAAGAAGAAACCCTAAATCCGGTTCAAAATAGTGCCAGCGGCAGAATCCGGTCCAGCTTTTTCCCGAAAATTGCCCAAGTAAAAATCGGCGAGAATCACCTGTGATTCTCGTCGAATCGTCGAGAATCAAGGGTGATTCTCGACGATTCGGCGAGAATCACAAAGTGATTCTCGACGATTCGTCGAGAATCACAAAGTGATTCTCGTCGAATTTGACTTGAATGCACTCTGATTTAGCCGGCGAGAATCAGCCAGTGATTCTCGACGATTCGGCGAGAATCACTAGTGATTCTCGCCGATCGAATCGGCGAGAATCACTTGGTGATTCTCGTCGATTCTTACTTAGATGATTTTTCGTCTTACGCCTCTGAGCTGCTCTTTGACTCATCCTTGCTCCTTGTCTGCTCTTGCATAAACACAGCCATGTACTTGAAAGTAAGTGCACTCCAATAGAGAGAGTACACGTAGGCCAACACACTGATCTGCTCAACGAGGGATTACGCCGTGCAGACCCGTGTATATTGACCTACTGCACCCTGACATTGGTGTGCACTTAGCGTGGAATAACTGCAAGCACAACTTGAAATATTTTGTCAAAAACATTGCCTATTTACCTTAGCTTGTTTAGGGGCTTCTTCAAATCAGGTACGTTGTGGATACAATACCCAACAATCTCCCCCTATTTGAAGAAGCCTAAACCCTACAAGCTAAGGTGAATAAAGCGTATGGGAATGAAAATCATAACCTTGAAATTTAGCTGAGAGAGATATTCATTACCAATACCAATTTCCTGAGAGCAAACTTGGAGCCACCTTAGCCTTAGCCGAGAGGGTAATCTCCCCCTTTTCGGCTTCTGCAAATCTGGGTCTGTAGCATTTGACCCCTTGCTCCCCCTCAGTTCTTGCACCTGTGCTCACAATGGAGTTCCTGGCAGAGGCTCCCCCTAGATGCACGAGCCTGGAGCTTCTGTAGTCTTCATTCCTCATATTTTAGCATCCCCAATTCAGTTTTGAAAAGACTGAACTTGGCCTCGTCTAAGGGCTTTGTGAATATATCTGCAATCTGCTTGTCCGTGGGGACATAACAGAGAGAGATGTCCTTATTCTCCACGTGCTCCCGAATGAAGTGGTTGCGCACTTCAATATGCTTCGTTCTGCTGTGCGATACCGGATTGTTGGCAATTGCAATTGCACTGGAGGAGTCGCAGTACATTGGTACTTCCTTGAACTGAAGGTCGTAGTCGGCTAACTGGTTTCTGATCCATAGGAGTTGTGCGCAACAGCTGCCTGCCGAGATGTACTCAGACTCTGCTGTGGAGGTTGCAACACAATTCTGTTTCTTACAATTCCAGGAAATAAGCCTTCGTCCGAGGAATTGACACGTCCCGGAGGTGCTTTTCCTGTCATCCCTACTCCCTGCAAAATCAGCATCTGAAAAACCTATTAGCTCGACATCATTATTTCTCGGGTACCACAAGCCAAGATTGGGAGTACCTTTAAGGTATCTTAGAATTCGCTTTGCAGCGACATAGTGAGATTCCTTAGTGTTCACCTGATATCTGGAACAGACACATGTGGAGAATATGATATCCGGTCTACTGGCAGTAAGGTAGAGCAGGGATCCAATGATGCTTCTGTATTTGGTTTCATCGAAAGGTTTACCTTTCTCATCCTTATCTAGAGACATAGTGGATCCCATTGGAGTCCTCGTAGAGGTTGCATTCTCCATACCGAATTTCTTGAGGAGTTCATTTGTGAACTTCGTCTGAGAGATGAACATTCCATCCTCAGACTGTTTCACTTGAAGTCCCAAGAAATACTTGAGCTCTCCCATACTGCTCATTTCAAACTTTCTGTGCATAAGTTTAGAAAACTTTTTGCAAAGATTGTTGTCCGTTGAGCCGAATATAATGTCATCGACATAGATTTGCACCAGCAAAATCTTGCCTTTGACTTCCCTGAGAAACAATGTTTTATCTATTTACCTCTAGAGAACTTGTTCTCAAGAAGAAAACTAGATAAAGTCACATACCAAGCTCGTGGAGCTTGTTTTAAACCATATAGAGCTTTATTGAGAAAATACACATGATTGGGATAAGTAGGATTGACAAAACCTGGGGGTTGAGCGACGTATACTTCCTCTTTCAGGTCTCCGTTCAGGAAAGCTGATTTCACATCCATTTGATAGACTGTGAATCCTTTGTGCGAAGCATACGCCAGGAACAGTCTGTATGCCTCGAGCCTTGCCACTGGTGCGAAGGTCTGGTCGAAGTCAATCCCCTCCTCCTGTCTGTAACCTTGAGCCACCAGCCTGGCCTTGTTCTTCATGATGACACCATGTTCATCCAGTTTGTTTCTGAAGATCCACTTGGTGCCAATCACATTCTGCTTGTGTGGTCTGGGAACCAGCGTCCACACGTTGCATCGTTCGAATTGATGTAGTTCATCTTGCATGGCCAAAATCCATGCCGCTTCTTTGTTCGCCTCGTCGAACTTCTTTGGCTCAACCTGTGACAGGAAGCTAAGATGCAAAACTTCATTAATAGTACCTCTTCGAGTTCTGACACCGACACGAGGATCTCCGATGATCTGATCTCTAGGATGATCCCTCACGTGCCGGAGCTCTAGAAGTCTGGCGTCTGGAGCTTCGACTACTTCTTGGGCTTCTCCTTCTTCTAAGATATTTGTTACATTTTGATCTTCAACATTCCCAGATGACGTGGAGGTGGAAACTTTGACGTACTTAGGAGTTTCATCTTTAGCGGTCTCATCGAGATCCAGCTGTTCAAGTCGTGCACCTGCATCTTCAAGAATACCACTGGAAGAATTGCTGTTAAGCAAACTTCCTTCATCAAATACAACATTAATTGATTCTTCTACCACTAGGGTTTTCTTATTGAAGACCCTATATGCCCGACTGTGGGAACTATAGCCCATGAATATGCCTTCAAAGCATTTTTCACCAAATTTAGTACGCGGGTACTTCCCATTATTCAGTACATAGCATCGGCAACCAAAGATCCTCAAGTAGGACATGGTTGGTTTCCTGCCTCTCAGTAGCTCATAAGGCATCTTACGATGATGCTTGTTGATCAATGCTCAGTTTTGTACATGACAAGCTGTATTGACAGCCTCTGCCCAGAAGTATTCTGGGTGAGAAGCGTCTTTCAACATTGTCGTGCAGGCTTCAATGAGAGTTCTATTTCTCCTCTCCGCAACTCCATTTTTCTGAGGAGTGCGCGGGGAGGAAAACTCATGAAAGATACCTTGTTCTTCACAAAACTCTGTCATAGCACCAGATTCGAATTCTGTTCCATGGTCACTTCTGATTTTGACCACTGAGCAGTTAAATTCGTTCTGAACCTGCTTGACAAAACTAGTGAAGATGTCAAACGTATCTGACTTTCGTTTTAAGAAGAACACCCATGTAAACCAAGAATGATCATCAACTATCACTAGCGTATAGGACTTGCCTCCCAAGCTATGAACTTGCATTGGACCAAACAAGTCCATATGTAGAAGGTAAAGACATCGGGAAGAGTCTTTGTCTGCAATGCTCTTAAAGGTAGCCCGAGTCTGTTTGCCCATCTGGCATGCAGTACAGGGGCTATCTTTGATGCACTTGATAACTGGAGCATCCCTTACTAAGTTTTTAGAAAACAGCATACTAATTATTTTGAAATTAATATGTGCCAATCTCTTGTGCCATTGTTCACAAAGAGATGCACTGCCTGTTGCCACAAGGCATACGGGGGTAGATGAATCTAAACTAAGAAAATCTAAGCATAAGATATTTCTGCTCCTAATGCCTGATAATACCGTCTCCGAAGAGATACGTGAAATTATCAGACATTTATCCTTGCAGAACTTAACGTCATAACCTTTGTCACATAACTGACTTACACTGATCAGGTTATGGTTTAACCCTTCAACATAAGCCACGTCAGTGACAGAGATTATACCGTTGTAAATCATACCGTAACCTCTGGTGACTCCTCGATCTGACCCTCCAAAGATGACTTTGGGTCCATTCTCAACTGGAGTGTAATCACGCAGCAAGCTTCTTGTCCCAGTCATGTGCCAGGAGCATCCACTGTCCAAGTACCAGATTGGCGTTTTGGTGGCCTTTGAACATTCCTGCAAAACAAAATCAATTTCCCTTAGGAACCCAATCGAACTTGGGTCCTAGATTCTTGGTTAGCATACTCCCCCTCGGTTGGTTAACCCTATGAGTGGTCGGCCTCACATTGCTAACATAGGGAGTCTCGAGATACCTTAGATTAAACCAACAATCCACGGCAAAGTGACCGACTTTGCCACAGCACCAACAGTCGAATCTGTTGTACCTCTTCCTAGGCTCCTGCCTTACCCTGGGAATGGTGGGTACAGCCGGGTCCTTGGATCTGGAGGTGGAGGCCACATAGTGATTGCAGTCACATGACTTCTTCACCTTCTATTTCGTCAGTATAACAGGCTTGACTCTTGGTGCCTGCTTTCCATTATGGCCGCTAGAGAATTGACCATAATTTCCCATGTGGATTTCCTCATAAGGTGCCTTGAAGGCACTCTCATCGAAGTTCCGGGGAAAGGTCCAACCATCATATCGGCTCTTTGGCTTTGCAACCGAGGGCTGGAAATGATGACCGAAGGTTGATTCAAAGTCATGTTGGTTGCAAGGAAAGCTAGGCTTTCTGAACGCAACAGGACTAAGCGGTGCCTTTCCCTTTTCATCAGCAGAGGCCTTCTTGGCGGCCTTATTCTTCCTCTGGTTCATGTTTCTCCTGGATGAGGAACCAGATACACCTACATGCCCCAAGCCTGCTCCTTTGGCCTCATCAGAGAAGGTATCAACTACTGGAAGAACTATTTTTGGCATAGAGAAGCTCTTGACAATCTTCCTCTCTGCCGCAAGTTGTTCTTCCAACTTGTCGACTTCCTCCTGCTTAAGATCTTGGAGCTTAAGACACTCTGAATGCTTTGAAGTCAGGTCAAGGTGCTCCTGTCGGAGAGAAATCAACCTAGTGACCTCTTCCCTTAGGGATACACACTCACCCTTAAGGAATTTCACTTCATTTTTCTCAGCCTTCAGTCTCTTACGGCACTCCTCGAAAGTGTTGAGCAGAAGCTCATACTTCTCGAGGAGCTCCGCTTCGCGGGCCGAAAGGCTATCTTCAGGTTCATCATCCTGAGACTCAGGATCAGATTCAGAGTCGGAGAGAGGGGTGTGAGCTTTTACCTTCCCAGTAAATGGGGGGCATTCTCCTTCTGAGTCAGAGCGACCCACCAGCCCAAAGTAGGCTTCCTCATCATCACTGGAGTCTGAGGAATCAGACTTACTCAGTGTCTTTGGCCTTTTGGCGATGTAGCTCCGCTCTTTCTTCTTATCTCTAGAGGATTTATGCTCCCCTCCTTTCCCTTTTTCTCTCTTGTCTTGATAGCAGTCGGCCACGGCGTGTCCTGGCTTATTGCATCCAAAGCAAATAATGTCAGAGGAGCGATGTTTGTTCGGTTTAGAAGCATACCTGTCAGAAGAATAATTTTTCTTCTAATGCCTGGAGGAGGAGCCGTCTTTCTTTCTTTGATTCCTCATCTTGAGGAACTTCTTGAACTCTCGGGTGATGAGGTAGAAATCCTCCTCCGACAGCTCTGAGCTGGAGGAGCATGGCTCGGAGTCCTCCTCCTCATCCTTTTTCCTGGCACGGTATGAAACCGCACCCTTGCCTTTTCTGGAGTGACTGTCTTTTAGAGCCACAGTCTTTTCTTTGGCTGCAGCCTTCTCTGCTTCTTCTTCTGCTTTCCTGGTGTTCAGTTGAAGCTCATAGGACATCAGCATCCCGAACAGAATTTGTGGGTCTGTTTCAGCTAGTCTGCCAAACTCTCGGATGGCGCAGATCTTTGTGTCTCATTCCTTAGTAAGGGACCTAAGGAATATATCATTGAGTTCACCATTAGTGAACACTCTTCCGTATCCTTTGAGGGCATTGACAATCTTGAGGAAGTTCTCGAAGGTGACTCCGATCTCTTCCTTAGGCCCTTGTCTGAAGGCCTCATATTTCTGGTTCAGGAGGGATCTACGATCATCCCTCACTTCATCAGTGCCCTCCATTAGGATGATCAGGCAATGCCAGATCTCCTTTGCTGTCCTGCAGTTGCAGAAGTTCTGCATCATTGAGTCATCAACCGCGCTGACCAGAATGTTCTGCGCCTTCTTTCAAGTCCCACTAGCACCATCTCGTCCTTGTCCATTTCAGAAAGTTTCTTCGGCACTTTCTTGGTAGGATCAATGGTGGAGACCTTAGTGGGGACATAAGGTCCCTCCTCCACAATCATGAAGAGTATAGGATCAACTGCTTCCATGTAGAATCTGATCCTTTCCTTCCAGATAGGAAAGTTGAGCCTGGTGCACACGGGGATCTTGCCTGTGAACTTGAGCCCGTCCATAGTAGATGTTTTCCTTCTTCTTGACACTAGCGGCAGGATTCAACTCAAGGTGTTAACCTTTTTGATGAGTAACCTCACTCTGATACCACTTGAAAGTCCACCTAATGTCAACTATCTTCACCTATGGGGGGGGGGGGGAATAGGTGACGTGCAGCGTTTTTGCGGAATTTAAATTGTACCTGCACACGAAAATAAAACAACACAGCACAAAAGAGTACACAAGTTATTTATAGTGGTTCCCCGATTTGGGTACATCCATTTTCCCCCTTCGACCTATCTCCCAACAAGGGACGACTCGGTCACTTCTCCAACAGGATTGAATTCCAATCCTTGCACTATCGGAAGGAACCCTTCCACACGTAGGAGTCAACACTCGCACAACACGGGTTGCACCCAACCCTTACAACTAGGAACCAACGTTCCTTTACAACAAAAGTAAAACTAGAATGTACAAGAGATACAAACTACGTTTGGAGACTAAGGTGTCCATCTTCGTTGACGACGTGTTTTTGAAGTCCACGAGGACTCCACAACCCTAGAACTCTCTTGGAGAGAATCTCCCCGGAACCGGCGGCGGCAAAATGGGCGGCGGCTAGGTTCACGGGATCGGCGGCGACAATGATGTGCGGCTGCTGTACTTTGGAGATCCAAACTTCGTAGCGAAGCTAGCTAGGTCTACCAACGGTCACACTAGGATCAATCGTCTCGATCGATTCGGATGGGGAAGATTTACCCGATCAACAAATCAAGAGACAAGAGATCTCCGGTTAGACACGTGAGACTCTAAGCTTGGCTAAGCTTCTGTCGCCGGAAGATCAGGAAGAATCGCGATCAAAAGCGGCGACAAACTAGCGCGAGCAGCGACGGCGGCGGCGGAGCAGTTTCGCGATTTTAGGTCAAGATCGTCGCTCGGCTTCTTTCTGTGTATTTTCTCTGTGTATCCTTACAGTTCAAAAATACCCGTATATATATACACAAGCAAACACCTTAATTACCGTTATGGGTCCTACAAGAAGAAACCCTAAATCCGGTTCAAAATAGTGCCAGCGGCAGAATCCGGTCCAGCTTTTTCCCGAAAATTGCCCAAGTAAAAATCGGCGAGAATCACCTGTGATTCTCATCGAATCGTCGAGAATCAAGGGTGATTCTCGACGATTCGGCGAGAATCACAAAGTGATTCTCGACGATTCGTCGAGAATCACAAAGTGATTCTCGTCGAATTTGACTTGAATGCACTCTGATTTAGCCGGCGAGAATCAGCCAGTGATTCTCGACGATTCGGCGAGAATCACTTGGTGATTCTCGTCGATTCTTACTTAGATGATTTTTCGTCTTACGCCTCTGAGCTGCTCTTTGACTCATCCTTGCTCCTTGTCTGCTCTTGCATAAACACAGCCCTGTACTTGAAAGTAAGTGCACTCCAATAGAGAGAGTACACGTAGGCCAACACACTGATCTGCTCAACGAGCGATTACGTCGTGCAGACCAGTGTATATTGACCTACTGCACCCTGACATTGGTGTGCACTTAGCGTGGAATAACTGCAAGCACAACTTGAAATATTTTGTCAAAAACATTGCCTATTTACCTTAGCTTGTTCAGGGGCTTCTTCAAATCAGGTACGTTGTGGATACAATACACAACAAATTCAGGCAAAAAGTCTTGTAGACCATTAGCTTGGCCTTCTCGGCCCAAAGCGAGTCGGCCACACCTCAGGTTCCGATAGAGGAGATCCCGCTCTTGGGCGAGAACGCCCCAAGACAGTGCCCGGGGAAGGAGGTCCCGGCGGAGGCTGACGAAAGGGATGTGGTGGCACGGGAGCTCTTCCCAAGCCAGCGCCCGGGCAAGGAGGCTTTGACAGATTTGGGCGAGAGGGAGGCGGCAGTGCGAGAGCTCTTCCCTGGGCACGGTCTCGCGGATCGGGCCAGCCAGCCGAGGCCGCGGGACGTGCCCTCTCGCCAGGCAGGTGGCGAGAGCCCATTCAGCGAGGTCATCATCTCAGCTCCGGTACCGGAGGGGTTCTGGGAGCCTGACATGTCCTACTACTCAGGAAAGGATGACACTGTATAGCACGTGCAATGGTTTGAAGATGTCGTTTCGATAAGGTAAATGACGGATGCCTTCAAGTGCCGGCTATTTGCCATCACGTTGAAGGAGAAGGCTCGGGACTGGTTCCACCAGTTGCCACCAAGGTCGATCTACTGCTTTGAAGATCTGCGAAGAAGTTTCCTGTTGAGATTCTCAACATCGAAGAAGCGGAAGAAGGAGGCGGAGTGCCTGTTTGCAGCTAGGCAGAAGCCGGATGAGACACTGGGTGACTATGTCGACCTGTTTCACGAAGAGATCCTCCTGGTCCAGGAGGTCGCAGTGTACGCGTTGATGCTCGCCTTTACCCTGGGGCTGAGGCCAGGATTCTTCAGTATGGATTTGAAGAGAGTACCCCCCCTCTCCTTTGAGGAGCTCATGGAGATGGCGACAAAGGAGATAGACTTCAAGAGAGCAAACCCAGCATTCGCCAGGAAGTTGGCCATGCTGGCGGAGGATGATGTGAAGGAACCTGCAGTAGGAAGGCAGAAGGAGCCGAGGGAGCAGAGGGAGCAGAGAGAAGAAAGGAGGGGGGAAGAGCCCCGAAGGGAGGGGCAGCAACAGGGATGGGGGGCCCGGGAGCCGAACAACCGGTTGGGTTGGAGGCCCCAGGAGGGTCACCCCCAGGGCCAAGGAGGAGGCTATCAGGGAAGAGATAATATATGGGAACCCAGGAGGTTCAACCAACCGGCGTGGAGGCAGGATCCAAGGGGTCGTGTCCCGACGCCGCAAGTGGCCATGAAGGTGGGCAGAGGAAGAGGAGCGAGGAGAGGAGTTCGAGGAGCAGGGAGAAGGGGAGGAGGAGAAGGAAGAAGCGGTAGGCTGGCGTTGCTCTTTCGTGACTTCCACCAGGAGGAGGGTCACACAACGGCCACCTGCCCTGAGTTCTTGGAGATGAGGGAAGCAAGAGGAGCAGGGAGGCAAGATCCGCCGGTTAGGATCGTAGAAGTACAACAGGGGGAGATAGAGGATAGGTGTGAAGATCGGGTAGACGTGGGAACCCGGGGAGGAATCAGGGTGATCCATGGAGGAGGAGGGATTGAGGAAACCCGCAAGTGGAGCCTTCAAACCATGTACCGAAGGGGGGTTGCCTCTACCTCCCAGGCTCCCCCACCGGAATAAAAGATCACCTTCTCGTCAGTGGACATGCCACACTATGAAGATCTATTCTATGACGCCCTGGTGATCCTGACGGCGGTGGAGAATTTTACGGTCTCAAGGATACTGGTGGATAACGGGAGCTCGGTAAATGTCATCTTCAAGAAGGCCTTCGATGAGATGAGGGTGGAAGGGAAGAGGATCTTGGCTTCGGATGGACCGCTGTTCGGGTTCTTTGGAGAGAGGAAGGAAGTGGAAGGGGGAGTAGGGATGTACGTGAAGTTGGGGGGCGTGTCACGGAACTGCAGGTCCGTGATCGTGGACGCCCCAAGTAGCTATACGCCATCTTTGGGCATCCCCTCATCATTGCCTTTCGCTGCGTCCCCTCCTCGTTTCATCAGTGCCTCAAGTTCAACAATGGAAGGGTGCAGGTCAGTGTTAGACGGGGACCCGAAGGTGGCAAGATAGTGCTACGTTACGGCAGTCAACACCATATCGTGGATGGCAGAGGCAGAGGAGTTGGAGAAGGAGATGGAGGCACATGAAGAGGTTGTCAGGGAGGAGATGAGCCTAGAGGAGGTGAGAGAGGAGGCCGAAGGAGAAGTCAGAGGGGAGAAGATTGAGGAGGAGCAGCAGGAACAATATGTGCAGGAGATCTAGGGGGACGAGGAGCAGGAGAGCGCGGAAGGGGCGATGGAGGTAGAAGAACAAGAAGCAGGAGGAGCTGAGGGAGAGGCCCGGAGGGGCGTGGAAGTCGGGAAGCAGCCAGAGGGGCCGGAGGAGGCAATGGAGATCGAGGAGGAGGTATGAAGGGAGGAGCTAGAGCTGGAGGAAGAAGCGAGGGCCGGCTGGGTGCAGTCGAGGCTAGAACCGACCAAGGAAGTGGTGGAGATGGAGGTCTTCACCAACGCAGGGCAGGTGCAAAGGGTGCAGGTCAGCGGGGGCTTGGGTCCGAAGGCCCGGGAGCGAGTGCGGGCCTGCATTCAAAGCAACATCGACATCTTCGCTTGGAGCGCGACAGACATGCCGGGCATCGACACAGACGTGGCCTGCCATCGCCTGAACCTGGATCCCCGCACTCGCCCCATACGCCAAAAGATGAGATCCATCGCCACCAAGCTGGAGGAGCCCATCCGCGAAAGAGGTCAGGAAGCTTCTGGAGGCCGGCTTCATCTCAGAGATCCAGTATCCAGGCTGGATCTCCAATATGGTAATGGTTCAAAAAGGGGGTGGTAAATGGAGAATGTGTATTGATTTTTCTTTGTTAAATAAATCATGCCCTAAGGATTGCTACCCCCTGCCTCGGATCGACGCGTTGGTTGATTCAGCCGTCGGTTTTTCTATCATGAGCTTTTTGGATGCTTTTTCAGGTTATCACCAGATCCGGATGCACCCTCCCGATGTCAAGGATGTTTCCATCATCATGAGGGAGGGGTGCTTCAGTTACAAAATGATGCCCTTTGGGTTGAAGAACGCAGGGGCTACCTACCAACGAATGATGGATCGAGTCTTCCGAGATCAAAGAGGGAGAAACTTGGAGGTCTACGTCAATGACCTAATGATCAAAAGCAAGTGCGTGGATTCGCACCTAAAAGATCTAGAGGAGACGTTTGCCACCCTGCGAAGATACAAGATGAGGCTAAACACCTTGAAGTGTGTCTTCGGGGCCAGCCGCGGGAAGTTCCTTGGCCATCTCTTGACTCCGGCAGGGTGGAACCTAACCTAGACAAGGTAAAGGCCATCCTGGATTTGGAATCACCTCGCAATGCCAAAGAGGTCCAGCGCTTGACAGAAAAGCTGGCTGGGCTTAGCAGGTTCCTCTCCAGGTCAGGAGATAAATGTTCTTCATTCTTTAAGGTGCTGCGAGGGAACCAAAGGTTTGAGTGGACCGCCGAGTGCGAAGAAGCCTTTCAAGGGCTGAAGAGACTGCTCTCTCAGGCTCCTCTGCATCAGAGCCCAAAAGAAGGGGAGGACCTGACCTTGTACCTTGGAGTAGGAGCGGAGGCGGTAAGCTCTGTCCTAGTGAGGGAAGAAGGAAAGAAGCAATTGCCCATCTAGTACGTCAGCCGGATATTGAATAAAGCAGAGCTCCGCTACACCATCCTCGAAAAGCTAGCTTACGCTTGGGTCATCTCTGCAAGGAAACTCCAGCCATACTTTCAAGCACATTCGATTATTGTGTTGACCTACCATCCTCTTCGCAAGATCTTCGAAGGAGTGGAGCACTCGGGGAGACTTGCTAAGTAGTCTATTGAACTAAGCGAGTTCGACATCTCTTTTCTTCCGAGACTCTGCATCAAGGCGCAAGCAGTGGCGGACTTTCTGGCAGATTATGTTGTTGAAGTCGAGGAGGGAGAGCAGCAGCGACAGGAAGCGTGGAAGATGATGATCGATGGGGCCTCGGGAAAACATTCCCTCGGGGGAGGAGTGGTGTTGATCAGCCCCAGGGAGTCGCGATAGAGCTGGCGGTGGCTTAACATTTTCCAGTAACCAACAACCAAGTGGAGTATGAGGCCGTGATCGCCGTCCTTCGCTTGGCAAATGAGCTTGAGATTTAGGATGTGGAGGCCTTCACTGATTCAAAGGTAGTAGCGTCGCAGATCCGAGGGGAGTTCGAGGCTCGGGAACCTACCCTCATAAAATACCTATCCAAGGTAAGGGAGATCATCGGTGGGTTCTGGTCGTTCTCAATCCAACATGTTCCAAGTGAAGAAAGTATAGTCGCCAATCGATTGGCTAAGTTTGGACCTCAGGGAGGCGGGACCTTGACGGAGCTATTTCGACCGGCTATCGAGGAAGGAGAGTTGATGGTATTGGATCGGCGACCCTCGTGGGTGGATCCATTGGTGGCCTTCCTAACCATCGGTGAACTTCCCGAGGGGACCAAGGACGGGAAAAGCTTTAGGCGCAAGACAGCTCACTACCTGATGGTAGAAGGGGGCCTGCATCGTAAGATGTTGTCAGGGCTCCTAACTAGATGTGTGACCGAAGAAGAGATCCCAAGGATCTTGGGAGAGGTGCACTCGGTCGAATGCGGCAGTCATTCTGGAGGGAGGATGTTGGAGGCAAGGGTGGTCAGGTAGGGGTACATCTGGCCCACCCTAAGGATGGATACCGCGGAGTTTGCAAGGAGATGTCAAAAGTGTCAGCTCTGCGCCCCCTTCAGCTTTTGGCGGCTCAAAGGCTACGAAGCATCACGGCGCCGTGGCCGTTCGCTATCTGGGGGATGGATTTAGTTGGACTTTTTCCTCCGGCTAGTGGACAGAGGAAGTTCCTCTTGGTCATGGTCGATTATTTCTCAAAGTGGCTAGAGGTTAAGGCCTTGGCCAAGGTCACCTCGCAAGTTATAGGAAACATCATCTGGGGGGAGATCATATGCAGACACGGGTTGCCTCAAGCGATAGTGACAGACAACGACCCCCAGTTTTCCAGTGAAGAGTTCATCAGCTTCTGCGCCCAATTGGGGATAGACCTCAGATTTGCCTCTGTCCACCACCCCCGGAGTAATGGCCAGGTGGAAGAGGCAAACAAAATCATTGTAAACCTGATCAAAAAGAAGGTGGAGAACTTAAAAGTAAATTGGGTGGATCAAATCCCATCGGTCCTGTGGGCCTTGCGAACAACCCCGAACACGGCCGCCGGTGAGACCCCCTTCAAGCTTTCTCACGGGTGTGAGGCGGTCCTACCAGTAGAGTTCGAGGTTCGGTCCCCGCGGGTCACAACCGCGGGAGAAGGAGATGAGACTTGGAGGTTGGAGAATGAAGAGGGGCTACGCCTTTCTCTAGACATGGTGGAAGAACTACGAGATGTGGAAGCTATCAGGCAAGAAGAGATCAAGAAGCGGATGGACAAGTATTTTGGTAAGCATGTCAGGGTCAAGCAGTTTACTGAAGGAGATCTGGTGCTGAGAAAGGTTGACGCGGCAGGAAGGTCGGCTCCCGTGGGCAAGCTCAATCCGAACTGGGAAGGGCCATACATAGTGAAGGAAGTCCTTGCAACAGGAGGTTACTACCTCCAGGATGTGGATGGGAGAGCCTTAAGCCACACTTGGAGCGGTGATGACCTGAAATGCTTCTACCCATGAAATGGGAATGATGTAATTATGTATCTCGAAATTAAACTTATTATGCTGCATTAGTTGACTTGATATTCTCTGGATTATGGTGAAATTTTTTATAATATGACGTAATTATGTGTTTTGTAATACCTCGAGCTCGGCTCGACCCCAGGTAGACCCGCTGCGTAGGCTCTCATCTAGCTGGCAGGTCCGTTGGCTCGCCTGTTGGGGATAGGTTTGGTTTGCGAAATTCATCGGCACCCCGAGCTCGGCTCTGCCGCAGGTAGACCCGCTGCGCAGGCTCTCATCTAGCTGGCAGGTCCGAAGGCTTACCTGTGGGGGATTGGTTTGGTTTGGTAACTTCATCGACACCCCGAGCTCGGCTCGGCCCCAGGTAGACCCGCTGTGCAGGCTCTCATCTAGATGACAAGTCCGAAGGCTCCCTGTGGGGGATAGGTTTGGTTTGAGAACTTCATCGGCACCCCGAGCTCGCCTCGGCCCCAGGTAGACCCGCTACGCAGGCACTCATCTAGCTGGCAGGTTCGAAGGCTCGCCTGTGGGGGAAAGGATTGGTTTGGTAACTTCATCGGCACCCCGAGCTCCGCTCGGCCCCAGGTAGACCCGCTGCGCAGGCTCTCATCTAGCTGGCAGGTCCGAAGGCTCGCCTGTGGGGGATTGGTCTGGTTTGAGAACTTCATCGGCACCCCGAGCTCGGCTCGGCCCCAGGTAGACCCGCTGCGCAGGGTCTCATCTAGCTGGAAGATCCGAAGGCTCGCCTATGGGGGAAAGTTTTGGTTTGGTAACTTCATCGGCACCACGAGCTCGGTTCGGCACCAGGTAGAACCGCTGCGCAGGCTCTCATCTAGATGGCAGGTCAGAAGTCTCGCCTGTGGGGGATAGGTTAGGTTTGAGAACTTCATCGGCACCCCAAGCTCGGCTCGGCCCCAGGTAGACCCGCTGCACTGGCTCTCATCTAGCTGGCAGGTCCGAAGGCTCGCCTATGGGGGATATGTTTGGTTTGAGAACTTCATCGGCACCCAAAGCTCGGCTCGGCCCCAGGTAGACACGCTGCGCAGGCTCTCATCTAGCCGGCAGGTCCAAAGGCTCGCCTGTGGGGGATAGGTTTGGTTTGAGAACTTCATCGGCACCCCGAGCTCAGCTCAGCCCCAGGTAGACCCGCTGCGCAGGCTCTCATCTACCTGGCAGGTCCGAAGGCTCGCCTGTGGGGGATAGGTTTGGTTTGAGAACTTCATCGACACCCCGAGCTCGGCTCGGCCCCAGGTAGACCCGCTGCGCAGGCTCTCATCTAGCTAGCATGTCCGAAGGATCTCCTATGTGGGATAAGTTTGGTTTGTTAACTTCATCAGCACCCCGAGCTCGGCTCGGCCCCGGGTAGACCCGCTGCGCAGGATCTCATCTAGCTGGCAGGTCCGAAGGCTCGCCTGTGGGGGATAGGTTTGGTTGGAGAACGTCATCGGCACCCCGAGCTCGACTCGGCCCCAGGTAGACCCGCTGCGCAGGCTCTCATCTAGCTGCCAGGTCCAAAGGCTCGCCTATGGGGGATAGGTTAGGTTTGGTAACTTCATCGGCACCCCGAGCTCTACTCGGCCCCAGGTAGACCCGCTGCGCAGGCTCTCATCTAGCTGGCAGGTCCAAAGGCTCGCCTATGGGGGATAGGTTTGGTTTGGTAACTTCATCGGCACCCCGAGCTCTACTCGGCCCCAGGTAGACCCGCTGCGCAGGCTCTCATCTAGCTGGCAGGTCCGAAGTCTTGCTTGTGGGTGATAGGTTTGGTTTGGTAACTTCATCGTCACCCCGAGCTCTGCTCGGCCCCAGGTAGACCCGCTGCGCAAGCTCTCATCTAGCTGGCAGGTCCAAAGGCTCGCCTATGGGGGATAGGTTTGGTTTGAGAACTTCATCGGCGTCCCGAACTCGGCTCGACCCCAGGTGGACCCGCTGTGCAGGCTCTCGTTAGCTGGCAAGCCCGAGGGCTCGCCTGGGAAGGGAAGTTTTTGATCCTAAGAAACGCACCCGGAACGCGGGATGAAAAGAGGTAAGGCCCCTTCAGGCAGGAGAGGCCTCAGCCAAAGGAGATCTCGGCAGGAAAGTCCTCGCCAAAGAGATCTCGCCAAAGGAAGCTCTCGGCAAGAAGACTCCTGACGGTATCTTGGACGAACAGCGAGAGGTGTTGAGCGAAAGCTTCGGAAAGTTTGCGCAAGCTAAAGGGGGACAACCTCCCCTTAAAGGTCCCGCGATCCATGTTCCTGGCAGATGGTTTTCGGTAGAATGCGGGAACGAAACGTCTAAGCCCAGGGCTCTTTTGACAGGTTCCCGCCTATCCATCACTAAGGGAGACTACCCTAGGGAGGCAAAGGGCCTCAGCGGGAGCGTGCTTAAGAAGCACTCGGCCACAACAATTGTATCAAATGCATTTGCAATAAAAAGAAAATGGCATGAATACAAAATATTTACAAAGTATTTTATATAGTTATAGACCTAGAGCGCTCTCGCTCAGTACAACGAAAAGAAAAAAAGGAGAAGGGGGCCCCTCTGGGAGACAAGCTGTACCCCTCAGAGCTCCCGCTTGAACTCCCGCTGGAGCTCTCGCCTAAGCTCTCACCGAATGTCTCGCCACCCGCGGCAGAGGATTTCGGGACATCCGACGGCGGTGAATCAGGCGCGCCTGGGGGCTTCGGGACAGGCTCAAAGAGCCAAGGGACGAGCTGATGAGCAGTAATAGTCTTGCCCCTCCCATCCAAGCAACCAACATCCCGCATCATCTCTAGAATCAGCTTGACTGTGGCTTGCTCGTTGGCCTGGAGGAGCTTGTCGATGTCGTAGAATGAGTAGTAGCGCCTCTTCAACCTTTCTTCCATGGGAGGGGGCGCATTATCCTCCAGGCATAGGATCTGGTCCCTCAACAGGACGTTCTCATATCGCGCCTGGGCCAGCTCCGCACGAAGCGCCACGGCTTGAGCGGAATCCTGTATAGCGAGAAGCTAGCTTGAAAGGAAAAGAATGAAGTTGAAATCTGTAGTGGCGAGAGCGAGTGCTGAGAAAGGTCTCGCTTACCTCTTCCACCAGACATGAAGACAGCTGTTGCCTGGCTTCTGCTAGCTCCTCCTTCAAGGTAGCCGCCTCAGCCACCGCGCCCTCCCTGGCCTTGAACATATCCTGGAAGTTGCGGTCAAAGGTGATGCTCCGACGAGCACACATATGCGTAAGCTCCATCCCGCGCATCAGAGCCCGGGTGGAGTCATAAGCCAGGTGCCTGGTGGTCATCCTGTCATAGACACTGGCGTTCTCCCGGCTGTAGAGGCAGTAGCCCAAGGCGAGGGCCTCGCTGGTGACCTCATCTCGCTCCGCCTAGCTAGGCAGAAGAGACGAGATTGAGACCCTGTTGATGTCAGGGTCCCACTGAAGCAGCGGCTTGTTTTCCGCATCCAGACACTTCATGTCGAGACCAAAATTGCGGTGACACCGCGACACCTCTCCAGGCGGGGGCTTGGCAGAGGTCTCGGCGGTAGCTCCCTCGCCATCCACTCTACCGGGGACCGGGGTGTTCTCGGCAGGTGCCTCGGCGCCACCCCTCGTAGCCGCGATCTCGCTAACGACTACAAGATCTCTTCAAAGGAGCGGCCTGCAGCGAGAGGTTGGGAGGGCGGCACCACAACGGCTTTACCCTTCTCAGCGGCAGTTATTTTGGGCCTCTTGAGCGGTGGGGGCAGCGGGGAGCCTGGCTTTCGCTTCCCGGAGCCGGTCGAAGGAAGCGGGGCGGGTTCATCCCGCCAAGCTTGCGCCGCGGCCTTTGCGAGAGTCAGCGGGTCACTCCCAGATTAGCCCTCGGTAGCGCGAGCCTCGTTGAATGGTTGGTGTAGGGGGCTCTCGCGCTCTCCAGCGAAAGCGACAGCACTCAGTTCTAACCTTAAAAAGGAAGGGAATAACGAGACAAGGGTGAGACCTTACCTTCGCGCGGAGGTACGGGGAGGACTGAATCAATGTCTCACCGGAGGAATTGGACGTCAAAGTCCTTGGTTCCGAAGAACTCAAGTAGGGCGCTCTCGCGGAAGCCCAAGGATGGTGACTTATAAGCGGCGTCCTCATATTGAATGGGCGCGAGGGGAATGTAACGCCCCGAAACTCAAAGGAGCAAAGGGGGACGTTTTGGGCCAGTTTGGGTTCTGGCTGCAGGCACACGGCCTGGGACATGGGCGTGTCCCAGGGCGTGTCAATCCTGTGTCGACACTAAGACGGTAAGTCGACACTTTGGGCTCGACATTGTGTCGAGACTGGGCACACGGCCTGCGACACGGGCGTGTCGCAGGGCGTGTCGACCCGTGTCGACACTTAGCCGCGAAGTCGACACTCTGCTTCGACGAAGTGTCGAGACATGGGCACACGGCCTGCGATACGGGCGTGTCGCATGGCGTGTCGACCCGTGTCGACACTCGTCCCGGGAAGTCGACACTTTGGTGTCGACAATGTGTCGAGACAAGGCACACGGCCTAGGACACGGGCGTGTCCAAGGCCGTGTCAACAGGTCGACGATCTTCGCTCGACGAAGTGTCGAGTGTCGAGACCGTGTACACGTCCTGGGGTCCAGGCGTGTTGAGGTGATACGGGTAAGGATACGGGCGTGTCCTAGAACCCGTGCAGTGCTCGGGTTGATTTTGGGGAAAATCATGGGGTACACGGCCGGTCACACGGCCGTGTCAGGTGGAACATGGGCGTGTCAGCTCGAACACGGGCGTGTTCGATACCCGTGTGAGGTTCCAGGTGATTCGATTTTGACGGCAAATGAGGCACACGGCCCTGGACACGGGCGTGTGCCAGGTCGTGTTCGGTCCAGATTGGGCATTTCAGCCCCGAATCGAAGCCGTTCATTTCTTTAACTAAAGATCCAACGGCTGGGGGTTGTTCCTGAAGGGATATACCCGTGAATGGACTTGGAAAACCCTTACTTTTCATAAGTTTCATCTTTCTAAATCCTTAGAGAGAGAGGAGAGCCAAGGGAGGAAGAAGAGCTAGATCCCGCCATTGGAGGAGCTTCGGAGCTCCGAATCGCGAGCCGACTCCGGATCTACGGAGGCAACGCTAGTGCGGTGGTTTTCATCCGATTACTTATCAATGGCGCCAAAGAGGAACGCAAGGGTAACGATCCTCATCTTGAGCATGAGTAGCTCTCTTTCTTTGTATAGGAAGCCCGCTCTCGCGAGTTTGCGGAGAGTTGGAGGCGTTCCTTCGGGTAGATATGTGAAGTCCCCGTTGTTTAGAGTCCGTAAGCGAGAACGGACATAGGCATGATGTGTGAAGCCTACCCGGACATGTTGGTCTGGATCGGTGATGTTGCATTGCATAATGCCGGAGAAGACTTCGTGCTATTGGTTGTTTTTCGGGTTTTCTACGCAGTAGATTGCAGCAGGGAGCCTTGGGGACTAACCCAAAGGTGCACCCGGAAAACTGGGCGGATACGAGATCTTGCCAACTTGGTGGCCTGAGAGCCAGCTTGAACATAATCTGATTATGTGAAATGTGATGGAAATGCGACTCGGGAGAAGTTTGACCTGCGCATATGGTTTAAATTACCGTTGCGGGCGCATATGGTTTAAATTACCGTTGCGTTGTGAGCACGGGTTAAATGGAACCGTACTCGTTCTATGTCGGTTCGGATTAGAGCCGTTGGCATAGATGAGTGTCTTCGACGGTCTATGGTTTTAATTATCGTGACCCATGCCGGGAAGACAAACTGCTCATTGTTTGGCCGTCCAAAGGGGATGGTGGTGAGTCGGCAGACTTAGACTGCGTTCACCGAGAATGTGCCCTGAGTGCACGGGGTGTGTGGCCGTTGAGCCTCCGCCTGTGATGAAATGGCTATATATATATTGCTCGCTTATGCTAATGAAATGCAGGGAAGGAGCATCGCCGCCCCGAGTTGGGGGCGGGATCGTTATAATTTGGTCAGCATTGCTGACCGTTGCCTTGTTTTACCACCGTGCGGTGGTTTGTGCTTGCAGGTGCAGCTGGACCAAGCGGTCAATAGCGGGCTAAAGCCCGAATGCGAAGCCGGCCCTTGAAGGCCTAAATTGGAAGTGTTTACTGTTTTATTCATGTATGACCGGCCTGCGTGCCGTGGTTTGTAAAACATGTAATATTCAAGTGAAACATTTTGTAAGGCCTTAAGGCTTGTTTTGGGTATTTTGTATAACATTCCTATTTCGTATTAGTGGACATTCGTGTTTTGATGCTGGGTTCTTGTTTACAACTTTTATAAACTGCTTCCGCTAGAATGCTCTGTGTAGGACGTTGAGATTGGTTGGATGGTTTCCATAAGTAACCACCCGGTCTGTCTATGGTATATGGCGTCGGGCCCCGGCCGGACCTACTGCTATATGCTATGCGACGGATAGGGGGGGGGGGTTGTTACAATTTGGTATCAGACTACTGGTTTTGGTTGGGCTTAAACTGAATTCGTGGTCGAATTCTTTTTAAGGGGTGGTGAGCACATTGTGTGCGTCATCATTATAATGGTAAAAGAACCCATGAATGTCCACTTAGGAATGAAAAATACTCGTGTTTGAGGAACCTGCGTGTTCCTATAATTGCTGTTTGCAATTTGTTTGGTCGCTTAACGGTGTTTTATACCACTATAGGTGACCAGAAGTGGTGTTGGGCCGTCAGAATGCCGAGTTTCTGAGGCTAGTAGTGCACCGGAAGTTGCTCCCGCAACACCTCTGTCGGCTGAAAATATTCGATTGGTGGCTGAAGCGGTGTTGGCCGTGATTAATGCGCAGCCTGGAAGGCAAATGCAGCAGCCCTCTCCTGTGATGGAGCAAGAACCTCTGCAAGATGCTGAGCCGAGGAGAGTGGAGCAAGTGGTTGTGGAACCGGTAGTGCCAAGGAGGGCAACTGAGAGGCAGCTAAAGCATGTAATGAGCTTTAACCCTCCGTTATTCTCGGGGTTGGGAACCCCATCTCAGGCTGAAGACTTGCTCTCCAGGGTGAAGAGAGTCATGACAGCAACAAAGACGGAGGAGTGGCAAATGACCACCATCGCTACGTTCCTTCAGGACGGTGAAGCGAGGATGTGGTGGGAAGGATTGGAGCTGCACTTGCTGAGAGGTAGGCAACTTGGTGATGTCTCGATAGAGGAGTTCTCGAGGTTGTTCTTGGCTAGATACCTTCCTTCGACGCAGAAGATAGCGTTGGAGAATGAATTTCTGAAGTTGGTTCAGGGTGAGAAGAGCGTGGATGAATATCTCCATGAGTTCACCCGTTTGAGTCGATATGCTAGCTCAACCATCATGGATGAGGAGCGCAAGACTAATCGCTTCTATGAAGGGTTGAGAGATGAGTTGAGATTACTACTCTCGGGGCCAATGACGCAGGGTATCTTAACCTTGGTCAATACTGCCCGGTCCTTGGAGAAGGACATGAAGAATGTGCAGGCAAAGAAAAGCTTGGGCGAGAAGAAATCTGGGTTCAAAGTGCCGACTACTTCAAAGGCTGGCTATCAAAGATTCTTTAAGAAGCATAGGACTTCGGGTCCAGCTCCTTCTGGTGCTTCTGGGGCGACTACGAGTCGGACTCCGGGCGCGTGTTTTACTTGTGGCAAGACGGGGCATTTTGCCCGTGACTGTTGGAGCGGACGTCCCAAGTCCGAAAGAAGGCCAGGAGCTACTTATGAAGAGAAGGGTAAGGCGGTGGAGTCGACCGCATCCCATTATGCTCCGGCCCAACCAAGGGTCTATAATCTTGGCCAACAGAGGCCATCAAACAAGCTGATGTGGTGACAGGTACGGTTTAATTTATAGCAAGTCAATTTCTTTAAATACTTGTTATGCACATGTTATCTTACCACTACTTGTTTAGGATTTGTATTGATTTGTGAGAATCCAGCACGAGCACTCTTCGATACGGGAGCTTCACACTCCTTCTTGTCCGAAGGATTTATATCACGCATCGGAGTCCCTTCTTCGATGGCAAAGGATAAGCTGGATGTGTTGTTGCCCAATGGGTGTTCGATGCGAGCGGATAGGATCTGCGATGTTGCGATTCGTATTAGGGAGCAGGAGTTCGACCTACGGGCGTCTTTACTTCCGTTGGTGGAGTTCGACGTCATATTTGGCATGGACTGGCTCTCGGAGCAGCAGGCCCATATAGATTGCGGTAGCAAGGAAGTCAAGCTGGGAGCAAGTCGGGAAACGACTTTTACGGGCTTAAAGGGGTCGAGCAAGACGTTGATGTCTGCTCTTCAGGTGGTGAAGGCGGTTCGTGCTGGTGTAGAACTGTTCTTTACACTAGTGGAGGTTGCAAAGCCGAAGCCCGCGTTGGATTGTATTTCAGTGGTATCGGAATACCCTGATGTGTTCCCCGCAGATCTTCCTGGAGCCACGCCTCAGCGGGAAATAGATTTTACGATCGAGCTGGTGCCAGGTGCAAAGCCTGTGTCACGATCTCCGTATCGGCTAGCGCCTAAAGAAATGGCGGAGCTGAAAGTTCAACTGCAAGAGTTGTTGGAGCAAGGGTATGTGCGCCCGAGTTCTTCGCCTTGGAGCGCACCGGTCCTCTTTGTTAAGAAGCAGGACGGAAGCTTGATGCTATGTATTGATTATCGGGAGCTAAACAAGCTGACGGAGAAGAACAAGTACCCGATCCCCCGGATTGATGATCTCTTTGATCAGTTAGTCGGGTCGACGGTGTACTCGAAGTTGGATCTCAAGGCTGGGTACTATCAGCTGCGAATAAGGGAGAGTGATATCCCGAAGACAGCGTTTAGTACGAGATACGGGCATTATGAGTTTACGGTCGTTTGGGCTGACTAATGCGCCGTCAGTGTTCATGGATTTGATGAACAGGACTTTCAGGGAGTACTTGGACCATTTCGTGATCGTCTTCATCGACGATATTTTGGTGTACTCGCAAAGTGAGGAAGATCACTTCAAGCATCTTCATTTGGTGTTGGAGACACTCAGGAGAAATCAGTTGTATGTCAAGTTCTCGAAGTGCGAGTTTTGGCTATCCTCAGTAGCGTTCCTCGGGCATATAGTGAGTGGAGAGGGTATTGCTGTGGATCCGGCGAAGATTGTTGCGATACGGGAGTGGCCTGAGCTTGCTACTATAGCGGAAGTCCGGAGTTTTCTGGGGCTTGCCGGCTATTATAGGCACTTCGTAGAGAACTTCTCGCGGATAGCGTTACCTCTCACTACTTTGACGAGGAAGGAGCATAAGTTCGTTTGGACGCCGGAGTGCACGCGAGCTTTTGAGGAATTAAAGTGTCGGTTGACCACGGCGCCTGTGCTGAGTTCGCCATATGGAACCGAAGGCTATGAGATATATAGCGATGCTTCGGGCAGCGGTTTGGGTTGCGTGCTACTATAACACGGAAGCGTGATAGCTTATGGCTCGAGACAGCTAAAAGTGCACGAGAGGAATTATCCGGTCCATGACTTGGAGTTAGCGGCCGTGATTTTTGCTTTGAAGCTGCTGTGAGGCACTATTTGTACGGTGTGAAGATTGATATCTACACCGATCACAAGAGCCTGAAGTATCTTATTGATCAGAAGGATCTGAATATGCGGCAGCGTAGATGGATGGAGTTCCTGGGGGACTATACATTCAAGATCCACTACGTGCCTGGCAAAGGGAATGCGGTTGCGGACGCGTTGAGTCGCCGAGCCCCAGCTCAAGCCAATTGGCTATCGGTGCATGATGAGCGGTTGGTGCGGGAGTTGGAGGCGTTGGAGATTGTTTGTGTGGACAGACAATCAAGTGCTGAAGCAGTTCTGAATTGGACTGAAGTCCAATATGACCTGGCTGATCGTATTCGGCAGGCTTTGGATATGGATGCTCATATGAAGCAGTTCATGGTAGAGGCTCTGGATGGGTCAAATTCCCAATTCGTCGTGGAGGACAGATTGCTTTGGAAAGACGGTCGTTTGTGCGTCTCAAGTGTGGGCAATTTGCGGGTGGAGTTGTTGTACGAGGCACATCATACCAAGTACTTGATTCACCCGGGGAGCACGAAGATGTACCGTGATGTGAAGAAACTGTTTTGGTGGCCGGGTTTGAAAAAGGATGTGGCGCTATACGTGGCGAAGTGCCAAACTTGCGCCTTGGTAAAGGCGGAGTGCCAAAAGCCGGGAGGATTTCTTAAGTCCTTACCTATTCCGGAGTGTAAATTTGACGACATCTCTATGGACTTTGTGCACGGTTTGCCAAGGTCGCAGAAGGAAAACGACGCCATTTGGGTGGTTGTTGATCGATTAACGAAGGTGTCGCATTTTATTCCGCATAGGAAGGATGATCCGGTGGAGAAGTTGGTAAAGCTCTATGTAGATAACATTGTACGGCTTCATGGTGTACCCCGCAGCATTGTGAGTGACCGAGATGGGCGGTTCACGTCCAATGATTGGAGGCTGGTGCAACAAATGTTGGGAACAAAGTTGAAATTCAGCACAGCCTTCCATCCGCAAACGGATGGGCAGACCGAGAGGGTCAATCGAACCATGGAAGACATGCTCCACATGTGCGTCTTGGATTTTGGAAAGCAGTGTGAAGACCACCTTTATTTGGTGGAGTTCGCATACAACAACAGCTACCAAGCGAGTATTCAAATGGCGCCCTTCGAGGCCCTATATGGTAGAAAATGTCGGACGCTGTTGTCTTGGTTAGAAACGGGTGAGTCAAAGTTGTATAAGCGATCAGAAGTGGAGGATGCTACTTCTTTGGTGAGAACCATTCGGGAGAGGTTGCTTATCGCTCAGGACCGGCAAGCAAAGTACTATAATGCCAAGCACAGGAATGTGGAGTTCGCTGTGGGCGATTATGTATACTTAAAGATCAAGTCATTCAAGGGTGTCTCGCGGGTGCGACGATTGAAAAAGCTAAGCCCGAGGTACCTTGGACCGTTTGAGGTTTTAGAGCGAGTTGGTGAAGCGGCCTATAGGTTGAAGCTTTCAGTGGAGCTAAGTGGTTTACATGATGTATTCCATATTTCGGTGCTTCGGAAGGCGGTACAAGAGACTACGCAAGTGATCGCGGTCGATTAAGTGCCGGTGGATAGTGGGCTAACGACAAAGGTCAAGCCCATGCGGATTGAGGACTCGGAGGTCAAGCGGCTACGCAATAAAGAGATCAGGATGGTCAAGGTCCGGTGGGACAATTGCGGTCGTGAGGAGCTCTCTTGGGAGCAAGAGCAGACTATGCTTGACGAGTATCCGGAGTTGTTCCGCTCAGGTACAAATTTTGGTTTTGTACATGTCTTTCATTTATGTAATTTCGTGGACGAAATTATTTTAAGAGGGGGAGAGTTGTAACGCCCCGAAACTCAAAGGAGCAAAGGGGGACATTTTGGGCCAGTTTGGGTTCTGGCTGCAGGCACACGGCCTGGGACACGGGCGTGTCCCAGGCCGTGTCAAGCCTGTGTCGACACTAAGACGGGAAGTCGACACTTTGGGCTCGACATTGTGTCGAGACTGGGCACACGGCCTGCGACACGGGCATGTCGCAGGGCGTGTCGACACGTGTCGACACTTAGCCGTGAAGTCGACACTCTGCTTCGACGAAGTGTCGAGACATGGGCACACGACCTGCGACACGGGCGTGTCGCAGGGCGTGTCGACCCGTGTCGACACTCATCCCGGGAAGTCGACACTTTGGTGTCGACAATGTGTCGAGACAAGGCACACGGCCTAGGACACCGGCATGTCCAAGGCCGTGTCAACAGGTCGACGATCTTCGCTCGACGAAGTGTCGAGTGTCGAGACCGTGTACACGACCTGGGGTCCAGGCGTGTTGAGGTGACACGGGTAAGGACACGGGCGTGTCCTAGAACCCGTGCAGTGCTCGGGTTGATTTTGGGGAAAAATCATGGGGTACACGGCCGGTCACACGGCCGTGTCAGGTGGAACACGGGCGTGTCAGCTCGAACATGGGCGTGTTCGATACCCGTGCGAGGTTCCAGGTGATTCAATTTTGACGGCGAATGAGGCACACGGCCCTGGACACGGGCGTGTGCCAGGCCGTGTTCGGTCCAGATTGGGCATTTCAGCCCCGAATCGAAGCCGTTCATTTCTTTAACTGAAGATCCAACGGCTGGGGGTTGTTCCTGAAGGGATATACCCGTGAATGGACTTGGAAAACCCTTACTTTTCATAAGTTTCATCTTTCTAAATCCTTAGAGAGAGAGGAGAGCCAAGGGAGGAAGAAGAGCTAGATCCCGCCATTGGAGGAGCTTCGGAGCTCCGAATCGCGAGCCGACTCCGGATCCACGGAGGCAACGCTAGTGCGGTGGTTTTCATCCGATTACTTTTCAATGGCGCCAAAGAGGAATGCAAGGGTAACGATCCTCATCTTGAGCATGAGTAGCTCTCTTTCTTTGCAGAGGAAGCCCGCTCTCGCGAGTTTACGGAGAGTTGAAGGCATTCCTTCGGGTAGATATGTGAAGTCCCCATTCTTTAGAGTCCGTAAGCGAGAACGGACATAGGCATGATGTGTGAAGCCTACCCGGACATGTTGGTCTGGATCGGTGATGTTGCATTGCATAGTGCCGGAGAAGACTCCGTGCTATTGGTTGTTTTTCGGGTTTTCTACGCGGTAGATTGCAGCAGGGAGCCTTGGGGACTAACCCAAAGGTGCACCCGGAAAACTGGGCGGATACGAGATCTTGCCAACTTGGTGGCCTGAGAGCCAGCTTGAACATAATCTGGTTATGTGAAATGTGATGGAAATGGGACTCGGGAGAAGTTTGACCTACGCATATGGTTTAAATTACCGTTGCGGGCGCATATGGTTTAAATTACCGTTGCGTTGTGAGCACGGGTTAGATGGAACCGTACCCGTTCTATGTCGTTCGGATTAGAGTCATTGGCATAGATGAGAGTCTTCGGCGGTCTATGGTTTTAATTACCGTGACCCATGCCGGGAAGACAAACTACACATTGTTTGGCCGTCCAAAGGGGATGGTGGTGAGTCGGCAGACTTAGACTGCGTTCACCGAGAATGTGCCCTGAGTGCATGAGGTGTGTGGCCGTTGAGCCTCCGCCTGTGATGAAATGGCTATATATATATTGCTCGCTTATGCTAATGAAATGAAGGGATGGAGCATCGCCGCCCCGAGTTGTGGGCGGGATCGTTATAATTTGGTCAGCATTGCTGACCGTTGCCTTGTTTTGCCACCGTGCGGTGGTTTGTGCTTGCAGGTGCAGCTGGACCAAGCGGTCAATAGCGGGCTAAAGCCCGAATGCGAAGCCGGCCCTTGAAGGCCTAAATTGGAAGTGTTTACTGTTTTATTCATGTATGACCGGCCTGCGTGCCGTGGTTTGTAAAACATGTAATATTCAAGTGAAACATTTTGTAAGGCCTTAAGGCTTGTTTTGGGTATTTTGTATAACATTCCTATTTCGTATTAGTGGACATTCGTGTTTTGATGCTGGGTTCTTGTTTACAACTTTTATAAACTGCTTCCGCTAGAATGCTCTATGTAGGACGTTGAGATTGGTTGGATGGTTTCCATAAGTAACCACCCAGGTCTGTCTGTGGTATATGGCGTCGGGCCCCGGCCGGACCTACTGCTATATGCTATGCGACGGATAGGGGGGGTGTTACAGGGCACGTTCCCTAAATCACCGAAAACGAAGATAAACCTCTTGCCCCAGTGGTGGTGCTTGTTGGTGAGACCGGTGGTCTTGAGCAGCTGCCCTGAAAAAAAGACCACCCCTCCCTTGGCGCGGAAGGTGAACAGCTTCCGGAAGATTGGAAGGCTGAACTCGATCCTCTCGGATCGCATATAGCAGATAAAGGCCACCAGAATCGCGACCGAGTTTTGATATAGTTGTGCGGGAACCATTCCATAGTACCGGAGGGCCTGGCGCATCTAGGGCCACAGCGGGAAGCGGAAGCTCACCTCGAAGTGCTCATGGGGGATGGCAAGCTCCCCCTCCCCCACGCTGTTTACCTTTTCATGGTTGTCGGGTGATGTAGGCTAGCGGGGCGCAATATCCGGCACTTTCTAGCGACTAAATCTACCCCCACACGATCTAATTTGGAAACACCACACGCGAGCGCAGCCACAGTTTAATTTAACGTTTATCGTCACACAACGACGTGAGGATCGCGAACCCTCTTAGGATCAAATAGTGACTAGAGGCCACTATCCTTTCCGGCGAAATGAACCCACACGGCTCGGTCGAGTGAAGTCGCACCAAGGAGATCCACCAAAGAAAATGATCCGGAAAGTGGTTGATCTCCCCCGACTAAAGAAAACCAAAGGTCACCACCCTTCTTCGGTTGCGAGAAACTCGGAAAATCGAATGCGAAAATCAAGTGGAAGTACTTCGATGAATAAAATTTCAGATCTCACACCAACACTTTCTCACAAGAAATATGCGGAGGATGTAGAAGAAGCACACAAGATAGAGAAGAGGAATCGTTACCCCAACTCGTAGATAGTTGCACGTGGAGAATCGCTCAACCACGGATCCGCCGGAGTCACACCGGATGGAGCTTGCACGTCCACCTTCAACGGAGTCACACCGCGAAGCTCCCACGCCGGAAGAGGGAGAGGCGGCCTGCACTTGGCCGAAACCCTCAAGGGGCGGGCAAAGGGGGGCGGCGGAAATGAGGGGGGAGCTCTCAAGGCTGAAATCTTTTTTTTTAGGTTATAATCATCATGCCAAAACAAGGGAGTGGATGCCTTATATATATGGCCCACTCTAAATAAAAGTTTACATAAAAATAATGCAGAAATTAAAAGCATTTTGGAGGCTAAATGCAGGCCACCAAATAACAAAAACATAGCATAAACTTGTTATCCGCAGCCCGGCAGTTTTAATGACAACAACGTCATTTAATGATGATATCTCGCGAGCGAAGATGGTAGCGGGAAGGGGTGCGGCGCCGCGCTCCCACGCCTTTATTTCGCCGCAGATCTTTGCTTTGTAATGGCGGCGTGTCATCCGTAAGCGCTTCAACATCAACGGCCGCGGGTTGGAGAGGGTCGGCTCCGTCAATCCTCCCCGTCTCAAAAGGACTCATCACCGAGGAGTTGGCGTCTTTGTAGCGGCGGAGGAGAGCATCATCCAGGCGAGCCACATCAACTTCGGGAACCCATGAATCATCGGAGGATGGGCGATCACGCCAGTGAACCAAATAGCGGCGAGTGGTACCAAGTGGAGACGGGAGAACTTCATCGGCAAGGATCCTGTCTGGTAAGAAAGATGTCTTGGGAAAACTAGGAAAAGCATTAGTCGAAAAAGGTAAGACTGAAGCAAAAGCATCCACCAACGTACCTCCAACGGAATCCGAAGGAAGAGGCGATTCATGAGACCTTTCCCCCCCAAACCCAAGAGAAGAGCGAGAGGAAGAAGAGAAAGGGGAGTTGCATATTTCAAGTGGCGGAGAAGTATAAGGTGTTAAATCGGAAACATTAAAAATAGGGGATATACCCCAATCGGATGGTAAATCCAAAAGATACGCATTGTCGCCTAATTTCTTCGCAACTCGAAAGGGGCCGGCTCGCCGATTGGCCAACTTTTTGACGGTACCCGAAGGCATCCGCTCGGGAATGAGACGAACCAAAACCAAATCATCAACATTAAAATGGACGGCTCGGCGGTGCAAATTCGCGTGTAACTGATCGGACGTATATTGCGTGGCTAACACTTCTTGTATGTGTTTATGCAAATTTTGAAGGTGTTGGGCAAATTCCTGTGCGAAGTGACTTGATTTATAAGTGGGCGGGAGGGGAATCAAGTCAAGTGGCACGGGCGCCTTATAACCGTGCACAATCTCATTTGGCGACAACCCGGTAGACCTATTCTTAGAATTGTTGTAAGCGAGTTGTGCGTGCGGGAGAATGAGATCCCAAGTGCCTTTGTGCTCCCCAACAAGACAACGTAAAAGATTGCCCACGCTTCGATTTACGACTTCCGTTTGGCCATCCGATTGCGGATGGTAGGCGGACGAAAACAACAGTTTGGTTCCCATAAGTTTCCAAAGCGTCTTCCAAAAGTAACTAGTAAATTTGACGTCCCGGTCACTAACGATAGTTTTCGGAATGCCGCGGTGCCCGACAACTTCCTTAAAATAAATTTTAGCCATGTGCGAGGCGTCACTAGTTTTGCTACACGGAATAAAGTACGCCATCTTTGAAAATCGGTCTACAACTACCAAAATAGAGTCATGTCGGCGGAAGGTGGGCGGGAGGCCTAAGATGAAGTCCATACTCACATCCTCCCAAGGGATAGAAGGGATGGGTAGAGGGGTGTAGAGACCGGCGTTTGTTTTACTACCCTTAGCTAGTTGACAAGTACGACAACTACTAACGATTTTACCAACGAGAGACTTCAAACCCGGCCAATAAAATTTTTCCTCCACCAAAGCTAGCGTCTTATCCCGGCCAAAATGGCCACCAAGGCCCCCACCATGAAGTTCCCAAATGATATGATGGCGGAGGGAAGTTTGCGGGATGCACAACTTCGTGTGCTTAAATAAGTAACCATCCCGGATGTAGAATGCCGAAATAGTGGAGGGGGACTCCTCTTGGGTGGCAAAATAGATGTCCTTAAAGTCCGGACATGTCGCGTACTCGTCCTTAATGCGTTCAAAACCAATCACCTTAACGTGCATGGTGGACAATAGTAACGAGAGTCGGCTAAGGGCGTCGGCCACACGGTTGTTGGACCCCTTAAGATGCTTAAGAGTGAACGTGTACTCTTGGAGGAACGACACCCACTTAGCATGTCGGGGGCTGATTTTATGTTGGGAGTTAATAAAACGCAAAGCTTCATGATCCGAAAGTAGCACGAATTCCTTGGAAAGGAGATAGTGCCTCCAATAGTGTAAACTTCGGACCACCGCATAAAATTCCCGATCGTAATTGGAGTAGTTTAATTTAGCCCCGGACAACTTCTCACTAAAATAGCAAATGGGGTGACCCTCTTGGCTTAATACTCCTCCAATCCCAACCCCGGACGCATCGCATGCTAATTCAAACACCTTAGAGAAATCCGGTAAGCGTAGGAGGGGCGCTTCCGTCATGAGAGTTTTGATCGTTTGGAAGGCATGAGTGGCGGACTTAGTCCATTGGAAATCCCCCTTCTTCATGCACTCCGTCAAAGGAGCCATGATGCTACTAAAATTTTTAATAAAACGCCGATAAAAAGTAGCGAGTCCATGGAAACTTCTAACGTCACGGATGGACTTGGGCTCCGGCCACTCGTTAATAACTTGCACCTTTTTTGGGTCTACTCTAATGTCGTCCGCTCCCACAAGATATCCTAAGAACTCAACCTCACGGACAAGGAAGGTGCATTTCTTCAGATTTAAGAATAGTTTCTCCTTCCTCAAAGTAGTTAAGACTGCCCTCAAGTGATTGGTATGTTCAGTGGGCGTTAAGCTATACACCAAGATGTCGTCAAAATACACTACGACGAATTTTCCCATGAGGGGTTGGAATATTTGAGTCATCATCCGAGAAAATGTGCTTGGGGCATTAGAAAGTCCGAAGGGCATGACAAGCCACTCATATAAACCATCCTTAGTCTTGAACGCCGTTTTCCATTCATCCCCCTCTCGAATTCTAATTTGATGGTAGCCACTTTTGAGGTCCAGCTTGGAAAAGATCGTGGCTCCGGCAAGCATATCCAAGAGATCATCCAATCGGGGAATAGGGAACCTATATTTAATAGTGATCTTATTAATCGCCCTACTATCGACACACATCCGCCAAGTACCGTCCTTTTTGGGGGCTAACAGGGCCGGCACGGCACATGGGCTCAGGCTATGGCGGATGAACCCTTTAGTTAAGAGTTCCGATATTTGAGTTTGAAGCTCCTGATGCGCTGCCGGGTGGAGCCTATAATGGGGCTGATTCGGGAGTGAGGAACCTGGGACGAGATCTATGGCGTGTTGGATGTCGCGTAGAGGCGGCAAGATGGGGGGTAACTCGGCCGGATACACATCTTTATATTCCTCCAACAAGTGTTTTAAATCTTCCGGAAGCTCATCTAATTTATCACCATCCTCCTTACTACTCAAGAGCACAAGTGCATAGATCACGCCATCTAGAAATGGGACGCGGGTGAACTCCTTTCGTCCTATTAAGTGCAAGGCTTTCTTCTCCACGGGTACGAGGGTATCCTTGGACGGAATAGTCGGGTCCTTCGGTGGCGTTGGTTTTAAGGTAATAATTTTCCCCTTAAACTTAAACTCATAAGTATTAGCCCTACCGAAGTGAGTCACGTCGTGATCATATAGCCAAGGCCGGCCAAGAAGGACGTGACATGCATCCATGGGGATGACATCACACCACACTTGCTCGGAATAAGATTTGACGTTAAGGGGAACTAGACAACGCTTCGAGACAGGAAGAGAGGTCTTATTTACCCAAGCTACATGATAAGGTTGGGGGTGGGGTTCGGCAACTAAAGACATCCTAGCAACCGCGCTCTCCGAAACGACGTTCATACAACTCCCACTATCGATGATAAGCTTACACAACTTCTCTCCGCTCTTAAATATCATCGAAAAGAGGGTCGTCCTATTCCAATCGTTTGGCGTCCGGGGAACCGTCAGGATACAACGCATAACCATGAGGGTATGTTCATCCTCCAAATCACTCGGGACTCCCTCAACATCGGACCCCTCGTCAGCTTCATAAATTATTTCGGCCGGGTCGTTAGGAGCCTCCAATAAAGCTAAGGCCTTAGGCTTGGTGGGGCATTCGCTCGCATAATGCCCTTGTACTCCACAAGCGTAGCAAGTGGCATTTGTTTTATTAACTCTCCCAATTGGCACTCGCTCCCCGGTTGGGTTCTTAGAATTCCTAGCGGTGATGACTATCGAACTTGTGTCGGTAGCCTTAAACTTGCCTTTGTCTTTATACGTGGACTTCCCTTTTTGGAAATACTTTGCTTTAGACTTGAGAGTTATATTTTTCTCAATGTCCAAGGCCGCGTTGTACGTGGTGTTTATATCCGTATGCCCATATCGCAAAAGCTTGCGCTGAATATCCGGATCCAGCCCCTTCCGAAATCTCGAGAGAGTCACTTCGGGCATCTCCTTAACATCGCAACGTACTAACAGATCCTTAAGCGTACCCATGTAATCAGACACCGACTGGTTCCCTTGCTTAAGAGAGGCTAAGTCGTCAAACAGTTGTGTGCGGTAATACGTGGGGACGTATTGATCCGACAACATAGCCTTCATAACCTGCCAACCAATTGGCGGCATACCATCTAGCGCTCCCATGCGTCTCTCCTCGTTGAGCCAATATACCTTGGCCCGGTCTAGAAGTTTCAGCCTAGCGACTTGGACCTTTTGCCTATCGGTTAAGTGATGCCACTCGAAGTAGCACTCGATATCCATTAGCCAATTCAGAAAGATTTGGGGCTGCCCCATGCCGTCGTAAGTAGGGGCTTCTATACGGATGGCTTGCGTGATATTGAATTCTTGTGGAGCTCGATTATAATAGGGGGGACCACGTGGTGCAAGGTCATCGTAGTCCTCGTCAAATCGAGGAGGATAACGGGGCTGTTGGTGGTGCGGGGGGTGAGGGTTAATTGGTAGAGGGTTAGGAGGGGCGGGTGGAGTCGCTCTAGCAGTCGTAAGTTGAGCGATCATGTCCCTTAACTCATCCATGCGACGCTCTTGATTCACGATATGCGCATTAAACTCTTGTCGAAGAGCCTCGACGGGAGTCGGATCTTGACCCCCATGCCGCTCGTCCGCCATACTGGAAGAAGAGGGAGCGTACTCGGTGCCGTGCCTTGTGCGCATGCAGATTTTTTTTGTCTCTTTTTTTTGTTGACTCTAAATTGTCCTAAACACCGTACAATTTTATGTGAAATAATTTCTTACCGCCTAACCGATGGACGAAACTGAAACTTTTTTGTAAATTTATTTCTACCTAAGGTGAAGAGAGACTACCAAAAAAAAATTTTTTTGGATTTTGAAGAAAAATTCTGATTTTAACCCGCTGTTGGCACACCACAAATAGAGACTTTGCTGAAATGAGAACTAAGCCTACCAAACAGAGAAGGATTGTGCCGATTTAGGAACCGGCACGAACCTGGCTCTGATACCAAATTGATGTAGGCTAGCGGGGCGCAATATCCGGCACTTTCTAGCGACTAAATCTACCCCCACACGATCTAATTTGGAAACACCACACGCGAGCGCAGCCACAGTTTAATTTAACGTTTATCGTCACACAACGACGTGAGGATCGCGAACCCTCTTAGGATCAAATAGTGACTAGAGGCCACTATCCTTTCCGGCGAAATGAACCCACACGGCTCGGTCGAGTGAAGTCGCACCAAGGAGATCCACCAAAGAAAATGATCCGGAAAGTGGTTGATCTCCCCCGACTAAAGAAAACCAAAGGTCACCACCCTTCTTCGGTTGCGAGAAACTCGGAAAATCGAATGCGAAAATCAAGTGGAAGTACTTCGATGAATAAAATTTCAGATCTCACACCAACACTTTCTCACAAGAAATATGCGGAGGATGTAGAAGAAGCACACAAGATAGAGAAGAGGAATCGTTACCCCAACTCGTAGATAGTTGCACGTGGAGAATCGCTCAACCACGGATCCGCCGGAGTCACACCGGATGGAGCTTGCACGTCCACCTTCAACGGAGTCACACCGCGAAGCTCCCACGCCGGAAGAGGGAGAGGCGGCCTGCACTTGGCCGAAACCCTCAAGGGGCGGGCAAAGGGGGGCGGCGGAAATGAGGGGGGAGCTCTCAAGGCTGAAATCTTTTTTTTAGGTTATAATCATCATGCCAAAACAAGGGAGTGGATGCCTTATATATATGGCCCACTCTAAATAAAAGTTTACATAAAAATAATGCAGAAATTAAAAGCATTTTGGAGGCTAAATGCAGGCCACCAAATAACAAAAACATAGCATAAACTTGTTATCCGCAGCCCGGCAGTTTTAATGACAACAACGTCATTTAATGATGATATCTCGCGAGCGAAGATGGTAGCGGGAAGGGGTGCGGCGCCGCGCTCCCACGCCTTTATTTCACCGCAGATCTTTGCTTTGTAATGGCGGCGTGTCATCCGTAAGCGCTTCAACATCAACGGCCGCGGGTTGGAGAGGGTCGGCTCCGTCATCGGGGTTTCGCGCGGTGAAACCGGCGGGAACGTAGCGAGTTTGGGTCAGTTGGAACTCCTCCAGGGTCAAGCTGCAGGAGGGGAACAAATGTTTCTGGAAGGCTTCCACACAACTCGAACGTCCCTCGCTTCCGCACGGCATCGTGTTCAAGAGGTTGCATGCGAGGTCTTCAGAGGAGAAGCGAGAACAGCGAGAACGGGAGGAGGAGGGAGAAGCAGGTGGGAGCTTTTGGCAAACCGCGAGAGCGACAAGAGAAAAGAGAGGATTTGGATTGGAGAAATGAATATGGTAGGTGAGCTTCTCTATTTATAGAAAACCGGGATCATCATGAATGTTTTCAAAAAAGCGGCGGGGGTACAACCGTCACGCCCTAAGTCGGCGGCGCTTCGTTTTCCCGCCCAAGTTTGACATTGACTGACTGACAGATGATTAGCGCAAGCATTATGAGTTGACACGCGACAAGTAAAACAAACATAAGCAGGGTTACTCTCGCCGAGCGAGAACTGAATAGAAAGTAATAATAATAATAGCAATGTTATTGCTCTCGCCAAGCGAGAGCTGAATAGAAAGTAACAACAGTAATAGCGAAGTTATCTGTCAGATATGAAATTAACGGGGTACATCGCAGAAGGGGAAGGCCAGGGGAAAGAAAGGGAAAGGTCTCGCAATTCAGTAGGGTTCCCACCGCCATCATCCTCGCTCCCGCTGCCTGGTCCTCGGTGGCACCTGCGGGTTGAAGTAGGACGACAAGACGGTGCATCCTAGGTTGATTCGGCGAGACAGGTCTCGAATCAGCGCGATGCACCTTTCGGGAGAGGATCCTGCGGTAGGCCCACCTGACCGATCCGTCTCGCCGATGAAATAGTCTCGCTCCAGAGCCTCCAGCCTCTTCTCCACCTCCTGGCGGAACTCTCTCGGTGCGGAGTCATGGGCCCGCTCCCGCGGGATAAGCTTCGATAGGACGGCGACAACCTTCTTCCCTCGTCTTCTATCGCTCCCGGCACTGGTCAAGATTTCCTCCATCTCGTCAGATGAAGGGAAGGGGGAGCTCTCGTCGTCTTCCCCCTCTCTGTCTTCGTCTTCTTCTTTCTCTGCGTCAGCTCCCAACTGCGAGGCCGGATCCCCTGGCAAAAAAATTCCACAGTCATGGAGAGAACTAAGTGATAATCGTGATAAACATACCGCATACCTGCAGTATGGCGAGAACCCCTGGTCGACGGCAGGCGAGAAGGCCCAGCCCCCCCCCCCCCCCCCTCAGTTCCAAAGAGTAGGTGGATCGGCTTCCCTTCTCCCGGGGGGAAGATTTTGCGAGTGGTGATCCCGGCTTGGCCGGAAGCGGGGGGGGGGGGGGGGAGGTCTCCTCTCCCGCGGGATGGCTGGCATCCTGTGGAGCTGCGGAAGATTCGGCAGCCATTCGTCCCGCCGGTATGGAGGAATCAACCGCGGGGGAAGGCCGATTTGCGGCCCTTAATTCGTTCTCCCGGGTAGAGAGACCCAGCTGGGCGGAAGCTGGTGCTGCGGAAAGACAATTCAGCGTTCTGAGATTTGAGTTAAGAGCGAGAATGGAAAAGTTACTTGCAGTTCTCGGTTCAGGCGGAGGAGCCACCTCCGAGACCCGCGGTTGGTCCTCAAGGGGACGAGATGATGGGTCCAAGGGTTCCCGCGGGGACCTGACGACGTTGGAAACCGTTTCCTACGAGGAGTATCGCGTCAGCTACAAGTCCTCCCACATAAGCAACTTGTAGTTTCAATAATCAGCGAGTCGGACATATCTTCTGCGGAGAAGGATCATCTGCGCAGCTTGGGGTCGGGGTAGGCGGGCTCCTGTTCTCGCGGGGCAGGTCCCGCTGGACCACCTTCGCCTTCTTCTTCTTCTTCTTCTTTGGTTGATAAGGCTCAGCGGCTGACGATTTTCTCGCCAGCTAGGGGGCAACCAAGGTGCTGTTGGCCTTGGCTCGCGCTTGAGTCGCATCGATGCGATCTTGAAGATCGTGCGGAAGAGGTTTGTCGGCGCGCTTGGAAGGCATCGCGAGAGGAGGCGAGAACTAAGGCGAAGAATGACGATTCTAGGGCAGATTTATGGTCGTCTTTCAGCACATATTTATAGCCACGGTACGGCCCACCAAAAGATTCCTTGATGTTGACACGTGCTCAGCGAATATTTATAGGTTGGAAGTGTTTTTTCGAGCTCAGAGCTAGCTCAAAAAGAGCGGGGATTGTGTACAAACCCATATTCGCTGAGTCATATCAGGAGTCACCAACGGTCACAATTAGGCTAGCCAGAGGACTTCTTGCCCTAAAGAAGATCTCGCCCAAGTAGGCGGGAACGCTTGCGCTAGCGCCAAGCTCCCTCGCCTACAAAGCGCCCCGCGCTCGACGATCGTCAAACTAAGATCATCAAGCACAGCCAAATCGTCGAATGGAGCTCTCTGGCCAAGATCGTCGAGAGCAGCCAAATCGTCGAATGGAGCTCTCTTGCCAAGATTGTCGAGCGCAACCAAATCGTCGAACGGAGATCTCTGTCCAAGATCGTCGAGCGCAGTCAAATAGTCGAACGAAGATCTCTGTCCAAGATCGTCGAGCGCAACCAAATCGTCGAACGGAGCTCTCTGACCAAGATCGTCGAGCGCAGCCAAATCGTCGAACGGAGCTCTCTAGCCAAGATCATCGAGTGCAGCCAAATCGTCGAACGGAGCTCTCTGGCCAAATCGTCGAACGCAGCCAAATCGTCGAACGGAGCTCTCTGGCCAGATCGTCAAATGCAGCCAAGTCGTTGAACGGAAATCAACAGGCCCGATCGTCGAACGCAGCCAATGCGGGAACGCTTGCGCTAGCGCCAAGCTCCTGTCTTAAAGGAGCTCTCGCCTATAAGCAGGCGATACCGCTTGCGCCGGGCTCTGGATAGAAGGCTCTCGGCTCAGAGCTCATGCCGAGTGGGGCCCAGGGCCTTGGGTAAAATGACCTAATTTCCCTTAGGTAAAATTACCCCTATACCATCAGGATAAACCGTGGGATTTGGCTATTGGCAGATCAACCAAGGACATTTCAGTAATCTCAGGTCAGCAAAGACTATAAATAGACCCATAAGGGCTCCTTAGAAGGCAAGCATTCATAATCTTCCAACTTCCAGTGCTTTCTGAGGAGCTCCTAGCCCAGTTTTTGGCTTTGGAGGGGAAGCTCTCAGAGATCTTCTGGGTGTGAGGTGGGACATCCTTGCTGAGGCTTTGGGTCAGTCCAGGGACCTTTGCGTCTAGTCGAGGGTTGAGGCTTGAGAGATGTAGGTGTTGGCTGCACCCCTGTTTTGAACTCCCGTTGAGGTCATTTTTGTCTTCAACACAACCCGTCCTCGAGAACAATACGACCCTGATATGACCCACCAGAATATCCTATACTACACACGATAAGTGCACTTGCCTCCTTTCGTTAAAACTCGATTTCAACTGTTTTATATCCAAATAATAATTCCACGAGCCCCGTCTTCCTTAATAAAACCAAATCCGCCCTCTTTCTAAACAAACCGCCCAGGGCGCCGCGTGTCCTAAAGTTTTTTTGGAGTTTTAACCCCCCATCAAGTTTTTGGCATCGTTGCCGGGGACTTGTTGAAATCCCATCAAGTTTTTGGCGCCGTTGTCGCGGAAAATTTCGAGTTGTTATTTTGAACTCTGGAGAACTATTACATTTACCTATTTATATATAAATGGCCACCAAAAAAATTAATAATAATAATAATACTAATAATAAAATTACTTTAAAAAAGAGAAAAAATTTATTTAAAAAACAAAACTAAGAAAACACTTAAACTTAAAAATTTAAAAACTATAAAACTTAAAAAAAGATCTAAAAACTACAAACTAAAAAAATCTAAAAACTACAAAATCTAAAAAAATTTAAAAAACTAAAAACCCACAAAAAATCTAAAAACCAATAACACTAAAAAACTAAAAAACCGAAAAAACTATGGGAAAAAACTTAATACAAAAAAACCCTCCATAAAAACACAATATATATATATATATATATATATATATATATATATATATATATATATATATATATATATATATATATATATATATATATATATATATATATTTGTTATTTAAAATGTATATATCTATTAAAAAACTTTATTAATAATAATAATAATACAAATAATAAAATTACTTAAAAAACTCTAAAAAAAATTTTATTTTAAAAAAACTAAGAAAAGAAACATAAAACTAAATATTTTAAAACTATAAAACTAAAAAAAAGATCTAAAACCTACAAACTAAAAAAAATCAAAAAACTCCAATATCTAAAAAACATAAAAAACTAAAAACCCACAAAAAATCTAAAATCCAAAACACAAAAAAACAAAAAAACTTAAAAAACCTACAAAAAAAACCAAAAAAATACTAAAAAACCTATGTAAAACCAACTAAAAAACCTACTTAAAAATATATAATAATTTGTTAAAAATGTATATATCTATAGCAAAAAAAAATACCTCCTAAAAATCACAAAAACAAATTATCGTATATATGTTTTGTTTTAACTTCTTTTTTTTCTTTTCAACAACCCAAAAAATTTTACAGAAAAAACAAATACTAAACACCGAAATTAAATAAAATTTTTCTATTATTAAAAATTATATATCTATTTTCTCGCTTCGTCGCGCTTCACGCTTTTGTGGGCGCTAGGGGAACGTATATCTGTAACGCTCATATAGCTAAGACGTTAGTTTACGAGTCACACAAACACTTGCCCACTACCACCGGTAATCTTTTACCCGAATTTATCTTTTTTTGTTTTTTATGTTATATTTTTTCTTTTTCTTCTCAATAGTGCACGGTTTTGTACCGGGCCTCCCTGAACTCAATTCAGGGAAGCTTCTACCCTCCCTTTTTATTTTTGTACATATTGTATTTTGTCTATTATCGTTTCGCATACTTACAATGCAACATTGGGGATAATATTAGGTTTAAATATGGGGGTGTTTTACTATTCTGCACTTTTCTATATTCTACACTTAGCACAAATACCAAAAAAATGCATAAAAATTTAAACCTCAAAAAAATGCTTAAGAATTAAGAACCTCAAAAAAAAATTTCATTAGAGGTTTGAGCGAAAAAAATATACCATCGCCTCTAAAAACCAAAGCCCTCTTCATAAACATCAACATCCTGCTCCGCCAATTTCAAATGATTCTAGAATTAATTTAAAATCTTTTTGAGAGCATAATTTGTAAATTGAATTATTTCCTTTAATTCTTTTAAGATAAAGTTTCCATAATCCAATCTATTTTTGTTAACCTAACAAATAAAATTTTTGTTTTCTATTTGATTATATCAGAAGTTTTTAGCTGAAACTCTTCCTTTATTTAAATTTTTGTCATAATTTAGGACTTAACTCTTATACCTCGGAAAATTATTTTGATCTTTCTTTCGGTTAATTCAAGCGGTAGCTAAACTTAGGATTTCTTTAATTCCTTATAAGTATATCTCCAACTTTTGCTCTCGAATAGCAAAAGATTAAATATGAGGGTATTTTATAAGTTGTAAATTTAAATAATTTTATGTACATTAATTAAGTCATTTTCATTTATTTTCATTATTTTTATTTAATTTTGTTCAATAAAATAGTAATTTTAATTATATTATTTATAACTTGAGTTTATTTTATTTTTCAAAAAAATTTCAGGAAAAGTCAAAATTTGCCAATTACACGCCTGTGTACTTCAGG
This sequence comes from Platanthera guangdongensis, assembly GCA_039583875.1. Lineage (NCBI taxonomy): Eukaryota > Viridiplantae > Streptophyta > Magnoliopsida > Asparagales > Orchidaceae > Platanthera > Platanthera guangdongensis. Next base: position 86,067,565 of record CM077155.1, on the reverse strand, counting down.
TCACGCCCGTGACCAGGGCGTGTTACCTCAATTCTTAGTGAAATCAGCCGCCTGCAAAGAAATTGCTGAACACGCCCAAGTACATACCCAAGTACACGCCAGTGTCCAATGTTACACGGCCGTGACCAAGCCCCGTGTCATGCCGTCGACGATTCCATGCTCGAAGATCGTCGACCTGACTAATAAGCCCATGTCAAGATGCGACACGGGCGTGACTTCTCCACCTGGCCCGACAAGACGTCGCCGACGATGAAATGACGCGCCTCCTTCCCCCAGATCGACCTTCCCAACAGGCCCCCTGACACGCCCGTGATAAACAGAGTCACGCCCGTGACCTTCCACGTGTACAGCCGCAAAGTCAAACCAGCCGTCAAATCTCAGCACCGACTCACCAAGAGTAGTTACATGCCCCCTTACATGCCCGTGACCTAGGGCGCGTACTTAGAATTTTTTGCCTATAAATTGGAAATTGGTGTGTGAGCTGTTGTTCTTCTTTTTTGGAACCATTATGCTTAGGGCTGACTGCTTAGGTGGTTTCTATGCTATGTAAGGGAATTTCTCCCCCTCTCCTTTATGTTTAGGTTTGTAATCTCCTTTTTAGATTAATAAAATTTGTATATTTTCTCCCTTTACGTTGTTATGGACTTCATCTATGTGCCGACCCTAAGCAATCTTATTTTTATTTGTTTGTTTTATTTCTTTGTTTTTGTTTTTTAAAATAGGTGTGCATGTGTATGTGTATAAATTTATGCTTTTATGTTTTTGTTATTTTTTTACTTAGATTCGTTTAGTGTTAGGATTTTTCCGCAGTTTTATTTGATTTTTATGTGTGTATAAAGGTATCTTAAAGTGGTTTTGATTTCTCTTTAACTTAATTTTTTTTGGGTTTTAAAACTTTTTGTACTTTTTCTGCTTTATTTCCAGTTTTTAAGCTCTTTTATAAAATCATAAGAATGAAAAAGTTATCATTTTGATTTTTCAAACACCTCAATTTTTGCTTTTATTTTCAAAAACTTTTGCTCCTTTAATATTTCTTTCTTTTTTTATGCATTTTTAACAAAATCTACCGGTAAATATGTAATCATTTTAAATTTCGCCCCTTGGTAAATGGAGTTTCGCACTAACCCTCGAGAGAGGAGGCGCGGAATTCTACCGGATTGGGTTCCCCACCCAATGACGAGGTTCTTAGCGTAATGCGAGCATTAAGAGGAATTCTTCGTCGGACGAAAGCCCGGTCGAATAGTCTTAATGTTCAGGTGAGAGAGAGTCCTAGAGATAGGTGAGCTCATGTTTGTGTAACCTAAACAGCCAAGTCTCTGCCTTTACTAATTTGAAATTTAGGATCTATTTTTATTAAAAGTTTCTTTTAGTTCAAATTCTTTTAGATACAGTTGAGCTAAGTTATTCATCGGCACCATCTTTAATGCTTTTATTTTCTAATTATATATATATATATACATACATATATAAATAATATCCCAATAAGATAATTTTCGGTAAAATAATAGTTCCCTCCAAGAAAGAGTAGAAATAATCAACCCGTCCCCGAGAACAATACGACCCCGATATTCCTCACCGGAATATCCTGTACTACACACGATAGGTGCACTTGCCTCCTTTCGTTAAAACTCGATTTCAACTGTTTTATATCCAAATAATAAATCTACGCGCCCGATCTTCCTCAATAAAACCAAATCCGCCCTCTTTATAAATAAACCGCCTGGAGCGGCGCGTGTCCTAAATTATTTTTGGAGTTTTAACCCCCATCAGGTTTTTGGCGTCGTTGTCGGGGACTTTATTGGATCCCTAGTTTGATTTGGGCTAGGTTCACTAACTTAGGATCATGTGACACCATAATGTATAGCCAGGGTCATAGTTGTGTCCTAGAGTCTAGGTAAAGTCCTTAGAGTCAACATCACATGGACTAGCTATCAACAAGACTGCTAGAGACTCAAGACTTAGAAGAATTCAAGACTCTGTAAAGTGAGTTCGACGTTCGCCGAACTCAGGTCAACGATTGTCCTGCTCAGCTCGACGATCTCAGAGAAAATTCTCTGAGCTGAGCTCGACGAACTCTATTCTTTGGTCGGCGAATCTTTGGACTACAACAATATTCTGTCAAGACTATGATCTCTAGTCTTAGCTCGACGAACTCTATTCTTTGGTCGACGAATCTTTGGACTACTACAGCATTCTGTCAAGACTATGTTCTCTAGTCTCAGGTCGACGAACTCAGTTCTCTGCCCGACAAATTCTGGATTATCTACTTCAACAACTTAGAACTAGAAGAACTTGTGTCGACACCCAGATCATCAGTCGACACTTTAGAAAGGGTGTGTCGACACCACACAGAAGTCCTGTGTCGACACCAGGAGTAATTGTGTCGACACACAGAATATTTGACAAATCCAGAAACTCAGCTCGACGAACTTCAGACACAGAAAAGGCAAAGTTTCTGAAGCATACAGTTCTGTTATCAGATCGACGATCTTGGAATTCAGCTCGACAAACAGAAGCTATCTGATCGACGAACACAACATCTCAGCTCGACGAACTGTGGACTCAGTTCGATGATTTCTGTCATCTGTTCGACGATTCCAAACTAATTCATTTCCAACCCTGTCCCCATTATTACTGCAATAATTCCTGGGTAATCAATGCTCTAACATTCTCTGAATATAACTATTAGAGGAGCATTGATTAGGATATTCTCGAGGGTTATTGCTTGCTATTTTTCCACGGGACAGTTGGGAAAATTATTCAATCCTGCTTATTCTCTAGGCCGTCAGCATTGAATGTAGAAGGAATTCAAAATTCGAAAGACCAATTTTCCCAGGAAAATATAAAAAGAGATTTTTCTCTTTTCTTATACAGACAGACAGAAAAGATTATTCCTGTTTTTCATCCAAAGATATTCTAAAGCAGATTGATGGGCCCGCGAACAGACTCTTACTGTGGTTGGTTCGGTGAGTCGATCGCCGCGGGCTTGCTCGGGTATGCAAGTGCACCTATCGCAAGTAGTACTCGATATTCGGGGGAATACCGAGGTCGTATTGTTCTCGGGTCGCGTTGACTATTCTTACTCCTCCGGGAGGACTATTATTTTACTGAAAGAAAGATGGATTTTTTTTTACTTAATAAAAGACGGAAAAGCAAAGGAGCAAAAAAAACGATTTAGAAAATATTCGATGAATGGTTAACGCTCGGCATCGAATCGGATTAAGACTAAAACAATTTTTAATAATAAAAAGACTTAGTTTTCAAATTAATAATAAGGCAACTTGGCCGTGGAGGTTCCACTAATGTGAGCTCACCTAGCTATAGGGATATCGCTCACCTAAACGTTAAGACTATTCGACCGAACGTTAGTCCGACGAAGGATTCCTCTTAACGCCCGCATTACGCTAAGAACCCCGCTATTGGGTGGGGAACCCAATCCGGTAGAATTACGCTTGTCCTCTCTCGAGGGTATGCACGCAACTCTATTTACCCAGGGGTGATCGGTCCATATGCACGGCCTCTCGGCTAGCTAGCATATGGACTACGAAAATAGGGCCCACACATCGATATGTGGTCCTACGCGTCGTAAACCCGGGGTAAACCCTAAGTGCTTAAATTAAAATGAAAATAAAGAGCTTCAATTATTATAAATCATTTTAAATGTCCCAATGCTCTTCGATGCCGAGGCTAATAGCGATTAGCCACACATCGGTATGGGGACGGCTTATAATTTAGTGAGGCACGAGTTCGAAATTAAACACTAAACGTTTATAAGAAAGGGACAAAAGTAAAATAACAACATTTAGAAAGCTAAAAAGTTAACTAAAATGAGAACTCACGCACACTCCAAATTATAAATTAAAAAAGAACTAAGTTACACATGAAAGAAATTTGCATAATTCAAATTTGCGAGTCCCACTCAAACGAGTGGGGGCGGTAAATAAAGGCTGAAAATTGCAAGTCCTACTCAAACGAGTAGGACTGAAATGAAAGCGAGTCCTACTCAAATGAGTAAGAGAAAATAAATGCGATTACAGGGCTAAAAAGTCCAGCCATTTAACTCAAGTGAGTAGGCGGAAAAAATAAAGAAAGAAAAATTACAAATCCTACTCAAACGAGTAGGCGGGAAATAAAGTCCGGCCATTTAAACTCAAGTGAGTAGGCGGAAAAATAAAGAAAGAAAAATTACAAGTCCTACTCGAACGAGTAGGACTGAAAATGAAAACGATGCGCCATTTAACTCTTAACGAGTAGGCGGAAATAAATGCACACAAACACACACACCCCATATGAATTTCAAGAAAGCAATAAAGCTAACACCTACACTCACACACTCTACATAATTTGAATAAAGCATTAAAAGAAAGCAATTAAAAAGAAAGCATTAAAATTTAACACCTACACTCACACACTCTACACAATTTAAATCAAAGCATAAAAGTTATACACCTACACTCACACACACTTCATGAAAAATCAAAGTTACCTAAAAATTAAAACTTTATCTTTTTCATGCTTAGGTTTTGCCAAAAACAAATAAAAAGAGGAAATTTCAATTTTTAGAAGACAAAAGTTTTTCAAAACAAATTAAAAACCAAAGTTTTTGGAAAATTAAAAGACCAACATTTTCATTCTTATGATGTTATGAAAGTGATAAAAAAGTGAAAAAAGAAGATGAAAAGAACAAAAGAGGTTTTACAATCCTAAAAGAAAACTAAGTAAAAAAGAACAAAATCACTTTTTTAAAATCTCTTTTATAAGATCATAAGGATGAAATCAAAATCCTAAGCATGAAGACAAGTTAAGGGAAAAAGGACATGGAATGTAAATACATTACACTCATACACACACACACACCTTTCATAAATGAAGAACTAAATGAAGAACAAGGGTGAAACCAAGGATAAAAAGGGAAAGAGGTGAGCCATCCAAATGAATTTTTCATGCTAAATAGAGAGAGAAAATCTAACATTTTTATTAAAATTTTCAAACTATTACAAAGATAAAAGATAAAGCAAAACAAAACATGAAATAAGAAGGGAGAAATCTCCTTACATAGCACTAGTATCCACGGATTAAGCCCACAAAAAGACACTAACTTGGCCCAAAAATCTGAACCCTTGGACCTTACAAAACTGGGCTATTTATAGGAAAAAATTTCTAAGTACACGCCCTCGGTCACGGGCGTGTAGGGGGGGCGTGACAGTACTATTCATGAAGGCGGCCGGCGATTGGAAAGCAAAGTTGACTTCGGGCTGAGTTCGCAGCAGTCACGCCCCAGGTCACGGGCGTGACACTGGGCGTGTCGGGGAGGTAGAACCGGGCGCGGGTTGCGTCAAATGCCCTCGGCAGCATCTTGTCGGGCCAGCTGGAAAGGTCACGCCCCATGTCACGGGCGTGACTATGGGCGTGACAGTTGGGGTCGACACTCGACGAATGTCGAGCGGAAAGTGTCGAGTCGAAATCGTTGAGCTGAAATTGGGTCACGCCCTCGGTCACGGGCGTGACACTGGGCGTGACTGTTGGTGTCGACACTCGACGATCGTCGAGCGGAATTCGTCGAGAGGAGAGGACACGGGCTTGGGTCACGCCCCGTGTCGGGTGACACGGGCGTGTCGCCAGGCGTGTCAAGCTTTTACTTCAGAATTTTCCGATTTCACGGGAAATGCACAGTCACGGCTCGGTCACGGGCGTGACCCATGTGTCACGGGCGTGTACTTCCCAAAATTTGGCAGATTTTGGAATTTTTCTGCAAAATAAAATAAAACAAGTTAGGAGAAAATTTACAAGAATAGGAACATTTTATTGAACAAAAATAAGTAAAAACGACGAAAATAAATGAAAATGACTAAATTAATGTGCATAAAAATACGCATATTTACAGTTCATCAAATACCCCCATACTTAGGCTTTTGCTATTCCAGAGCAAAAGTTTGAGGTGAATCTATAAGGAATAAAAAAAACTCTAAGTTTTGGCTATCGCTTAATCAATTATAAGAGAGATCGAAATAAATATACGGGGTGTAAGAGTTAAGTCCTAAAATTATGTAGATGATTTAAATAGCGCAAAAGTTTTGGCCAAAAGACTTCTTGATGTAATCAAATAGAAGGCAACATTTGTAATGGTTAGGTTAACGAAAATAGTTTGGAATTATAAGAATTCTAGCTTATACGAGTGCTACCGGAAATAATACAATTTACTAATTATGCTCTCAAAAAGATTTTTGAATTAATTCTAGAATCGTGTAATTGGCTAAGGGGGTAGTGTGGTTTATGAAGAGGGTTTTGATATTTGAGGTGAGGTAATTTTTTCTCGAACCTCCATGTTTTTTTTTTCTTTTGGATTATTAGGAAAACGAAATCTTATTTTCCTAATATGATTTTTGTTTTTCAACTTCATAATAATAATTAACCCAATGTATATTTGTAGGAGTAATGAATTTTATCCTCTTACTCCCTATATAATCTTTTAAAATTATTGGGTGCCTATGTTTACGGAACGAAATCTTGTTCCCATTGACATAAGATCTTTTAAGGATAAAATTTTTCATGCCAAGTAGGTCATGAAAAGTAAGGGGAGAAAGGAAAACTAGATTGTAATCCTAAAAATTTTTGAGAGCAACCTTAATAATTTGTACGTCCTAATTTTTTTCAGAAAGCTAAAAGTAAGTATAATTGAATTCTATAGTCGTTATTTCCTAACATAATATACGTGCTCCTATCAATGAAAAATTAGAAGTAGTGCTTAAACGAGTTCGCTATTTTTAACAAAGTATAATGAATTCTTTAAAACTTAACCCCGGCTATTTAAATGTTTCAATCAATAATTAACAAACGGGTAGCAAACAGAGAATTAATAGTATTCACATATAAATAAACTCAGAACAGAATTTTTGGATAGCAGAAAAGTTAAGTATGGAATATTTAATTTATTTGTTGCAAAACATTTTTTTGTTTGATTTTTATAGTTTTATTATCATCATTTTTTTTGTGTTTTTTATTTATTATCTCTTTTTTTTGTATTTTTGTTTTTCTCAATTTTTTTTTGAAAATTTTTTTGAACTATTATCTTTTTTTTGTATTTTTTAAGAGAATTTCCATAATATGTACAAAAATAAGGGAGAAAAAGAAAAATGTTTGTACAAGAATGAGGAAGGGGGAGAGAGAAAAAAGAAAAAATATATACAAAGTGAAACTAAACAAAATAATTTTTTGTTTTGTTTCTTGAGTTTTTGGAAAAGAGAAAGAGAACAAAACAAAAAAAAAATTTTAAAATTTGTTTGTTTTTTTCATTTAAAATTTTTTTGTTTCATTTTAAGATGTTTTTTTTTTAATTTTTTTTGTTTTTGTTTTGTTGTTATATGTATTTTTTTGTATTTTTCTTTTTTTTTTTGAGATGCAGAAAAATTGAAGTGCAGAAAGTAAAGCACGAAAATACCCCCATACTTAAGTCCAACATTGTCCCCAATGTTGTATCGTAAGTATGCGGAACAGAAAGGAAAGACAATATGTACAAAGAAAAGAAAGGGAAGGGGGTAGAAGCTTCCCTGAAACGCGGTGGGGAAGGCCGATCAGAAACCCTGCGTTTATTAGAAAAAGCAGCAAAGATAATGAGGAAAGGGCGAAAAAGATAAGCGAGGGGTGCCTCCCAGGAGCGCTTTGTTTATAGTCGTGTAGCTTGACTATTTTGGCGGGTTTATAATGTGGAGGAAAGTTATGGTTTCGCTAAAACCGATCACTGGGTCGCCCGCGATGTAAGACTTTAACCGATGACCGTTTACTTTAAAAGAGCCTTTGTCCGGGTGGGAGACGAGTACGGTTCCATAAGGAAAAACTTCTTCAACTAAGAAGGGACCCGACCATCTAGATTTTAATTTACCTGGAAAAAGTCTAAGGCGTGAATTGTAAAGAAGGACAAGATCGCCCGGAGAAAATAATTTTTGGGACTTGATTTTTCGATCGTGATATAACTTAGAGCGCTCCTTATAGAATTTATTGCTCTCGTAAGCGTTCGCACGCCATTCATCGAGCTCGTTTAGTTGCAGTTTTCTATTCTGAGCGGCTAAGTTGGAGTCGAGGTTTAAGAGTTTTAAAGCCCAAAGTGCGCGATGTTCTAATTCTACGGGTAAATGGCACGCTTTGTCGTAGACTAACCGGAACGGCGTACATCCAATAGCGGTTTTGTATGCCGTCCGATACGCCCACAACGCATCGTCGAGTTTAACAGACCAATCTTTCCTATTTAGCGAAACGGTTTTTTCTAAAATTCGCTTAATTTCTCGATTTACTACCTCGACTTGGCCACTTGTTTGCGGGTGGTAGGGGGTGGCAAGCTTGTGCGTGACTCTGTATTTAGCTAACGTCTTAGCCATAAGAGCGTTACAGAAATGCGTTCCCCTATCACTAACAATTGCGCGAGGCGTGCCGAAGCGAGAAAATAATTTTTTAAGAAATGTAACGACGACTCGCGCATCGTTGGTGGGGAGAGCTTGCGCTTCCGCCCACCTCGATACGTAGTCGACCGCCACTAAAATATACATATTTTTGAAAGACGGAGGTAGGGGGCCAACAAAATCTATGCCCCACAAATCGAAGACTTCGCACTCTAAAAACATGTTTTGGGGCATCTCGTCGCGACGAGAGATGTTACCCGACCGCTGACAGCTATCGCATGCGCGCACAAAATTATGCGCGTCTTTGAAGAGAGTGGGCCAAAAGTAGCCCGCCTCTAGCGCCTTCCGAGCGGTCCGGTTGGCTTGATAATTCCCACCGGCTGGACCCTCGTGGCAGTGCTTAAGAATTTGCAAGCACTCCACACCCGCAACGCATCGTCGAACCGCTTGGTCCGCGTAGATACGAAAAAGAAATGGGTCCTCCCAAAAGAAATTTTTCAAGTCAGAAAAGAATTTCTTCTTTTGATGACTGGAAAATTCTTTTGGAAGGACCCGCGCTACTAAAAAATTTGCAAAATCTGCGAACCAAGGCGAGGATGACGAAGATTTATTAATGGCAAGAAGGCGTTCCTCGGGGAATCTGTCATTTATTTCAGATTCGACGAGCGCTTCCGCACCCGGATTTTCTAAACGGGAGAGGTGGTCCGCCGCTAGATTTTCCGCTCCCCGCTTATCTCGGATCTCCAAATCAAACTCTTGTAGGAGGAGAATCCATCGAAGAAGGCGGGGCTTCGCATCATTTTTAGCTAATAAATACTTAAGCGCGGAGTGATCGGTAAAAACGATAACTTTAGATAGCGTTATATACGAGCGAAACTTATCGAAAGCGAAAACGACGGCTAATAGTTCCTTTTCCGTTGTCATGTAATTTATTTGTGCGGAAGTGAGCGTCTTGCTAGCGTAATAAATAGGATGAAAATGTTTTTCTACGTGTTGGCCAAGAACGGCACCTAAGGCAATATCACTAGCGTCGCACATTATTTCGAACGGAAGGGACCAATTAGGGGCCACTAAAATTGGTGAAGAGATAAGTTTTTGTTTTATTAAATTAAAGGCGGACTCGCATTCGCTACTAAAGATGAAGCGTGATTCCTTTTCCAAGAGGTGAGTTAGCGGCTTTGTTATTTTTGAAAAGTCTTGAATAAAGCGTCGATAAAAGCCCGCATGGCCTAAGAAACTCCTAATAGATTTTACGTTCGTTGGATGCGGAAGTTTTTCTATAATTTCTATCTTGGCCTTATCCACCTCTATCCCGTTAGACGAAATCATATGGCCGAGGACCAAACCTCCTCGAACCATAAAGTTGCATTTTTCCCAATTTAAAACAAGGCTTGTGTCCTCGCACCGTTGAAGGACACGATCTAAATTGTTAAGGCAATCGGGAAAAGAGCGTCCGAAAACAGAAAAGTCATCCATAAAGACTTCCATAATGTCTTCTACTAGCTCGCCAAAGATTGCTAGCATACATCTTTGGAATGTAGCTGGCGCGTTGTAGAGTCCAAATGGCATTCTTCGATAGGCGAAGGTGCCAAACGGGCAAGTAAAAGTTGTTTTCTCTTGATCATTGGGGGAAATGGGGATTTGGAAAAACCCCGATAAACCATCAAGAAAACAATAATACGGATGACCGGATAAACGCTCTAAAATCTGGTCCAAAAATGGCAGAGGGAAATGGTCCTTGCGGGTGGCGTCATTAAGTTTCCTATAGTCGATGCACACTCGCCAACCCGTAACAGTACGAGTTGGGACAAGCTCGTTATGCTCATTCGCCACTACGGTAAGACCGCCCTTCTTGGGCACGACATGCACGGGACTAACCCATGCACTGTCCGAAATAGGGTAGATAATCCCCGCATCTAATAACTTAATGATTTCGGCTTTAACGACGTCTTTCATGTTTGGGTTAAGACGACGCTGCAGCTGTATCGTTTTGTGGCAATTATCGTTAAGGAAAATCTTATGGGTGCAAAAGGAGGGGCTAATCCCCTTTAGGTCAAAGATTTGCCACGCAATTGCGTGGCGATGTTTAAATAAAACTTCCAATAAATCGGAAGTCTCCGAATCACTCAAGTCCGAAGAAATGATAACGGGGAGCGTATCACCTTTTCCCAAAAAAGCGTACTTGAGCGAGGCGGGTAAGGGTTTGAGGTCTAGGATGGGTGGTTCTTCTAGGGAGGTTTTAATTCCTATGTCTTTCTTACCAATTGGTTCGAAAGGCAAGTCTATAGACGTATCCTCATCGCAGTTAAAATTTTCGAGCGCATAAATATCGTCATTTAAAAATACGGACTCGAAAATGGGAGAAGAACGATCTCCGAAAAAGGTATCTAAAGAATAGCAGAAATCGTCGCTCGATGACAAATTGTCCATCGAGGGATTAATAGAGAAAGTAACTTGGTCATCGCCTACTCGGAGGAGAAGGCTACCATTACTAACATCTATTAGTGTGCGGGAGGTGGCGAGAAAAGGGCGACCGAGTATTATTGGTACCTCGGCGTCCTCCTCGATATCTAAGATGACGAAGTCTACCGGGAAGGTAAACTTGTCGACTCGGACAAGGACGTCCTCCACTACCCCGATAGGGAACTTAACCGAGCGATCCGCTAATTGGATGCGCATATTCGTAGGACTAGGAGTACCCAAACCTAAACGCGAAAAGAGCGAGAACGGCATCAGATTAATGCTAGCCCCTAAATCAGCTAAGGCGTACTTTACTAATATATCGCCAAAAAGGCACGGGATGGAAAACCGTCCCGGGTCGTTTTGTTTTGCGGGCAATTTATTAGTAAGGGCCGCCGAGCAGACAGCGTTGAGAGATACATGCGAAATATCCTCTAATTTGCGTTTATTAGAAAGTAGTTCTTTTAAAAATTTCGCATATTTGGGCATTTGCGAGATAGCCTCGCAAAAAGGAACATTAATGTGAATTTGTTTTAATAATAAAATAAATTTTTCATATTGCGTGTCCTTACGCTCGTTTTCTAACTTATGCGGATACGGGAGAGCCTTGTTTAAAATAATTTTTTCTTTTATAATATGTAAAGGCGGCGTGAGCGAAGAAAGGGGAAGAGGGGTCGGAGGTGAAATATGTACCTGAGGGTCGGTCCATTTTGGATCGACCACCTCCTTTCCGCTACGGAGGGTTATAACGTTTGCGTTTTCCCGCGGATTGGGCTCCGTGTTTCCCGGCAGTGCCCCGAGCGCGCGCTCGGACATCATCCTCGCCAGCTGTCCAACCTGTTGTTCGAGTGTTTTTAGCGATCCGGTGATGTTCCAGATATTTGACTCGTTGGACGCAATATACTTCGAAAAATTTTCCTCCATCAGGGAGGGTTTCAGAAGAGGTGGGGGAGGGAGAAATCAGGGCACATAAGAAATAGGGGGACGCTGAGCATTATTCGGGTTGCTCCACGAGAAGTTGGGGTGATTCCTCCAACCCGGATTATAGTTATTACTATAAGGGTTGTTGTTGGGGTTGAAGGGAGGACGACCCGAATTTCCCATGAAGTCCACGAACTCTTTAGCTACGCAGACGTTAGGGGGAATAAAACAAGGCGGAGTGGAGGAGGCAGCAGACATCTCCGCCACCTGCTTTGTTAACCTTTCAACTTGAAGGGTCAAGAGAGCAGTGGCATCCACTTCAAAAAGACCAGCCGCCGGCTTTGGCCGTCCCCGCGGGACGTTCCATTGATAGGCGTTCATAGCCATCTCTTCGAATAAAGCCTGGGCGGCCTCGGGGGTTTTGTTGTTAAGCGTACCCCCGGCAGCCGCGTCAATCATTTGACGCGTCTGAAAATTCAGCCCATTATAAAAAATTTGAACTTGCAACCACATTGGCAGCGCGTGGTGCGGGCAACGGCGGAGGAATTCCTTAAATCGTTCCCAAGTCTCGTAGAGAGACTCAGGATCGTTCTGCACAAATGAAGAAATGTCCGCCCGCAACTTTGCAGTTTTTGCGGGCGGAAAGTACTTCGTTAGGAACCGTTCCGTCAACTCAGCCCACGTGGTGATACATCCTCGCGGGAGGGCATTCAACCACGCCTTGGCTTTGGACTTAAGGGAAAAAGGAAATAAGCGCAAACGAATGACGTCATCAGTGACGCCATTGATCTTGAAGGTGTCGCATATCTCCACGAAATTGGACAAGTGGACATTCGGGTCCTCATCCGGCAGTCCATCGAACTGCACGGCGTTTTGGACCATTTGAATGACACTTGACTTTATTTCAAAATTATTATTGGCCACCGCAGGGCGAACAATACTCGACCCAGAATCATCCAGGTTAGGCCGGGCGTAATAAGACATAGTACGCTCGGCCGCCGGGGGAAGGTTAGGCGCGGCCATAACTACAACAGTGGGTTCTCCGATAGATTCCTCGGGATCTAAAGAAGGATTTCGGCGATGAGATCGGATACGCGCAAGAGAGCGTTCGATCTCAGGGTCGAAGTCTAAATCTTCAGACTCTGAGGGTTGTCCTCGGGTCATACACCCAAACAAAAATAAAACAAAAATAAACTCTTTTTTGTTTTTAAAATAGAGTTTTTAGTTTTTTTTTATAGAAAATAAGTAAAATTAATAGACTCTGGAATTCGAAATAGCAACTCGAAGAGAGAGTCCCCGGCAACGGCGCCAAAAACTTGATGGGCCCGCGAACAGAATCTTACTGTGGTTGGTTCGGTGAGTCGATCGCCGCGGGCTTACTCGGGTAGGCAAGTGCACCAATCGCAAGTAGTACTCGATATTCGGGGGAATACCGAGGTCGTATTGTTCTCGGGGTCGCGTTGACTATTCTTACTCCTCCGGGAGGACTATTATTTTACTGAAAGAAAGATGGATTTTTTTTACTTAATAAAAGACGGAAAAGCAAAGGAGCAAAAAAAAACGATTTAGAAAATATTCGATGAAGGGTTAACGCTCGGCATCGAATCGGATTAAGACTAAAACAATTTTTAATAATAAAAAGACTTAGTTTTCAAATTAATAATAAGGCAACTTGGCCGTGGAGGTTCCACTAATGTGAGCTCACCTAGCTATAGGGATATCGCTCACCTAAACGTTAAGACTATTCGACCGAACGTTAGTCCGACGAAGGATTCCTCTTAACGCCCGCTTTACGCTAAGAACCCCGCTATTGGGTGGGGAACCCAATCCGGTAGAATTACGCTTGTCCTCTCTCGAGGGTATGCACGCAACTCTATTTACCCAGGGGTGATCGGTCCATATGCACGGCCTCTCGGCTAGCTAGCATATGGACTACGGAAATAGGGCCCACACATCGATATGTGGTCCTACGCGTCGTAAACCCGGGGTAAACCCTAAGTGCTTAAATTAAAATGAAAATAAAGAGCTTCAATTATTATAAATCATTTTAAATGTCCCAATGCTCTTCGATGCCGAGGCTAATAGCGGTTAGCCACACATCGGTATGGGGACGGCTTATAATTTAGTGAGGCGCGAGTTCGAAATTAAACACTAAACGTTTATAAGAAAGGGACAAAAGAAAAATAACAACATTTAGAAAGCTAAAAAGTTAACTAAAACGAGAACTCACGCACACTCCAAATTATAAATTAAAAAAGAACTAAGTTACACATGAAAGAAATTTGCATAATTCAAATTTGCGAGTCCCACTCAAACGAGTTGGGGCGGTAAATAAAGGCTGAAAATTGCAAGTCCTACTCAAACGAGTAGGACTGAAATGAAAGCGAGTCCTACTCAAATGAGTAGGAGAAAATAAATGCGATTACAGGGCTAAAAAGTCCAGCCATTTAACACAAGTGAGTAGGCGGAAAAAATAAAGAAAGAAAAATTACAAATCCTACTCAAACGAGTAGGCGGGAAATAAAGTCCGGCCATTTAAACTCAAGTGAGTAGGCGGAAAAATAAAGAAAGAAAAATTACAAGTCCTACTCGAACGAGTAGGACTGAAAATGAAAACGATGCGCCATTTAACTCTTAACGAGTAGGCGGAAATAAATGCACACAAACACACACACCCCATATGAATTTCAAGAAAGCAATAGAGCTAACACCTACACTCACACACTCTACATAATTTGAATAAAGCATTAAAAGAAAGCAATTAAAAAGAAAGCATTAAAATTTAACACCTACACTCACACACTCTACACAATTTAAATCAAAGCATAAAAGTTATACACCTACACTCACACACACTTCATGAAAAATCAAAGTTACCTAAAAATTAAAACTTTAACTTTTTCATGCTTAGGTTTTGCCAAAAACAAATAAAAAGAGGAAATTTCAATTTTTAGAAGACAAAAGTTTTTCAAAACAAATTAAAAACCAAAGTTTTTGGAAAATTAAAAGACCAACATTTTCATTCTTATGATGTTATGAAAGTGATAAAAAAGTGAAAAAAGAAGATGAAAAGAACAAAAGAGGTTTTACAATCCTAAAAGAAAACTAAGTAAAAAAGAACAAAATCACTTTTTTAAAATCTCTTTTATAAGATCATAAGGATGAAATCAAAATCCTAAGCATGAAGACAAGTTAAGGGAAAAAGGACATGGAAAGTAAATACATTACACTCATACACACACACACACCTTTCATAAATGAAGAACTAAATGAAGAACAAGGGTGAAACCAAGGATAAAAAGGGAAAGAGGTGAGCCATCCAAATGAATTTTTCATGCTAAATAGAGAGAGAAAATCTAACATTTTTATTAAAATTTTCAAACTATTACAAAGCTAAAAGATAAAGCAAAACAAAACATGAAATAAGAAGGGAGAAATCTCCTTACATAGCACTAGTATCCACGGATTAAGCCCACAAAAAGACACTAACTTGGCCCAAAAATCTGAACCCTTGGACCTTACAGAACTGGGCTATTTATAGGAAAAAATTTCTAAGTACACGCCCTCGGTCACGGGCGTGTAGGGGGGGCGTGACAGTACTATTCATGAAGGCGGCCGGCGATTGGACAGCAAAGTTGACTTCGGGCTGAGTTCGCAGCAGTCACGCCCCAGGTCACGGGCGTGACACTGGGCGTGTCGGGGAGGTAGAACCGGGCGCAGGTTGCGTCAAATGCCCTCGGCAGCATCTTGTCGGGCCAGCTGTAAAGGTCACGCCCCATGTCACGGCCGTGACTATGGGCGTGACAGTTGGGGTCGACACTCGACGAATGTCGAGCGGAAAGTGTCGAGTCGAAATCGTTGAGCTGAAATTGGGTCACGCCCTCGGTCACGGGCGTGACACTGGGCGTGACTGTTGGTGTCGACACTCGACGATCGTCGAGCGGAATTCGTCGAGAGGAGAGGACACGGGCTTGGGTCACGCCCCGTGTCGGGTGACACGGGCGTGTCGCCAGGCATGTCAAGCTTTTACTTCAGAATTTTCCGATTTCACGGGAAATGCACAGTCACGGCTCGGTCACGGGCGTGACCCATGTGTCACGGGCGTGTACTTCCCAAAATTTGGCAGATTTTGGAATTTTTCTGCAAAATAAAATAAAACAAGTTAGGAGAAAATTTACAAGAATAGGAACATTTTATTGAACAAAAATAAGTAAAAACGACGAAAATAAATGAAAATGACTAAATTAATGTGCATAAAAATACGCATATTTACAGTTCATCACAGATCTTCATCATATTTCTCATTCTGTCAGTAATTTGAAGAAGAAGCAAGACAAACACCTTTTTCAAATCAAGAGTCTTCATGTTCTTCTTCTTCAGGACCATGCTAAGACATTCAAGCACCATCAGTCTAAAGCTCCTGGATCAAGTCTCTCAATTGAAGACCTACTCACCATGTGCAAAGGTTCTCAGCCTGAACCCTTTTACATCTCAGGGGGAGCTTTAACAACATCACTGAATCCATATAGTCTTCTCATTGTGATTGAGAAAAGAAGACTTTCATCACTCTCTCATCCCCACCTCTATAAAGGGTTGTCATCTCCCTTCAAAAGTGATTCCTAGTTACAAGTCACCTGATCAAAAGACTTGAGGATTTGGTTTTTGAGCACCTGATCAAAAGCTCATTGGTGTCAGAAACCTGATCAAAAACCTGAGTTGATTCCTACCAGGGTGGTAGAAGAGTGGATGTACCTAGGTTGGGGAACCACTATAAAATTTCTTGTGTCGTCTAGTTGCCCCTTTTCTTTTTGTTCTTGATGTGTTTGTGTTTTTAGGACTGCTGTGTGCTTATTTACTTTAGTTTAATTCTACACATTTTAATTACAGCAGAAGCTGTAATAGTTTTATAAGGACCTACAAATACTCTATTCACCCCCCTCTAGAGTATATTAGATCTAATACATCACTTTCAATTGGTATCAGAGGAGGTTCCTTTTGTTGTACAAGCTAAACCTTGAACCAAAGATCCTTTGTTAGATCTAAAAATTATTTCATTTTCATTTAGATTATAAACACAGCCATGACATAAAACAAGGATTATGCAAGCACCAGACCTCCAGTTTGCAACCTTAATAGGTTTGCCATCTGGAAAGCAAGAATCAAGTTGTACATGAACTCTATTGATGAAGACATCTATAACTCTATTTTGACAGGTCCCCCACATACATCTATATCTACAACATCTTCCAGTAACAATGAAGTCCCACGACCTGAGTGGACTGAAGCCCAGAAGAAAGCGAAGATTGCTGATGCCAAAGCCATGAACATATTGGCTCAGACTTTGTCAGATGACATCTTTCAGAAGGTGGCAGAGTGCACCTCTGCAAAAGTAATCTGGCATTCACTCAATCAAATGGTTGCTGGCTCAGCAGATAAGAGGAAAGATAGAAGATCAAATCTCATCACACAATATGAAAACATCAAGAAGGATGAGGCAGAAATAGTTGAAGTGATGTACAACAAACTTAGCTCCATCATTAGTGAGCTAAGTACCTTAGATAAAGAAATCACCTTGACTAAACTGAATGACAATATCCTAATGTGCTTTCCAAGCTCATGGGACACCAGGATCTGGCCAATCAAAGAGGCCAGATTATTGAATGATATTTCAACTGAGTCTCTCCTAGGAAAGCTCAAATCTTATGAGCAGCTAATCAAGTCTAGAGAAGAAGTGGAACACAGGACTCCTCCTCCAGCAAGGAAAGAACAATCCATTGCATTCAAGGCTGCTGAAGAAACTGAAGCTCCAATAGTCAATGAAGAGCTAATGAGTCTCTTTGCCAAGAGATTCTTCAAAATGGCAAGGAAAGACTTCAAAAGGAAGTCATCCTGAAATGACAGCCAGCCAAGGTATAACAAAACCCCCACTAAAGAGGTAGTGTGTTTTGGGTGCAGGAAACCATTACATTTCATGTCTGAATGTCCTGAAAATCAAAAGAAGGAAACAAGAAAAGAGAAGGAATCAAGAAGCAAGCATTACAACAAGCCCTCTTCCAGCAAGCACAAAAAGAAGGACAAAGGATTTGTGGCTGAAACATGGAGTGACACAGAAGATGAATCTACATCTTCCAGCTCCAGTGAAGAAGAAGTGGAGGCCAAGGCAAAGTAGGTTTGCCTCATGGCAATTGATTCAAGCAGTAGCAGATCAGATACAGATGAATCTGATAATGAAGAAAACTTGTCAGCTGAAGATCAGGTCATAACATCTTATGATTTTGAATTTGATGAATTTAAATTTGAATTTAAAAACTTATGCTTAGATTTGATAAGCTCTGAGAAAGAAATCAAACTTCTCAGAGATAAATTGACTGATCTAGATAAAATCACTTCTGAAAATGCAAATCTATCTAGTGAACTGAAATCTGCAAATAAACAAATTACTTTTCTGAAATCAGAACATAGTAAAGCTAAGATATTAGAAGAATCATTAAATGACAGAAGTTTGAAATTCCTAGATATAACCAGCACAGTAAATGATAGAACTAATAACTACAGATTAGGATTATGATCCACATCTAGTGAACCCACCCTAATCCAAAGGAATCATCTTTCAAAACCTGTAAATTTTATCTCTAATAAATGAAAGAAAAACACTGAACAATAAATAAGGTTAATAAAATTCTAGAACAAATTGAAGCTAAGGACAAAATTAAAAACCAGAAGAATGATAAAAATAACAATGTTCAGCAGTTATCGTCGAACTCAGATCGACGATATAGTAACAGATCGTCAAACTCAGAACGACGATCTCTTAAAGCAAACTTCAATAATAATCATTCGTCTAACTGCGATCGACGAACTTTGTATGGTTCGTCGAGCAGAGGTCGACGAACGTGGGACACAGAAAATGAATATGTTCATTCTCTGGGCAGAGATCGACGATCTCAACACAATTCGTCGAACTCTGCTCGACGAACTTACAGAAATTCGTCGAACCCAGGAAGACTTAACCAACATTTTAACTATAACTGGAACTTAAATAATTCTAGAAAAGCTTTTAATCCTCTAGCTGATTGGGTTATACCACCTAGAAGATATCACCCTCTAGGATATAAATCCCAACCAGAATTTTCAGTTATTTCCAGCTTTTCATATCAACAAAACAAAGGACCCAAGGTAACCTGGGTCAAGAATATTTAACTGCTTTCATTGCAGGAGAAGAGCTATCCAGGAGTGAATCAGCCAAGGTACCTAGACAGTGGATGCTCCAAACACATGACAGGTAGCAAGGACAATCTCACTAATTACAAGTCCAAGCTAGGGCCAAAGGTGATCTTTGGTGATTCAAAAAGTGGCCAGTCTGAAGGATATGGAGCAGTGAAGATTGGAGCAGTTACATTCAAGAAAGTAACATATGTAAGAGGACTCAAACATAACCTCATCTCAAGAAGTCAACTTTGTGATGAAGGTTATCAGGTAACTTTTAACTCTAGCTCTTATATAATTTCATCTAAAGGAAATAAACCTGTTTTAATTGGAAATAGACAAGGCAATATATACTTAGTTGATTTTCTATCTGCCACTTCTGATATCTGTTTACTTAATTTAATTAGTAACCAGAATGATTTATGACATAAAATACTAGGTCATGTAAATCTGAAAAACATTTCTAGGCTATCTAAAGACAACCTTATTAGAGGTCTACCTCCTGGTCCCTACAATAAGGAAGGCTTTTGCAGGGCTCGTCAATTAGGCAAGCAAACTAAATCTAGTTTCAAATCTATTAAAAAAAGTGATTCACCTAGGATTTTGTATTTGCTACACATGGATCTTTTTGGACACATAGCTGTACAAAGCCTAGGAGGGAAATCCTATATCTTAGTCATTGTAGATTACTTCTCAAGGTTCACTTGGGTATCCTTTCTGAGATCTAAGTCAGATACCTTCAAGGTTCTTACAGATTTTCTCAGGATCATACAGATTGAGTTCTCTACTCATGTTGCATTGATCAGAAGTGATCAAGGCACAGAGTTTGAGTATCTTCTTATGCATGAGTTCTGTGAGAAGAAAGGTATCAGGCATTGCTCCTCAGCTCCTAGAACTCCTCAACAAAATGGGGTAGCAGAAAGGAAAAATAGGACACTCATTAAAGCTACAGGTACATTGCTTGTTGATGCATACATGCCACTAACCTTTTGGGCAGAGGCTGTACACACTGCAAACTATGTCGTGAACAGAAGCCTGATGCATAAGCTAAATAATAGGACTCCCTATGAATTACTAAAAGGAAAGAAACCTAAAATAAAATATTTTAAAGTATTTGGTTGCACATGTTATATACATAATAACAACAAGAAATACATTAGAAAGTTTGAGGCTAAGGCTGAAGTGAGAATTTTTCTAGGATATTCCCAAGTAAGCAAAGCCTATAGGGTCTTTAATAAATCATCACTGAAAATTGAGGAATCAATTCATGTAAGCTTTGATGAGACTAACATGTATTGCAAGGAGAAAGAAGTTTCTACCAGTAACTTTTTGCAGCTACCTCACTTGTGTGAGAAGTTGGATGACCTAAACCTTACCCAAGGGGTTCCAACTCATCCCTTTCCACAAATCAATGAAGATAGTGAAGAAGAAAGAATTGATGGAATTGTCTCTCATCCAACAGCCAACATAATTCCACAAGAGGAATTGGTTTCAAATGTTGTTGCACAACCAACTCTACCCACTGATCTTGTCACACTTAGATATCACCCCAGATCTCAAGTGATTGGAGACATATCAGCAGGTGTACAGACAAGGCATCAACTCAATCAAGATGTGATACATACATGTTTTCTCTCTCAGATTGAACCTCAATCCATTCATGATGCAGAGCAAGATCCCCACTAGATCATTGCAGTGCAGGAGGAATTAAATCAGTTTGAGAGATGTAGAGTTTGGGATTTGGTCCCAAAACTACAAAACTACCCAGTTATTGGAACCAAATGGGTATACAGAAATAAGCTTGATGCCCAAGGAGTTATTGTGAAAAACAAGGCTAGGCTAGTTGCTCAAGGCTTCAGACAAGAGGAAGGAATATATTATGATCAAACCTTTGCTCCTATTGCAAGGTTAGAAGCCATAAGAATATTCCTAGCCTATGCAGCCAACAAGAAATTCAAGGTCTACCAAATGGATGTGAAGATTGAATTCTTGACTGGAGTATTAAAAGAAGAGGTTTATGTTGAACAACCTCCATGTTTTGTCTCTCCAACTCATCCTTTACATGTATTCTAGTTGCATAAAGCACTTTATGGTCTAAAGCAAGATCCAAGAGCTTGGTATGAGACCCTAGCAAGCTTTTTATTAGAGCATAAATTCATTAGAGGCATAGTAGATAAAACACTTTTCACTAGACATCATAAGGACCAAATCTTGTTAGTACAAATATATATGGATGACATCATCTTTGGGTCTACTATTTCAAAATTATGCAAGAGGTTTTCTAACCTCATCCATTCCAAATTTGAAAAGAGTAGCATGGATGAGTTTTCCTATTTCCTTGGTCTCCAAGTGAAACAGCTCCCTGATGGCATCTTTGAAAGAATTAGTTCCTAAACACCTAGAGGGGGTGAATAGGTGTAATTTCTTTTTCTCCTAAGGAAGAATATCTATTCAGTTAATTAATCAGAAACAACTAATTCTACAGCTAACACATCACAAAATTCACAGAATCACACAATAACAGATTGTACACAATTTTTATAGTGGTTCCCCAAGGTCTGGGTACATCCACTTTCCCCCTTCGCCTATCTAGCAGTGTGCTTGATTCGGCCTAACTTCTTTTCTTCACCTCAGATCCTCAGATTTTACAGCAGCTCAGAACTCAAACAAGGCTCCTACAACTCAGAGTGAGTCCACACTCCTACAGCTCAAGCAATCTGCCCTACCTTAGCCTTCAACAAGGCCTACAACTTAGAGATAACAATCTCCTACAACTCAGGCTCACAGCCTACATTAGCCTTCAACAAGGCCTACCACTCAGAGATCTAAATCTCCTATAACTCAGCCTTTATAAATCAGGCTTACAGCTCAGATCTTAAAAAGATCCTACAGAAAATAGATTTAACAATGTATTTTACCACCACCCTGGTAGAGAGAAAAGATGGATGGCTTCTTGATCAGTTCTTAGAAGAATCTAATGGTAGAGAACAACCACTCTTAGCTTTCTTCAAAACTTCTTGAATCTGAACTCAGTAGGGTTGATCTCCTTTGAAGTTGATCTTCAATCAGCCTCTTTCTTGAAATTCAGATCTCAATCTGAATCCTTCTCGGTAGACTGGTTCAGAATCTGCACTTGAGGGACTTGTTGATATAAGTCCCTTTCTTCACTTCAATAGATGGAGCTCTCTCTCTGCAACTTCTTCTTTGATCTTCTGACGAAAATCTTCTTTTATTTTTATGTATACTGTATCAGAATACTCTTTTATCTATTAATATATCTGTCTTATGTCATCAATCATTTTATCTGTTGATGGATAATGCCTTTATATAGACTTCCTCCATGATAACCGGCTGATCCAGTTTCTAACAAACTTCTGGGAGCTCTGACAGTTGCAGTAGACCGGTTGGTAATAACAGCTGTCAAGTCATCCAGTCACTTCTTGAAACTCTGTCTCTGTCAGCAAAGTGTCGAGACTGAACTTCATCATGTGTCAACACAAGTAGACTAAGTGTCGACACAAGCCTTGGTGGTGCTGACACAACTCCTTTGGTGTTGACACTACTTCTCGACACAGCATCTGTAGAATGTGTCGACACTAGTTCTGTGGTGTCGACACAGTCACTTCTTTTCTTCAAACAAATTGATTTTGTTGAAATTCTGCCATGTGTCAACACAAGTCCTGTGTGTCAACATAGTTGATGTCGACAAAGTCTTCTGTGTGTCGACACTGCCTATGTGTGTCGACACAGTTGATGTCGACTAAGCTTCTCTGTGTGTCGACACTGCCTCTGTATGTCGACACAGTTAATGTCGACTATGCTTCTCTGTGTGTCGACACTGCCTCTGTATGTCGACACAGTTTCTTCAGGTGTCGACACAGCCATTCCAAGTATCAACACAATTAACTCCAAGTGTCGACACAGCTTTTCTCCAGTGTCGACACAAGCCTTCATAAGTGTCGACACAGCTTCTTCTGGTGTCGACACATTGACTTAGAAACTTTTTCCTGCATTCTTGCATTTTCTTAACCTGCACATATAAACTCAAAACAACATCAAATACACCTTGATGCATATCATTGAGTAAGGTGAGGCTTCTTCAAATCTGGTACACATTTTCCAATGTACTCAACAATCTCCCCCTATTTGGAGAAGTCATAACCCTTAGTCAATGATATGCACCATTCATAACAAACACATATTATGATGTATATATATATAGAAAAATATTATATGATAGGGTAACTTTTAAACAAAACAAATATAAGATATCATCATAGAAGAATAATGCTAATACAATGAGCATCAATCATTGTTTTATTTCAACTTTCTAAAGTTTCTTTTGCAATAGTTTACATAGATTTTTAACACTAAAATTTACAAAGTTGTAAAATCTAGTAAATCTATCCTAAGGCTGCTCAACCTCCTTGATGACTATTCTTTTGCCTAATTGGATCTTGGCTTGTACTGGAGCATCAGTATCTTCAGCTGGCTTCTTGCCTTTCAGATCCTTCTTTTTTTGTTCTTCAGCTCTTATTCTTTGCATTTTAAAATAGTGAAAAGGCTTTGGGAAATACTTGCTAGGCTCCTGAGCATTAGGAGGTTGCTTCTCATCTTTTTCCTTTCTTCTATACTGTAGAATGGCTTCCTGTCTAGCTTCATGCTTTTACAATTCTTGCTCTGTGTACCATTTGCCCCTGTCATGGGACTTGTCCTTCACAGCCTTCCAGGCAGTCAATATAATATTCCTTGAAGTAGGACTCCACTGCTTAAAATCAGGCTTCAACTCAGCCTGTTCTCTGAATCTCTTCTTTGATAGTTGAGCTTCTTGCTCCTTATTCACATCTGCCTCTGACATGTCAACTTTCTCAATGATAACATTTTTATTACCCTCTGGAGGGCTGTACATGCACTATACTTCTTGGTGAATCATTTCAAAATCTGTTGGAGGGTAAATGACCTGAGCAACTTCAGGTTGGTCACCTCCAAAACAAGCAGGGTGTATACCTAAGTCAACTACATTATCATCATCACAGAGCGGTGGATATCCAAGTGTGGCTCTGATGCTATTAGATATCCATCTAGCATGATCTGAGCCATCTTTGACTAACACACTCTCCCCCTTTATGACTTCTCTAGCAAGATGATCCCTGAGGTCATCTTTCTGAAATCTGATTTGTTCATCAAGATATCTAACACCATCTTTATAGAATGACTTTAAATTCAGTAGCTGTGCAGAAATGGTCTTTTGAGATTGCTCAGTAGCTATTTGTACAGCAGCTAGGCCTTCCTGTAATTGCTTATTAAAATCTACCTTGGCTTTAGCCCTTGCTGCAGTCTGGGCAGTAGCAATATTCTTTAACTCTGTAACAATCACATTATGTGATTCAGCAGGATTATCATTCATTCTAAGTTGATTATCTAGTGCATAGCATTGCTTAAGAGCTAAATCATCAACTTGAGTCTTGATTTTTTCTTGATGTATTGCTAGGAAAACTACAGCATTACCACCTTTGTGGAAACAATCATTAATTTCCTTCTTATTCTGATTTACTTCAAATCTTATAGATTTAATATCTTGAGCGAAGGAGAATTGCAAATCTTTATGGGTCTCATCCATATATTTCTCCATGGCTATCTTTTGTTCATCCAGTTATACTTGCAAGGATATCAAAAAAGAACTATAATCAGTTACTGGGGCAGGTTGAGGAGCAGTTTGTAAAGCCCTTTTATAGTTTTGGCTTCTCCTTTTGAAAACCATCAGCTTCCTCTTTTTGGCTTGAAATTCTGCTTCATCTTCTGAAGCTGAGGTACTGACAATATCAACTCTTTCCTTAGGACTAGGAGGCAATTCCTGTTCAGTCCTAGGTAGATCCTCCTGAGTCCCTTTCTCCTACCCCACAGTACTTACTTGCTCCTCCTCAATGTTAACTTGCTCCCCCTCAAAGTCTGCTTTCTCCCACTTAAATTCAGTTTGCTCCCCCTCAGTTCTTGCTTGTACTATATTTGGAAACAACTCTTCAAGGGTGAACTCTTATTGAGTAGGGACTTGAGGCACCACCAACACAGGAGCATCTGCAGCTGTAGATGTATCCTCCATGATAACATCTTGTGCTTGACTGTCTAGTTGTGTGTTCTCAAGTATAGTTTGTGTAGCCATTTCACTTTCGAAGTGGGTTGGATCTTCCTCAAGATGAGGCTCCCCCTGCACCTGAGCACCATCTGCATTATCTTGTGCATGAGATTTTTCAGGAATCTCTGGCCTCTCTTCATCAGGCATGTCCTTTGTGAGGACTCTATCCCATTTGGAGATGATCCTTATGTCCATTCTTCTCATATGGTTGATCTTTGAACCAGCAATTTGTTCCATTACTTTAGGAATTGTACTAGCCAATTACAGACTCATAATTCTTCCCAGATTTGGCTTCTTAATACTTTCCTTAATCTTTTCAAAAACTACTGCTGACCAATCTGCGTTTAGTTTGTAAATAATCCTGGTCATCAGGCTGAACATATAGGCTGAAATCCTATCATGCCCCCTGGCTTGCAGAGAATGACTTTTCCAACCACTTCTGAAAGGAATTTACCTTATAGATTCATACCTTTTCTATTCATTGTTGATCCAATCTTCATGGTGGGATTCAATCCACACCACTGAAGTGCTTCCCTAGTCTTTGATGAGGGTACTTCTACTTCTTCTTGAGTTCTTAGAAGTTGAACAGTTTTCCTCAAGCTCTTCAAAGTAAGTTTAACTTTAGCTTCCTGAACAATTGATTTGATCTTAAGTCCAGTAGAATCTAAAGTAACAGCGTCATAGAATTCCAATATTTCTTTCTTTCAAATCTTTGTAGGTTCAGATACCAAAAATTCCAAACCATTTTCTGCAACTAGGGTTACTACTGCTTTAATTTCGGGTTCCCCATTATCAAAGGCATTGCGTACCAACTCATAGCATTCGTTGACATTATCTTCTAGCTTTGGCGCCATTGGGGTTGAGTGAAAACTTGGATTGAGAAGAGAGAAGTTGTCGACACAAGGTTTTGGTCTCGAAAATATAGGGAGTGTGTCGACAGAATATGTTGTTGACCTATTTATACCTTTCTAAATCATGAAGGTCAAAAGTCGCGTCAAAATTCTCTAAATGTGTCGACACAGTTGAAATGTGTTGACATAGACTTCGAATGTCTCGACATCAATTCAATTTGTCTTTGTCGAGTTTGACGATCTAAGGTCGACAAATCTGCGCTCGACGATATGTGTCAATTCTGTGCTCGACGAAATCTGCGTGTTTACTCTAAGTGTCGACACCACTTCTGGATGTGTCGACACTACTTATTTGAAGTGTCAACACCGATTCTCTAGATGTGTCGACACCATTTTCCTGGAATGTCGACACCAATTTTCTAGATGTGTCGACACCACTTTCCTGGAATGTCAATACCAACTACTATGTGTCGACACAGACAACTTATGATGTCGACACAATTTTACTTAGCCAATTTTTTAAAACTAATTTATGTTCAACAGACCTATTTCAATTTTGAAATTGTTGAATTTAGTTTCATCTAAAGGCTTAGTAAACGTGGCAGCTAGTTGTAAATCAGTACTAACAAATTCTAAAGAGATATCTTCTTTCTCTACATGGTCTCTAAGAAAATGGTATTTTATTTATATATGCTTTGTTCTACTATGAGAAACAGGATTATGAGCAATAGAAATAGCACTAGTAGAATCACATAATAATGGAGTTCTACTTACCTGAATACCATAATCTTCTAACTGATGCTGCATCCACAATCGTTGTGCACAACAACTTCCACCAGCAACATACTCAGACTCAGCTGTAGAAATTGCCACACTGGTTTGCTTCTTACAACTCCAAGACACCAATATTTCTCCGAGAAATTGACAGGTTCCTGTTGTGCTTTTCCTATCTACTTTGCAACCTGCAAAGTCTGAGGGCTGTTCTACATAGACCTCCTCTTTTAAGTCTCCATTTAAGAATGCAAACTTAATATCCATTTAGAACACTTTGAAGCCTTGATATGCTGCATAGGCTAGGAATAGCCTGATAGCTTCCAACCTAGCCACTGGAGCAAAAGTCTTATCAAAGTCTATGCCATCCACCTGTCTGTATCCTTTGGCAACTAGTCTTGCCTTGTTCTTCACTATGATCCCACTATCATCAAGCTTGTTTCTATAAATCCACTTTGTCCCTATGACATTGTGGCCTTTTGGTTTTGGAACCAAATCCCAGACCTTGCACCTTCTGAATTGATTTAACTCCTCCTGCATAGCATCAATCCAGTGAGGGTCTTGTATTGCTTCTTCAAATCGCTTAGGTTCCACTTGAGATAAGAAGCTAGAGCAAAGAACTGTGTTCAAGTTCCCGCTCCTTGTTTGTACTCCTTGTCTTGGATCACCAATGATCTGGTGTGCAGGATGATCCTTCAAATGTCTAACTGCTGGAGGTAATCTATCAGCAGTTTGGCCTTCTCCAATCTCTTTGTTGGAACACCCTATTACTAATTTGGGTCAGGATCACTATGTCTCTGGGAATCTGTGTTTTGACCTTATGTATAGCTTAATAGGTCAATTAGAATTGAGTCTAAGGGTTAGAAGGCTAGGATTGGAAGCTGCCCTGAAGACCCAAGTTTTTCTGGAGACTAAGTCCAAATCGTCGAGCTCAGCACGACGTTTCGTCGAACTCCGGTCGACGATCGTCTAGCTCAACTATTGACAGATCGTCGAGCTCCATTCGACGATCGCTGAGCTCAAACCTCATAATATCGTCGAGCTCTGGTCGACGATCGCTGAGCTCAGGTCGACGATTTTGACTCTGCACTGGATCCTTATCTCTGAGCTCAGTTCGACGATCCTTGAGCTCAGATCGACGATTTCTTTGCTGCTTGCATTTTTCAGTTCGCTGAGCTCAGGTCGACGATAGCAGAGCTCAGTTCGACGATTTCAGTTATCTTTCAGAATTCAAATTCAAATCAGATAGAAGTTATTCTGCATTTAATTCAGAAGATCTGCCAGCCGTTTTCATTTACTTCTGGAGCAAGTTTCAAGGAATTTTTCAAGGAACAATTCAGTGGACTTTCCTTCAGAACAGATTATGCAATTAAGGTTGTAATCAATGCAAACCAACGGCTATCTTTGACAGAGTAATATTCTATTCAGACTCAGAGAATAAAACAGAGAATGTTTTTGAATCAAGATATAGAGATTGACAAGAATAGGACACCTCTCAATATACAGAGACTCTGAAAAATATTCTGTCAACAAGAATTCAGAAGAACACTCATCATCAAGAGATCAAGCTTTCAAACATTCTTCAGATCTCTTCAGCTCTCAAGTGTTCAAGGCCAACATCATTTCAAGACTCCAGACAATCAACATTTCAGCTTGCTGAAATCATCTTCTGCTGGAGATCTATTTTTTGAAGGCCTATCACCCTCAGCAAAGCTCATCTTCCTGAAGATCAAGGACTCAGGGGGAGCTTTGAAATCAATCCACTTAGTCTTCTCAGTTGATTGAGAAAAGAGAAGACTGCCATAACTCTCTCAACCCCCTCTCTGTAAAGGGTTTTTCAAACTCCCTTCAAAAGTTTGAATCTGGTTTTTGAGCACCTTGTCAAAAGCTCATTGGTGGCAAGACACCTGATCAAAAAATCTGATTTGGTTTTTGAGCACCTTATCAAAAGCTCATTGGTGCCCAGGACACCTGATCAACTCATCCTGCAGTGGATTCCTACCTAGGGTGGTAGAAGAGTGGATGTACCCAAGTTGGGGAACCACTATATTTCCTTGTGTCATCTGGTTCTGCATGTTTTTCTTTTTGTTTCTGGCCTAGATTTTCTTGTGCTTAATTTCTGCATAGCTTAGTTTTATTTCTGCTTCCCTGCTTACACTCATTACAACAATTGTTGTAAAGCTTTGCAAAAGTTTTTCTTTGTGTTTTAAAAAGCACCATATACTCTATTCACCCCCCTCTAGAGTATATCTGATCTAGTTTCCCCTTTCAATTGGTATCAAAGCGAGGTTGGTTAATCATACCATATCTGTTTGGTTGTACAGGCTAACACCTGAACCCCAAGATCCCAAACTAGATTCTTCTTTTGTATTTTATTATTAGATTTAGCTTGCACAAATCATGGCCCAAAACAAAGATTATGCTAGCACCAGACCTCCAGTGTGCAATCTGTCAAAGTTTGCACTTTGGAAAGCAAGGATTAAACTCTACATGAATTCTATTGACGAAGATATTTTTAATTCTGTTTTGACAGTGTGTCCAAGACCTCCAGAGAGCACAAGCACAAATGCTGTTCCACCTCCATCAGGAACAGATGCTGACATCAAAAAGTGGAAAGTAGCTGATGCCAAGGCAATGAACATTTTAGCTCAGACAATGTCAGATGACATTTTTCAAAAAGTAGCTGAATGCAATTCAGCCAAGGAAATTTGGGACAAGCTCTCAGAAATTGTCTCTGGCTCAGCTGATGAGAGAAAGGACAGAAGATCCCATCTCATCTCCCAGTATGAAGAACTTCAAGAAGGGAGAAACAGAGTCAGTGGGAGACATGTACAACAGACTGAGTCTAATTGTCAGTGAACTGAGGACATTAGACAAAGAGATCTCACTGACAGAACTTAATGACAAGATCCTAATGTGCTTCCCCAGCACTTGGGATTCAAGAATCTGGCCAATTAAAGATGCCAGAAGTCTGAATGAGATCACAACTGAAGCTTTGTTGGGTAAGCTCAAATCTTATGAGCTACTCATCAAGAACAGAGAGGAAGAACAGAAGGCTGCTTCACCAGCCACAAGGAAAGAGAAGACTATAGCATTTAAGGCAGCTGAGGATCTGCCTGAAGAAAAAGGTACAGGCAATGATGAACTTCTCAGCCTGTTGGCCAAAAGATTCTATAAGATGGCCAGAAAGGACTTCAGAAGAAGATCATACAAGGAGCAGGATAAGCCAAGGTATGACAAGTCCATTGGCAATAGCAAAGACATTATTTGCTTTGGTTGCAGGAAACCAGGGCATATGGTTCCTGACTGTCCAGAAAACAAGAACAAGGACAGAAGCGACAGAAAAGAAAGAAGAAAGGAGAAGGACTCCAAAAGGAATGGAAATAGCAAACCTTCCTCCAGCAGAAATAAGCACACAAGGAAAGGATTTGTTGCTGAATCCTGGAGTGAGACTGAAGAGGAGTCAGAAGCCTCTTCCAGCTCAAGTGATGATGAGGATGATGCAGAGGAAAAGGAGTTCTGCATGATGGCAATCAATGCCTCACAACACAACTCAGAGGAAGAGAAGTCAGAGTCAGACTCAGAGACTCAACCTGAAGAAGATCAGGTAATCAGCTCTTTTGATTTCACTTCAGAAGATTTTAAACTCGAATTTAAAGCACTATGTTTAGACCTGCTAAAGTCTGAGAAAGAGATCATCTCTCTCAGAAATCAATTATCTGAACAATATGCTTTAAAATCAGAAAACCTCAAACTCTCTCAGGAGTTGGAGAACTATAGGGAACAGATAGCTTCACTGAAGAGTGAACTCTCTGAGGCCAAGAAGCTTGAAGAATCTCTTAATGGGAGAAGCATCAAGCTGATGGACATCACAAGCACAGTGAACTCAAGATTCAACAGTACACTGGGCTTGGGTGCCTCATCCAGCCAACCTATTGTTCTAACAACCCCTATCAAGTTCATTTCTGACAAGGGAAAGGGAGTTGTAGAGGTTGCCAGGAAAAATTCTGATCTGCCTCAGAAAACTAAAGTCCAGCACAAATCGTCGAACGGAGATCGACGATCGCCGAATGAAGATCGACGATCGCCGAACGCAGCTCGACGATCTCAGGACAAATCGTCGAACACTGATCGACGATCTCAGCCAAGATCGTCGAACGCTGGTCGACGATCTCATATACCTGACCTCAGCCATAGTCGACCGTCGAACGGAGCTCGACGATCGGACCCACGATCATCGAACTCAGCTCCAAGATCGTCGAACAGAGGTCAGAGCTCTGGAAATTTTTTCAATGGCAAGTCAAAATTGAATCCTGAGGGTTCTTCATCCCAAACCTTCAACCCTTATACTGAATGGATTTTACCTCCAAGGAGATATCATCCTGAAGGATATAAGAGTCAGCCAGGGATGTCTTTCATTTCTGAATTTAGAGGTTATCAACCTAGGCCCAAGGTAAACTGGGTCAAAAACAAGTGAATTATTTTATGTGCAGGTGAAGACCTATCCAACATCTAACCAGCAATGGTATTTGGATAGTGGGTGCTCTAAGCACATGACAGGGAACAAGGACAACCTCAATTCCTTTAGAGCCAAGCTTGGACCCAAGGTTATCTTTGGTGACTCCAACTTTGGACAAACTAAAGGTTATGGAGCAGTCCAGATTGGTTCTGTAACCTTCAAGAAAGTAGCATATGTGGAAGGACTGAAGCACAACCTAATCAGCATCAGTCAGCTATGTGATGAAGGCTACCAGGTGACCTTCAGCAAAACCTTATGCAAAATCAAGTCAGAGGACAACACAACTGTGTTGACAGGTAAAAGGAAAGGTAACATCTACCTAGTAGACTTTCTTTCAACTACTATAGATATCTGTTTATTCAATTCAGTTTGTAGACCAAATGTTTTATGGCATAAGAGACTAGGACACCTAAACCTTAGAACTATTGCTAGGCTATCCAAGGACAATCTTGTTAGAGGACTACCTTCTGGCCCCTACAAGAAGGAAGGACTCTGCAAGGCTTGTCAATTAGGCAAGCAAACTAAAAACAGTTTCAAGTCACTTAATAAGAGTGATTCACCTAGGATATTGTATCTGTTACACATGGATCTATTTGGACCCATCACAGTACAAAGCCTAGGAGGGAAATCCTACACTTTAGTGATTGTAGATGACTTCTCTAGATTCACTTGGGTGTTCTTTCTAAGGAAGAAGTCTGATAACTTTAAGTGTCTGACAGAGTTTCTCAAATGTATAAAGATTGAGTTCAATACTCACATTGCCCTGATCAGAAGTGATCATGGGACAGAGTTTGATTCTCTTCTTATGCAAGAGTTCTGCCAGAGTGAAGGGATCAGGCATACTTTCTCAGCTCCTAGAACTCCTCAACAAAATGGGGTAGCTGAAAGGAAAAATAGAACCCTTATTGAATCTGCCACTACATTGTTGTCAGATGCTCATCTACCTCTATCCTTCTGGGCAGAGGCAGTGAACACCTCCAACTATGTGCTGAACAGAAGTCTGATACATAAACTGAAGGGAAAGACTTCCTATGAATTACTCAAAGGGAAGAAACCTAAAGTTGACTATTTCAAAATTTTTGGTTGCATTTGCTATATTCACAATAATGATAAGAAACATCTAGCAAAATTTCAAGCCAAAGCTGATGAAGGAGTGTTTCTGGGATACTCCATGATCAGCAAGGCATATAGGGTTTATAATAAATCATCATTGAAAATTGAGGAATCTGTTCATGTTTCTTTTGATGAAACTAACATGTCTTTCAAGGAGAAGATTTCTTCTACCATAGAACCTTTGCAGGAACACTCTCTAGTTGAAGATATGAACAAGCTACAGGTTGCTCAAGAGGATGAAAGCAGTGAAGATGAAAGCAATGCTCAACATATTGAAGCACAACCTGAAGAGCCAGTTGTTGTACCACAAGAGGAAACAACAACACAGGTTGGTGAACAATCAACACCCCCGGTTGATTTAGTAACATCAAGAGACCATCCAATTTCCCAAATAATTGGAGAAATCTCAGCTGGTGTGCAAACCAGAAATCAGGTCAACCAAAACCTGTTGCACACCTGCTTCCTTTCTCAAATTGAACCTCAGTCCATTCAAGATGCAGAGCAAGATCCACACTGGATCATTGCCATGCAAGAGGAGCTGCATCAATTTGAGAGGAACAAAGTATGGGAACTGGTGCCAAAGCCTAAGGATCATTCCATTGTTGGAACAAAATGGGTATTCAGAAATAAACTGGATGATCAAGGAGTAATAATAAGGAACAAGGCAAGGCTAGTTGCCCAAGGATATTCTCAAGAAGAAGGAATTGACTACGACCAGACCTTCGCACCTGTTGCAAGATTAGAAGCCATCAGGATATTTTTAGCAGCTCACAAAGGCTTCAAGGTTTATCAGATGGATGTCAAGAGTGCCTTCTTAAATGGAGACATCAAAGAGGAAGTCTATGTCAGACAACCTCCAGGTTTTATCTCTCCAACTCATCCTGATTTTGTTTTTAGATTAAATAAAGCATTATATGGTCTCAAGCAAGCTCCTAGAGCATGGTATGAGACCCTAGCATGCTTTCTCTTGAAAAATGGCTTTATAAGGGGTAGAGTAGACCAAACTCTTTTCATTAGAACCCATAAGTCCCATACCCTACTAGTACAAATCTATGTAGACGATATCATTTTTGGTTCTACTGACTCAAAACTATGCAGAAGGTTTTCTAACCTAATGCATTCTAAATTTGAGATGAGTAGCATGGGTGAGCTATCCTTCTTCCTAGGATTGCAAGTCAAACAACATGCTGAGGGCATCTTTATTTCTCAAACCAAATATGCTAATGAGCTGGTTAAGAAATTTGGCATGTCTGAGGCATCTTGTATGAAAACACCCATGCCTACCAATGCTGTACTGGATGCTGATGAACATGGGAAACCTGTTGATCAGACAACATATAGAGCAATGATTGGCTCTTTACTGTATCTTACAGCTAGTAGACCAGATATAATGTTTGCTACATGTATATGTGCTAGATTCCAAGTTAGCCCTAGAGAGTCACACCTCACATTAGTAAAGAGGATTCTTAGGTATGTTAAAAGTTGTCCAAATCTAGGTCTCTGGTATCCAAAAGAGTCAGCATTTGAGTTAACTGGATTCTCTGATGCTGATTATGCTGGATGCAGAATTGACAGGAAAAGCACCAGTGGAACTTGTCAGTTCCTTGGTGATAGACTTGTCTCCTGGTTTTATAAGAAACAAACATCTGTGTCAACTTCAACTGCTGAAGCTGAATATATGGCTGCAGGCAGTTGTTGTTCACAAATATTGTGGATTCAAAATCAACTCCTAGACTATGGTTACAACTTAGAGAAGTCAAAAATCTTTTGTGACAATACAAGTGCTATCTCCATAGCTCAAAATCCAGTCCTCCATAGTAGGACAAAACATATAGAGATTAGGCATCACTTCTTAAGGGACAATGTTGAAAAGAATAAAATTGAACTGCAATATATCCCAACTGATTTACAAAGGGGAGATATTTTCACCAAGCCTTTGGATGAAAAGAAACACACCCTCTTTCTAAATCAGTTAGGAATGTTAGATGGAGGAAGTCTCAAATAATCCCCAAGATTTTGAAAGCTAAAAGTGACCAAGACTAGGCAAAATTCTGATTTTCCTTAGTGTCTAAAATTTCTCTGATCTCTGAACTGCGCTCGACGATTTTCACAAAGATCGTCGAACGGAGTTCGACGATTTCCTGAATCGTCGAACTGAGTTCAGCGCTCCTTTGATAGTATGGACTATCTCTTCTGGTCAACGATCGTCGAACGGCGCTCGACGATTTTGTTCACTGAACGATCGTCGAACGGAGCTCGACGCCTTTCCAAATCGTCGAACGGAGATCGACGATTTTGGAGTCTCTTCAGATTCCTTTAGAAGCCTCAATCGTCGAACTGAGTTCAACGATCTTTCCATTTCTGCGTCGAACCCTAATATAAAACTCATTTTTCGCCGTCGTTCTCTCTTGCGCTTTCAATCTCTCTGCAAAATTTTCTTCCCTCCAAACAGTTCTACACTTGGTCGTTTTGTCTGTTGATTTTTGCAGGTACAATGGCCGTTTCAGTTGCTGTGCTAGCCGCCATGAAATTTGATGCGGGTTTTGACATTGATCTAGACTCCTTCAACACAACTGATCAAGTCTTCCAGGACATCCTCAGTTTATTCAAAGATCAGCATCTATCTGCCCTTATGACAACAAGAATCAAACTTGCCTCTGATGAAATCAAAGAATGGGTATATACTGCACACAACCTTGACAACAACACCATTGTTGGATCCATTGGTGGCACCCAGGTACCTCTGACCCCAACAGTCCTCACAGAGGTTTTTGGTTTAAGGAATGGTGAAGACTCTGCTGAACTTTCTGGAGAAGAATTCTCTGATATTCTTGCCAGGATGGGTCATCCTGAGGGGAACCCTAGCAAGTTGTTTAAGAGGAACCTGTCAGTGGAATACAGGTTTCTGGCAGATGTTGTAGGCAAGGTTCTGTTGGCCAAACATTCTGCACATGACACCATCTCCAGATATCAGCTCTGCCTCATGGGAGCTCTGGTAGATAGGAAAAGCTTGAACTGGGGAGAAGTCTTTTTTGATCTGTTGAAGAAAAAGATAAACAAAACCTTTGTGAATTATGGAAGAATTCTGGGAGTCTTCCTTCAGGCTAAGTGCCCTACTCTGCTAGTCTCCTCTGGAGTGCACATCAATGCCTCCAAGAGACTCACCTGTGCCCTATTTGGGAAATGGGACAGGCAAATCATCAAGCCCAGCAGGCCCTCTCCATCTGCCCCTTCAGGCACCAGGACTCTAAGAGTCACTCCACCCCAGGTCTCTGCCCCTGCAGAGGACCTGCCTGCTGCTAGTGCTGCTTCTTCTCCTCCTCCAAGTCCAACCCTACCCATTCCATCTACCATTCCAGCCTCATCCACTATTACAATTTCCAGCCCCTCTCCAACTTCTATTCCATCTCCAGCAACCATCTCATCTCCACCAGCAGACCACTTCCATCCCCTATTCTCTTATCCCCCACCAGATGTCACCTCATCCCCATCCCTTCCATCCTTCACACTTCTGGATGAATCCTACATGGATGATTCCCCCTCCTCTCCTCCAGAGTTACCATCCTCTTCCACCTCTTTCCAAGACCTTCTCCACCACATTATTGCCCAACCCACATTCACTCCATCCATATCCATCCCATTATCCTCCATCTCCACCATCCCCTCTCCTGAGCCATTCATTCCACCCTTCAGCCCTCCTCCTCCAGCTCCATCAGCCATCCCTGTACCCTCTACCTCTGCTCCTCTTCTTGAGCAAGTAGATCTCCCAGCCTTGGCTGACCAGTTGTATGAGCTCCTTGCACCCAGGCTCTCTCTTCTCATGGAGGCCTCTTTAGCTCCTCTACAACAGTCAGTGGCAGCTCTCTCTGCCAGGCTTTCCTCCTTCCTTACTCCTCAAGCAGCACCCCCAGCAGTGTGCCTTGATACAGCTGTATCTGTATCCAGGCAGGGGGAGATGCCCTATGAAGCCAGCCTTCATGCTGCTGTTGCTGCTGCTTCTGCTGCTACTGATGCTATTTCTGTGTCTGCTTCTGCTACTGCTGCTGCTCCTGCATCTGTTGCCTCTGCTACTCCAGTCCTAGCAATAGACCTAAGGTCTTTGCTATCTACATTTGATACTGCATACTACTGCTGCCTCCCAGAGCCCAATGCTGTCCAGCCCTCTGAAGATCTGTCCAAGGCTCTGGTGCCCTTCTCATGCTGTGACCCCAGTATAATTTCTGCTTTTATTCATTCAGTGACTGCTGCTTCTGATGATGTTACTGCTGCTGCTGATGAAGAAAAGGCTGTATCTGCCTCTGAAATTATCCCTGCTGCTGAAGAAATTGTTTCTGTTGAGCCCTTTTCCCAGGATTCTCTGATGACAGAGGCTGCTGTTTTTGAGCCTGCTGAAGTTATTGTTGTTGTTACTGAAGCTGCTGCTGCTGTCTCTCCTGAAGTTACTAGTGCTGTTTCTGAAGTTGTTTCTGTTGCTCCTGTATCTGTTGTTACATCTGCTGCTTCTGTTGCTCCTTCTGCTTCTGCTTCTGCCCCATCTGCTGCAATGCAACTGAAAGAAACATTGATGAAGAAGATTGATGCTTTATATGATGCACAGAGTTCTGAATCTGAGGATTATAACACTGCTTCTGATGATTCATCTGCCACCATTGCAAAGAAAAGGAAAGCAAGAAGTAAGGCATTGAAGAGGGTTCCTCCTGCCAAAGTTAGAGATGACAATGATGTCCCTTACTATATTCTGCACAACTGCCCAATTTCTGAGCATTGGATGCAGTTCTCTAAGAACCAGCTAAAGGCTATGAAGAAGAAGAGGAAGTATGAGAAAGATTCCACTCAGTTCAAGCACCCTCATCCTCCTCCACCACCTCCACCTGATGCAGGTGCAGGTGGCAGCTCTGCAAGTTCAGGCCCAGCTAGAAGCCAGGCTCCCTACCAACCTCATGCTAGAACATATCAAAGGGAAAGCCAGTCTAGGGGCTCTTACTCTAGAAGGGGAGGATATAGGGGAAACCAAAGAGAGACTCAGGTTTACTCCAAAGGGCATTCCAGGCAGCACCCTTACTCCAGGGGAGGACATGTTCCTTCTGACACATCTTCTGGTCCTTTCCCCTATAAGCTCAAAGATACTGTGACTGCCAGGACTCCTCAAGATACTTCTTCCAACAGGTATGAGCCACCTGTTCCATTTGAGGACCCTGAGAAGAATCCTGTGGCTTGGACTGCTAGAATGAAAGAGCTGGCTGCATTAGATCAAATAAAGAAAGCCAAAGAGAAAGGCCTAGACACTTCCAACATCTCTACTATGTCAGAACAAAGACAGAAAGAACTAGAAAGATATGCCTCCAGTAAGTTCTTTGATGCAGACAGGTACATGGAGTTGCATCCAGCTGCAGTGGTTCCCAGGGCTTCAAAGCAAATTTATTTGGGTGCAGCTGATGATACCAGATCCAAACAACAAGCTTTAGATCCTAACAGAGAAATCAAAATGGTAAAAGGCAAAGAAAAGGAATAACTCTGTAAGGTGATAACTCTTGGTTTTTCTGACTGCCCTCTGGATATCATGTTTATATATATCTCTGTGATGGTTCTGTGATGTCTAGCTGCTGCTGTTTTTATGTTTTTCTGACTGTATGATGTTGTTTGTTTTTCCTATGTCTGTAAATAGTTTTCCTAACCCAAATAGGGGGAGATTGTTGGAACACCCTATTACTAATTTGGGTCAGGATCACTATGTCTCTAGGAATCTGTGTTTTGAACTTCTGTATAGCTTAATAGGTCAATTAGAATTGAGTCTAAGGGTTAGAAGGCTAGGATTGGAAGCTGCCCTGAAGACCCAAGTTTTTCTGGAGACTAAGTCCAAATCGTCGAGCTCAGCACGACGTTTCGTCGAACTTCGGTCGACGATCGTCTAGCTCAACTATTGAAAGATCGTCGAGCTCCATTCGACGATCGCTGAGCTCAAACCTCATAATATCGTCGAGCTCTGGTCGACGATCGCTGAGCTCAGGTCGACGATTTTGACTCTGCACTGGATCCTTATCTCTGAGCTCAGTTCGACGATCCTTGAGCTCAGATCGACGATTTCTTTGCTGCTTGCATTTTCCAGTTCGCTGAGCTCAGGTCGACGATAGCAGAGCTCAGTTCGACGATTTCAGTTATCTTTCAGAATTCAAATTCAAATCAGATAGAAGTTATTCTGCATTTAATTCAGAAGATCTGCCAGCCGTTTTCATTTACTTCTGGAGCAAGTTTCAAGGAATTTTTCAAGGAACAATTCAGTGGACTTTCCTTCAGAACAGATTATGCAATTAAGGCTGTAATCAATGCAAACCAACGGCTATCTTTGACAGAGTAATATTCTATTCAGACTCAGAGAATAAAACAGAGAATGTTTTTGAATCAAGATAAAGAGATTGACAAGAATAGGACACCTCTCAATATACAGAGACTCTGAAAAATATTCTGTCAACAAGAATTCAGAAGAACACTCATCATCAAGAGATCAAGCTTTCAAACATTCTTCAGATCTCTTCAGCTCTCAAGTGTTCAAGGCCAACATCATTTCAAGACTCCAGACAATCAACATTTCAGCTTGCTGAAATCATCTTCTGCTGGAGATCTATTTTTTGAAGGCCTATCACCCTCAGCAAAGCTCATCTTCCTGAAGATCAAGGACTCAGGGGGAGCTTTGAAATCAATCCACTTAGTCTTCTCAGTTGATTGAGAAAAGAGAAGACTGCCATAACTCTCTCAACCCCCTCTCTGTAAAGGGTTTTTCAAACTCCCTTCAAAAGTTTGAATCTGGTTTTGAGCACCTTGTCAAAAGCTCATTGGTGGCAAGACACCTGATCAAAAAATCTGATTTGGTTTTTGAGCACCTTATCAAAAGCTCATTGGTGCCCAGGACACCTGATCAACTCATCCTGCAGTGGATTCCTACCTAGGGTGGTAGAAGAGTGGATGTACCCAAGTTGGGGAACCACTATATTTCCTTGTGTCATCTGGTTCTGCATGTTTTTCTTTTTGTTTCTGGCCTAGATTTTCTTGTGCTTAATTTCTGCATAGCTTAGTTTTATTTCTGCTTCCCTGCTTACACTCATTACAACAATTGTTGTAAAGCTTTGCAAAAGTTTTTCTTTGTGTTTTAAAAAGCACCATATACTCTATTCACCCCCCTCTAGAGTATATCTGATCTAGTTTCCCCTTTCACTCTTCATTATGCTGCACCTCATGTTCTTCATCAGCATCTTGAGTGTCTTGTACTCCCCCTGGACAGCAACTACCATTTTCCTCATTCTGCTTTATAGTTGGAACTTCTCTGATAGTAAGCTGGTCAATCTTTTGTTGTATACCTGTGGAGCTACAAGAACTACTTGACAACTCACTGTTAATAAGTCTTGTTTCATCAAAGATGACATGAACTGACTCTTCTACAACTTGAGTAGCCAAATTATACACCCTATAAGCCTTACTATTATTTTTGTACCCAACAAATATCCCATCTTGGGATTTGGCAGCAAACTTAGTTAGGTGAGATTTTCCATTGTTAAGCACATAGCATTTGCAACCAAAGATCCTAAAATAGGATAATTTGGTTTTGTGCCTTTCATAACCTCATAGGGTGTCTTTTTGTGGCTATTGGTGATGGAAGCCCTATTAAGCACATGACATGCAGTGTTTACTGCCTCAGCCCAGAAATATTCTGGGAGAGAAGTATGACTCAATAGTGTTCTTCCAGCCTCAATCAATGTCCTATACTTTCTCTCAGCAATGCCATTTTGCTGAGGTGTTTTAGGTGAGGAGAATTTCTGAAGAATCCCAAATTCTTCACACAGCCTTCTCATACTTTCAGATTGGAATTCCGTTTCATGGTCACTTCTGATTTTGACCAATGAACTATCTAATTCATTCTGAATTTGTTTGACAAAATTGTAGAAGACCTTTGGGGTTTCAGATTTCTGTCTCAGAAAGAATACTCATGAGAATCTAGAATAGTCATCTACAACCACAAAAGTGTAGACCTTCCTACCTAGGCTCTGAACTGGCATAGGACCAAATAAGTCCATATGCAAGAGGTATAAGTACCTCACTGAATCTTTGGTTTCTAGGCTATGAAAGAAGGATCTAGTCTGCTTGCCTTTTTGTGAAGCTGAGCATATTCCATCCTTATAACACTTAACTTGAGGACCATTCCTCACTAACTCTTTACTAAAGAGTTGGCCAATTATCTTGTAGTTAAGATGGGCAAGCATCTAGTGCCATTTGACACAATGAGTGACTTTCTCATTAGCCACAAGACAGATAGGAGAATTCTTATTCTCACACACAAAATCTAGGCAATACACATTTCTTTTTCTATAGCCAGTCAATATGACTTTTTGATCACTTGACCTCTTGATAAGACACCCATTCTTGACAAATGAAATGTCATATCCTAGATCACTCAGCTGGCTTATGCTTATTAGGTTATGTTTCAAACCCTTTATATAGGCCACTTGAGTGATTGTAATTGAGTTGTTAGAAATGTTACCAAAACCTTTGATGACTCCTTTTTCAGAACCACCAAAGATTACTTTAGGCCCATTCAGCATTGAGGAGTAGTCCTTCAGCACTCCCCTTATTCCAGTCATGTGCCTGGAACATCCACTATCCAAGTACCACATAGGGGCATGGCAATTTGGACTCACCTGCAACAATGATTACTTAACCTTAGAACCCAAATAATTTTTGGGTCCTTGGTTCAAGTTAGCCTGAAACTTGACAAATCTGCCTGCAACTCTTCTAACAGGCAGACTGCTATTCTCCTTGACACTGGCATTGTGCCAACAGTCTAAGGCATAATGGTCTATCTTGCCACAGCACCAGCACTCAAACTTATTATACCTCTGTTTAGGTACAACCTTAGCTGAATTGTTTGCAGCAGATCTTTTGTTTTGTGCTGGGGCTTTGCCTTTCTTATTGGACTGTGCAGCCCATGCAATTCTCTTAAAGCCTATTCCTGCCTTACCCTTTTGTGACACAAAGTCATCTATTAAGGGTAGGATAGATTTTGGCTTAGAGAAACTAGCCACAGTCTCCTTCTCTTTCTGAAGTCTGTTTTCCAGACTTTTAATCTGATCATTTTTGAATGTGATTGTTCCCATTTGAATAACAGTTATGTTTTTCAATTTGGCAATCTCATTCATCTTTTGATCCAGCAGCTTCTCTGAATCAGATGCAGCCAACTTGAGAGCTGCAATTTCCTTTGCCTAATTTTTGGCCAGGTTTTTGCTTCTCTTAAGTGCCTGCAATAAATCTCCATATTCATCTATCAGCTGATGGATATCTCCTTCAGATTCAGACCCATCTTCATCTCTTGATGGAGATGCATCTAATTCTGACCCAGTGAAGTAATCAGAATCTACAGATACACTTTTTACCTTACTAGGGCCAGGCTGATTCTGACACTGGTCTTCTTCAGACACTGCCGTCAGTCCTTTGCACTGATGGTATTCCTGCTCATAGATAGAGTCCAGTAATTGTATGAACTCATCCTCTTCTTCTGCAAACAAACCAATATATGCCTTAGCCTCAGATTCAGATTCTGAAGTTGATTGATCTGTTAAACTTTTCTCTTTCTCAGCAACCAAGGATTTCTCCTTCTTGCTCTTTTGCTGAGACTTCTTTCTATTAGCAGACTCCTTCCTTTTATCTGGACAGTCAGCCACAACATGTCCAGCTTTGTTGCAGCAATAGCATATGATCTTGGATGTAGTTGACTTGCTAGGCTTTGTCCCATTCCTATCCTTCCTGGATGATTTCCTCTTCTGATAATAGTCATCCTTGGACTGAGATGTGGAAGGCTTAGATTTCCACTGCTTCTTCTTTAAGAATCTCTGGAACTGCCATGTGAATGTTGCAAAGTCTTCATCTGAATTACTGTTATCTGTACTGTGATTATCAGAATTTTATGAAATCACTTCTGCATCTTTCTTAGGAGATGATGGAGACATTCTCCTATTCTTCCTTGTGGCTTCTACCTTGAAGGCCACTGACTTTTCTCTGTAGTCACCCTTTGTATTTTTCTCTTCCTCCTTTCTGGCCAACAGCTGCATCTCATAAGACAGCAATTTGCCAAACAGTGTTGGAGGAGAAATCTCAGCCAGTCTGGCCACTTCCCTTATGACACAGATCTTAGTATCCCAATCCTTAGTCAAAGACCTAAGGAATTTGTCATTCAGTTCATATGTACTGAATATTCTTCCATAAGACATTAATTCATTTACAATCCTGTAGAACTTTTTATAACATTCAGTTATACTTTCAGACTTGGCCTGTCTGAAACTCTCATATTCTTGATTAAGCATAGACTTTCTATCTTGCCTAACCTCTTCAGAACCCTCCATGTAGACAATCAATGTGTCCCACATCTCCTTGGAGTTTTTGCAGTGAATTAGATTCTGGAATGTTGAATCATCAATGACACTCACTATAATATTCTGTGCTCTTTTATCCATTGTAGCCAAGATGATCTCATCCTTAGTCATCTCTGAAAAATCCTTTGGAATTCTTTGATTGGCATCAAGAACAGAAATCTTCATAGGAACATATGGTCCTTCCTTAACTGTTATATAGATTCTAGGATCTGATTCCTCCATAAATAATCTGATTCTTTCCTTCCAAATACCAAAGATTTCCTTCCTATAAATAGGGAATTTCATATCACCAAGTTTTTTATGGTTTTCTCCTGAACCCATTTTCTTGAACTTATTCTGCCTCACAGATCTTACTCAGACAGTTATATCTTTCTTTGAGCAACCTTGCTCTGATACCACTTGAAAGAATTAGTTCCTAAACACCTAGAGGGGGGGGGGGGGTGAATAGGTGTAATTCTTTTTTCTCCTAAGCCAGAAAAGTTATTCAGTTAATTAATAAGAAACAACAAATTCTACATCTAACACAGCACAGAATTCACAGAATCACACAATCACAGATTACACGCAGTTTTTATAGTGGTTCCCCAAGGTCTGGGTACATCCACTTTCCCCCTTTGCCTATCTAGCAGTGTGCTAGATTCGGCCTAACTTCTTTCCTTCACCTCAGATCCTCAGATCTTACAACAGCTCAGAACCCAAACAAGGCTCCTACAACTCAGAGTTAGTCCGCACTCCTACAGC
The DNA here is from genome assembly GCA_039583875.1 of Platanthera guangdongensis. Taxonomy (NCBI): domain Eukaryota; kingdom Viridiplantae; phylum Streptophyta; class Magnoliopsida; order Asparagales; family Orchidaceae; genus Platanthera; species Platanthera guangdongensis. The sequence goes on along the minus strand of CM077155.1, from coordinate 86,024,042 downwards.
TCAGGCAATCTTCCCTACCTCAGTCTTCAATAAGGCCTACAACTCAGAGATAACAATCTCCTACAACTCAGGCTCAAAGCCCTACCTCAACCTTCAACAAGGCCTACCACTCAGAGATCTAAATCTCCTACAACTCAGCCATTGTAAATCAGGCTTACAGCTCAGATCTTAAAAAGATCCTACAGAAAATAGATTTAGCAATGTATTTTACCACCACCCTGGTAGAGAGAGAAAAGATGGATGACTTCTTGATCAGTTCTTGGAAGAATCTGATGGTAGAGAACAACCACTCTTAGCTTTCTTCAAAGCTTCTTGAATCTGAACTCAGTAGGGTTGATCTCCTTTGAAGTTGATCTTTAATCAGCCTCTTTCTTGAAATTCAGATCTCAATCTGAATCCTTCGCGGCAGACTGGTTCAGAATCTGCACTTGAGGGACTTGTTGATATAAGTCCCTTTCCTCACTTCAATAGATGGAGCTCTCTCTCTCCAACTTCTTCTTTGATCTTCTGACGAAAATCTTATTTTGTTTTTATGTATACTGTATCAGAATACTCTTTTCTCTATTAGTATATCTGTCTTATGTCATCAATCATTTTATCTGTTGATGGAGAATGCCATTATATAGACTTCCTCCATAGTAACCAGCTGATTCGATTTCTAACAAACTTCTGACAGCTCTGACAGTTGCAGTAGACCGGTTAGTAATGGCAGCTGTCAAGTCATCCAGACACAATTTGAAACTCTGTCTCTGTCAGCAAAGTGTCGAGACTGAACTTCATCATGTGTCGACACAAGTAGACTAAGTGTCGACACAAGCCTTGGTGGTGTCGACACAGCTCCTTTGGTGTTGACACTACTTCTCGACACAACATCTGTAGAATGTGTCGACACTAGTTCTGTGGTGTCGACACAGTCACTTCTTTTCTTCACACAAATTGATTTTGTTGAAATTCTGCCATGTGTCGACATAAGTCGTGTGTGTCGACACAGTTGATGTCGACAAAGTCTTCTGTATGTCGACACTGCCTCTGTGTGTCGACACAGTTGATGTCGACTAAGCTTCTCTGTGTGTCGACACTCCCTCTGTATGTCGACACAGTTGATGTCGACTATGCTTCTCTGTGTGTCGACACTGCCTCTGTATGTCGACACAGTTTCTTCATGTGTCGACACAGCCATTCCAAGTGTCGACACAATTAACTCCAAGTGTTGACACAGCTTTTCTCCAGTGTCGACACAAGCCTTCATAAGTGTTGACACAACTTCTTCTAGTGTCGACACATGGACTTAGAAACTTTTTCCTGCATTCTTGCATTTTCTTAACTTGCACATATAAACTCAAAACAACATCAAATACACCTTGATGCATATCATTGAGTAAGGTGAGGCTTCTTCAAATCTGCTACACATTTTCCAATGTACCCAACAATCTTCATCTCCCAAGCTAAATATGCTAAAGAGCTAATAAAGAAGTTTGTGATGGCTGATGTCTCAGCAAAGAAGACACCTATGGCTACAAATGCTATGATTGACTCTGATGCATCAGGGAAACCTGTAGATTAGAAACTATATCGGGGCATTGTTGGGTCCCTACTATATCTCACAGCTAGCAGACCTGATATCATGTTTTCCACATTCCTTTGTACTGGGTTCCAGGTGAACCCAAAAGAATCTCACCTTATTTTCCTAAAAAGAATTTTGAGATATATAAAGGGTTGTCCTAGTCTAGGCGTATGGTATCCCACAGAATTAGAATTTGAGTTAACTGGATATTCAGATGCTGATTTTGCTGGATGCACGGTGGATAGAAAAAGTGCTTCAGGAACTTTCCAGTTCCTGGGTATGAGATTAGTATCCTGGTTTTGTAAGAAACATTCATCTGTGTCAACCTCCACTGATGAGGCAGAATACATTGCAACTGGTAGTTGTTGCTTACAAATACTGTGGATACAAAATCAGCTACTAGACTATGGTCTCAACTTAAATAATTTAACTCTACTCTGTTATAACACAAGTGCTATAGCCATAGCACAAAATCCAGTCCATCACAGTAGGACAAAATATATAGACATTAGGCACCATTTCATCAGAGAGTGTGTAGACAAAAATAAAATTAATCTTGTCTATATCTACATTGATTTACAAAGAGCTGATATATTCACGAAACCCCTAGATGAGAAAAATCATGTATTCTTTATAAATCAGCTTGGAATGATAAATGGATAAGATTTAGTTTAAGTTCTATCTGCACTTGACGAATTTTCCAAAGTTCGTCGAATGGAGTTCGATGAACCGGGGAGAGTTTGAGAGATCTTCGTCGAACACATGTCGACGAACTCTCTGTGAGTGAAAACATTTTCGTCGACCGGAGATCGACGAACTTTCTTCGGAAGATATTCGTCGAACGACGCTCGATGAATTAGCTCTTTAGGATGAGATCGGCAAATTATTTACTTCTAAATCATTTCGTTGAACTCAGTTAGAACAATTGTTTTTGTTTTCGTGGAATGGAGTTTATCGATTCATATTCTGGAAAACCTTATATCTAGGTTTTCTTCGATCTCCATCCCACGCTTTTTGTTCTCTTGCACTTGATCGCCGTTTCTCTCTTTTACAGGTGATTCCATGGCTATTCCAGCAGGAGCTCTAGCTGCTATGAAGTTTGACACTTGATTTGATGTCGACTTCAAATCGTTCCAGCACTCGGATCCAATCTTTCTATATATTCTGGAACTTCTGGAAGAACAGATTTTGAAGAACCTGATGACTACAAGGATAAAGTTGGCAGGAATAGAAATCAGAGAATGGGTCTATACTTCATCCATATCTGAAGACAATACTATGACAGGATCAATCGTGGGTAACACTGTTTCCTTAACTCCCGCAGTTTTAACTGAAATCTTTGGTTTGACAAATGGAGAAGAGGAATTAGAAATTGATTCTGAAGAGTTTGATATGATGCTAAATCTGATGGGTTATGTTGGTGACAGCCCAAACAAATTATTGAAGAAACATCTGTCTGCAGCATATAAGTTTTTGGCAGACATTATTGGGAAGGTCTTGCTTGGCAAGCATACTGCCCATGACTACATCACATGGCATCAGGTCTTGGTCATGTGTGTAGTGATAAATAAGAAGTAAGTGGATTGGGCTCAGATCATCTTTGATCTGATAAAGAAGAAAAATAATAAGAAAGAAGTGTGTTTTGGAAGAATCCTAGGGATCTTCCTAAAGGAGAAGGCTGCTGAATCCCTGGTCTCCCAGACCATATTCATTAATGCCAGCAAAAGGCTTACCTGTGCCTTGCTTGGCAGGTGGGAGAGGACCATACCTAATCCATCCAAAGCTTCTACCTCTTCCACCCTAGCTTCTGAAGGCACCAGGGCTGTTAAAGCTACTCCCCAACCTACTGAAGAGATTCATCCAACCCCACCATCTCTTCAAGCCCACCTTCCAGCAACATAAATCCATCCCTCTCCCAAACCTCCATCATCACTAAATCAACTTCCTACTCCACCAGAATCTCCACATGCTTCACCAGCAGCAACTCCTCCATCATTTCCACTCCCTCCTCATTTATTCTCCATACCATTTTCAACATACCTCCATCACCTCCCAATTCCCCTTTTCCTCCAAACACCCACATGGAAGATGCCACCCATCCATCCCCATCAACATCTACAATTCCTCAACATGCAACCCCTCCAGATGCTCACATACCAGATGCTCCACCTCCTATCCCTCCCACAGTTCCCACTTCTACACCTTTTGCAACACCATCTACCACTCCACCATTGGACACCTCAACAATTGCTTCTATCATTTCCCTCCTCACTCCCCTTCTCAAAACACTAATAACAGAGGTCATTACACCTCTTACTACTTCAATTACTACCCTATTTGCACAGATCACTGCCCTCACTACTCCCCCATCTTCAGTCAGGGGTCTGACTTCAGGTATTACTGAAACTATGCTGGGGGAGTTGTCTGATGATGAAGCTGTATTAGTTCCAGCAGTAACTGCTCCAGCAACAGAGGAAGCAACAGTAGCAGCAGATTGTACAGAGTATATTGATACAGATGATATTGATTTTATTAATTTCATTGATACTGACATGGACTTGGAAGAGTCAGTCTCTGAGAAAATAATTACTTGTGATGATTTCATCATTAATCCCACAGTTGATTTAGAGAATTTGTTGAAGAATTTTGAATTTGCAGTTTTGAGATGTCTTACAGCAAAACATACTACTGAGCCATCCTTGGCTATTGTACCATATACATCCCCTGTAACTCCATAAGTTGCAAAGCAACTTAGTGATAGTTTTGCTGTTCCTGAGCCCATATTTATTCCAGCTCCTTCAGCAATTTCTTCTGCTCCTAGTTATGTCATGGATGACTCTCCATTGCCAGATCTGGATGATGTCATCTTGGCTGACAATCAATAAGAGGAAAAGGCAGCTGCTGAAAGAACTGTCAGAGTTGATGACACTCCAGCTTCTTCTATGGATTTTCCTCCAATTCCTGTTGATATTCCTGCTCAAGCTCCTTCTCAACCTGATAAGCATATCATTTCTACTGAGGCACTGAAGGCTCTGAATGCTTTATATGATAATCCTCAAAGATCTGATGATGAGGATAATGATGATGAGGATGATGATGAATCTGATGATGAACCAAAGAGGAAGCCATTATCCCAGAAAAAAACGCTCGTCCTCCTCCTGCTCCTAAACCTAATCCAAACAATGACACTCCTTATTACATTCTTCAAAAGATAACACCATATAAAAGGATGCCATCCTGGATGTGGCTGTCCAAGAATTAGCACAAGGAGAGGAAGAAAAGCAGAAGGTACTCTCTGATGCTTAAGATCACGGCAGTGAACCGGTCGCACAAGTAATATAAAATGGGGGTTTTCCCAAGTATCGATCTCACAAGGAACACAGTAAGGTGGAGTTATTTTCGAGGAGGACTTGAGATTGAAGTCCTCAGGGTCGGCGGTAACTATGGGGGCTTTGATATTGCGGATAAAGAAAATAAAACACTATCAACTACTCCTATGCAACGCCGCTATGCTATGCTTCGCCAAGCAGGATGGAAGACTAGTCGGGCCGCTATGCACCGAATAACTAGGCGGATGGGCGAGTAGGCTTGCGGATGAGGTGGTTAGAATGGCGGAATGAGTGTCGTAAGCACCTCTTCGCAACGCACGCCACTAGCAATTGCTAGTGCGGCAAGGGTGGATGGTGGTGGATGGATATATGGCGCACCTCAAGTAAATAACGAACACAAACAATCACATAGACATAATTGTTAGAATGTTTTACAAATAAGCATACATCATCTATAAATAAGGTTTACAACAACACATAAACAACAATAAAGGAAGAATAAGTCAAGAGATCGACCGAATCCGAAGTCTTGCTGAGGATTCACGGTTGGAATCGTCGGGTTGCAATTCCGCGTCCAAGCTCGGTCCTCAACTGCGTCCGGGATAGAGAAGGGCTGTCACCACCTTCCAGTGGCCCGTCTTCTTCGTCTCACGACAGCGGACGAAAGTTAAAAGCTTCCCTTTGCTTGATGGCTATGGCGTTGAAACTTGACATGAATCCAAGAGATGATGGAGGAGGCCGAGAGGAAGCTCCGACTCAGATTTGGCGGTGAAAGCTTGCCCGGAGCACCTCCCTAGTGTGGAAGATGATGGGGAATGGCGGAGAAGGCGGAAAACGGCGGAGGAAAACGAGCGATCTCTGGATTTTTGGATTAGGGTGAGACCTGCACTATTTATACAAAAGCAGAAATTAACAATGCGCACGATCACAGGCGCACGACCAGTGGTCGTGCGCACTATTTCCTGTGCTCGTGCGCACTGGCATGGAATAACAGGAAGAAGAACTGGGATAATGCGCACGAGAAGTGGCACACGACCAGTGGTCGTGCGCACTAAGTCCAATGATCGTGCGATTACCCAGACAGGACTCCAGAAATGAGGAATCAATGCACATGATCAGTGGCGCACGACCGGTGGTCGTGCGCAATATGTCCAATTGTCGTGCGCTTACCCCAGGCTGATTCTGGAAAATGTAGAGTAGTGCGCACGATCAGGGGCGCACGACCAGTGGTCGTGCGCATTAGATCCCATGATCGTGCGCAGTATTCCTGTTTCACCGCCATCCCGGAACACGCACACGACCCCTGTACCGAAAGGAAAAACCAATCACTAATCTGTGCAGACATTCTAGACAATCACAAAAGGGAGTACAAACAATAAAAGTAACAAAATACACAACCACGGGCATAAATGTGCACTTCCTATGGAAATAAAGATCTGATGAAATAGGAACGATAAAGAACTAAAAGTGAAGTACAACCGTGTGAAAACTAGCCCAGATGAGTCCGAAAATAGGTATATAAAGTGGACTCATCACACCCCCAGACTTAACTGTTTGCGCATCCCGAGCAAACAAAATCTAAGCAGATAGGGAAAAATACTAGTTAACAAAGAAATTGCGATACGAAGTACCATGCGAAGTCGCATGCTCTCGCGCGTAAAAATATAATAGAAGAAATTTTTAATTATACAAAGTAGTTTATACATTTCACAATGCGTATCAAAATTTTATTAATACTCAAAAATGGAATCACGGTGAATCATCCGGTCATGCGTATGGAGAAAGTAGACTAATCGCTAGGAGAGCATTGCCAAAGATCAGGGCTCCGGATAACCTCCAAAGGAATCCACCAATGTCGGTGACCATATGCTTGCCCTTTCGCATTCTCTCAATGGCACTGGTTTGGTTCACATACGAATCAGTAGGACTGTAGGTGGAGAGATGGGGCTTGGGTTTTGGTGAGGTAAACAAGGATAAACATGAAGGCTATGCACCTAACCCAAAGGAGCTAATATAAAAGGAATCTATCAGCTAGCCAAAATACATGCGGGTACACCACACCCCCAGACTTAATTTTTCAAATATGGGTGTGTGTACCGCCTACTCCAAATACATTCTCATTTCCAAAATGATTTTCAATTAAAACTTTTTTTCTTTTCACTTTTTTTTCTTTACTTTTTCTTTTTCTTTACAAATATTTTTCTTTTTCTTTTTCTTCATTTTATTTTCACAATTCAGCAAATATAACATTGGAGCACATCCACATAATCACAAGTAAAATCACCACATCACATCCCAACATTAAAATGTAAACACTAAAGCTCAACTTGGGAGTGCGACTAGGATCGGCTGTGAGGCTTTGGTGAAATCATGGTGGAGCTGAATCAAAAGGAGGGGTAGGCACAACGGGGCTAGCGAGAATAAGACGTTAGGAATGGTACAAAGCTCAACCGGGCCAAAATGATGGCCTTCATCACGCTCATGCATGACTAACCTATACCCATGCTTCAACAATAGCTTGGGGCAAGTTCTTAGCCAATGAGAAAGACTATCCCTCCTCCCGACTCGAGCAATACTATCTTAACGGCCGTCTACACACATCCCTAAGCTACCGTCGGATTCACACCGGATTCACCAATTTTTGAGTAGAATAAAAAGTATTTACGCAATTAGAAAAATATAAAACTAAAAGCATACAGAAAAATTAAATCTACTCGAATTTCTACACGAGACGAGAGCAGTTGACTAGGAGCACAGCAAGGTCAACATTTTACTCCGTCTCACAATCCTATGTCAGCACCATAATTTTCCCAAATCTAACGAAGAAATGAGTTTAACTCACATCACGCAAAAAGCTAAGCACGCGCTCATGTGGGTGCAGTGGTGTGTGATGCAATGAACTAAGCAAAATAAAACAATAAAGGCTTCTAGTATGAACAAGAAATGTGTGTGTGCAAAAGGTAACAAATCTCTCCCCCAGACTTAAACTAAACTACACAGCAGATGATATAGAAATTAAACTCAAAAAGAGCTAAGGGAAGAGGTTACCCAATGCTCAGCCAGTGAGCATACCAGAAGGCGCGTGGAAACCTGAAGCAGGCCCGCCATACGAAGAATCACAACCCCGCCAATGCGATTTGCTATGAATACCTGCAGGGGTGAGCTCCGCAAAAACAAAAAAATATATACAAAAAGAAATGCTAAAACTAAAATAAACATGAAAAATAAAATGCAAAAAATGAAAGATAAGTACTGGGGTTATTGTCATCCCAGCACGACTTATTCAGCTACGAAAAGGTTCTAGCTAATGGGCCTATGAAAAGAAAAATGCACAGGTAACTGTTCCAATATCCGTTTCGGTAACGGGTACCGATACGGCGATAGAACAGCTACCCCTCTGCATATATAATCATACCTGCTCCTCGCAGGCAGAGGAAATAGGAAGTAGGATGAGGAGGAGGCCTGACCCTCACTCATCTCACCACAAAACAAATCCTTGCCTAGCAAGGTTTCGTCCACCACAAGTTCGCTGGGGGCGAAGGTGACGACAGGGGCTTCCACTGTGATGGAGGTAGGAACCTCCTCACACAAGAGGATGCACTCGTTGATAGCCTGAGCGCAAGGCTCAACGTCAACCCAACTTACTCGTGGAGATTCAACCTGCACAGGCTCAGATAAGGAAGGGGGATCGAGAAATAAAAGGGACGAAGAACATAAAGAAATAATCGGGGGAGTGATCCCAGTTTCACTCCCCAAAGGCTGAGGTAGAAAAATATCGTCAGCAATGTCGACAATGCTACAAGGCTCGGCCGGATCCATAGAGGCGTCCAACAAGACTTGGACTTCCTCCTTTGGTATCAAGGGAGAATCCTTGACACCAAGAAGGTTGTCCTCCTCCATGGGAGTGGAAACAACCCATGTATCACAAGCCTCAACTTGTGTTGCATCGTCGAAAATGTCGCCAGAGGCGACTGAAGTAGAATGCACAAAATGCGGAAGAACTTTGCTTGGATAAATGTCAAGCGCAGGTTCCTCACAACGAATTGGCTCCATGCTTGGAGATGTATGCACAGGAGAGATAGGCTCAGCCACGTCGAAGCCTAGATCAGCCACACATCTGGCGGTTGTGTCCACATCATTCCCTTCAACAAATTAAGGTGGCAGGGATACATAACCAGAAGATGAAGGTGTGCCACCAAGGGTAGGAGTCGGGATGATCCGGATGTCCCGCTCATCATCCTCTTCCATAACACGGAGGTACTCGGCACAATCCTTCAGGACATGATCTGTTCTATGACAATACAAACACTTTCTCCCGTTACGCTGCGGTCCTTGTGGGTCCGGAGAGGAATAGGAGAACGGTGTATGTGGCGAGGACGATTGACCATAAGCTCGTGGCACAGTGTTCGAAAGGCTGTACAAATACAACATCTCATGCATTGTGCGCTGAGGATTATGCTCAATATCTCTCGTAGGGCATTCATAACTCGCGTGGGAAGGCTTTCCACACCAACGACATTGGGCATACGAATATCCCCACATGGTGTCGAAATAGCAGATTCAAAATAAATTGTGCAAATTACTAAATCCAACAATATATTCCTACAATTGCCTAAACAAACAAGAAAAAGGAAGTCAAAATAGAAATAGAACAAAACAAAAGCGATTTACAAAGGAAAAGGAATGCAATCTCACGTCTTCCTCTCCAAAAACTCACACGACTGTGTTCCCAGGCGACGGCGCCAAAAACTTGATGCTTAAGATCACGACAGTGAACCGATCGCACAAGTAATATAAAATGGGGGTTTTCCCAAGTATCGATCTCACAAGGAACACAGTAAGGTGGAGTTATTTTCGAGGAGGACTTGAGATTGAAGACCTCAGGGTTGGCGGTAACGATGGGGGCTTTGATATTGCAGATAAAGAAAATAAAACACTATCAACTACTCCTATGCAACGCCGCTATGCGATGCTTCGCCAAGCAGGATGGAAGACTAGTCGGGCCGCTATGCACCGAATCACTAGGCAGATGGGCGAGTAGGCTTGCGGATGAGGTGGTTAGAATGGAGGAATGAGGGTCGTAAGCACCTCTTCGCAACGCACGCCACTAGTAATTGCTAGTGCGGCAAGGGTGGATGGTGGTGGATGGATATATGGCGCACCTCAAGTAAATAACGAACACAAACAATCACATAGACATAATTATAAGAATGTTTTACAAATAAGCATACATCATCTATAAATAAGGTTTACAACAACACATAAACAACAATAAAGGAAGAACAAGTCAAGAGATCGACCGAATCCGAAGTCTTGCTGAGGATTCATGGTTGGAATCGTCGGGTTGTCATTCCGCGTCCAAGCTCGATCCTCAACTGCGTCCGGGATAGAGAAGGGCTGTCACCACCTTCCAATGGCCCATCTTCTTCGTCTCACGACAACGGAAGAAAGTTGAAAGCTTCCCTTTGCTTGATGGCTATGGCGTTGAAACTTGACATGAATCCATGAGATGATGGAGGAGGCCGAGAGGAAGCTCCGACTCAGATTTGGCGGTGAAAGCTTGCCCGGAGCACCTCCCTAGGGTGGAAGATGAAGGGGAACAGCGGAGAAGGCGGAAAACGGCGGAGGAAAACGAGCGATCTCTGGATTTTTGGATTAGGGCGAGACCTGCACTATTTATACAAAAGCAGAAATGAACAATGCGCACGATCACAGGCGCACGACCAGTGGTCGTGCGCACTATGTCCTATGCTCGTGCACACTGGCATGGAATAACAGGAAGAAGAACTGGGATAATGCGCAAGAGAAGTGGCGCACGACCAGTGGTCGTGCGCACTAAGTCCAATGATCGTGCGATTACCCAGACAGGACTCCAGAAATGAGGAATCAATGCACACGATCAGTGGCGCACGACCGGTGGTCGTGCGCAATATGTCCAGTGGTCGTGCGCTTACCCCAGGCTGATTCTGGAAAACGTAGAGTAGTGCGCACGATCAGGGGCGCACGACCAGTGGTCGTGCGCATTAGATCCCATGATCGTGCGCAGTATTCCTGTTTCACCACCATCCCGGAACACGCACACGACCCCTATACCGAAAGGAAAAACCAATCACTAATCTGTGCAGACATTCCAGACAATCACAAAAGGGAGTACAAACAATAAAAGTAACAAAATACACAACCACGGGCATAAATGTGCACTTCCTATGGAAATAAAGATCTGATGAAATAGGAACGATAAAGAACTAAAAGTGAAGTGCAACCGTATGAAAACTAGCCCAGATGAGTCCGAAAATAGGTATATAAAGTGGACTCATCACTCTCCTCCTCCAGTTCAAAGATACAGAACAGGTCCACCTCCTCCACCTCCTCTAGCTGCTGGTGCTTCAAGTTCTAGTTCTCAAAGATCTGCCCCTATTCAAATATATCAAATACATCAAGGGAGATCTCATCATGAAAGCAGCTAGCACAGACAATATTCTTCAGGAAAGCAACATCTGCAGCAGTAACAACATCAACAAAAACAGCAACAATCCACTGAAAATCAACCAGCTGAAAGCTCTAAAAGACCATCCTCTCCTCCTGTTCCTTTTGAAGATCTTGAAACAGCTACTACTGCTAGAATGACCAGGTTCCAGGAACTTGTCGGTCTTTCTCTAATTAACAAGGCCAAAGATGAAGGAAAGGATCCCTCTGAATATACTACCATATCAAAGTACAAGAAAGAGAAACTTAAGAGATTTGATAAAGCTAACAAGATTTTCAATGTGGATGACTACATGAAGTTGCACCCAGAAGCAGTTTTCCGCAGGGCTATATCTCTGAAAATTATAGGGGACTGCTGACATGACCATGACCAGTGTGCAAGTTTCAGATCCTAACAGAGAAATAATATTTACAAAGCCAGGAGACAAGAGCAAGGATGCAATGCCAAAGGAAAAGAAGCAGAAGAAGTGATTTTGAACTCTCTTTATCTTTCTGCATTATTTATAACTGCTTTATATTTTCTGAACAAAGCTCATGTATATATATATATATCTGCTGCATGTGTTATCTACCTCTGCCAGATATATGATTTTTCTGCTTTGTTTATTTTCAGTTTAAGTCTGAGTCTGTGTTTAGTAACCTCACCCAAATAGGGGGAGATTGTTGGATCCCTAGATTGATTTGGGCTAGGTTCACTAACTTAGGATCATGTGACCCATAATGTATAGCCAGGGTCATAGTTATGTCCTAGAGTCTAGACAAAGTCCTTAGAGTCAACATCACATGGACCAGCTATCAACAAGACTGCCAGAGACTCAAGAGTTAGAAGAATTCAAGACTCTATAAAGTGAGTTCGACATTTGTCGAACTCAGGTCGACGATTGTCGTGCTCAGCTCTATGATCTCAGAGAAAATTCTCTGAGCTAAGCTCAACGAACTCTATTCTTTGGTCGACGAATCTTTGGACTACCACATCATTCTGTCAAGACTATGTTGTCTAGTCTCAGCTCGACGAACTCTATTCTTTGGTCGATGAATCTTTGAACTACTACAACAATATGTCAAGACTATTTTCTCTAGTCTCAGGTCGACGAACTCAGTTCTCTGCGGGACGAATTCTGGATTATCTACTTCAATAACTTAGAACTAGAAGAACTTGTGTCGATACCTAGATCATCAGTCGACACTTTGGAAAGGGTGTGTCGACACCACACAGAAGACTTGTGTCGACACCAGGAGTAATTGTGTCGACACACAGAATATTTGACAACTCGAGAAACTCAGTTTGACAAACTTCAGACACAGAAAAGGCAAAGTTTCTGAAGCATACAGTTCTGTTATCAGATCGACGATCTTGGAACTCAGCTCGACAAACAGAAGCTATCTGATCGACGAACACAACATCTCAGCTCGACGAACTGTGGACTCAGTTTGATGAATTCTGTCATCTGTTCGACGATTCCAGATTAAGTCATTTCCATCCCTGTCCCCATTATTACTGCAATGATTCCAGAGTAATCAATACTCTAACATTCTCTGAATATAACTGTTAGAGGAACATTGATTAGGATATTCTCCAGGGTTATTGCTTGCCATTTTTCCACGAGACAGTTGGGGAAATTATTCAATGCTGCTTATTCTCTTGGCCGTCAGCATTGAATGTATAAGGAATTCAAAATTAGAAAGACCAATTTCCCCAGGAAAATATAAAAAGAGATTTTTCTCTTTTCTTATACAGACAGACAAAAAAGATTATTCCTGCTGTTCATCCAAAGATATTCTGAATCAGATCTTCATCAGATTTCTCATTCTGTCAGTAATTTGAAGAAGAAGCAAGAAGAACACCTTTCTCAAATCAAGAGTCTTCCTGTTCTTCTTCTCCAGGACCTTGCTAAGACATTCAAGCACCATCAGTCTAAAGCTCCTGGTTCAAGTCTCTCAATTGAAGACCTACTCACCCTGTGCAAAGCTTCTCAGCCTGAACCCTTTTACATCTCAGGGGGAGCTTTAACAACATCACTAAATCCACATAGTATTCTCATTGTGATTGAGAAAAGAAGACTTTCATCACTTTCTCATCCCCACCTCTATAAAGGGTTGTCATCTCCCTTCAAAAGTGATTCCTGCTTACAAGTCACCTGATCAAAAGACTTGAGGATTTGGTTTTTGAGCACCTGATCAAAAGCTCATTGGTGTCAGGTACCTGATCAAAAACCTGAGTGGATTCCTACCAGGGTGGTAGAAGAGTGGATGTACCCAGTTTGGGGAACCACTATAAAATTTCTTGTGTCGTCTGGTTGCCCCTTTTCTTTTTGTTCTTGCTGTGCTTGTGTTTTTAGTATTATTGTGTGCTTATTTACTTTAGTTTAATTCTGCACATTTTAACTACAACTAAAGCTGTAATAGTTTTATAAGGACCTACAAATACTCTATTCACCCCCCTATAGAGTGTATTAGATCTAACACATCACTTTCAGACTTGATGAAATCCCATCAAGTTTTTGGCGCCGTTGCCGGGGAAAATTTCGAATTGTTTTTTTGAACTCTGGAGAACTATTACTTTTACCTATATATATATAATGACAACCAATAATAATAATAATAATAATAATACTAATAATAAAATCACTTAAACCTAAAACTTTAAAAACTATAAAACTTAAAAAAAGATCTAAAAACAACAAACAAAAAAAATCTAAAAACTACAAAATCTAAAAAAACTAAAAAAACTAAAAACCCACAAAAATGTAAAAACAAACAACACTAAAAAACTAAAAAACCCAAAAAACTACGAAAAACAATAACTACAAAAAAAATCCTCCTTAAAAACACAAAAATATATATATATAATTGTTATTTAAAATGTATATATCTATTAAAAAAATTTAATAATAATAATTCTAATACTAATAATAAAATTACTTAAAAAAGCACTAAAAATTTTTTATTTTAAAAAAAAGTAAGAAAAAAACTTAAAATTAAAAATTTAAAAACTGTAAAACTTTAAAAAAAAGATCTAAAAACAACAAACTTAAAAAAATCTAAAAACTCCAAAATCTAAAAAAACTTAAAAAACTAAAAAACCACAAAATATCTAAAAACCAAAAACTCTAAAAAACAAAAAAAAACTTAAAAACCTACAAAAATAAAAAAACTAAAAAACTATCTAAAACCAACTAAAAAAACTAATTAAAAATATATAGTAATTTGTTAAAAATGTATATATCTATAGCTTAAAAAATCCCTCGTAAAAATCACAAAAAAATTATCTTATATATGTTTTGTTTTAACTTCTTTTATTATTTTCAACAACCCAAAATTTTTTACCAAAAAGACAAATACTAAACATTGGAAATAAATAAAATTTTTCTATTAATAAAAATTAAATATCTAATTTCTCGCTTCGACGCGCTTCACGCTTTTGTGGACGCTAGGAGAACGCATATCTGTAACGCTTATATAGCTAAGACATTAGCTTACGAGTAATACACACACTTGCCCCTACCACCCGCAACTTTTTGGCCAAATTTATCTTTTTTTGTTTTTTCTGTTATATTTTTGCTATTTCTTCTAAATAATGCAGGGTTTTGTACCGGGCCTCCCCGAACTAATTTCAGGGAAGCTTCTACCCTCCCTTTTTATTTTTGTATATATTGTATTTTGTCTATTATTGTTCCGCATACTTATATTGCAACATTGAGGATAATGTTGGGTTTAAGTATGTGGTGTTTTTCTATTCTGCACTTTTTATATTCTGCACTTAGCACAAATAACAAAAAAATGCATAAAAATTAAAACCTCAAAAAAATGCATCAAAATTTAAATCCTCAAAAAAAATATTCATTAGAGGTTTGAGCGAAAAAAATATACCCACGCCTCTAAAAACCAAAGCCCTCTTCATAAATCTCAACATGTCACTCCGCCAATTTCAAATGATTCTAGAATTAATTTAAAATCTTTTTGAAAGCATAATTTATAAATTGAATTATTTACTTTATTTTTTTTAAGCTAATGTTTTCATAATCCAATCTATTTTTGTTAACAAAACAAATAAAATTTTTGCTTTCTATTTGATTACATCTGAAGTTTTTAGCTGAAACTCTTCCTTTATTTAAATTTTTATGATAATTTAGGACTTAACTCTTATACCTCAGATAATTATTTTGATCTTTCTTTCGATAAATTCAAGCGGTAGCTAAACTTAGGATTTCTTTAATTCCTTATAATTATATCTCCAACTTTTGTTCTGCAATAGTAAAAACCTAAGTATTGGAGTATTTGATAAGTTGTAAATATATGTTTTTTGTGTACATTAATTAAGTCGTTTTCATTTATTTTAGTTATTTTTAGTTAATTTTGTTCAATAAAATACAACTTTTTAATTATATAATTTCTAACTTAAGTTTATTTTATTTTTCTAAAATTTTTTAGGAAAAGTCAAAATTTGCCAAGTACACGCCCGTATACTTCAGTTCTTGCCCGTGACCTGGGCGTGTTATTTCAATTCCAAGTGAAATCAGCCTCCCGCAAAGAAATTGCTGAACACGCCCAAATACATGCCCAAGTAAACACCCGTACCCAATATTACACTACCGTGAGCAAGCCCCGTGTCACGCCCTCGATGATTCCGCGCTCGAAGATCGTCGAACCGACTAACACGCCCGTGTCAAGATGCGACACAGGCATGACTTCTCCACCTGGCCCAATAAGACGTCGCCAGAGATGAAATGACGCACCGCCTTCCCCCAGGTCAAGCATCCCGACATGCCCCCTGACACGCCCGTGACAAACAGAGTCACGCCCGTGACCTTCCATGTGTACAGCCGTAAAGTCAAACCAGCCATCAAATCTTAGCACCGACTCACCAACAGTAGTTACATGCCCCCCCTACATACCTGTGACCTAGGGCGTGTACTTAGAATTTTTTGCCTATAAATTGGAAGTTGGTGTGTGAGCTATTCTTCTTTTTTTTGGAAGCATTTTTCTTAGGGTTGACTGCTTAGGTGGTTTCTATGCCATGTAAGGGAATTTCTCCCCCTCTCCTTTATTTTTAGCTTTGTAATTTCCTTTTTAGATTAATAAAATTTGTATATTTTCTCCCTTTACGTAGTTATGTACTTCATCTATGTGCCAACCCTAAACAATCTTTTTTTTATTTGTTTGTTTTATATCTTTATTTTAGTTCTTTTAAAATGGGTGTGTGCGTGTATGAGTATAAATTTATGCTTTTAGGTTTTTGTTATTTCTTTTACTTAGATTTGTTTAGTGTTAGGATTTTTCCACTTTTTATTTCATTTTTATGAGTTTATAAAGGTATCTTAAAAGTGGTTTTGATTTTTCTTTAGCTTAGTTTTTTTAGGTTTTAAAACTTTTTGCACTTTTTCTGCTTTATTTCCACTTTTTAAGCTCTTTTATAAAATCATAAGAATGAAAGAGTTATCGTTTTAATTTTTCGAACACCTTGATTTTTGTTTTTATTTTCAAAAACTTTTGCTCATATAATTTTTCTTTCTGCTTTTTATGCATTTTTAACAAAATCTACCAGTAAAAATGTAATCATTTTTATTTTCCAGTCACTTTGATTTTCGCTTTTTTCGTATGTATGCGTGCATGTATGAGATAATTTTTATAGCTTTTATTCATTCCTATAGAGTGTTTGCGTGTAAGAGTTAATTTTTATAGCCTTCTTTCATTCCTGTAGAGTTCATGTGTGCGTTTTCAATTTTAGTAGAGTGAGTGCGTGTTTTTATTTCAGTAGAGTGTGTGGGTGTGTTTTTATTTTCTATAGAGTGTGTGATTTATTTCTGTAGAGTGCGTGCATGTGTGCATTTATTTCCTCCTACTTGTTTGAGTAGGACTCGCTTTCATTTCTCGCCTATTCGTTTGAGTAGGACTTGTCATTTGCCGCTTTCATTTCCCACTACTCGTTTGAGTAGGACTTTTCATTTACCGCTTTCATTTCCCCTTACTCGTTTGAGTAGGACTCGTAATTTACTTCTTTCATTTACCGCTTTCATTTACTGCCTTATATTCCGTTTTCATTTTATCGCTTTCTTTCCGCAAGCCATCCCACTCCGATGAGTGGCTAACCGCTCTAAGACCTTAGTATCTAAGAGCATTGGGACAGATAAAATCACTTTAAATAATTAAAGGTCCTCTTTTTCACATTAATTAAATTTCTTAAGCTTTGCACCTGGTTTACGACGCGCAGAACCACATATCGATGTGTGAGCTATATTTCCATAGTCCATATGCTAGCTAGTCGAGAGGCCGTGCGTATGGACCGATCACCCCTTGGTAAATGGAGTTCCGTATTAACACTCGAGAAAGGAGGCGTGGAATTCTACCGAATTGGGTTCCCCACCCAATAGCGAGGTTCTTAGCGTAATGCGGGCATTAAGAGGAATCCTTCGTCGGACGAGATCCATGTCGAATAGTCTTAATGTTCAAGTGAGCGATAGTCCTAGAGATAGGTGAGCTCATGTTTGTGGAACCTCCACAGCCAAGTCTCTGCCTTAATTAATTTGAAATTTAGGATCTCTTTTTTTTTAAAAGTTTATTTTAGTTCAAATCCTTTTAGATACAGTTGCGATAAGTTATTTATCGGCTCCATCTTTAATGCTTTTATTTTCTATTTTGATATATATAAATAATATCCCGACAAGATAATTTTTGGTAAAATAATAGTCCCCTCTAGGGAATAATAGAAATAATCAACCCGTCCCCGAGAACAATACGACCCCGATATTCCTCACTGGAATATCTTGTACTAAACGCGATAGGTGCACTTGCCTCCTTTCGTTAAAACTCGATTTCAATTGTTTTATATCCAAATAATAAATCCGTGCGCCCCATCTTCCTCAATAAAACCATAGCCGCCCTCTTTCTAAATAAACCTCCCGGGGCGCCGCGTGTCCTAAATAATTTTTGGAGTTTTAACACCCCATCAAGTTTTTGGCATCGTTGCTGGGAACTTGATGAAATCGCATCAAGTTTTGGCGCTGTTGCCGGGGAAAATTTTAAGTTGTTATTTTGAACTCTGGAGAACTATTACTTTTACGTATATATATATATATATAGATAAAAAATGACCACCAAAAAAATTAATAATAATAATAATTATACTAATAATAAAATTACTTTAAAAAACCCTTAAAAATTTATTTTAAAAACAAAACTAAGAAAACACTTAAACCTAAAAATTTTAAAACTATAAAACTTTAAAAAAAGTTCTAAAAACTACAAACTAAAAAAAATCTAAAAAACTACAAAATCTAAAAAAACATAAAAAACTAAAAACCCACAAAAAATTAAAAAACAACAACATTAAAAACTAAAAAACCCAAAAAACTACGAAAAAAA
Organism: Platanthera guangdongensis; assembly: GCA_039583875.1. NCBI lineage: Eukaryota > Viridiplantae > Streptophyta > Magnoliopsida > Asparagales > Orchidaceae > Platanthera > Platanthera guangdongensis. The sequence goes on along the minus strand of CM077155.1, from coordinate 86,005,301 downwards.
CTAACTACAAAAAAACCCGCCTTAAAAACAATATATATATATATATATATATATATATATATATATATATATATATATGTTATTTAAATTGTATATATCTTTTAAAAAAACATTAATAATAATACTAATAATAAAATTACTTAAAAAACACTAAAAAAATTTTTATTTTAAAAAAACTAAGAAAAAAAACATAAAACTAAAAATTTTAAAACTATAAAACTTAAAAAAGATCTAAAAACTAGAAACTAAAAAAATCTAAAAACCCCAAAATCTAAAAAACTTAAAAAACTAAAAACCCACAAAAAATCTAAACACCCAAAATACTAAAAAACTAAAAAACTTAAAAAACCTACAAAAATAAAAAAAACAAAAAAATACTAAAAAACCTATCTAAAACCAACTAAAAAAAACTACTTAAAAATATAATAATTTGTTAAAAATGTATATATCTACAGCAAAAAAAATCCCTCCTAAAAATCACAAAAAAATTATCGTATATATGTTTTGTTTTAACTTCTTTTATTCCGTTTCAAAAACCCAAAACATTTTACCAAAAAACAAATACTAAACACTGGAAATAAATAAAATTTTTTTATTATTAAAAATTAAATATCTATTTTCTCGCTTCGGCGCTTCACGCTTTTCTGGGCGCTAGAGGAATGCATATCTGTAACGCTCATATAGCTAAAACGTTAGCGTACGAGTCACACACACACTTGCCCCCTACCACCCGCAACCTTTTGGCCGAATTTATCTTTTTGTTTTTGCTGTTATATTTTTGCTATTTCTTCTAAATAATGCAGAGTTTTATACCGGACCTCCCCGAACTCATTTCAGGGAAGCTTCTACGCTCCCTTTTTATTTTTATACATATTATATTTTGTTTATTATCGTTCCGCATACTTACATTGCAACATTGAGGATAATGTTGGGTTAAGTATGAGTGTGTTTTCCTATTATGCACTTTTTATATTCTGAACATAGTACAAATATCAAAAAAATGCATAAAAACTAGAACCTCAAAAAAATGCATAAAAAATAAAAACCTCAAAAAAAATTCATTAGAGGTTTGAGCGAAAAAATATACTCTCGCCTCTAAAAATCAAAGCCCTCTTCATAAACCTTAACATCCCCCTCTACCAATTTCAAATGTTTCTAGAATTAATTTAAAATCTTTTTGAGAGCATAATTTGTAAATTGAATTATTTTCTTTAATTCTTTTAAGCTAAAGTTTCCATAATCCAATCTATTTTTGTTAACCTAACAAATAAATTTTTTGCTTTCTATTTGATATATCAGAAGTTTTTAGCTGAAACTTACCTTTATTTAAATTTTTGTCATAATTTAGGACTTAACTCTTATACCTCGAATAATTATTTTCATCTTTCTTTCGATTAAATCAAGCGGTAACTAAACTTAGGATTTCTTTAATTCCTTATAAGTATATCTCTAACTTTTGCACTAGAATAGCAAAAGCATAAGTATGAGAGTATTTGATAAGTTATAAATATACGTATTTTTATGTAAATTAATTAAGTCGTTTTCATTTATTTTCGTTATTTTTAGTTAATTTTGTTCAATAAAATACTCCTTTTTAATTATATAGTTTCTAACTTAAGTTTATTCTATTTTTCTGAATTTTTTCAGGAAAAATCAAAATTTGCCAAGTATACGCCCGTGTACTTCAGGTCACACTCGTGACCTATGCGTGTTACCTCAATTCCAAGTGAAATCAGCTGCCCGCAAAGAAATTGTTGAACACGCCCAATTACATGCCCAAGTACATATAACGCCCCGAAACTCAAAAGAGCGACGAGTGACGCTTTGGGCCAGTTTTGGGTTCTGGCAGGAGGCACACGGCCTGGGACACGGGCGTGTCCCAGGGCGTGTTAGGCTTATGTCGTCGAGTTGGTCGAGAGGTCGACGAATTTCTCTCGACGTTGTGTCGAGACAGGGCACACGGCCTGCGACACGGGCGTGTCGCAGGGCGTGTCGTCCCGTGTCAACACTCAGCCCGCGAAGTCGACACTGTGCGCTCGACGAAGTGTCGAGACATAGAACACGGCCTGCGACACGGGCGTGTCGCAGGGCGTGTTGACCAGTGTCGACACTCGTCCCGGGGAGTCGACGAATTTTGCTCGACAAGGCACACGACCTAGGACACGGGCGTGTCCAAGGACGTGTTGTGAGGTCGATGAACTTCGCTCGATGAAGTGTCTAGTGTCGAGACCGTGTACACGGCCTGGAGCCCAGGCGTGTTGAGGTAGACACGGGCAAGGACACGGGCGTGTCCTGCTAGTACCCGTGTAGTTCTCGGGTTGTTTTCGGGATAAATCGATGGGGGTATACGGCCGGCCACACGGCCGTGTCAGGTGGAACATGGGCGTGTCAGGTCGAACACGGGCGTGTTCGATGCCCGTGTGTTCTTCCAGGCGCGTCGATTTTGACGGCGAATGAGGAACACGGCCCTGCACACGGGCGTGTGCCAGGCCGTGTTCGCTCCAGATTGGACATTTCAGGCCCGAATCAAAGCCCTTCGTTTCTTTAAGTTTGGATCCAACGGCTGGGGGTTGTTCCTGATGGGATATACCCGGGATTGGACCCTTGAAACCGTCACTTTTACTTGAGTGGTTATCTTTCTAAAGCTTAGAGAGAGAGGAGATCCAAGGAAGGAAGAAGAAGTTAGATCCGGCCATTGGAGGAGCTTCGAAACTCCAAATCTCGAGCCGACTCCAGATCCACGGAGGCGAAGAGAGTGCGGTGGTTTTCATCTGCTTACTTTTCCATGGCGCCAAAGAAAAACGGAAGGGTAACGATCCTCTTCTTGAGCATGTGAAGCTCTCCTTCTTTGCATAGGAAGCCCGCTCTCGCGAGTTTGCGGTGAGTTGGAGGCGTTCCTTCGGGTAGATATGTAAAGTCCCCGTTGTTTAGAGTTCGTATTCGAGAACGGACATAGACATGATGTGTGAAGCATACCCGAACATGTTGGTCTGGATTGGTGATGTTGCATTGCATAAATGCCGTAGAAGACTCCGCGCGATTGGTTGTTTTTCTGGTTTTCTACGTGGTAGATTTGCAACAGGGAGCCTTGGGGATTAACCCAAAGGTGCACCCGGAAAACTGGGCGGATGCGTGATCTTGCCAACTTGTGGGCCTAGGAGCCAACTTGTACATAACTGGGTTATGTAATATTGTACGTTCGATTCACGGGCTTCGGGGAAACTTAACTCATGCCGATGATATTTAAGTGTCGTGGTAAGTGAGCAACGGGTTGAGTGGGAACCATTCCGGCTTTTTGCCGAGGGCATAGAGGTCGGGTCTTGCTGTCGATGACATTAAAGTGTCGTGACATAGGCTGTTGATGACATTAAAGTGTCGTAACATCTGCCTAAAAGACCAATTTGCTCATGAGATATTGTCGTCCGAGAGATGGTGGTGAGTTAGCGGCTTAGGCTGCGATCACCGAGAAGGTGCCCTGAGAGCACGGGGCGTGTGGCCATACGTGCCAACGCCTGTGATGCAATGAGTTGTTATATTGCTCGCTTATGCTAATGAAATGCTGGGAAGGAGCATCGCCGCCCCGAGTTGGGTGCGGGATCGTTATAATTTGATCAGCATTGCTGACTGTTGCCTTTGTTTTCCACCGTGCGGTGGTTTTGTTGCTTGCAGGTGCTGCTGGACCAAGCGGTCAATAGCGGGCTAAAGCCCAAATTGCGAAGCCGGCCCTCGAAGGCCTAATTGGAGTGTTTACTGTTTTTATTCATGTATGACCGGCCTGCGTGCCCTGGTTTGTAAATCATGTAACATCAAGTGAACCATTTTGTAAGGCCTTAAGGCCTGTACTTGTGTATATACAACATTCCTATTTGGTATTAGTGGACATTCATGCTTTTGTGCTGGGTTCTTTATTGCAACTTATTAATCTGCTTCCGCTAGAATGCTCTGTGTAGGACGTGATGATTGGTTGGATGGTTTCCATGAGTAACCACCCGGTCTGTCTGTGGAATATGGCGTCGGGCCCCGGCCGGACCTACTGCTATATGCTATGCGACGGATAGGGGGTGTTACAATTTGGTATCAGACTACTGTTTTTGGTCGGGCTTAAGATGATTTCGTGGGCGAATTCTTTTTAAGGGGTGGTGAGCACATTGTGTGCGTCATCGTTATAATAGTAAAAGAACCCATGAATGCCCACTTAGGAATGAAATACACGTGTTTGAGGAACCTGTGTATTCCTATAATTGCTGTTTGCAATTTTATTTGGTGGCTTAACGGTGTTTTGTACCACTATAGGTGACCAAAAGTGGTGTTGGGCCGTCGGAACGTCGAGTTTCTGAGGCTAGCAGTGCACCAGATATTGTTCTTGCAACACCTCTATCGGTTGAGAACATACGATTGGTGGCTGAAGCAGTGTTGGCCGTGATAAATCCGCAGCCTGCAAGGCAAACGCAACAGCTCGCTCCTGCGATGGAGCAGGAACCACTTCCAGAGGTTGAGCCAAGGAGAGTGGAACAGGTGGTAGTGGAGCCGGCGGTGCCAAGGAGGGCAACCGAGAGACGACTCAAGCATGTCATGAGCTTTAGTCCTCCGGTATTCTCAGGGTTGGGAACGCCATCTCAAGCTGAAGACTGGCTCTCGAGGGTGAAGAGAGTCATGACAGCAACGGAGACGTAGGAGTGGCAAATAACCACCATCGTTACGTTCCTTCTGGACGGTGAAGCGAGAATGTGGTGGGAAGGATTGGTGCTGCATCTACTGAGAGGTAGACAACTTGTTGATGTCTCGATGGAGGAGTTCTCGAGATTGTTCTTGGCTAGATACCTCCCTTCGGCGCAGAGGATAGCGTTGGAGAACGAGTTCCTGAAATTGGTTCAAGGAGACAGTACCGTGGATGAATATCTCCACGAGTTTACCCGTTTGAGTCGATATGCTAGCTCCACCATTGCGGATGAGGAGCGCAAGACGAATCAATTCTACGAAGGGTTGAGAGATGAGTTGAGATTACTACTCTCGGGGCCGATGACGTAGGGTTTCTTGACCTTGGTCAACACGACCCGGTCCTTGGAGAAGGACATGAAGAATGTGCAGGCAAAGAAAAGTTTGGGCGAGAAGAGGTCGGAGTTCTGAGGGCCTAACACCTCAAAATTTGTGTTCCGAAAGTGGAACAAGAAAGCTAGGACTTCGGTTCTAGCCCTCTCTGCTGGTGCTTCTGGGGCGACTACGGGTCGGACCTCAGGCGCATGTTACAACTGTGGGAAGTTGGGGCATTATGACCGTGAGTGCCGGAGCAGACGTCCCAAGTCCAAAAGAAATCCGGGAGCAACTTATGAAGAGAAGGGTAAGGCGGTGGAGTCAACCGCGTCCCACTATGCTCCGGCCCAACCAAGGGTGTACAATCTTGGCCAACAGGAGGCCATCAAACAGGCGGATGTGGTGACAGGTATGGTTTAATTCATAGCAAGTCAATTTCTTTAAATACTTGTTATGCACATGTTACCTTACCACTGCTTGTTTAGGATTTGTTTTGATTTGTGAAAATCTGGCAAGAGCACTCTTCGATATGGGAGCTTCACACTCCTTCTTGTCCGAGGGATTTATATCACGCATCGGAGTCCCTTCTTCGATGACGAAGGATAAGTTGGATGTGTTGTTGCCCAATGGGTGTTCGATGCGCGCGGATAGGATCTGCGATGTTAAGATTCATATTGGGAATCAGGAGTTCGATATGCAAGCGTCGTTACTTCCGTTGGTGGACTTCGACGTTATATTTGGCATGGACTGGCTCTCGAAGCAGCAGGCCTATATTGATTGTGGTGGCAAGGAAGTCAAGCTGGGAGCAAGTCGTGAAATGACTTTTACGGGCACGAGCAAGACGTTGATGTCTGCTCTTCAGGTGGTGAAGGCGGTTCGTGCCGGTGCAGAACTGTTCTTTACACTAGTGGAGGTTGCAAAGCCAAAGCCCGCGTTGGATAATATTTCAGTGATATCGGAGTACCCTGATGTGTTCCCTAGAGATCTTCCTGGAGCCCCACCTCAGCGGGTGATAGACTTCACGATTGAGCTAGTGCCAGGTGCAATGTCTGTGTCACGATCTCCATATCGGCTAGCGCCTAAGGAAATGGCGGAGCTGAAAGTTCAACTGCAAGAGTTGTTGGAGCAAGGGTATGTGCGCCCAAGTTCTTCGCCTTGGAGCGCACCGGTCCTCTTTATTAAGAAGAAGGACCGAAGCTTGAGGCTATGTATTGATTATCGGGAGCTCCACAAGTTGACGGAGAAAAACAAGTACCCGATCCCCCGGATTGATGATCTTTTTGATCAGTTGGTCGGGTCGACGGTGTACTCGAAGTTGGATCTCAAGTCTGGGTACTATCAGCTGTGAATAAGGGAGAGTGATATCCCGAAGACAGCGTTTAGTACGAGATACGGGTATTATGAGTTTACGATCATGCCGTTTGGGCTGACTAATGCGCCGTTAGTGTTCATGGATTTGATGAACAGGACTTTCAGGGAGTACTTGGACCATTTTGTGATCGTCTTCATCGACGATATTTTGTTGTACTCGCAGAGTGAGGAAGATCACTTCAAGCATCTTCATTTGGTTTTGGAGATGCTAAGGAGGAATCAGCTGTATGCCAAGTTCTCAAAGTGTGAGTTTTGGTTATCCTCAGTGGCGTTCCTCGGTAATATAGTGAGTGGAGAGGGTATTGCAGTGGATCCGGCGAAGATTGTCGCGATACGGGAGTGGCCTGAGCTTGCTACGGTAGCGGAAGTCTGGAGCTTTCTGGGGCTTGCCGGCTATTATAGGCGCTTCATAGAGAACTTCTCGCGGATAGCGTTACCTCTCACTACTTTGACGAGGAAGGAACAGAAGTTCGTTTGGACGCCGGAGTGCGCGCGAGCTTTTGAGGAGTTGAAGTGTCGGTTGACCACGGCGCCTGTGCTGAGTTCGCCATGTGGGACCGAAGGCTATGAGATTTACAGTGATGTTTCGGACAGCGGTTTGGGTTGTGTGCTACTGCAACACGGAAGTGTGATAGCTTATGGCTCGAGACAGGTGAAAGTGCATGAGAGGAATTATCCGGTCCATGACTTGGAGTTAGCGGCCGTGATTTTTGCCTTGAAGCTGTGGAGACACTATTTGTACGGTGTGAAGATAGATATCTACACCGATCATAAGAGCCTGAAGTATCTGATTGATCAGAAGGATCTGAATATGTGGCAGCGTAGATGGATGGAGTTCCTGGGGGACTATACATTCAAGATCCACTACGTGCCTGGTAAGGGTAATGCGGTTGCGGACGCGTTGAGTCGCTGAGCCCCAGCTCAAGCCAATTGGCTATCAGTGCATGATGAGCCGTTGGTGCGGGATTTGGAGGCGTTGGAGATTGTTTGTGTGGATAGGCAATCAAGTGCTGAAGCAGTACTGAATTGGACTGAAGTCCAATATGACCTGGCTGATCGGATTCGGCAGGCTTTGGATATGGATGTCCATATGAAGCAATTCATGGTAGAGGCTCTGGATGGGTCAAATTCCCAATTCGTTGTGGAGGACGGATTGCTTTGGAAAGACGGTCATCTGTGCGTCCCAAGTGTGGGCAACTTGCGGGTGGAATTGTTGTACAAGGCACACCATACTAAGTACTCAATTCACCCGGGGAGCACGAAGATGTACCGTGATGTCAAGAAACTATTTTGGTGGCCGGGTTTGAAAAAGGATGTGGAGCTCTACGTAGCGAAGTGCCAAACTTGCGCCTTGGTGAAGGTGGAATGCCAAAAGCCGGGAGGATTTCTTAAGTCCTTGCCTATTCCGGAGTGGAAATTCGACGACATCTCTATGGACTTTGTGCACGGTTTGCCAAGGTCGCAAAAGGGGAACGACGCCATTTGGGTGGTCGTGGATCGGTTGAGGAAGGTGTCGCATTTCATTCCGCATAGGAAGGATGATCCGGTGGAGAAGTTGGCAAAACTGTATGTGGATAACATTGTACGGCTTCACGGTGTGCCCCGCAGCATCGTGAGTGACCGAGATTGGCGGTTCACGTCCAATGATTGGAGGCTTGTGCAGCAAATGTTGGGAATAAAGCTAAAATTCAGCACAGCCTTCCATCCGCAAACGGATGGACATACCGAGAGGGTCAATAGAACTATGGAAGACATGTTTCGCATGTGTGTATTGGATTTAGGAAAGCAATGGGAAGACCATCTTTATTTGGTGGAGTTCGCATACAACAATAGCTACCAAGCGAGTATTCAAATGGCGCCCTTCGAGGCCCTATATGGTAGAAAATGTCGCAAGTCGTTGTCTTGGCTAGAAACAGGTGAGTCAAAGTTGTATAAGCGATTATAAGTGGAGGATGCTACTTCTTTGGTGAGAACCATTCGGGAGCGGTTGCTTATCGCTCAGGACCGGCAAGCGAAGTACTATAATGCCAAGCACAGGAACGTGGAGTTCGCTGTGGGCGACTATGTATACTTAAAGATCAAACCGTTCAAGGGTGTCTCACGGGTGCGGCGATTGAAAAAGCTATGCCCGAGGTACCTTGGGCCGTTTGAGGTTCTGGAGCGAGTTGGTGAAGCAGCCTATCAGTTGAATCTTTCAGTAGATCTTGGTGGATTACATGATGTATTCCATATTTCGGTGCTTCGGAAGGCAGTGCAAGAGCCTTCTCAAGTAATTGCGGTTGATCAAGTGCCGGTGGATAGTGGGCTAACGACAAAAGTCAAGCCCGTGCAGATTGAGGACTCGGAGGTCAAGCGGCTTGTAACAGCCCAAAGTTCTGAAACAGGCAAATTTGGGTGACACGGCCTGGGACACGGGCGTGTCCCAGGGCGTGTCAGGTGACACGGCCTGCGACACGGGCGTGTCGCAGGGCGTGTCGAGTTGTGTCGACGATTGGGCTTTGTCTCGACGATTTTTTTTGGTCTCGACGATTCGTCGAGAGGAGGCACACGGCCCAGGACACGGGCGTGTCCAAGGCCGTGTCGCATGCTCGACGATTTTTACTCGACGATCGTCGAGTGTCGAGAAGTGCGTGTCGAGTGTTGAACACGGCTACAGACACGGGCGTGTCTGAAGGCGTGTTGGTGACACGGCCCATGACACGGGCGTGTCCCGTGGGCGTGTCACTGGTTTGGATAAGTCGGTTGACCACCGCTTGAGGCACACGGCCAGGCACACGGCCGTGTTCGAGGCCGTGTCGGGTCAAAATGTGTGTTTTTGGCAGAATCGTGGCCGTCCATTCCTTCAGTCTGGATCCAAGGGCTGAAAGCTCTTCTTCTTTTTCCTTACGGGCCGAAGTCAGAGAATTATTTCTCATTCTCTTTGGCCTTAACCTTTCTTCAAGAGAGAGAGAAAGAGAGAGAGAAAGGAGGAGGAAGAAGGGAAGGGGGCTGCTGTTGGTGGTGTTGCGGTTTACCGGCGAGAGATCCGAAGCCAGCGTTGCGGAGGAAACGCTCTTGCGAGTCTTGCAAGCAAGCTTTCAAGCCATGGCACCGAAGCGATCGTCAAGGGTAACGACTTTTCTTCCTAGCCATGTGAAGGCTTCTGTTTTGGCATATCTTTTGATTCCCCCACCAAGAGGTGGCTGCTTTTGGGAGTCATTTGGGTGGATGCTTGAAATCCCCTTGGTATTGCATATAGATCCGGAAATGAGTACGGAATAGGCATGCTGTGTGAAGCCATCTGGACAGGTTGGTCTGGATTGGTGATGTTGCATACGAACCGGAGAAGACTCCGTGATAACCGTGTAGTGTAAGGAGTCTATGGGTTATGCCTGCGAAAAGGAGTAGCAGGAAGTACTGGGGTGGTAGTCCAGGAAAATAGCCTTGTGGTGGTTTTGGGTCCAACCTGTGGTTGAGGCACAGGAAGTACTGGTGGGACCAGGAAAGGCCCTTTTTGTGATGCTTGATGTCATAGGGTGTCCACCTGTGAAGCGAGTCACAGGAAGTACTGGTGTGCCCAGGAAAGACCCCTGACATTTGTGCTTATGCGGTGTCCACCTGTGGAGAGAATCACAGGAAGTACTGGTGCGCACAGGAAAGACCCGTTGTTGCTGTGAGGAAATGGGTATAGTGACATACCCAGGCTTGAATGCCAGGAACAGGATTGGTGAGACCGACCCGCGCCTTTGATATAGCCGTGAGTACGCTGTACTCGGAGAAGGCAAGGCAATTTGAGCAACGGGGGGTGGAGGATCCGACCTGCGCTATGTCCGTCCGACGTGAGACCAAAAGTGCGGTCTGTTGGAGCGCATAGCAAGAGTCTTCGGCCTGCGCGCCATGACACAAAGGGGGGCTACGGGCCATCCCGGTGTCCGAGGACTAACTCCGGCTGCACGCCATGGAGTAAATGCTCAAGAGTGTTACCGTTGGGTGATAACCCTGATACGGTGGTGGGCAAGAGGTTGCCAGAACACCAAGAATGTGCCCTGAGTGCACGGACCGTTGGGCCGGGCGGCGAACGGTTGTGATGGCTTGTGTGCGTGAAAGCACCTTTGAGAATATAGCTTGCCATACTTGTGATATGATATGCCTGCAGGGAAAATACCGCTGCCCCGAGAGGAGGGGTAGGGTCGTTATAATTTGGTCAGCTGAACGCTGACCGTTGCTTTTGTTTGCCACCGTTGGGTGGATTGTCCTTGCACAGGTGCTGGAGAGCCGAGCGGGTCGCATAGAGGTTGATGCTCCTGCTGGTGTTGCTGCTGCTGCTAGCCCTCGAAGGCTAATGTTCTTTTGCGTGTTTTCTTTTGTGGCCGGCCTGCGCGCCAATTTGTTTAGGCCACTGCATGAAAGCCCTGTAAGGCCATAAGGCCAATACTTTATACACGTTGTAAGACATTCCTATCTATATATAAAATGTGGAGTTTATATTTGGACATTCATGAAGAGTTCAAGTAGTTTAGGCTTCCGCTAGAATGCTTGTGATAGGTGCGATGCGCTACTCTGGTATCATCCTGTACCTTCACCGACTGTTTTGTGGTATATCCTGTGGGGCCCCGGCCGGACCTTCTAGAATATATCATATGAACGGATGGGGTTGTTACATTTTTGGTATCGGTTGTCTTGGTCTTTCCCTCTCGAAGTCGTGGCCGACTTCTTTTGTGGGGTGGCGACCCCGTGGTTGTGCACACCAAAGTCTACGATTGAACTCCTGAATGTCCATGATAGGAATGCATTGTGTATGTTTGAGGAACCTGCGTGTTCCTATTTTGTGTTGTTTGCTTGGGTACGACCGCTAATGTGTGTGTCTTGTCCACCTTTAGGTGACTCGGAGTGGAGCTGGGCAGTCTGAGCCCCAGCGTTCTGATGAAAGTACGGCACCAGCCGCGGTGCCTACACCTCCACCGTCTGCGGAACATGTCCGTTTAGTTGCGGAGGCCTTGTTTACCATGATCCAAGGCCAGCCACTTAGGCAGGAGCAAGCGGCTGTGGGGCCAGAACAGGTGGCGGCAAGGCCTGAACCTGTCGTGGATGTGGTACCTCGAGCGGCCGAGAAGCAGCTAACGCGGTTTATGAGTTTCCATCCGCCTACGTTCTCGGGAGCGGGAACCCCGACGCAGGCTGAGGATTGGTTATCGCGCGTCAAGCGAGTGATGACGGCGATAGGAACGGCGGAGCATCAGAAAGTTACCTTAGCCACCTTCTTGCTTGAAGGCGAAGCTCGGTTATGGTGGGATGAGATGGAGTTGCATCATTTGGCGGGTCGTCCGTTAACCCACGTGTCGATGGAAGAATTCTCCCGGCTCTTCCTTGCGAAGCACCTTCCTGTGGCTCAACGGATAGCCATGGAAAATGAATTCCAACGGTTGACTCAAGGTGATGGCAGTGTTGACGCGTACCTGCATGAGTTTACTCGCTTGGGGCGGTATGCGGGTTCGATTTTTGCTGATGAGCAGAGGAAGACTAATCGGTTCTATGAAGGACTGAGGGACGAGTTGAGGTTCCTTGTATCTAGTTCGGTGAACCAGGGTTTCCAAGCGTTGGTTGACACTGCGACCGCGTTGGAAAAAGATATGAAGAGGGTGCAAGGGAAGAGAGCGTTGGTGATGACGCAACCGGAGTGGAAGGCGCCCCGATCTGGAAAATCGTTTTATAAGAAGAGATGGGGTAAGAGGTCCAAGCCGAGTGGACAAGCTCCTTCATCAGTTGCAACGGGAGCAACATCAGGGGCAACCTCCAAGCCAGAAACTCGTACCTGCTTCAATTGTGGTAGGATGGGGCACATTGCGCGAGATTGCCGGATGCCGCCAAAGAGTGAAAAGAAGGCGGGAGCATCTTATGCGGAGAAAGGAAAAGCGGTGGTGGATTCCTCTGCCTCGCAAGCGCAACCCCGGGTCTACAATCTTGGCCTGCAGGAGGCCATCAAGCAGAGTGACGTGGTCACAGGTATGAGTTTAGTTTTGCTTATGCTAATGTTTGTATGCTTAGCTTAGTACCCCTACGTTTGTGGTTTGTGTGTGTGACATGTTTGTCATAGGCTTTGTGATGATTCGGGACACGCTGGCGCGAGCACTGTTTGATACAGGTGCATCGCATTCTTTTCTGTCTAGTGAATTTCTTACGCGGCTTGGGATACCCAGTCGTGCAAAGGCAGATAGCGTCAGAGTGGTGTTGCCGAATGGTTGTTGGATGCTTGCGGATCAAGCTTGCGATGTGGCGGTTCAAGTAGGAAGTCGGGATTTTTGTTTAACCGCATTTGTTTTGCCAATTTCGGAATTCGATGTGATTTTTGGGATGGATTGGCTTGCGGAGCAGCATGCTATGATCGATTGCCAGTCCAAAGAAATCACGTTGGGCCAGAATACCGAACAGGAGACCAAGTTCGCGGGTATGCGAGGAGTAGGCGGGACGTTGATGTCTGCACTCCAGGTAGTCAAAGCTGTTCGGAAGGGTGCGGAGTGTTACTTTGCACTAATTCAGGCTGTTGAGCCTAAGGCCACTTTGTGCGAGGTTCCGATTGTGGCAGAATTTGCTGATATGTTTCCCGCAGATCTCCCTGGGCTACCACCCCAGCGGGAGATTGACTTCACAATTGAGTTGGTGCCAGGTGCGAAACCAGTGGCCCGTTCGCCATATCGCGTTGCGCCTAAAGAGATGGCTGAGTTGAAGGTTCAACTCCAAGAAATGTTAGAGCAAGGCTATATCCGCCCAAGTATGTCACCTTGGAGCGCGCCTGTGCTTTTTGTAAAGAAGAAAGATGGTGGGTTACGGTTGTGTATAGACTACCGTGAATTGAATAAGCTGACTGAGAAGAATAAGTATCTGATACCTCGGATTGATGAATTATTTGATCAGCTAGTGGGCTCGACCGTCTATTCAAAGTTGGACCTGAAGTCTGGTTATTACCAGTTAAGGATTCGGGAAGGTGACATTCCCAAAATCGCATTTGGAACGCGTTATGGGCACTATGAGTTCACAGTCATGCCCTTTGGATTGTGTAATGCGCCCTCGGTGTTTATGGATTTGATGCACCGTATTTTTCGTGAGTACCTGGATCTGTTTGTGATAGTGTTCATTGATGATATCCTGGTGTACTCGAAGTCCAAAGCTGAGCATGAGATTCATTTGCGGTTAGTGTTGAATACGTTGAGGCAAAATCAGCTCTATGCCAAGTTCTCCAAGTGCGAGTTTTGGCTATCGTCAGTGGCATTTTTGGGCCATGTGGTGAGTGGAGCGGGCATTGCAGTGGATCCAGCGAATATAAGAGCCATACAAGATTGGCCAATACTGTCTTCCGTGGCCGAAGTTAGGAGTTTCCTTGGACTTGCGGGCTATTATAGAAGATTTGTGGAAAACTTCTCGCGGATCGCTTTGCCGCTAACCACACTGACGCGAAAAGATCAGAAGTTCGTTTGGACGCCAGAGTGCGCACGAGCTTTTGAAGAGCTGAAGGTTCGGTTGACCACGGCGCCGGTGTTGTCTTCGCCATGTGGAACCGATGGATTTGTCATATATAGTGATGCCTCAGGGAGCGGCTTAGGCTGCGTTCTTCTGCAGAGCGGAAAGGTGATTGCTTATGGCTCACGCCAGCTGAAGGTGCACGAGCGGAACTATCCCGTCCATGATTTGGAATTAGCAGCGGTGATTTTTGCACTGAAGCTGTGGCGACACTACCTTTATGGTGTGAAGGTGGAGATCTATACTGATCATAAGAGCCTTAAGTATCTGTTGGAGCAGAAAGAGTTGAACATGCGACAACGAAGGTGGTTGGAGTTCCTTGGGGACTACACTTTCGAGATTCACTATACACCCGGGAAGGGGAATGTTGTCGCGGATGCTTTGAGTCGGCGAGTTCCGGCGAGAGCGAATTGGTTACAAAGGCATGATGAACGTCTGATCCAGGAGTTGGAGGCATTGGAGATCTATTGTGTTGACAAAAATTCCACTGCCATTGCGTGTTTGAACTGGACCGAGGTGCAATGTGACCTTGCGGACCGAGTTCGACGGGCAACGGAGTTGGATGAAGATCTCTTGCGCTATGGGAATGAAGGGCCAGAGGGCAAATTCACCTGGATTGACGGTCTGTTGCGAAAAGAAGGCCGATTGTGTGTCCCAAATGTGGGGAAACTGAGGGAAGAACTGATGTATGAAGCACATTATACGAAGTATTCCATTCACCCCGGGAGCACAAAGATGTTTAACGATATGAAAAAGCTCTTTTGGTGGCCAGGGCTTAAGAAAGATGTTGCCCTGTATGTAGCCAAATGTCAAACATGTGCGATGGTGAAGGCGGAATGCCAAAAGCCGGGCGGTTATTTGAAGTCACTGCCGATCCCATTATGGAAATTTGATGATATTTCCATGGATTTTGTGCATGGATTGCCAAGATCGCAGCGAGGAAATGATTCCATTTGGGTGATAGTTGACCGGCTAACAAAAGTAGCACATTTTCTCCCAAACAGGCGGGATGATTCGGTTGAAAGTTTGGCAAAGTTATATGTTGATCAAATTGTGCGTCTTCACGGTGTTCCTCGAAGCATCGTAAGTGATCGAGATGGGCGATTCACGTCAAATGATTGGAGACTAGTTCACCGACTGTTGGGCACGAAATTGACCTTCAGCACGGCCTTTCATCCCCAAACGGATGGCCAAACTGAACGTACCAACAGAACAATGGAGGACATGCTCCGAATGTGCGCCCTTGACTTCGGAAAGAGATGGGAAGATCATCTCTATATGGTCGAGTTTGCATATAATAACAGCTACCAGGCAAGTATTGGGATGGCACCATATGAAGCCCTATATGGCAGGAAATGTCGTACTCCCTTGGCTTGGGTAGAAGCGGGTGAAGCCCGGGTTGTTAAACCAAATGAGGTGGATGAAGCAAACTCAACCATTCGGACTATTCGAGAGCGATTGCTAGTTGCTCAAGATCGACAAGCGAAGTACTACAACGCCAAGCACCGGAACGTTGAATTTGCGGTTGGCGATTGGGTCTACTTGAAGATCAAGCCATTCAAAGGTGTCTCCAGGATTCGACGATTGAAAAAGTTGAGTCCAAGGTATTTGGGTCCCTTTGAAGTGGTTGAGCGAATTGGCGAAGCAGCTTATCGGCTCGCTCTGTCGGCGGACTTGGGTGGGTTACATGATGTCTTTCACATCTCGGTGCTGCGGAAAGCCGTGAAAGATCCAGCTCAAGTGATCGCGGATGATCGTGTGCCGGTGGAGTATGGGCTAACAACGAGAGTTAGACCCATTCGGATCGAAGATCGAGCCGAGAAACAGTTGCGGAACAAGACGGTCGGTATGGTGAAAGTCCGGTGGGACAACTGCGGCCGTGAAGAGTTGACGTGGGAACGAGAGCAGACCATGCGAGAAGAGTTCCCTGAGTTGTTTCTGTAATTGGTAGCGAGACTGTTGTAACATAAACATTGAGATATTGTTACATTTTTCTTGCTGTCTTTTTGTTACTTTCCTGTCTCTGAATTTCGAGGACGAAATTGTTTTGTAGGAGGGGAGGATTGTAACAGCCCAAAGTTCTGAAACAGGCAAATTTGGGTGACATGGCCTGGGACACGGGCGTGTCCCAGGGCGTGTCAGGTGACACGGCCTGCGACACGGGCGTGTCGCAGGGCGTGTCGAGTTGTGTCGACGATTGGGCTTTGTCTCGACGATTTTTTTTGGTCTCGACGATTCGTCGAGAGGAGGCACACGGCCCAGGACACGGGCGTGTCCAAGGCCGTGTCGCATGCTCGACGATTTTTACTCGACGATCGTCGAGTGTGGAGAAGTGCGTGTCGAGTGTTGAACACGGCCACAGACACGGGCGTGTCTGAAGGCGTGTTGGTGACACGGCCCATGACACGGGCGTGTCCCGTGGGCGTGTCACTGGTTTGGATAAGTCGGTTGACCACCGCTTGAGGCACACGGCCAGGCACACGGCCGTGTTCGAGGCCGTGTCGGGTCAAAATGTGTGTTTTTGGCAGAATCGTGGCCGTCCATTCCTTCAGTCTGGATCCAAGGGCTGAAAGCTCTTCTTCTTTTTCCTTAAGGGCCGAAGTTAGAGAATTATTTCTCATTCTCTTTGGCCTTAACCTTTCTTCAAGAGAGAGAGAAAGAGAGAGAGAAAGGAGGAGGAAGAAGGGAAGGGGGCTGCTGTTGGTGGTGTTGCGGTTTACCGGCGAGAGATCCGAAGCCAGCGTTGCGGAGGAAACGCTCTTGCGAGTCTTGCAAGCAAGCTTTCAAGCCATGGCACCGAAGCGATCGTCAAGGGTAACGACTTTTCTTCCTAGCCATGTGAAGGCTTCTGTTTTGGCATATCTTTTGATTCCCCCACCAAGAGGTGGCTGCTTTTGGGAGTCATTTGGGTGGATGCTTGAAATCCCCTTGGTATTGCATATAGATCCGGAAATGAGTACGGAATAGGCATGCTGTGTGAAGCCATCTGGACAGGTTGGTCTGGATTGGTGATGTTGCATACGAACCGGAGAAGACTCCGTGATAACCGTGTAGTGTAAGGAGTCTATGGGTTATGCCTGCGAAAAGGAGTAGCAGGAAGTACTGGGGTGGTAGTCCAGGAAAAAGCCTTGTGGTGGTTTTGGGTCCAACCTGTGGTTGAGGCACAGGAAGTACTGGTGGGACCAGGAAAGGCCCTTTTTGTGATGCTTGATGTCATAGGGTGTCCACCTGTGAAGCGAGTCACAGGAAGTACTGGTGTGCCCAGGAAAGACCCCTGACATTTGTGCTTATGCGGTGTCCACCTGTGGAGAGAATCACAGGAAGTACTGGTGCGCCCAGGAAAGACCCGTTGTTGCTGTGAGGAAATGGGTATAGTGACATACCCAGGCTTGAATGCCAGGAACAGGATTGGTGAGACCGACCCGCGCCTTTGATATAGCCGTGAGTACGCTGTACTCGGAGAAGGCAAGGCAATTTGAGCAACGGGGGGTGGAGGATCCGACCTGCGCTATGTCCGTCCGACGTGAGACCAAAAGTGCGGTCTGTTGGAGCGCATAGCAAGAGTCTTCGGCCTGCGCGCCATGACACAAAGGGGGGCTACGGGCCATCCCGGTGTCCGAGGACTAACTCCGGCTGCACGCCATGGAGTAAATGCTCAAGAGTGTTACCGTTGGGTGATAACCCTGATACGGTGGTGGGCAAGAGGTTGCCAGAACACCAAGAATGTGCCCTGAGTGCACGGACCGTTGGGCCGGGCGGCGAACGGTTGTGATGGCTTGTGTGCGTGAAAGCACCTTTGAGAATATAGCTTGCCATACTTGTGATATGATATGCCTGCAGGGAAAATACCGCTGCCCCGAGAGGAGGGGTAGGGTCGTTATAATTTGGTCAGCTGAACGCTGACCGTTGCTTTTGTTTGCCACCGTTGGGTGGATTGTCCTTGCACAGGTGCTGGAGAGCCGAGCGGGTCGCATAGAGGTTGATGCTCCTGCTGGTGTTGCTGCTGCTGCTAGCCCTCGAAGGCTAATGTTCTTTTGCGTGTTTTCTTTTGTGGCAGGCCTGCGCGCCAATTTGTTTAGGCCACTGCATGAAAGCCCTGTAAGGCCATAAGGCCAATACTTTATACACCTTGTAAGACATTCCTATCTATATATAAAATGTGGAGTTTATATTTGGACATTCATGAAGAGTTCAAGTAGTTTAGGCTTCCGCTAGAATGCTTGTGATAGGTGCGATGCGCTACTCTGGTATCATCCTGTACCTTCACCGACTGTTTTGTGGTATATCCTGTGGGGCCCCGGCCGGACCTTCTAGAATATATCATATGAACGGATGGGGTTGTTACACGGCTACGCAATAAAGAGATTAGGATGGTCATGGTCTGGTGGGACAATTGCGGTCGTGAGGAGCTCTCTTGGGAGCGAGAGCATACTATGCTTGACGAGTATCCGGAGTTGTTCCGCTCAGGTACAAATTTTGGTTTTGTACATGTCTTTCCTTTATATAATTTCGTGGACGAAATTCTTTTAAGAGGGGGAGAGTTGTAACGCCCCGAAACTCAAAAGAGCGATGAGTGACGTTTTGGGCCAGTTTTGGGTTCTGGCAGGAGGCACACGGCGTGGGACATGGGCGTGTCCCAGGGCATGTTAGGCTTGTGTCGTCGAGTTGGTCGAGAGGTCGACGAATTTCGCTCGATGTTGTGTCGAGACAGGGCACACGGCTTGCGACACGGGCGTGTCGCAGTGCGTGTCGACCGGTGTCGACACTCAACCCGCGAAGTCGACACTATGCGCTCGACGAAGTGTCGAGACATGGCACACGGCCTGCAACACGGGCGTGTCGCAGGGCGTGTCGACCAGTGTCGACACTCATCCCGGGGAGTCGACGAATTTTGCTCGACAAGGCACACGGCCTAGGACACGGGCGTGTCCAAGGCCGTGTCGTGAGGTCGACAAACTTCGCTCGACGAAGTGTCGAGTGTCGAGACTGTGTACACGGCCTGGAGCCCAAGCGTGTTGAGGTAGACACGGGCAAGGACACGGGCGTGTCCTAGTACCCGTGTAGTTCTCGGGTTGTTTTCGGGATAAATCGATGGGGGTACACGGTCGGCCACACGGCCGTGTCAGGTGGAACACGGGCGTGTCAGGTCGAACACGGGCATGTTCGATGCCCGTGTGTTGTTCCAGGCGAGTATATTTGGACGGAGAATGAGGTGTTAAAAATCAACAAACCGCAGACGCCCCCTTGGATACCCTGCTGAAAACTCAACAAACCGAAGGAGAATACGCCCACTTATAATGTTGAAAGTTTTCCCGGATCGTGGAGTTAGCAGGGGTTATCTCAACAAAGCAGTAACAACCAGCAACACATGCAGCACAAGCTTCTTTATTGATCAAGAGCAAACTTCTTTACAAGGTGAGACATATATGACGAGACATGCTTCACCAAAACCCAACACCGGGAGAGCAGAGACAGTTACAAAGACAAGAACAAAAAAAAGCCGCGCGGACTCAATCAACAAGCCGCCGACCTACTGCTGTGGAGTCCGCTCAGTCCGCCAGGTCGCTAGACCGCAACCCAAGCCACGCGGACTCACCCTTACTCCAATGCTTAGCTCTTCACCGCCGGTCTGCACGCCGCCAGACCGCACAAGCTGCATCACTGAATGGAACAGTCCGCCTGAAGCAGGCGACTTCCTGAACCCCGAACCAAGTCGCCAAAGAGAAGACCGCCTGGTCGCTATCCGCGACCTGCTGTTTACCGCCTGTTGCTTAACCGCAGAGTCCGCACTGTCCCTGACCGCAATCAGAGCCAAGTCCTGGCTTTCCAGTGCTATCCGCACAACCTGCACAGCACAACCGGGTCAACTCTCTATCCGCGCGGACACAAAGTCCAGACCGCAGCAACTTACGCGAGCTCAAATACTGTTCACTTACTTCGGTCTAGGTTCCTTATTCCTGATGTGACATGGGTCCTATTTATAGGCACGACGATGCGTATGGTCACCTCCCTAGCCGATAGGATCACCGCCACAACCCGCAGCTAGAACAAGTGTGTCCGCCAGCCCGCGGACACACCTTCCAGTTCGCCGCTCCTGTGCAGATAGCCAGTCCGCCCCAGCTTCTCCAAGGCTGGACTCCAATATCCAGCCCGCCTTGCCGCCAGAGACCAAGCCAGGACCACCACAGCCGGACTCCACAACAGCCGTGTCCGCCATTCTGCGGACAAGGCATCAGCCCGCAAAAACCCGAGCCCGCAGCCTCGCCATCAAGGCACCTGCCGGACTCAGCGGACACCCGGCTTCCGTCCGTATATCCCAAGTCCATTACCTTTGCCAAGCCACCTCCGGACTTAGCGGACACGCCAATCCAGTCCGCTAACAGCAGACTCCAGTCCGCAACTCCTGAGTCCATTACCTCGTTACAAGGCTAAACCGGACTCAGCGGACTCCGGCTCCAGTCCGCACGCTCCTGCACAAGCAATTCTCCAGTCCGCATTTCCCCAAGCTAGCAAACAAGGCAACTGCACTTCTACTATGCTTGACGGACTGAGAAACCAGCCCGCGCTCCACTGCGCGATCTCCCCGGAGTGAGCCATCCTGGACTTGGTTCAATTCCCACCAAGTCCAGTCCGCTGGCCACAAGGGCCAGTCCGCACTTACTGGCGGACACTGGATCTAGCCCGCCATACCGGGCGACCTCCAGTTTCTGTCCGCGCTGACCGGCGGTCTCCGCGGCTTCCACTTGCCGCTTCACTAGAGCAAGACCAAGGCAACTTGCCAAACCGGTCTGCCGAGCTCCAGTTCTTCAGTCCGCTTCAAGCCGGACTCTGCGGATAACATTCCTATCCGCCCGGTTACTTCCTGGGAGTAAACCGCCTGCTGAGCAAACACTGTCCTGTCAGACCGCCGCTGCTGTCCGCGTAGTCCGCGCGAACAGACCGCTCAGGCCGCCACAGAGCAAACCGCCTGCAGCATCCCTGCCGACCTAGCAGTCCGCCAACCCTGTCTGCGTAGTCCGCGCGGATAGGTTTCCCAAGCCTTCCATTCACCCACTTTCACTTCACAGAATTCAACACTCCCCCTTGAAGTGAGAAGTGGTGAATAGCTCCAGCAGCTCCCGTAACCTTGCACCTGGTCCTTCCGATAGCATCTACGAAGAGATGTCCAAGACATAGTCCTCGCCCCGCATATCATGGACCATGAGGGAGCCCTCCAGCATCTCCAAAAAGGAGTCATGCTTCCCTCTGCCTTCTTCAGCTTCAACCTCCACTCTTGCATCACAGGAGTATCACCAACTTCCTTGGACCCAGAAGCCCAAGCCTCGTTGCCTCTTAGAGAAGTCACCTATTCAGACTTGGTGTCAACCACCTCCTTGATTCTAGTGGGGTCATCACAGCCAGAAGTACCTTGCTCGACCTGAGGGCTAACAAGGAAACACGGGACCAAGTCCGCCGTGCTCCCTTCACAATATCGAGCTGGTGGCTTACTTATCCTCTTCGATCTCCGAAGAACCTGATCATGGCTAACCACCTCCGCTGCTATTGAACCAGCTCCATTCCCGGGCAAACCCGGAACAATGCTCCCTTTGCTCCCTGAACAAGACGCCTCCTTACTGGAACCAACAACACCTGGAGCAATGCTCCCCGTGCTACCTGAACCAGAAGACTCCCCTCTTGAACAAGAGCTGCCTGGAACATCGCTCCCCTTGCTTCCTGAACCGGAAGCCTCCGCCTTCGAGCCAGAAGATCCTGGAGCATCGCTCCCCCTACATCTCGACTCTGACGCCTTTGCCCCGGAGCTAGAACAACCTGGAGCACCTGGTGACTCAGGCAACTCCACTTCCTTAGCAGCAGCCTCCTTCAGCCCACCATCTGACCTGCTTATCTCTAGCTCCACATAAGAGCTACCCCAGTATGGCGTCAACTCATCAAAAATAATGTCTCTTGACACTATGAGTTTCTTCGTCGCAGGATCCATACACCTCCATCTTCTTCTCTGCTCATCATACCCAACAAAGACTAGCTTTGTCTTGAGAGCACCCGGAGAGTGTAAATAGCAGGTAGATCCAAACACCCGAAGGTGCTTCACTGAGGGCTTCACTCCGAACATCAGCTCATAAGGAGTCTTCACTATGATCGGACTAAGAGGCATCCGGTTGATGACATGAGCAGCACATGCAATCCCTTCCGCCCAAAGAGCCTTCGGAACGCCTTTACTCTGAAGCCAACACTTGCAGGTCGCCGTTAACCAACGAATCATCCGAGCTGCAATACTACCCTGTTGTGAAGTATGTCCACAAGAAAGCTCCATCCGGATCCCTTGCTTCCTGCAAAAGCATGAGAACTCGGTTGAGCCAAACTCACCACCGAGACTTGTCCTCAACACCTTGATCCTTCGGCCAAGCTGGCCTTCCACAAGCTTCTTGAACTCCACAAACAAGCGTACCATGTTGGACTTCTTCTTCATAAAGTATACCCAAGTATACCCAGAATAGTCATCAACCAATATCAGCATGAACCTGCTGCCTCCAAGACTGGCCGTGACGGTCGGTCCCACCAGTGCACAATGGACAACCGCCAATGGTGCATTACATCTGGATTGTGCTTTGTCGACCATGAAGCGATAGGCTCCACTTTCCTGACATCCCGCACACCCCCGACCATTGCCATAGGATGACAATCTAGGCAAGCCTCTTACGAGTCTTCTTTCCGCCATTGCTTTCAGCTTGTCCATCCCTACATGCCACAGTCTTTCATACTAGATAGCAGCACTATCCTTGGCATCCAGCCGATCAGATCCAGAACTAGTTGAAGTCCCAACTATGTTCTTCTCCTTCCTCCCTACCTGAGCAACGTTCGCCGAGAGCAAGACAACCTTGCACTCCTTCCGAAGATGACCTTGCTGCTTGCATTTATAGCACCTTGGTCCTTCCTTCCTCTTCCTATCACGCCTAGGAGAAACACTCCTTTCTTCCTGATACGAAGTAGAGGGACCATCTTCCGCAGCAACCTTCACCTTCTTCCTGAACAACCCATCAAGGGAAGTCCAGACCTCTGCAGCTGACCGACATCCACTGATATGGTCCAAGAGCTCCGATGAGATAACCTGCTTGAGAATAGACTCCGCTTTCGCATTTGCCTCCTTCCAAGTTCTCATCGCCTCAGCATTGCCAGCAGTATCCTCTTGTCTTCCTGCTCTGCATACAACCTCCCAAAGGTCCTCGCCAAGAAGAAAGCTCTTCATACAGGACTTCCACCGTTCACAGTTCGCCTCTATAAGAAGATCAATACCAAGACAACTTGCATCCTCCACTGCCATGGTTCTACCACTGGTTTCCTCTTAAGAAGAGCAACTACTTCCATTGAGCACTGCTTGACCACTCCAACAACCTCCCTCTGATACCATGTTAAAAATCAACAAACCGCAGACGCCCCCTTGGATACCCTGCTGAAAACTCAACAAACCGAAGGAGAATACGCCCACTTATAATGTTGAAAGTTTTCCCGGATCGTGGAGTTAGCAGGGGTTATCTCAACAAAGCAGTAACAACCAGCAACACATGCAGCACAAGCTTCTTTATTGATCAAGAGCAAACTTCTTTACAAGGCGAGACATACATGGCGAGACATGCTTCACCAAAACCCAACACCGGGAGAGCAGAGACAGTTACAAAGACAAGAACAAAAAAAAAGCCGCGCGGACTCAATCAACAAGCCGCCGACCTACTGCTGTGGAGTCCGCTCAGTCCGCCAGGTCGCCAGACCGCAACCCAAGCCGCGCGGACTCACCCTTACTCCAATGCTTAGCTCTTCACCGCCGGTCTGCACGCCGCCAGACCGCACAAGCTGCGTCACCGAATGGAACAGTCCGCCTGAAGCAGGCGACTTCCTGAACCCCGAACCAAGTCGCCAAAGAGAAGACCGCCTGGTCGCTATCCGCGACCTGCTGTTTACCGGCTGTTGCTTAACCGCAGAGTCCGCACTGTCCCTGACCGCAATCAGAGCCAAGTCCTGGCTTTCCAGTGCTATCCGCACAACCTGCACAGCACAATCGGGTCAACTCTCTATCCGCGCGGACACAAAGTCCAGACCGCAGCAACTTACGCGAGCTCAAATACTGTTCACTTACTTCGGTCGAGGTTCCTTATTCCTGATGTGACATGGGTCCTATTTATAGGCACGATGATGCGTATGGTCACCGCCCTAGCCGATAGGATCACCGCCATAACCCGCAGCTAGAACAAGTGTGTCCGCCAGCCCGCGGACACACCTTCCAGTTCGCCGCTCCTGTGCAGATAGCCAGTCCGCCCCAGCTTCTCCAAGGCCGGACTCCAATATCCAGCCCGCCTTGCCGCCAGAGACCAAGCCAGGACCACCACAGCCGGACTCCACAACAGCCGTCTCCGCCATTCTGCGGACAAGGCATCAGCCCGCAAAAACCCGAGCCCGCAGGCTCGCCATCAAGGCACCTGCCGGACTCAGCGGACACCCGGCTTCCGTCTGCATATCCCAAGTCCATTACCTTTGCCAAGGCACCTCCGGACTTAGCGGACACGCCAATCCAGTCCGCTAACAGCAGACTCCAGTCCGCAACTCCTGAGTCCATTACCTCGTTACAAGGCTAAACCGGACTTAGCGGACTCCGGCTCCAGTCCGCACGCTCCTGCACAAGCAATTCTCCAGTCCGCATTTCCCCAAGCTAGCAAACAAGGCAACTGCACTTCTACTATGCTTGACGGACTGAGAAACCAGCCCGCGCTCCACTGTGCGATCTCCCCGGACTGAGCCATCCTGGACTTGGTTCAATTCCCACCAAGTCCAGTCCGCTGGCCACAAGGGCCAGTCCGCACTTACTGGCGGACACTGGATCTAGCCCGCCATACCGGGCGACCTCCAGTTTCTGTCCGCGCTGACCGGCGGTCTCCGCGGCTTCCACTTGCCGCTTCACTAGAGCAAGACCAAGGCAACTGCCAAACCGGTCTGCCGAGCTCCAGTTCTTCAGTCCGCTTCAAGCCGGACTCCGCGGATAACATTCCTATCCGCCCGGTTACTTCCTGGGAGTAAACCGCCTGCTGAGCAAACACTGGCCTGTCAGACCGCCGCTGCTGTCCGCGTAGTCCGCGCGAACAGACCGCCCAGGCCGCCACAGAGCAAACCGCCTGCAGCATCCCTGCCGACCTAGCAGTCTACCAACCCTGTCCGCGTAGTCCGCGCGGATAGGTTTCCCAAGACTTCCATTCACCCACTTTCACTTCACAGAATTCAACATGAGGCACACGGCCCTGCACACGGGCGTGTGCCCGGCCGTGTTCGCTCCAGATTGGACATTTCAGGCCCGAATCAAAGGCGTTCGTTTCTTTAAGTTGGGATCCAACGGCTGGGGGTTGTTCCTGATGGGATATACCCGGTATTAGACCCTTGAAACCCTCATTTTTACTTGAGTGGTTATCTTTCTAAAGCTTAGAGAGAGAGGAGAGCCAAGGAAGGAAGAAGAAGTTAGATCCGGCCATTGGAGGAGCTTCGAAGCTCCAAATCTCGAGCCGACTCCGGATCCACGGAGGCGAAGAGAGTGCGGTGGTTTTCATTCGCTTACTTTTCCATTGCGCCAAAGAGAAGCGCTATGGTAACTATCCTCTTCTTGAGCATGTGATGCTCTCCTTCTTTGCATAGGAAGCCCGCTCTCGTGAGTTTGCGGTGAGTTGGATGCGTTCCTTCGGGTAGATATGTAATGTCCCCGTTGTTTAGAGTTCGTATTCGAGAACGGACATAGACATGATGTGTGAAGCCTACCCGGACATGTTGGTCTGGATTGGTGATGTTGCATTGCATAAATACCGGAGAAGGCTCCGCGCGATTGGTTGTTTTTCGGCTTTTCTACGTGGTAGATTTGCAACAGGGAGCCTTGAGGATTAACCCAAAGGTGCACCCGGAAAACTGGGCGGATGCGTGATCTTGCCAACTTGTGGGCCTAGGAGCCAACTTGTACATAACTGGGTTATGTAATATTATACGTTCGATTCACGGGCTTTGGGGAAAATTAACTCGTTCCGATGATATTTAAGTGTCGTGGCAAGTGAGCAACGGGTTGAGTGGGAACCGTTCCTGCTTTATGCCGAGGGCATAGAGGTCGGGTCTTGTTGTCGATGACATTAAAGTGTCGTGACATAGGCTGTTGATGACATTAAAGTGTCGTAACATCTACCTAAAAGACCAATATGCTCACGAGATATTGCCGTCCTGGAGATGGTGGTGAGTTAGCGGCTTAGACTGCGATCACCGAGAATGTGCCCTGAGAGCACGGGGCGTGTGGCCATGCGTGCCAATGCCTGTGATGCAATGAGTTGTTATATTGCTCGCTTATGCTAATGAAATGCAGGGAAGGAGCATCGCCGCCGCAAGTTGGGGGCGGGATCATTATAATTTGGTCAGCATTGCTGACCGTTGCCTTTGTTTGCCACCGTGCGGTGGTTTTGTTGCTTGCAGGTGCTGTTGGACCAAGCGGTCAATAGCGGGCTAAAGCCCAAATTGCGAAGCCGGCCCTCGAAGGCCTAATTGGAGTGTTTACTGTTTTTATTCATGTATGATCGGCCTGCGTGCCGTGGTTTGTAAATCATGTAACATCAAGTAAACCATTTTGTAATGCCTTAAGGCTTGTACTCGTGTATGTACGACATTCCTATTTGGTATTAGTGGACATTGATGCTTTTGTGCTGGGTTCTTTATTGCAACTTATATAAACTGCTTCCGCTAGAATGCTCTGTGTAGGACGTTATGATTGGTTGGATGGTTTCCATGAGTAACCACCCGGTCTGTCTGTGGTATATGGCGTCGGGCCCCGGCCGGACCTACTGCTATATGCTATGCGATGGATATGGGGTGTTATAGTACACGCCCGTGTCCAATGTTACACGGCCGTGACTGTTGATGCGCGAAAATGGCACCGGGCAGCTAACACGGAGGGAGCGTCTTCGGTCTCACAAGCTAGGAAAGGAAGAGGATGAAGGTTCCGGGGGAGGAGGAAAGAAGGAAGCTTCTGATTGCTCGAGAGTGGAGCAAGCGCTTGTCAAAGGGGTTGCGGGGATAGAGGAGAGGGTTGCCGAGTGCAGCCGGGAAGGCTGATGAGAAAAGGAGGTTGATCAGGAGCTGTCGAGCAGACAGGTACTTGGACAGTTGTGCTTGCAGGTTGATGCCGAGAGGAAGCTGAGCTGAGCTGAGAAAGAGAGAGGGAGGGGCCGCTAGCAGCGGCAACAGCAGACTTCGCCCACCGCGGTTTAAATGCCACTCTTGCGACGAGCTTTTCTTTGATTAAAAGCAGAGTTACAACTTGTTAATACACCTTTACAAGAATGCAATAAAGGGTACAAGAAGGAAGCTGGCGGCTAAGGAAGAAGAATGCCAGAGGAGGCTGCGTGGAGTGAAGAGCGTAGTTGGCAGGCCGCGCGGTTAAGGGATACGGGATACCGCGCAGACTGGAGAACCAGAGGATGGCAGGACACGCGACTAAAGGCACAGAGAGGGGTGCGGTCTGAGAAACAGAGTCCGCAGGAGGAGGGCTTGCTGGCTGACTTCGAGAGTGGGCGCCTTGGTGATGATGAGACCTCCCCCATATGAGAGGCATGGGGGTCTATTTATAGGCCCAAGGGGGTTACGGCTTGCGGTGACGTTACCCCCGGTAAGACGGTAACTTGAGCGAGATGGAGATGCAGTCCGCCATAGGACGTGCAGACTGGGGCTTGGTACTAAAGTCGGTGCTGTGGTCGGCAAGATGGGAGACTTAGTGGCAGACTGCGATGCGGATTCGCGAAGTCCGTCATTACTAAGCTGGGACTATACGCCTGCTGCTGGGGTGGCGGATGCTGGAGACCAAGCGGCGTACTGCAAGGAGAATCCGGTGAGTCCGCCGCTACTGAAATGAGCGAGCTATAAGGGGCGCAAGCAGGAGAGTGCCCGCGGAGTCCGCCGAGTCCGCACGAGGTTATGCGGAATGTGACTGTCTTCTTTGAGGATCTGATGCCTATCTGGCTGTAAGGAGTCTGCCACTACTGACTGAGTCCGCGCCAAGACCGCGGACTGAGGAAGAGTTGACCCTACTGCTGTCGAGAAGCTGGCGCTGGCAAAGGAAAGGCGGACTGCAAAGAGAGTCCGCGAAGTCTACGACTGCTGCAAAGCTGAGTCCGCTTGCGTTGGAGATATAACCTTGCTATTGCTGTTGGGGTTCAGTGGTGAAGGCGGACTGGACGTCTCGACCACACTTCGAGTCCGCCGAGCTCGCGATGAACGGGACGCTGCTGGTCTTGGTGGGTAGCCGGATCTGGAATCCGCGCTTTTTAGGCGGGCTGGGGGAGTCGGCTGCCCGTGTTGCTGGGTGACAAGGGATATGCGACTTGTTGCCGGCCTGGGCGGATAGGTAGTTGAGTCCGGCAGAGAGAGTCATGCGGAAACAACCTTACAGTTAAGCTGAAAAGGGGGCGGCCTGCAAAGGCGGACTGCGGAAGCAGTCCGCGGCCCCTGCAGACCAAGGGAAGGCGCGCGGCCTGGTCGGTCAGACCGCTGAGACCGCGCTAGCCGTGCGGCATGAGCGGACAAAAAATTCTGTCCACCCTCCCTAGTGCATCACGGCCTCCAAGAGGAACCCGGGGTAGGCCGTGACGAGCGAGCTGGATGCCTTGGGAAGGATCGCCGATTTCGGGGTTAACATAATCCCCGCACGTTTTTAAGTTTCGGATAGAACTTCGAAAACGTTGGAGACCCACGAAAATCGTGATCCACCCCAAAGGAAAGAGAAGGGGCAAGGAGAGGTAGAACCTGAAGCCTCTCCTTAGGAGTTTGGTGCTGCCTGTCTATTTTCCTGCAAGGGGAAAGTTAGGTTAGGCATGTCTGAGTGGTACATCTTGTGCGTACCTGAGTTTGCCTTTGCAAAAATGAAGAAGATGTGTCTTCCACTAAGTTCTGCAAAATGAAAGTAAGAGGAAAATATAGAAGCATAATAACTTGCAAGTACCTGATGGAGACTTGAAAACACCTGTTATCCTCTGCAAAAACGGAAGGATGAAGAGTATACAAGAAGGAAAAAAGAGCTGCAAGTACCTGGAAGGAACTTGCAAGTCTTTGCTAGTTTCTGCAATGACGGGGTTTAGAAATAAATTCGGGAGTAGAGAAAGCTACAAATACCTGACGGCAACTTGCAGGTATCTGCTGGTTTCTGCAAAAGAAGAGTTAAAAATAGGCAGAGTATATGAAAGTAACTTTGAAGTACCTGTGAAGAAACTCGCAAGGATCAGATGATCTCTGCAAAATGAGAGTTAGGAACAAAAATGATATATGTGAGTAGCTTACAAGTACTTGTGAAGAAACTTGCAAAGATCTACTGATCTCTGCAAGAAGAAAGTTAGGAGCAGGTGAAACATGAAAACATCTTGCAAGTACCTGTGAAGAAACTTGCAATGATATGCTGATCTCTGCAAAGTGAGAGTTAGATGCAGGTATTGTATACAAAGAATAAGATGCAAGTATCTGGATGAGGCTTGCAGGTGTCTGTTGATCTCTACAAAGAGAAGAGTTAGAAGCAAACAATATACGAAAGAAGCTTGCAAGTACCTGGGAGAAGGCTTGCAAGTGTCTGCTAGTCTCTGCAAGAAAAGAGTTAGGAGTAGACAAAACATGATAATAGCTTGCAAGTACCTATGAAGAAGGCTTGCAAGTGTCTGCTAGACTCTACAAGAAAAGAGTTAGGAGCAGACATACATATATGAAAGGAGCTTGCAAGTACCTGAGAGATGACTTGCAAGTGTTAACTGTTGATAAGATAAGGTCGATATGACCAAATAATAGAGGAAATGTCTGATACATCCTGGTAGAGCTTTGAGCAGGCAATATATATAAGATGAGCATAAGCAAAGTGAATGCTGGAAATCCTTTTGGTAGGTCGGATTAACCTGTTCACCTGTGAAAGAAGGCAGTTGACAAAAAAGAGGTCTATACTCGGAGATGACTAAGAAAGACTGGATGCCGCCACAAGAGATCACCCGTGGGCCTTATGCATCATTTTCCTGAGAAACGTCATCCCGAGTATAGTCCTACTCAAAGCGGGCTGTCCGCGCATCCTCTAGGAGGGCACAAAGGAGAAAAGCAAGGGAAATCCTAAGAAGGATCGCTAGAGGTACTGATCACATGCTTCGGGTTACTACATCACTGATCAATGAGGCTGGTTGCGCCAAGAGGCCTATAGCTTGTCTGTGGATTGATCAGTGGAGTAGAGGACCCCGCAAAAGGACGGATTGGGAGCACTAGAGAACGCTCGACCATCACAATCGTGAGATGATCGAAGAGACAAGGCTACACTTGTTCTCCATTGCTTGTCAAGCAAAGATCACCGTAACAGTGATGTATCCTAACAGAGCACAGCAGAGCTAACACATGGGGCCTCCCTAGCACGCACTCTGTGTTAGATGCCGGCTAGGATCCAAAGTCCAATATTCCTCTGCATGAGAGTTGGATAGCCCCCACTACACACATATGCGAAATATCCCCGCGATATGTGGTCACTGTGGTCTTACGCCGGAATCCAATCCTAAGGGGGGGCCTATAGCAAGACTCGGCGACATCTTTGTGGCTCAGGGACCTCTTGGAGAAGAGAGAATAGAGAAAGAATCAATACAAGAAGAGAACTGTATCAGTATGGAATCCCTGATAAAAGCTTTGTTGAAAAGCAAGAAAGAACACTAAGAATTGTTTTGTAAAGAGAATGTTTGAAAGGGTAAGAGTAGAGATAACCCATCATAGTTATGAGAGAATTTGGAGGACTACGAAGTACTTTGCTCGCTTAGAATAGCAATCCAAGCACACCCTCATCATCGGCATCGAAGTATTCGACAGGTTTGTTAACAACGAGGAGAGCGGGTTCTTCGACTAGGTTCACTCCTTTTGAGGAGCAAGGAACATCTGCAACTTCTTTGCCCTTTGAGGTTGCTGGATCAGGGCGATCTTCAATGGGAAGCAGGTCACGCATCTTACCCTGTCGGAGCATCCTTTGCACAAGCTGGCAGAGTGCTCGGCAGTTCTCAGTCAGGTGACCTGGCTCTTTGTGGAATTCGCAGTAAGGCTCTGAATCTCAAGACCTTTGATCAGCTGGCCGGTAGGGCTTTTTGTGGCTAGCCCTATCTTTCATGATCTGGCTTACTTCTAGCATGAATTCATCTAGTTCAGATTCATGCAAGTCATTATCTTGCTGATGGTAGACCGCAGCTATTTGAGAAGAAGCTAGCTGTAGCAATGAATCTTGAGCACGATCACGACTCAGGAAAGAGTATCGATGGCCCTGAAACCTTTTTCCTTTCCTCGAATGAGTTGGGAAATCATTGTGAGGAGACCTCAGAGGCTGTTTGTGAAAATGATCTTTCTCTGATATGAGCTTGGAGACGAAGCCTGGGTTGCTCTTTTTTCCTCGGATGTACGAGTTGGCTAAGGCAATCAACTCTCGGTATGTTCTTGGTGCCTGGAGATTGGCTTCAAACATGAGAGGCCCTTCACGGAGACCGTGGATAAGAGCCACTCGGTATATTTCTTGGCTAACAATCTTGATGTCCCAAATTTCTCTTTGGAAACGATCAACGAATTGAGACCAAGTTTTATTGCTGCGCTGCTTGATCTCAAAGAGGGCTTCAGGACAGCCCTTTCTCTTAGTTGAGGTAGAGAATCTAAGCAAGAACTCCCTTCGCAGATCAGCAAAGGAAGTGATGGAGTGAGGGCAAAGACCATAGAACCAGTCCCTCACTTGCCCATCAAAAGTTGTTACAAGGACCTTGCACTTGGTTGCATCTGAAAGGGTTTTGAGAGCAATGGCTGATTCAAAAGCTTGAAGATGCTTCACTGGATCAGTCTCTCCAGTGTAGATTGGTAACCGGGGTTCTATGAAATTTGCTGGAGTTAGTTTATAACGAACATTCTCTGCAAATGACGAAGGCTCTTCCTGTTCTCCTACAGCATAAGGATAAAAAGGAGCATAAGCTGCAGCTGCAAAAGGAGCAGGAGGGTAAAAGGGAAAAGTTGCTGCATGAGGAGCAAATCAGGAGCTGTAGGGTAAGGGTGACTTCCCTGAAAGTTGAAAAATCTAGCAGGGCTTCCCCGGGCTGCTTCCCGGAAGAAGTTTTGGCGAGCAGCAAATTCTTCATCTTGAGGTCGCAGAGGAGCTGCAGGCCCTTGCGGGAAGGTTGCTGTGTAAGGAGGATAGACCGGCGGGCAAGCTAGAGGACAAGCTTGCTGGTGCTCCAAATTTGGTGCTGGATTGATTGGAGCAGCTGGAGCTGTTGTAGGTTGAGAGTCTAGCCGCTGTGTGATCATATCGAGCATTTGGTTGATTGCTTGGAACTGCTGAGCTTTCTCACGGCGTGATTGATCAAAGGCCTCCCAAAGAGGATCATCTCTGGGACTTGACTGAGCAAGTTTCTCGGCTGAATGACGATCTGACATGGTTAACTGTCGCTGTTCACCGTCTGTTCAGATCTGAAGGTCGCGTGTTAACTGTTGATGCGCAAAAACGGTATCGGGCAGCTAACACAGAAGGAGTGTGTTCGGTCTCACAAGCTAGGAGAGGAAGAGGATGAAGGTTGCGGGGGAGGAGGAAAGAGGGAAGCTTTTGAGTGCTCGAGAGTGGAGGAAGCGCTTGTCAAAGGGGTTGTGGGGATAGAGGAGAGGGTTGCAGAGAGCAGCCGGAAAGGCTGATGAGAAAATGAGGTTGATCAGGAGCTGTCAAGCAGACGGGTACTTGGACAGTTATGCTTGCAGGTTGATGCCGGGAGGAAGCTGAGCTGAGCTAATAAAGAGAGAGGGAGGGGCCACTAGCAGCGGCAACAACATACTTTGCCCGACGCGGCTTAAATGCCACTCTTGCGACGGGCTTTTCTTTGATTAAAAGCGAGAGTTACAACTTGCTAATCCACCTTTACAAGAAAGCAATAAAGGGTACAAGAAGGAAGCTGGCGGCTAAGGAAGAAAAATGCCAGAGGAGGCCGCGTGGACTGAAGAGCGTAGTCGGCAGGCCACGCGATTAAGGGAAACGGGAGACCCCACAGACTGGAGAACCAGAGGACGGCAGGCCGTGCGACTAAAGGCACAGAGAGGGGTGCGGTCTGAGAAACGGAGTCCGCAGGAGGAGGGTTTGTTGGCTGACTTCGAGCATGGGCTCCTTGGCGATGATGAGACCTCCCACACATGAGAGGCATGGGGGTCTATTTATAGGCCCGAGGGGGTAACGGCTTGCGGTGACGTTACCCACAGCGAGACGGTAACTTGAGCGAGATGGAGACGGAGTCCGCCGAGTCCGCCATTGGCCGCACAAACTGGGGCTTGGTACTGAAGCCGGTGCTGCTGTCGGCAAGATGGGAGACTTAGTGGCGGACTGCGATGCGGGTTCGTGGAGTCCGTCACTGCTGAGCTGGGACTGTGCACCTGCTGCTGGGGTGGCGGATGCTGGAGGCCAAGCGGCGGACTGCAAGGAGAATCCGGTGAGTCCGCCGCTGCTGAACTGAGCGAGCTATAAGGGGCACGAGCAGGAGAGTGTCTGTGGAGTCCGCCGAGTCCGCACGAGGTTATGCGGACTGGGACTGTCTTCTTGGAGGATCTGATGCCTGGAGAGCTGGAAGGAGTCCGCCACTACTGACTGAGTCCGCGCCAAGACCGCGGACTGAGGAAGAGTTGACCCTGCTGCTTTCGAGAAGCTAGTGCTGGAAAAGGAAAGGCAGACTGCAAAGAGAGTCCGCCAAGTCTACGGCCACTACAAAGCTGAGTCCGCTTGCGTTGGAGATAGAGCCTAGCTGTTGCTATTGGGGTTCGGCGGTGAAGGCGGACTGGATGTCTCGACCACACTTCAAGTCTACCGAGCTCGCGATGAACGGGACGCTGCTGGTCTTGGTGGGTAGCCAGAGCTGGAATCCGCGCTCTGTAGGCGGGCTGGAGGAGTCGGCTGCCCGTGTTGCTAGGTGACAAGGGATATGCGACCTGTTGCCGGCCTGGGCGGATAAGTAGTTGAGTCCGGCAGAGAGAGTCTTGCGGAAACAACCTTGCGGTTAAGCTGAAAAATGGGGATGCCTGCAGAGGTGGACTGCGGAAGTAGTCCGTGGCCCCTGCCGACCAAGGGAAGGCGCGTGGCCTGGTCGGTCAGACCGCTGAGACCGCGCTAGCCGCGTGGCCTGAGCGGACAAAAAATTCTGTCCGCCCTCCCTAGGACATCACGGCCTCTAGGAGGAACCCGGGGCAGGCAGCGACGAGTGAGCTGGTTACCTTGGGAATGATCGCCGATTTCGGGGTTAACAGTGACCAAGCCCTGTGTCACGCCCTTGACGATTCGACGCTCAAAGATCGTCGACCCGACTGACACAACCGTGTCAAGATGCGACACGGGCGTGACTTCTCCACCTTGCCCGACAAGATGTCGCCTGGGACGAAATGACGTGCCGCCTTCGCCCAGATCGACCTTCCCGACACGCCCCCTGACACACCCGTGACAAACAGAGTCATGCCCGTGACCATCCACGTGTACAGCCGCAAAGTAAAACCAGCCATCAAATCTCAGCATCGACTCACCAACAGTAGTTACACGCCCCCTACACGCCCGTGACCTAGGGCATGTACTTAGAATTATTTGCTTATAAATTGGAAGTTGCTGTATGAGCTGTTGTTCTTATTTTTTGGAATCATTTTGCGTAGGGCTGGCTGCTTAGGTGGTTTATATGCTATGTAAGGGAATTTCTCTCCCTCTCCTTTATTTTTAGCTTGTAATCTCCTTTTTATATTAATAAAATATGTATATTTTGTCCCTTTACTTTATTATGGACTTCATCTATGTGCCGACCCTAAGCAATCTTATTTTTATTTGTTTGTTTTATATCTTTGTTTTAGTGTTTTTAAAATGGGTGTGTGCGTGTATGAGTATAAATTTATGCTTTTAGGTTTTTGTTATTTCTTTTACTTAGATTCGTTTAGTGTTAGGATTTTTCCGCTTTTTTATTTCATTTTTATGAGTTTACAAAGGTATCTTAAAAGTGGTTTTGATTTTTCTTTAACTTAGTTTTTTTTAGGTTTTAAAACTTTTTGTACTTTTTCTGCTTTATTTCCACTTTTTAAGCTCTTTTATAAAATCATAAGAATGAAAAAATTATCGTTTTAATTTTTCGAACACCTTCATTTTTTGCTTTTATTTTCAAAAACTTTTGCTCGTTTAATTTTTCTTTCTACTTTTTATGCATTTTTAACAAAATATACCGGTAAAAATGTAATCATTTTAATTTTCTAGTCACTTTGATTTTTGCTTTTCGTATGTGTGCGTGCGTGTATGAGATAATTTTTATAGCTTTTATTCATTCCTGTAGAGTGTGTGCATGCAAGAGTTAATTTTTATAGCCTTCTTTCATTCCTGTAGAGTGCGTGTGTGCATTTTCTTTTTCAGTAGAGTGAGTGTGTGTTTTTATTTCAGTAGAGTTTGTGGGTGTGTTTTTATTTCAGTAGAGTAAGTGAGTGTTTTTATTTTCTGTAGAGTGTGTGTGTTTTCATTTCTATAGTGTGCGTGAGTGTGCACATTTATTTTCTCCTACTTGTTTGAGTAGGACTCGCTTTCATTTCCTGCCTACTCGTTTGAGTAGGACTTGTCATTTACCGCTTTCATTTCCCCCTACTCGTTTGAGTAGGTCTCGTAATTTACTGCTTTCTTTACTTCTTTCTTTACTGCTTTCATTTACCGCTTTATTTTCTGCTTTAATTTTATCGCTTTATTTCTGCAAGCCGTCCCCATTCCGATGAGTGGCTAACCGCTCTTAGCCCTTAGTATCGAAGAGCATTGGGACAAATAAAATCACTTTAAATAATTAAAGGTCCTCCTTTTCACATTAATTAAATTTCTTAATGTTTTCCTCGGGTTTATGACGCGAAGAACCACATATCGATATGTGGGATCTATATTCGTAGTCCATACTCTAGCTAGCCGAGAGGCCGTAGTATGTACTGATCACCCCTTGGTAAATGGAGTTCCGCACCAACCCTCGAGAGAGGAGGCGCGAAATACTACCGGATTGGGTTTCCCACCCAATAGTGTGGTTCTTAGCGTAATGCGGGCATTAAGAGGAATCCTTCGTCGGACGAGAGCCCGGTTGAATAGTCTTAATGTTCAGGTGAGTGATAGTCCTAAAGATAGGTGAGATCATGTTTGTGGAACCTCTACGGCCAAGTCTCTGCCTTAATTAATTTTAAATTAGGATCTCTTTTTATTAAAATTTTTTTAATTCAAATTCTTTTAGATACAGTTGCGCTAAGTTATTCATCGGCTCCATCTTTAATGCTTTTATTTTCTATTGATATATATAAATAATATATATAAATAATATCCCGATAAGATAATTTTCGGTAAAATAATAGTCCCCTCCAGGGAAGAGTAGAAATAATCAACCCATCCCAGAGAACAATACGACCCTGACATTTCTCAATGGAATATCCTATACTATACGTGATAGGTGCACTTGCGAGATTTCATTAAAACTCGATTTCAACTGTTTTATATCCAAATAATAAATCTGCGCGCCCCGTCTTCCTCAATAAAATCAAATCCGCCCTCTTTCTAAATAAACCACCCGGGGCGCCGCGTGTCCTAAATAATTTTTGGAGTTTTAACCCACCATCACTCATATTCGCTCACCATGGTCTGTCTCTACTTCAAATGCAGGAAATTATTCATCAGACGGTCCTGCTCCACCGAGGGTAAAATCTTCTTAAGCAGCATCTTCTTGAAGGACTCCCAAGAGGATCCTTCCTTTAAACTTTCCCTTTTCCGAAACCACCAACTCTTTTCCAGGCCTTTTAGCTGGTAGGCCACAATCATTATCTTTTGGGTTTCAGCAATCCCCGAGTACATGAACATCTCATCGATAGCGATGATCCAGTCACCTAAAACCATAAAGTTGGAACTCCCGTCACAAGTGGGAGGTCTCAATCGCTGCAAATGCAATACAACATTCATCTCCGGTGGTAACATCACTAGGGGCACCAGAGGAGCAGGAGTAACAGGTATAGCTTGACTCGCAATAGAATCTTGCGCTAAGGGTTGCTGCGCGGGAATGGCAGACAACAAGGACTGAATCTGCGACTGCATTACATGAACCTAACTGTCTCGACAGAGCCTCATTACTTTGACGCAAACTCTCGATGAACGCATCACTTTGCGAACTAGATGATTCACCCTCCGACTGGGGAGTCGACCACGTCGCAGGACGTCTAGCCGACATTTCTACAAAAGTAACGAATGACTCTACAAAAATCATAGAATACAACTAGGACATACAACTAGTTCTGACCATACATAAAGATACTTGCATATGCTACAAACTTGCTCTGGGATTATGATGCTATGTCCTACTTAGGATGATATCCTCTCATCCTATTTACTCATGTGTCTATGATATGAATGCATGAAGTCTTTGTTTCTATTTAGAAAAAAATCATGTGTGTACCTGTGTCATCATGTAAACCTTAACTTAGCACGCGTGCTTATGCGATGATATGTTATGTATGCAGTGCTATGCATTCTAAAAAAAGCTTTAATACATGTATGAGTGGCATACACATGAAATGTTATGCATCCCATACTATAATATCGCATGCAACGAGAAAAGAAAAAGTGCTAATGGGCACCAATGTGATGATGTTTATGCATCCCATACTACATAATCGTCACATGTTGCCTCCTATGGTGGATCCATATACAAACACATATTATGCATCTCATACTACATAATATGACCAGTATACTTATTATGCTATGGGAGTAGTGACTATGCTTCGGTTAAGACGTGCTGATGACACATCAGTGCATGAATGAAAATGAATGAAGGGAAACAAACTATACGAGATTGGCTGGTTCGACCAACTTGTCAAACCAAACTCCCTTTGATACTAACTGTCACAACCCACTTTTTTCACCGCCATTAAAGGTATATCAGAGTAAAGAAAAATGTGCGTCATGATGCCACGTCAGTATGGGATAAGTGCGGGCGCTCAGACAAAACTCCTACTGAACTGTGAAGAAAGATTTATAAGTTGTTTAAATAAAAAACTAGTTTAAGTGTAGTAGTTAGCCATATCCCTCGGCTTAGTGGCTCATCTAGTCCATGAGGAAAAATAGTTATACGCAGTAGAAAATACTTCTTTTACAAGGTTAGACATCCTACATGAGTTAAAAGGTCCCTAGAGGACGCCTCATGGTATGCAAGTTCTAAGTTTATAATAGGAATAAAAGTAGATTTTTACGGTAATTATATATATTGATTTAGCATTTTAAAACATGCAATGCGTGATTTAGTAATTGTAGTTTTTTTTTATACTTGAAAATACTTATCATGCAATCCTAGCACAAAACATCCCAGAGAGCAAGTAATCCAAATACAAAGAAAGAAAACCAACTAAGCAGCTAACAAGCATCCAAAATCAACAATCCTGTGGGCGTCAACAACTGACATGAACCCATATAAAACAAAGTATGTCTGAACTAGTAAAACAACAAAAACAACAGTCTACCTCGCTACGATGAGGCAAAAACCACAAGCAACACTACTGCTCAAGACTCCAAAACCAGCACCACAATTAGCTACAACTCTAAACCTGAGAAATTCCAAAGACAACACCTCAGCAAGAATGCACAAGTGAGGGCAGAAGTAATCCAACAGTAAACAAAGTCAAATGGTTCCAACCCGAGATCAAAGGGAAAATACTTCAATAAAGTACAGTAGTAAGGTACAAAAGTAAAAAAAAACACATATGTGAAGCGTAACGTACAACAAAAGTACCTCAAATGCACATGACTATAAGGGGAAAAATATTCATGATTAAATCATCAGGAAGAAGACAAAACTCTATTAGCCACTTGTGGTCAACTCCACCAAAAAACTAAACAGGCAGGGTGGTCAACTCATCTGGATGAACCCCCTTGGATATATTAATCCATCATAAATGTTGTAACGCCACGAAACTCTAAAGAGCGACGGGTGATGTTTTGGGCTAGTTTTGGGTTCTGGCAGGAGGCACACGGCCGGGGACACGGGCATGTCCCAGGGCGTATTAGGCTTATGTCGTCGAGTTGGTCGAGAGGTCGACGAATTTCGCTCAACGTTGTGTCGAGACAGGGCGCACGGCCTGCTACACGGGCGTGTCGCAGGGCGTGTCGACCCGTGTCGACACTCAGCCCGCGAAGTCGACACTCTGCGCTCGACAAAGTGTTGAGACATGGCACACGGCCTGAGACACGGGTGTGTCTTAGGGCGTGTCGACCCGTGTCGACACTCGTCCCGGGGAGTCGACGAATTTTGCTCGACGATGTGTCGAGACAAGACACAGGGCCTAGGATACGGGCGTGTCCAAGGCCGTGTCATGAGGTCGACGAACTTCGATCGATGAAGTGTCGAGTGTCGAGACCATGTACACGTCCTGGAGCCCAGGCGTATTAAGGTAGACACGAGCAAGGACACGGTCGTGTCCAAGAACCCGTGTAGTTCTCGGGTTGTTTTCGGGATAAATCGATGGGGGTACACGACCGGCCACACGACCATGTCAGTTGGAACACGGGCGTGTCGGTGCGAACACGGGCATGTTCGATGCCCGTGTGATGTTCCAGGCGCGTCGATTTTGATGGCGAATGAGGGACACGGCCCTGGACACGGGCGTGTGCCAGTCCGTGTTCGGTCCAGATTGTATTTTTCAGGCCCGAATCAAGCCGTTCGTATCTTTTATCTGAGATCCAATGGCTGGGGGTTGTTCCTGATAGGATATACACTGGATTAGACCCTTGAAACCCTCACTTTTACTTGTGTGGTTCTCTTTCTAAGTCAAGAGAGAGAGGAGAGCCAAAGGAGGAAGAAGAAGCTAGATCCGGCCATTGGAGGAGATTCGAAGCTCCAAATCGCGAGCCGACTCCGGATCCACGGAGGCAAAGAGAGTGCGGTGCTTTTCATCCGCTTAGTTTTCCATGGTGCCAAAGAAGAATGCTAAGGTAATGATTCTCTTCTTGAGCATGTGTAGCTCTCCTTCCTTGCATAGGAAGCCCGCTCTCGCGAGTTTGCGGTGAGTTGGAGGCTTTCCTTCGGGTAGATATGGTAAAGTCCCCATTGTGTAGAGTCCGTAAGCGAGAATGGACATAGGCATGATGTGTGAAGCCTACCTGGACATGTTGGTCTAGATCGGTGATGTTGCATTGCATAAATGCCGGAGAAGACTCTGTGCGATTGTTTGTTTTTTCGGGTTTTTCTACGTGGTATATTGCAACAGGGAACTTTGGGGATTAACC
This sequence comes from Platanthera guangdongensis, assembly GCA_039583875.1. Taxonomy (NCBI): domain Eukaryota; kingdom Viridiplantae; phylum Streptophyta; class Magnoliopsida; order Asparagales; family Orchidaceae; genus Platanthera; species Platanthera guangdongensis. Next base: position 85,965,088 of record CM077155.1, on the reverse strand, counting down.
CTAATGTGCACCCGGAAAACTGGGCAGATACGTGATCTTGCCAACTTGGTGTCCTGGGAGCCAACTAGAATATAACCGGGTTATGTGAAGTTTGTGATGGAAATGGGACTCGGGAGAAGTTTGACCCGCGCATATGGCTTTAACTATCATTGCGATATGAGCACGGGTTAGATGGAACCATACCCATTCTATGCCGTTCGGTTTAGAGCCATTGGCATAGATGAGGGTCTTCGTCGGTCAATGGCTTAAATTGTCATGACCCAGGCCAAGAAGACAAAATGCTCATAGGTTTGGCCGCCAAAGTGGCGGTGGTGAGTCCGGAATGTCTATGGCTTTAATTGACGTGACATCGACCGATTCACCAAGAATGTGCCCTGAGAGCACGGGGCGTGTGGCCGTGCGAGCCAACATCTGTGATGAAATGAATATTGCTATATTGTTCGCTTATGCTAATAAAATGCAGGGAAGGATCATCGCCGCCCCGAGCTGGGGGCGGGATCGTTATAATTTGGTCAGCATTGCTGATCGTTGCCTTGTTTGCCACCGGGTGGTGGTTTTGTTGTTGCTTGCAGGTGCTGCTGGACCAAGCGGTCAATAGCGAGCTATAGCCCAAATTGCGAAGCCGGCCCTCGAAGGCCTAATTGGAGTGTTTACTGTTTTTATTCATGTATGACCGGCCTGCGTGCCGTGGTTTATAAATCATGTAATATCAAGTGGACCATTTTGTAAGGCCTTAAGGCATGTACTTGTGTTTGTACGACATTCCTATTTGTTATTAGTGGACATTCATGCTTTTGAGCTGGGTTCTTTATTGCAACTTATTAAACTTCTTCCGCTAGAATGCTCTGTGTAGGACGTTAAGATTGGTTGGATGGTTTCCATGAGTAACCACCCGGTCTGTCTGTGGTATATGGAGTCGGGCCCCGGCCGGACCTACTGCTATATGCTATGCGACGGATAGGGGGTGATACAATTTGGTATCAGACTACTAGTTTTGGTCGGGCTTAAGATGAATTCGTGGGCGAATTCTTTTTAAGGGGTGGTGAGCACATTGTGTGCGTCATCGTTATAACGGTAAAAGAACCCATGAATGTCCACTTAGGAATGCCAATACACGTGTTTGGGGAACCTGCGTGTTTCTATTATTGCTGTTTGCAATTTTATTTGGTCGCTTAACGGTGTTTTGTACCACTATAGGTGACCAGAAGTGGTGCTGGGCCGTCGGAACGTCGAATTTCTGAGGCTAGCAGTGCACCTAATGAAACTCCTGCAACACCTCTATCGGCCGAGACCATACGATTGGTGGCTGAAGCAGTGTTGGCCATGATTAATACGCAGCCTGCAAGGCAAACGCAGTAGCCCGCTCCTACGATGGAGCAAGTACCGCTGCAAGAGGCTGAGCCGAGGAGAGTGGAACAAGTGGCTGTGGAACTATTGGTGCCAAGGAGGGCAACCGAGAGGCAGCTTAAGCATGTAATGAGCTTTAACCCTACGGTATTCTCGGGGTTGGGAACCCCATCTCAAGTTGAAGACTGGCTCTCCAGGGTTAAGAGAGTCATGACAGCAACGGAGATGGAGGAGTGGCAAATGACCACCATTGCTACGTTCCTTTTGGACGGTGAAGCGAGAATGTGGTGGGAAGGATTGGAGTTTCATCTACTGAGAGGTAGACAACTTGTTGATGTCTCGATGGAGGAGTTCTCGAGATTGTTCTTGGCTAGATACCTCCCTTCGGCGCAGAGGATAGCGTTGGAGAACGAGTTCCTGAAATTGGTTCAAGGAGACAGTACCGTGGATGAATATCTCCACGAGTTTACTCGTCTGAGTCGTTATGCTAGCTCCACTATTGTGGATGAGGAGCGCAAGACTAATCGCTTCTACGAAGGGTTGAGAGATGAGTTGAGGTTACTACTCTAGGGGCTGATGACGCAGGATTTCTTAACCTTGGTCAACACGGCCCGGTCCTTGGAGAAGGATATGAAGAACGTACAAGCAAAGAAAAGCTTGGGTGACAAGAAGTCTGAATTCAAAGTGCCGACTACGTCAAAGTCTGGCTATCGAAGGTCCTTCAAGAAACATAGGACTCCGGGTCCAGCTCCTTCTGGTGCTTCTGGGGCCACTACGGGTCGGACCCCGGGCGCATGTTTTACTTGCGGAAAGTCGGGGCACTTTGCCCGCGATTGTTGGAGCGGACGTCCCAAGTCTGAGAGAAGGACGGGAGCGACTTATGAAGAGAAGGGCAAGACGGTGGAGTCAACCGCGTCCCACAATGCTCCGGCCCAACCAAGGGTGTACAATCTTGGGCAATAGGAGGCCATCAAACAGACTGATGTGGTCACAGGTACGCCTTAATTCATAGCAAGTTAATTTCTTTAAATACTTGTTATGCACATGTTACCTTACCACTGCTTGTTTAGGATTTGTGAAAATCTGGCTAGAGCACTCTTCGATACAGGAGATTCACAATCCTTCTTGTCCGAAGGATTTATATCACGCATCAGAGTCGCTTCTTCGATGACGAAGGATAAGTTGGATGTGTTGTTGCCCAATGGTTGTTCGATGCGCGCGGATAGGATCTGCGATGTTAAGATTCGTATTGGGAATCAGGAGTTCGATCTGCAAGCGTCGTTACTTCCATTGGTGGAGTTCGACGTTATATTTGGCATGGACTGGCTCTTGGAGCAGCAGGCCTATATTGATTGCGGTAGCAAGGAAGTCAAGTTGGGAGCAAGTCGTGAGACGACTTTTACGGGCTTAAAGGGGTCGAGCAAGACATTGATGTCTTCTCTTCAGGTGGTGAAGGCGGTTCGTGCCGGTGTAGAACTTTTCTTTAAACTAGTGGAGGTTGCGAAGACGAAGCCCGCGTTGGATAGTATTTCAGTGGTATCGGAATACCCTGATGTTTTCCCTAGAGATCTTCCTTGTGCCCCGCCTCAGCGGGAGATAGATTTCACGATTGAGCTAATGCCAGGTGCAAAGCCTGTGTCACGATCTCCTTATCGGCTAGCGCCAAAGGAAATGGCGGAGCTGAAGGTTCAACTGCAAGAGTTGTTGGAGCAAGGGTATGTGCGCCCAAGTTCTTCGCCTTGGAGCACACCGGTCCTATTTGTTAAGAAGAAGGATGGAAGCTTAAGGCTATATATTGATTATCGGGAGCTCAACAAGTTGATAGAGAAGAACAAGTACCAGATCCCCTGGATCGATGATCTTTTTGATTAGTTAGTCGGGTCGACGGTGTACTCGAAGTTGGATCTCAAGGCTGGGTACTATCAGCTGCGAATAAGGGAGAGTGATATCCCAAGACAGCATTTAGTACGAGATACAGGCATTATGAGTTTACGGTCATGCCATTTGGGCTGACTAATGCGCCGTCAGTGTTCATGGATTTGATGAACAGGACTTTCAGGGAGTACTTGGACCATTTTGTGATCGTCTTCATCGATGATATTTTGGTGTAATCGCAAAGTGAGGAAGATCACTTCAAGCATCTTCATTTGGTTTTGGAGACGCTATGGAGGAATCAGTTGTATGCCAAGTTCTCGAAGTGCGAGTTTTGGTTATCCACAGTGGCGTTCCTCGGTCATATAGTGAGTGGAGAGGGTATTGCTGTGGATCCGGCGAAGATTGTTGCGATACGTGAGTGGCCTGAGCTTTCTACTGTAGGGGAAGTCCGGAGCTTTCTGGGGCTTGTCGGCTATTATAGGCGCTTCGTAGAGAACTTCTCGCGGATAGCATTACCTCTCACTACTTTGACGAGGAAGGAGCAGAAGTTCGTTTGGATGCCGGAGTGCGCGCGAGCTTTTGAGGAGTTGAAATGACGGTTGACCATGGCGCCTGTGCTGAGTTCGCCATGTGGGACCGAAGGCTATGAGATTTATAGCGATGCTTCGGGCAGCGGTTTGGGTTGTGTGCTACTGCAACACGGAAGTGTAATAGCTTATGGCTCAAGACAGCTAAAAGTGCATGAAAGGAACTATCCGGTCCATGACTTGGAGTTAGCGGCCGTGATTTTTGCCTAGAAGCTGTGGAGACACTATTTATACGGTGTGAAGATTGATATCTACACCGATCATAATAGCCTGAAGTATCTGATTGATCAGAAAGATCTGAAAAAGCGACAGCGTAAATGGATGGAGTTCTTGGGAGACTATACATTCAAGATCCACTACGTGCCTGGTAAAGGGAATGCGATTGCGGATGCGTTGATTCGTCGAGCCCCAGCTCAAGCCAAGTGTCTATTGATTGGCCCGCGAACAGACTCTTACTGTGGTTGGTTCGATGAGTCGATCACCGCGGGCTTGCTAGGGTAGGCAAGTGCACCTATTGCAAGTAGTACTCGATATTCGGGAGAATACCGAGGTCGTATTATTCCCAGGAACGGGTTGATTTCCCCTACTCCTCCGAAAACACTATTATTTTAACGAAATAGAAGTCGAGGGTTTTAATTAAAATAGGAACGAAAATAGATTTTAAGAAAATAGACGATGAGGAGATAACTCCCGGTATCGAATTGCGTTAGGATTAAAAATAGATTTGAATAACTAGATATCTAAAGTTTCAATTTAATTAATGCAGAAACTTGGCCGTGGAGGTTCAAAATAATGAGCTCACCTATCTCTAGGAATATCGCTCACCTAGACATTAAGGCTATTCGACCGGGCTCTCGTCCGACGAAGGATTCTCCTTAATGCCCGCAGTACGCTAAGAACCCCGCTATTGGGTGGGGAACCCAATCCGGTAGAGTTAGCGCGCCTCCTCTCTCGAGGGTTAGTGTGGAACTCTATCTACCCAGGGGTGATCTGTCCATATGCACAGCCTCTCGGCTAGCTAGAGTAGGATAACGGAAATAGAGCCCACACATCGATATGTGGGTCTACGCGTCGTTAACCCGGGGTAAACCTTAAGTTTTTAATTAAATTGAAAAATTAGACATTTGGTTATTTAAAACATTTTAGATCCCAAAGCTCTTCGATACCGAGGGCTAAAAGCAATTATCCACTCATCAGAATGGGGATAGCTTATATGTTTTGTTGTGCGAGCGTCCTAAACTATTCGCTGAAAGGTTATAAAGAAAATAAGAAGAAAAGTAAAATATCCTAATATTAGAAAAGTTTGTACAACTAAACACAACCGCACTCATTTAAACATATAACAAAAGGAAGAAATAAAACTAAGTTACACATAAGAGAAAATTGCATAATTGACATTTGCAGGTCCCACACAAACGAGTGGGGCGGGAAATAAAAGCTGAAAAGTGCATAATTGAAATTTGCAAGTCCCACTCAAACGAGTGGGGGCGGAAAATTAAAGCTGAAAATTGCAAGTCCTACTCAAACGAGTAGGACTGAAATGAAAGCGAGTCCTACTCAAACGAGTAGGAGAAAATAAATGCGATTACAGGGCTTTCTTAAATATTTACATCAAAATAAAGTCCGACCATTTAACTCCTAGCGAGTAGGCAAAAAATCAAATCCAGCCATTTAACTCAAGTGAGTAGGAGGAAAAATAAAGAATGAAAATTACAAGTCCTACTCAAACGAGTAGGACTGAAAATACAGACTGGCCATTTAACTCAAGTGAGTAGGCGGAAAAATAAAAACAACACTTGCTTGAATAAAATCCAGCCAATTAACTCAAATGAGTAGGCGGAAAAATAAAAATTACACACACACTCTACTTGAATAAAATCAAGCCAATTAACTCAAATGAGTAGGCGGAAAAATAAAAACAACACACGCACTCTACTTGAATAGTAACTACTCATGCACTCGACATAAATAAACACACACACACACACTTGCATAGTTTTAACTTAGAAGCTGAAAAATATCTCATACATGCACACACTCGTGCTAAAATAATTGCAAAAATCAAAGTTATCGAAAAATTAAAATGACTGCATTTCTACCGCTGGAATGCAGTAGAAATGCATAAAAAGGCAAAATAAAAATTGTTTGAGCAAAAAGTTTTCAAATTAAGGTGAGAAAGGCAAGTGCCCGAAAAATTAAAACGTTTACATTTTTACCGTTAGATTTTGATAGAAATGCTTAAAAAGTGAAAATAAAAATTGTTCGAGCGAAAATATTTTTTTGTAATTACTTAAAATGAAAGTTGATGAAAAATAAAAATAACAATTTATACATTACTATAGCCTTGTAAAATGGTTTAAAAAGTGGGAGTAAGCTAAAAAGAAGCAATAGTTTTATAGTTAAAACAAAGTAAAAGCTAAGTTAAGAGGAATGAAAACTACCTTTTTAATGTTTTACAAGTTCATAAGGATGCATTTTGAAGCATGAAAATCCTAAGTCTAACCAATTTTAAAGAATGAGAATGAAAACGGCCATAATAACGGCTAAATATTTTGTTATAATTAAAAAAAAAACGAGAACATTTGCGTTTTAAAACATAATTTTTGCAATTTTAAGCTCATACACGCACTCACACATTATGGAAATAAAAATGAAAGTGTATAAGATTGATGAAAAGGTGGCTATTTGGAGAAATTTCAAAGCATGTAAGGATGAAATAATAACGATTTTTATTACAAAAAAGGGGTGATTACAAGAGTTCAAACATACAAACTAAAAAAGGAGAGGGAGCGGGGATCCTTACATAGCACTAAAGCAGCTCCAACGGCAGCCCTAATACATCAAAATGGTTCGGATTTTTGGAACCCTGAACTCATACATCAGCTGCCTTTTTATAAGCAAAAATTTCCAATTACATGCCCTCCGATACGGGCGTGTCGGTGGGCGTGTCAGCACTATTTTACAGCAGAATTCGGCGATCTGACGGATTTGACGGTGATTTGACTTTTCGGCCGAAAACGCGGCGGTCACGCCCCAGGTCACGGGCGTGACGGTGGGCATGTCTTTCGGCGCTTAAAGGCGATGTTGACTTCGGGATTCGCCGGCGGCAGTTTGTCGGGCGGACACAGGCGTGGCGCACATCGGACACGGGCGTGTCCCTCTTCGACGAACGTTGAGCGCGAACCGGTGACCTGGCTGGCACGGGGCGTGTCGGGCTGACAAGGGCGTGTCGCACATCGGACACGGGCGTGTCCCTCTTGGGTCGACGAACGTCGAGTTGAAATCTTCGAGCGGGATGGACACGGCTTGGTCACACCCCGTGTCGGATTGACACGGGCGTGTCGAATCATGGAACACGGGCGTGTCAGGCTTTTCTCTTCAAAATTGGCTTCTTTTCGGGATTTTGAGCTGTCACGCCCTGGTCACGGGCGTGACATGTCATTTTTTTACAGATTTTGATTTTTTTCCTGGCAAATAAAATAAAACAAGTTAGTATAATATTTACAAAAATAGGAGCATTTTATTGAATAAAAACAAGTAGAAATGACAAAAATTAATTAAAACGACTTAAGTAATGTACATAAAAATAGGTATATTTACAATTCATCAAATACCCCCATACTTAAGCTTTTGCTATTCCAGAGCAAAAGTTTGAGATGAACTTATAAGGAATAAGAAAAACTCTACGTTTAGCTATCGCTTAATTAATTATAAGAGAGATCTAAATAAATAAACAGGGTGTAAGAGTTAAGTCCTAAATTTATGAAGATGATTTAAATAGCGCAAAAGTTTTGGCCAAAAGACTTCTTGATATAATCAAATAGAAAGCAATAAGTGTAATGGTTAGATTAACAAGAATAGTTTGGAATTATATGAATTTTTAGCATATAGGAGTTTTATTGGAAATAATGCAATTTACAAATTATGCTCTCAAAAAGATTTTTGAATTAAATCTAGAATCGTGAAATTGGGTAAGAGGGTTGATGTTGGTTTATGAAGAGGGTTTTGATTTTTGAGGCGAGGTAATTTTTTCTCGAACCTCCATGTTTTTTTTTTGGATTATTAGGAAAACGAAATCTTATTTTCCTAATATCGATTTTTTTCAACTTCATAATAAATTTTAACCCAATGTATATGTGTAGGAGTAATGAATTTTATCCTCTTACTACATAGCATATAATCTTTTTAATCTATTGGGTGTATATGTTTACGGAACGAAATCTTATTCTCATTGACATAGGATCTTTTAAGGATAACAATTTTATCATGCCAAGTCGGTCATGATAAGGACGGTGAGAAAAGAAAACTAGATGTTTTCTTAAAAAACAATTTTGAGAGCAATCTTAATAAATTGTAAGTTCCAATTTTTCAGAAAGCTAAAAGTAAACATAATTGAATCCTATAATCGTTATTTTCTAACATAATACACGTGCTCCTATCAATGAAAAATTAGAAGTAGTGCCTAAAACGAGTTCGCTATTTTTAACAAAGCATAATGAATTCGTTATAGCTTAACCCCGAATATTTAAATTTTTCAATCAATAATTAACAAATGAATAACAAACAAAGAATTAATAAAATTCACATATAAATAAACTCAAAGCAAAATTTTTGGATATCAAGAAAATTAAGGATGGTATATTTGATTTATTTGTTTCAAAATATTTTTTGGTTTTTTAGAGTTTTTTCATCATCATTTTTTTTGTGTTTTTTATTATTATTTTTATTTATTATCTCTTTTTTTTGTTTTTGTATTTTGGTTTTGGTTTACTCAAAATTTTTTTTTGAATTTTTGTTTAGTTTTTCAAAACATTTTTTTTGAATTTTTATTTTATTTTATTTTGAACTTATTATTTTTTTAGATTTTTTTATGTTTTACGGAAAGTGCGAGAAAAAGAAACGGTATTCACAAGAATGAGAGAGAAAAGGAAGCTGGAGAGAGAAGATTATTTAAAAAAAATATTTACACAGACTTTTACAAAATGAAACTAAAAATGTTTTTGGAATTTTGGTTTTATAATTTTTTTGGAGTTTTTGTTTTATATATTGTTTTGATTTTTTTTATGTTTTACAATTTTTTTGGGATTTTTGGTTTAAAAAGACATAAAACAAAAACATTTTAAAGACAGAAAAGAAAAAAGAAAAAAAAAACTTAGGTTTTTGGGATTTTTTTTTTTTGAAGTTTTTGTTATTTTTATAGTTTTTTTTTGTTTTGTTCATAATTTTTTTATGTTTAAAGTGTAGAAACTAGAAAGACTGTGAAGAAAATAGAAAGACAGTGCAGAAAATAGAAATATGAAAAAGAAAGCGAGAAAACACCCCCATACTTAAGTCCAACATTGTCCCCAATGTTGTAACGTAAGTATGCGGAATAAAACAGGTAAGATAATATATACAAAGAAAAGAAAGAAATGGGGGTGGTAGATGCTTCCCTGAGAGGAGGTGGGGAAGGCGCAGTTTAGGAACCCTGCATTAGGAAGAAAGATAGCAAAGAAAAAGGTAAAGAGATAGCGAAAAAGATAAACATGGGGTGTCTCCCAGGAGCGCTTTGTTTATAGTCGAGTAGCTTGACTATGTTGGCGGTTTATATATCTAGGAGGGTTATGGATTCAAAATTACCGTCCACAGGATCGCCTGCTATGTATAATTTTAAGCGATGACCGTTCACTTTAAACGAGCCTTTATCCGGGTGGGAGACGAGTACGGTCCCATAAGGCCAAACCTCTTCAACTTTGAAGTGGCCGGACCAACGTGATCTAAGTTTCTCGGGGAAAAGTCGAAGTCGTGAGTTATAAAGAAGGACAAGATCGCCCGGAGAAAAAGTTTTTTGGGGCTTGAGTTTTCGGTCATGATAAAACTTAGAACGCTCCTTATAGAACTTATTGCTCTCGTAAGCGTTGGCACGCCATTCATCGAGCTCGTTTAGTTGCAATTTTCTATTTTGGGCGGCTAAGTTAGCGTCGAGATTTAAAAGTTTTAAAGCCCAAAGTGCGTGATGTTCTAATTCTACGGGTAGATGACACGCTTTGCCGTACACTAATCGATATGGCATACAACTAATTGCGGTTCTGTATGCGGTACGATAAGCCCACAATGCATCGTCGAGTTTGATGGACCAATCTTTCCTATTAAGTGAAACGGTTTTCTCTAATATGCGCTTTATCTCCCGATTTACTACCTCTACTTGGCCACTAGTTTGCGGGTGGTAGGGGGTGGCAAGTTTGTGCGTGACGTCGTATCTAGCTAACGTCTTATCCATCTAGGTGTTGCAGAAATGCGTCCCCCTATCGCTTACAATAGCGCACGGAGTGCCGAAGCGCGAAAATAGTTTTTTAAGAAATGTAACGACGACTCGCGCATCGTTGGTGGGGAGAGCTTGCGCTTCCGCCCATCTCGATACGTAGTCGACCGCTACTAAAATATACATATTTTGGAAAGACGGAGGTAGGGGGCCGACGAAATCTATGCCCCATAAATCGAAGACTTTGCACTCTAAAAACGTGTTTTGGGGCATCTCGTCGCGACGAGAAATGTTACTCGATCGTTGACAGCTATCGCATGCGCGCACAAAATTGTGAGCGTCTTTGAATAGAGTGGGCCAAAAGAAGCCCGCCTCTAGCGCCTTCTGCGCGGTCCGGTTAGCTTGATAATGCCCACCAGCTGGACCCTCGTGGTAGTGCCTAAGGATTTGCGTGCACTCCACACCCGCGACACATCTTCGGACAGCTTGGTCCGCGCAGATACGAAAAAGAAAAGGGGCCTCCCAAAAGAAATATTTCAAGTCAGAAAAGAATTTCTTCTTTTGCTGGCTTGAAAAGTCTTTTGGAAGTATCCTCGCAACTAAATAGTTTGCAAAATCTGCGAACCAAGGCGGGGAAGAAGAACTAGTAGTTATGGCTAGGAGGTGTTACTCGGGGAATCTGTCATTTATGTCAGATTCGACGAGCGCTTCCGCAGTGGGATTTTCTAAGCGGGACAGGTGATCGGCGGCTAAATTTTCCGCGCCCCTCTTATCCCGGATCTCTAAATCGAACTCCTGCAAGAGGAGGATCCATCGAAGAAGGCGGGGTTTGGCGTCTGTTTTTGCTAACAAATATTTTAAGGCGGAATGGTCGGTAAATACGATAACTTTGGATAACGTTATATACGAGCGAAACTTATTGAAAGCAAATACGACGGCTAAAAGTTCCTTTTCCGTTGTCGTATAATTTCCTTGTGCGGAAGTGAGGGTCTTGCTAGCGTAGTAAATAGGATGAAAATATTTGTTTATACGTTGGCCAAGAACGGCTCCTACGGCAATATCACTAGCGTCGCACATAATCTCGAACGGAAGGGTCCAATCGGGCGCCACTAAAATAGGTGAATTGATAAGTTTTTGTTTTATGAAATTAAATGTAGACTCGCATTCGCTATCAAAGACAAAATTTGATTCCTTTTCCAAGAGGTGAGTAAGCGGCTTTGTTATTTTTGAAAAATCTTGAATAAAACGCCTATAAAAGCCCGCGTGCCCTAAGAAACTCCTAATAGATTTAACGTTGGAAGGCGGGGGAAGTTTTTCTATAATTTCAACTTTGGCCTTATCGACCTCCATCCCCTTAGACGAAATCATATGGCCGAGAACCAAACCTTCTCGAACCATAGAGTTACATTTTTCCCAATTTAAAACAAGATGCGTGTCCTCGCATCGCTGAAGGACACGGTCTAAATTACGAAGACAGGACAGGAAAGAGCTTCCAAAAATAGAGAAGTCATCCATAAAGACTTCCATAATGTCTCCTACCAGCTCGCCAAAGATCGCCAGCATACATCTTTGGAATGTAGCGGGCGCGTTGCAAAGGCCAAATGACATTCTTCGATATGCGAAGGTACCAAACGGGCAGGTAAAAGTTGTTTTCTCTTGGTCATCGGGGGAAATGGGGATTTGGAAAAACCCCGATAATCCATCGAGAAAACAAAAATACGGATGACCGGGCAAACGCTCTAAAATTTGGTCTAAAAACGGTAGTGGGAAATGATCCTTACGGGTGGCGTCATTTAGTTTTCTATAATCGATGCACACCCGCCAACCCGTAATAGTACGTGTTGGGACGAGTTCATTGTGCTCATTCTCCACTACGGTAAGACCTCCCTTTTTGGGCACCACGTGAATGGGACTAACCCACGTACTATCCGATATGGGATAAATAATCCCCGCATCTAATAATTTAATAATTTCGGCCTTAACGACGTCTTTCATGTTTGGGTTAAGACGTCGCTGCGGCTGAATAGTTTTGCGGCAATTATCTAGAAGGAAAATCTTATGAGTGCAGAAAGACGGGTTAATCCCTTTGAGATCAGAAATTTGCCAAGCAATTGCGTGGCGATGTTTAAGCAAAACTCCCAATAAATCGGAAGTCTCCTATTCGCTCAAATGCGAAGAAATGATAGCAGGGAGTGTATCATCTTTCCCCAAAAAGGCGTATTTGAGTGAATCGGGTAGGGGTTTGAGTTCAAGGCAGGGCGGTTCTTCTAACGAGGTTTTAATTCCTATGTATTTCTTACCAATGGGTTCGAAAGGCAAGTCTATAGAGGTATCCTCATCACAGTTAAAATTTTCGAGCGCAAAAAGATCGTCGTTTAAAAACGTAGACTCAAAAATAGGGGAAGAACAATCTCCGAGATATGTGTCTAAATTATAACAAAAGTCATCGCTCGATGACGAGTCTCCTATGGAGGGATTAATAGAGAAAGTAACTTCGTCATCTCCTACCCGAAGGAGGAGACGACCGTTACTGACATCAATTAATGCACGGGAGGTGGCGAGAAAAGGGCGACCGAGTATAATTGGTACATCGGTGTCCTCATCGATGTCCAAGATGACGAAGTCTACCAGAAAGATAAACTTATCAACTCGGACAAGTACGTCCTCCACTACCCCGACGGGAAACTGAAAGTCCACCTAGTGTCAACTATGTGCACCTATGGGGGGGGGGGAATAGGTGACGTGTAGCGCTTTTGCGGAATTTATAATAGTACCTGCACAATAAAGATAAACAGCACAGCACACAGAAAACACAGGCAATTTATAGTGGTTCCCCGACTTGGGTACATCCACTTTCCCCATTCGACCTATCTCCCAACAAGGGACGACTCGGTCACTTCTCTAACAGGATTGAAATCCAATCCTTGCACTATCGGAAGGAACCCTTCCACACGTAGGAGTCAACACTCCCACAAACCGGGTTGCACCCAACCCTTACACCACGGAACAATCGTTCCTTTACAATAAACGTAAAATAGAATGTACACGAGATACAAACTTCGTTTGGAGACTACGGTGTTCCTCTTCGTCAGACGACGTGTTCGTGAAGTCAACGAAGAGTCTACAACCCTAGATCTCTCTTGGAGAGGATCTCCCCGGAACCGGCGGCGGCAATACAACCGGCGGCTTGGTTCGGGATCGGCGGTGACGACGATGTTCGCCTGCACTTCTTTAGAGATCCAAACTTCGTAGCGAAGCTAGATAGGTCTACCAACGGTCACACTTGGATCAATCATCTCGATCGATGCGGATGGGGAAGACTTTCCCGATCTACAAATCGAGAGACAAGAGATCTCCGGATAGACACGTGAGACGCTAAGCTTAGCTAGGCTTCTGTCACCGGAGATCGGGAAGAGAAGCGATCAACAGCGGCGACCAACTTATCGCGAGCGGCGGCGGCGACGGCGGAGCGGAAGCGACGATTTAGGGTTTTTCCCGTGCTCTCAAATTTCTTGTTTTCTTCCTTATTTACTGTTCAAAAATACCCATGTATTTATACACTGTAGACCCATACAATATGACCGTTATGGGTCCCACACGTAGATCCCCGAAATCCGGTTCAAACTATTCCAGCGGCAGAAACCGGTCCAGCAGCATCCAGAGAAAACGCCAAGTAAAATTCTTCCAGAATCATTGGTGATTCTCGACGATTCGGCGAGAATCAGTTAACGATTCTCGACGATTCGTCGAGAATCACCGAGTGATTCTCGACGATTCCCTTGTTGATTCTCAACAATTTTCACTTGGTATTCACGACCTGCTTAGCGACGGGTTCGGCGAGAATCATTAGTGATTCTCGCCGAATCTTACTTGGCACCATTTTAAGGTAGCCGGAAGGCGTCGGCGAGAATCACTAATGATTCTCGATGATTCGGCGAGAATCACTAGTGATTCTCGCCGAATCGGCGAGAATCACTTGGTGATTCTCGTCGACTTTTACTTGGACGAATTTTCGTCTTTCCACCCAAGTGCTGCTCCTTGACCCATCCTTGCTCCTTGTCTTCTCTTACATAAACATGGCCCTGTACTTGAAAGTAAGTGCACTCCAATAGAGAGAGTACACGTAGGCCAACACACTGATCTGCTCAACTAGGGATTACGTCGTGCAGACCCGTGTATATTGACCTACTGCACCCTGACATTGGTGTGCACTTAGCGTGAAAGAACTGCAAGCACAACTTAAGAAGTTTCATCAAATACATTGTGAATTCATCTTAGCTTGACAGGTGGCTTCCTCAAATCCAGGTGATTGTGGATACAATACCCAACAATCTCCCCCTATTTGACGAAGCCAAAACCCTACTAGCTAAGATGAATAACACTAATCAAATAATAAAAAACAGCATTCAGAAGTTAAACATGCAGCACAAGAGAATATAAACAACCAGATCGGGACTTGAGTCATTCACATATTCAGATACAAATGTATATATATATATATAATCTCAGAATTGTTCATATCATAACAACAAGCATTAAATATTCTTAGGAGAGAATGACAAGCTACAAGTTGTTGACTATCTTTCCTTAGCTAAGTCATCCTTGAGTTTTTGCGCCAAAAACTTCTTCCTTTGTCTCTCCATGTACTCTTTAGGCTTCGGGTAATATCTGGGAGGAGGAACTTTATCTGCATCCGTGTTGTTTCTGAAGAAGATGTTTCGTTTCGCTTCATACGTCTTATGCATCTCCCATTCATACTGGCTGTATACCTCCTTTCGATTGATTTCCCCCTGTTCCTGTAGCCAGAAGGTGTCCAAGATGATATTCTTTGAAACTGGACTCCACTTTTCATTTCTTACTTCCTCCTCACTCAGTCGAGTTCTCTTTTCAGCCTGTGTCTCCTTGGAGGTCCCTTCTTGAGCTTTTCGCTTGCCCCTGGCTTTTGCTAGGGCCTCTTGGTCAAACAAGCTCATCAGTTTAGCTTTGGAAATAGCCCTAGCATCAGCTTCACTTATGGGAACATCTGCAGCACTTGCACCTATTCCCTCAGCAGCACTTACTCCCGCAGCAGCCATGGAAGTCTCAGGAGCATGAATACATGCAGGATTGTCAGGCAAAACGACGCCTAACGCTCCTAACGCCTGTTGAAGCATCCACCAGCAGCTCTCATAGACGTACTTGTTTGACTGTTCGAAGTTATTGATCATGACTTCTCGGAGTTCAGCCATCTTAGCAATGTAGTCCTTCTCCCCCTTTTTGGCTTCGACAGCGATGAAGTTTGCATAGGAGTGTAGGGAGTCATCAATATGCTTGGTGGTCCGGGAGAATTCAGTGACCAAGGCCTGCTGATTGGCATTGAGAGTGACCATATTACCGTCAAACTTTTGAATGTTGTTAGCTACAACATGTGCATTCTGATTTACTACAGCAAGAGTATCAGTGTTCGTTTTCAATCCGGCCATGAGAAGTGTGACAGCTTGGCCGGCCTCAGTGTACTTTTCTTCAAACTTCTTCTCCATCTTATCCAGTTTATGGTTGATCTCCACCATATTCTTGAGCATGAGATTTTCACACTTCTTAATTCTGTGCAGCAGTTTACTCTGAGCTTCATCAAAGGAGGCTTTGAGTTCATTCACAATGCCCTGAATGACATTTACAGTGTGAGTGGCTAGCTCATCTCGTAATGGAAGAGCCGGAGGCACTTGTGGGCCTTGCCCTTCAGCAGACGCATATGTAGTGCTGGATACAAGCACAGTCTCTAATGGAGGAATGCTGGCGGCCTCTGTAGATTTTTCTGACTCCCCCTCCACTGGTGCATGCTTGTTAGATGGAGGTTCAAAGAGATCCGGAGCCTCTAATGCGTCATGTCCCTCATTCTCGTCTTCCTGTCCGTCATCATCCCATGAAATCATCTTCATCAGCAGCCCCTTCCAACTCTTTGTCAGCAGTCTCTAATATAGTTGCTTCGTCTCCTTGATCATTTCGGTTCGGGGCCTCCTCATGCTCCAGCTCAGGTTCACTTTTTTCGTGTAGATCTGCCACAACATCTCTGGCCAGCTGGGAGATGGCAGATACTATATCAGTATGAGGGGGTAGAGGCTCCCCCTCGATTCCTGCAGTCAAGGTATCAGGAACTTCATTGGGGGTGACTGCTGGAGATACTCCCTGTTGTTCTTCCACTGCAGTCGGCCCAATATGCCTCTCCCATCAGTCAAACACACTTGAATCCATCTTCTTCATGTAGTGGAGAGGGACACCTTTACTCATGTCAAACTTGTCTCCATTTAGCTGATTTAGATATAGACTTATGATGCGGCCAAAACTCGGAGAGCCCAAGGTGTTCTTTATCTTCTCGAACAGCAACTCCCCCCAGTTGAACCTTTTACGGCAGACAACAGCTATCAGGATCTTGAACATATCCGCTGAGATATGGTCATGAGAGCCTGGCTTGCAGATGAGCACCTTTCCAATTATGTCAGACAGGAGCTTCCCTTCTTCATTCATATCCTTTCTCTTTATGGACCTAGTTCCTCGTGGGAGACCGCAGAATAAGAGAGTTCTGGTTTTGTCATCGTCCTCCAGATAGTCCTCATGCTCCGAGCTAGAAAGTTGCAGGAAGCGAGTCAGCTTGTTGGCAGACAGCTTGACCTTTGCCACAGCCACCTTGCTTTTGATTAGCGAGCCGCCATTTCGGAGTCTTGTGGTGGCGAAGAACTCCAGCACCTCTTTGTCCAAGATTTTGCAAGGGTGCTCCAGGACGAATGTTAGTCCAGCCTCCTCCAGCATCAGAATGATGTTGCGGAATTCGTCCGAGGCGTGAGAGAACCTAGTCCGAACAAGCTCGCAACCAGTGACCAACCCAGCAGTTGTCCTTGGAGCCATTGCAGATCTAGAGAGAGAAGCCCTACTCTAAGCTTTAATGATCAATCAAAAGGAAAGCGTCACAAGTGATGACGTCCAAGTACGGGTGAGGAAGAGGTTACCTAAAGGCTTAGACGGAAATGAGTTGGTGGGCTTCCAGCGAGAGATCTTCCTTGAGCGTCCTTTGGGAAGACCTTCAGTGTAGACCTTGCGGGAAACATCGAGGACGGTGCGGGATCCGACGAGAATCTTGCGAGACAAACGGCGGCGAAGAATCTTGCGGCGAGAAGATGATCGAGCTTTCTGCGGGTTTCGGCGAGTCGGCGGATAAGGGAAGATTCGGCGTAAGAGCTCTTGCGAGAAGATGATTCGACGAGCTTCCTGCGGGTTTCGGCGAGTCGGCGGGTAAGGGAAGAATCAACGGAAGAGCTCTTGCGGGATATCTCCTGCGAAGTGAGGCGGGATTTGTGTAGCTTGCTCCTTCGGCGGGATTCTTAAGGAAGTTGAAGGGTCGGCGAGATTCCAAGTGTATAAAGGGTCGGCGGGAATGCTTCCTCAAATGTGATTCTTCTTGATCCTTCGGCGAGAATGGGATTCTCCTTAAATGTCAAGCTCGACGAGTTAAATGGGATTCTTACGGTTTCCGTTTGTCTAAGTTAATTTGAAAGTCTTACAACGACGTATCTTTGTTAGGTTTCAGTGAATTGATTTACGCCTGCAGACGTTAGTTCTCGAATCTACCAGTGGAATTTCCGATAACTCTTTAATGGTGTGTCTAAGGTCTATATTCATCGTGTTACCCTATCCTTGGATGTGCATACATACACGTATATACAAAGATGTATCTATATTTAAAGATATGTATATATATGTAATTGTCAATTGAATGGGATTCTCCTTAAAAGTCGGCGAGAATGGGATTCTCCTTAAATGTCAAGCTCGACAAGTTAAATGGGATTCTTACGGTTTCTGTTTGTCTAAGTTAATTTGAAAGTCTTCCAACGACGTATCTTTGTTAGGTTTCAGTGAATTGATTTACGCCTGCAGACATTAGTTCTCGAATCTACCAGTGGAATTTCCGATAACTCTTTAATGGTGTGTCTAAGGTCTATATTCATCGTGTTACCTTATCCTTGGATGTGCAT
Source organism: Platanthera guangdongensis (assembly GCA_039583875.1). Classification (NCBI taxonomy): domain Eukaryota; kingdom Viridiplantae; phylum Streptophyta; class Magnoliopsida; order Asparagales; family Orchidaceae; genus Platanthera; species Platanthera guangdongensis. The sequence goes on along the minus strand of CM077155.1, from coordinate 85,947,032 downwards.
ACATACACGTATATACAAAGATGTATCTGTATTTAAAGATATGTATATATATGTAATTGTCAATTGAAAACGACTCAAGTCTTGGAACTGATCATGAGTACCTGGGATTTTGAGAGTCATCGTTTAGTCCCACAGGTAGAACATATTAGGAGCTCAATGTGAGTATGCTCAAGTCGATATCACATCCATTATACCAGACGCTTGTTCCAATTTAGTCTTGAGCCACCTACTGTCTGGTTCCCATCATATTCACGGGAACCTAGACTACCCTGCAAGAAATAATTACTTTACCTTAGGAACCCAAATCATATTGGGTCCTAGGTTTCTGTTAGCATAAGCACGCAACTGCCTTCCTTCAGAAAACCTGTCAGGAAGACTACCTCTGTCCCGTGAATGTGGATAAGCCCTTGCCGTGGGTACAGAGGGGTTGTGCCAACAGTCGATGGCAAAGTGCCCCACTTTGCCACAGCACCAACATGGGTGAATGTTGTATCGCCGTGTCCGACCTGATCTGGTGACTGAGGTAGTCACGGTCCTAGGTCTAACCGGGATAGAGCAAGATCTCCTCACAAAGTTTCCTCTTCCACCGTGACACGTGGAAGGTTGGAAGGAATGCACGTTGCAAGCGGCATGTGGTCGGGGAGGTGGTGCCTTCCTTTCAGGCATCCCCCTTCCTGAGGCCTCATGAAAACTTACGCCATGACTCCTAACCTCCCTATCCTGTGTCCTCAGGTGGTGAGAAGTTTTCTGTGAGCTGGGACATGCAGATTCGCACCGAGTTGGGGCAGTGGCAGTGAATACAAAGGGCTCAGAATGAGCCTTAGGTATTCTCTCATGGGTGGCCACGACGGCCCTTGCACTACGGGTGTCTCCACATGGGGACAGATCACCCTTTCAGTGACCACGACTATTCCTGTTGTCATACCTGAAGGCATGATGAGTGGCCTTCCTGCATGGAGTGGGGGGTCGGAATACCGTTTCCCCATTTCTCCACGCATTGATAATCCGGGAGATCCACCCGTTTTCTTGCTTTCTCTTTATAGCATCAACTTTGGAAAAGTTTGATACTATTCGTTTCTCATTCTCTAGACTACTCTCTAGAGCTGAGATCTTAGAGTCCTTGACCTTGTTGGACGCCAATTGGAGAACCAACAAGATCTTCAGTCGAGCAATCTCTTGAGCTTGCTGCTCAGCAAGTAGGTTGCTTGACTGAAGGGCTTTCTTCAGAGAATCAGAATCTTCTGGAGGAAAGCAGTTCCTGTCTTCAGAAAGTTCAAAAGATTTGGGGCAGGATGAAGAAGTTACCTGCTCTTCTGTGTTATTGTCATTAGAGCTAGTGACCAATGTTTCATCCTCATCAGAGCAGCTTTCCTCACTGGCCTCGTCAGTCTCTGACACGGACACTGGAGCTCTGATGTTGTCCGAGTGATCCATGCCTTCATCTTCAGAGGTGAGGACCCCCACATAGGCTTCATCCTCTGGTTGACTGCAGATTTCAGCTTTCTCTGACCCCCCCATCAACTCTGAGATCATCACCCACATAGATTTAGCAGTCCAGCATTTTTCCAATCTAGAGCGAGAGGCTCCAGACCAGATATCCAAGATAATTTGACGAATCCTCTCGTCCAAGTTAAATAGTGACAGTTCCGTCTCTGACATCTCTGCAATGCATTTGGGCACTTCGATATCCTTTCCAGAGCAGGAGGTCTTCATAGGAACAAAGGGACCCTCTTCCAGGATGAGATATGCTCGAGGATCAATGGCCTCCAAGTGACATGACACCCTCATCCTCCAGACGGGATAATACTCCGTTGTACATGCGGGAAGTCTTAGAGGCGATATCTCATAATCCAGCTCCATGCTTCTGACACCGGTGGCAGGATACTACTCAAGGTGTTAACCTTTTTGATGAGTAACCTCGCTTTGATACCACTTGAAAGTCCACCTAGTGTCAACTATGTGCACCTATGGGGGGGGAATAGGTGACGTGTAGTGCTTTTGCGGAATTTATAATAGTACCTGCACAATAAAGATAAACAGCACAGCACACAGAAAACACAGGCAATTTATAGTGGTTCCCCGACTTGGGTACATCCACTTTCCCCCTTCGACCTATCTCCCAACAAGGGACGACTCGGTCACTTCTCCAACAGGATTGAAATCCAATCCTTGCACTATCGGAAGGAACCCTTCCACACGTAGGAGTCAACACTCCGACAAACCAGGTTGCACCCAACCCTTACACCACGGAACAATCGTTCCTTTACAATAAACGTAAAATAGAATGTACACGAGATACAAACTTCGTTTGGAGACTACGGTGTTCCTCTTCATTAGACGACGTGTTCGTGAAGTCAACGAAGAGTCTACAACCCTAGATCTCTCTTGGAGAGGATCTCCCCGGAACCGGCAGCGACAATACAACCGGTGGCTTGGTTCGGGATCGGCGGCGATGACGATGTGCGGCTGCACTTCTTTAGAGATCCAAACTTCGTAGCGAAGCTAGCTAGGTCTACCAACGGTCACACTAGGATCAATCGTCTCGATCGATGCGGATGGGGAAGACTTTCCCGATCTACAAATCGAGAGACAAGAGATCTCCGGATAGACACGTGAGACGCTAAGCTTAGCTAGGCTTCTGTCACCGGAGATCGGGAAGAGAAGCGATCAACAGCGGCGACCAACTTATCGCGAGCGGCGGCGGCGACGGCAGAGCGGAAGCGACGATTTAGGGTTTTTCCCGTGCTCTCGAATTTCTTGTTTTCTTCCTTATTTACTGTTCAAAAATACCCATGTATTTATACACTGTAGACCCATACAATATGACCGTTATGGGTCCCACACGTAGATCCCCGAAATCCGGTTCAAACTAGTCCAGCGGCAGAAACCGGTCCAGCAGAATCCAGAGAAAACGCCAAGTAAAATTCGTCGAGAATCATTGGTGATTCTCGACGATTCGGCGAGAATCAGTTAACGATTCTCGACGATTCGTCGAGAATCACCGAGTGATTCTCGACGATTCCCTTGTTGATTCTCAACGATTTTCACTTGGTATTCACGACCTGCTTAGCGACGGGTTCGACGAGAATCATTAGTGATTCTCGCCGAATCTTACTTGTCACCATTTTAAGGTAGCCGGAAGGAGTGGGCGAGAATCACTAATGATTCTCGACGATTCGGCGAGAATCACTAGTGATTCTCGTCGACTTTTACTTGGACGAATTTTCGTCTTTCCACCCAAGTGCTGTTCCTTGACCCATCCTTGCTCCTTGTCTTCTCTTGCATAAACATGGCCCTGTACTTGAAAGTAAGTGCACTCCAATAGAGAGAGTACACGTAGGCCAACACACTGATCTGCTCAACGAGGGATTACGTCGTGCAGACCCATGTATATTGACCTACTGCACCCTGACATTGGTGTGCACTTAGCGTGGAAGAACTGCAAGCACAACTTTAGAAGTTTCATCAAATACATTGTGAATTCATCTTAGCTTGACAGGTGGCTTCCTCAAATCCAGGTGATTGTGGATACAATACCCAACAGAAACTTAACCGAGCGATCCGCTAGTTGGATTCGCATTTTAGTAGGGGCCGGAGTCCCCAAACCTAATTTTTGAAAGAGCGAGAACGGCATCAAATTAATGCTCGCGCCTAAATCTGCAAGAGCGTATTTTACTAATATATTACCAAAAAGGCACGGGATGGAGAACCGTCCCGGGTCATTTCTTTTTAGGGGCAATTTATTAGTAAGAGCCGCTGAGTAGTCAGCATTAAGAGAAATATGCGAAATGTTTTCTAATTTTTGTTTATTGGAAAGAAGTTGTTTTAGGTATTTCGCATATTTAGGCATCTGAGAGAGTGCATCGCAGAAGGGAACATTAATATGAATTTGTTTTAATAATAAAATAAATTTTTCAAATTGCGCGTCCTTACGCTCACTATTAAGTTTATGCGGATACGGCAAGGGCGTTTTAATCATTTTTTCATTTAAAATTTGTAAAGGCGGCGTAATCAAAGAAGGGGGAAGAGGGGTCAGAGATGAAATATGTACCTGAGGATCGGTCCGTTTTGGATCGATCACCTCCTTTCCGCTACGGAGGGTTATAGCGTTGATATTTTCCCGCGGATTGGGCTCCGTGTTTCCCGGCAGTGCCCCGAGCGCGCGCTCGGACATCATTCGCGCTAGCTGTCCAACCTGGAGTTCTAAGTTTTTTAGCGATCCGGTGATGTTCCGGATATTTGACTCGTTGGAAGCTATATATTTAGAAAAATTATCCTCCATCGGGGAGGGTTTTGGAAGAGGGGGAGGCGGCAGAAATCCAGGCGCAAAAGAATTGGGGGGGCGCTGCGCATTATTCGGATTGCTCCATGAGAAGTTGGGGTGGTTCCTGCAACCCGGATTATAGTTATTGCTATAAGGGTTGTTATTAGGGTTGAAGGAAGGTCGCCCAGCATTTCCCACGTAGTCTACGAATTCATTTGCTACGCCGGCAATAGGGGGAATCACCCAAGGAGGAGTGGTGGAGGCAGCAGACATCTCCGCCACCTGCTTCGTCAGCCTTTCAACTTGAAGGGCTAAGTGGGCAGTGGCATCCACTTCGAAGAGGCCGGCCGCCTGCTTGGGACGTCCCTGAGGGACATTCCATTGGTAGGCGTTCATAGCCATCTCTTCAATAAGAGCTTGGGCAGCCTCGGGGGTTTTATTATTCAAGGTCCCCCCGGCAGCCGCGTCAATCATTTGACGCGTCTGATCATTAAGCCCATTGTAGAAGATTTGGACCTGCAACCACGCAGGCAGCGCGTGGTGCGGACACTTGCGCAGGAATTCCTTAAAGCGCTCCCAAGTCTCAAAAAGAGACTCAGAATCGTTCTGCACGAACGAAGAAATGTCCTCCCGCAACTTTGCAGTTTTGGCGGGCGGAAAATACTTCGTTAAGAACCGCTCCGCAAGCTCGGCCCAGGTGGTGATACATCCTCGTGGGAGGGAATTCAACCACTCCTTAGCTTTGGATCTGAGGGAGAATGGAAAAAGGCGCAAACGAATGGCATCATCAGTGACGCCATTAATCTTAAAAGTATCGCAAATCTCCAAGAAACTAGACAAATGAACGTTCGGGTCCTCATCCGGCTGTCCATCGAACTGCACGGCGTTTTGGATCATTTGGATAACGCTCGATTTGATCTCAAAATTATTGTTCGCCACCGTCGGGCAGACAATACTGGACCCAGTATCATCCAAATTTGGTCGGCCGTAATATGACATTGTACGCTCAAAGGCCGTGTTCGGATTGGGGTCGGCCATAGCAATGACAGAGGGTTTTCCGATGGATTCTTCGGGATCCAAAGAGGGATTTCGGCGTTGAGACCGAATACGCGCAAGAGATCATTCGATCTCAGGATCGAAATCCAAATTTTCGGACTCCGAAGGCTGTCCACGGGTCATACACCCTAATAAAAAGTAGAAAATTAACTCTCTTTTTTTCGGATTTTGAAGAAAAGTTTTTTAAGTTTTTTTTTAGTTTTTAGAAATAAAAGTAAAAGTAATAGAGGTCGGATTCGGAATAACAACTCAAAGAGAAGTCCCCGGCAAAGGCGCCAAAAACTTGATTGGCCCGCGAACAGACTCTTACTGTGGTTGGTTCGGTGAGTCGATCGCCGCGGGCTTGCTAGGGTAGACAAGTGCACCTATCGCAAGTAGTACTCGATATTCGGGAGAATACCGAGGTCGTATTATTCCCGGGAACGGGTTTATTACCCCTACTCCTCCGAAAACACTATTATTTTACCGAAATAGAAGTCGAGGGTTTTAAGTAAAATAGGAATGAAAATAGATTTTAAGAAAATAGACGATGAAGAGATAACTCCCGGTATCGAATTACGTTAGCATTAAAAATAGATTTGAATAACTAGATATCTAAAGTTTCAATTTAATTAATGCGGAAACTTGGCCGTGGAGGTTCAAAATAATGAGCTCACCTATCTCTAGGAATATCGCTCACCTAGACATTAAGGCTATTCGACCGGGCTCTCGTCCGACGAAGGATTCCCCTTAATGCCCGCAGTACGCTAAGAACCCCGCTATTGGGTGGGGAACCCAATCCGGTAGAGTTAGCGCGCCTCCTCTCTCGAGGGTTAGTGCGGAACTCTATCTACCCAGGGGTGATCTGTCCATATGCACGGCCTCTCGGCTAGCTAGCGTATGGATAACGGAAATAGAGCCCACACATCGATATGTGGGTCTACGCGTCGTTAACCCGGGGTAAACCTTAAGTTTTTAATTAAATTGAAAAATTAGACATTTGGTTATTTAAAACATTTTATATCCCAAAGCTCTTCGATACCGAGGGCTAAAAGCAATTAGCCACTCATCGGAATGGGGATAGCTTATATGTTTGGTTGTGCGAGCGTCCTAAACTATTCGCTGAAAGGTTATAAAGAAAATAAGAAGAAAAGTAAAATATCCTAATATTAGAAAAGTTTGTACAACTAAACACACCCGCACTCATTTAAACATATAACAAAAGGAAGAAATAAAACTAAGTTACACATAAGAGAAAATTGCATAATTGACATTTGCAGGTCCCACTCAAACGAGTGGGGGCGGGAAATAAAAGCTGAAAAGTGCATAATTGAAATTTGCAAGTCCCACTCAAACGAGTGGGGGCGGAAAATTAAAGCTGAAAATTGCAAGTCCTACTCAAACGAGTAGGACTAAATTGAAAGCGAGTCCTACTCAAACGAGTAGGAGAAAATAAATGCGATTACAGGGCTTTCTTAAATATTTACATCAAAATAAAGTCCGACCATTTAACTCCTAGCGAGTAGGCGGAAAATCAAATCCAGCCATTTAACTCAAGTGAGTAGGCGGAAAAATAAAGAATGAAAATTACAAGACCTACTCAAACGAGTAGGACTGAAAATACAGACCGGCCATTTAACTCAAGTGAGTAGGCGGAAAAATAAAAACAACACTTGCTTGAATAAAATCCAGCCAATTAACTCAAATGAGTAGGAAGAAAAATAAAAATTACACACGCACTCTACTTGAATAAAATCCAGCCAATTAACTCAAATGAGTAGGCGGAAAAATAAAAACAACACACGCACTCTACTTGAATAGTAACTACTCACGCACTCGACATAAATAAACACACACACACACACACACACTTGCATAGTTTTAACTTAGGAGCTGAAAAATATCTCATACACGCACACACTCGTGCTAAAATAATTGCAAAAATCAAAGTTATCGAAAAATTAAAATGACTGCATTTCTACCGCTGGAATGCAGTAGAAATGCATAAAAAGGCAAAATAAAAATTGTTGGAGCAAAAAGTTTTCAAATTAAAGTGAGAAAGGCAAGTGCCCGAAAAATTAAAACGTTTACATTTTTACCGTTAGATTTTGATAGAAATGCTTAAAAAGTGAAAATAAAAATTGTTCGAGTGAAAATATTTTTTTGTAATTACTTAAAATGAAAGTTGATGAAAAATAAAAATAACAATTTATACATTAATATAGCCTTGTAAAATGGTTTAAAAAGTGGGAGTAAGCTAAAAAGAAGCAATAGTTTTATAGTTAAAACAAAGTAAAAGCTAATTTAAGAGGAATGAAAACTACCTTTTTAATGTTTTACAAGTTCATAAGGATGCATTTTGAAGCATGAAAATCCTAAGTCTAACCAGTTTTAAAGAATGAGAATGAAAACGGCCATAATAACGGCTATAAATTTTGTTATAATTGAAAAGAAAACGAGAACATTTGCGTTTTAAAATATAATTTCTGCAATTTTAAGCTCATACACGCACTCACACATTATGGAAATAAAAATGAAAGTGTATAAGATTGATGAAAAGGAGGCTATTTGGAGAAATTTCAAAGCATGTAAGGATGAAATAATAACGATTTTTATTACAAAAAAGGGGTGATTACAAGAGTTCAAACATACAAACTTAAAAAGGAGAGGGAGGGGGGGATCCTTACATAGCACTAAAGCAGCTCCAATGGCAGCCCTAATACATCAAAATGGTTCAGATTTTTGGAACCCTGAACTCATACAGCAGCTGCCTTTTTATAGGCAAAAATTTCCAAGTACACGCCCTCCGACACGGGCGTGTCGGGGGGCATGTCAGCACTATTTTACAGCAGAATTCGGCGATCTGACAGATTTGACGGCGATTTGACTTTCCGGCCGAAAACGCGGCGGTCACGCCCCAGGTCACGGGCGTGATGGTGGGCGTGTCGTTCGGCACTTAAAGGCGATGTTGACTTCGGGATTCGCCAGCGGCAGTTTGTCGGGCGGACACGGGCGTGGCGCACATCGGACACGACCGTGTCCCTCTTCGACGAACGTTGAGCACGAACCGGTGACCTGGCTGGCACGGGGCGTGTCGGGCTGACACGGGCGTGTCACACATCGGAACTGGCGTGTCCCTCTTGGGTCGACGAACGTCGAGTTGAAATCATCGAGCGGGATGGACACGGCTTGGTCACGCCCCGTGTCGGATTGACACGGGCGTGTCGAATCATGGAACACGGGCATGTCAGGCTTTTCTCTTCAAAATTGGCTTCTTTTCGGGATTTTGAGCTGTCACGCCCTGGTCACGGGCGTGACCAATATGTCACGGGCGTGACATGTCCTTTTTTTGCAGATTTTGATTTTTTTCCTGACAAATAAAATAAAATAAGTTAGTATAATATTTACAAAAATAGGAGCATTTTATTGAATAAAAACAAGTAGAAATGACAAAAATTAATTAAAACGACTTAAGTAATGTACATAAAAATAGGTATATTTACAATTCATCAACTATCGGTCCTTGATGAGCGGTTGGTGCGGGAGTTGGAGGCGTTGGAGATTGTTTATGTGGATAGACAATCAAGTGCTGAAGCAGTTCTGAATTGGACTGAAGTCTAATATGACCTGGCTGATCGGATTCGGCAGGCTTTGGATATGGATGTCCATATGAAGTAGTTCATGGTAGAGGCTCTGGATGGGTCAAATTCCCAATTCGTTCTGGAGGACGGATTGCTTTGGAAAGACGGTCGTCTGTGCGTCCCAAGTGTGGGTAATTTGCAGGTGGAATTGTTGTGCGAGGCTCACCATACCAAGTACTCGATTCACCCGGGGAGCACGAAGATGTACTGCGATGTCAAGAAACTGTTTTGGTGGCCGGGTTTGAAGAAGGATGTGGCACTCTACGTAGCGAAGTGCCAAACTTGCACCTTGGTGAAGGCGGAGTGCCAAAGGCAGGGAGGATTTCTGAAGTCCTTGCCTATTCTGGAATGGAAATTCGACAACATCTCGATGGACTTTGTGCATGGTTTGCCAAGGTCGCAAAAGGGGAACGACGCCATTTGGGTGGTCGTGGATCTGTTGACGAAGGTGTCGCATTTCATTCCGCATAGGAAGGATGATCCGGTGGAGAAGTTGGCAAAGCTGTATGTGGATAATATTGTACGGCTTCACGGTGTGCCCCGCAGCATCGTAAGTGACCGAGATGGGCGGTTCACGTCTAATGACTAGAGTCTTGTGCATCAAATGTTGGGAACAAAGCTAAATTTCAGCACAGCCTTTCATCCGCAAAAGGATGGGCAGGCCGAGAGGGTCAATAGAACCATGGAAGACATGCTTCGCATGTGTGTCTTGGATTTTGGAAGGCAATGGGAAGACCATCTTTATTTGGTGGAGTTCGCGTACAACAATAGCTACCAAGCGAGTATTCAAATGGCGCCCTTCGAGGCCCTATATGGTAGAAAATGTCGCACACCGTTGTCTTGGATAGAAACGGGTGAGTCAAAGTTGTATAAGCGATTAGAAGTGGATGATGCTACTTCTTTGGTGAGAACCATTCGGGAGATGTTGCTTATCGCTTAGGACCGCCAAGCGAAGTACTATAATGCCAAGCACAAGAACGTGGATTTCGCTGTGGGCGATTGGGTGTACTTAAAGATCAAGCCGTTCAAGGGTGTCTCGCGGGTGCGGCAATTGAAAAAGCTAAGCCCGAGGTACCTTGGGACGTTTGAGGTTCTGGAGCGAGTTGGTGAAGCAGCCTATCAGTTGAAGCTTTCAGTGGATCTTGGTGGATTACATGATGTATTCCATATTTCGGTGCTTCGGAAGGTAGTGCAAGAGCCTACACAAGTGATCGCGGTTGATCAAGTGCCGGTGGATAGTGGGTTGACGACAAAAGTCAAGTCCGTGCGGATTGAGGACTCGGAGGTCAAGCGGCTATGCAATAAAGAGATCAGGATGGTCAAGGTCCGGTGGGACAATTGCGGTCGTGAGGAGCTCTCTTGGGAACGAGAGCAGACTATGCTTGATGAGTATCCGGAGTAGTTCCGCTCAGGTACAGTTTAATTTTATACATGTCTTTCCTTTATATAATTTCGTGGACGAAATTCTTTTAAGATGGGGAGAGTTGTAACGCCCCGAAACTCTAAAGAGCGACGGGTGACGTTTTGGGCCAGTTTTGGGTTCTCGTAGGAGGCACACGGCCTGGGACACGGGCATGTCCCAGGGCGTGTCAGGCTTGTGTCGTCGAGTTGGTCGAGAGGTCGACGAATTTCGCTCGACGTTGTGTCGAGACAGGGCGCACGGCCTGCGACACGGGCGTGTCTCAGGGCGTGTCGACCCGTGTCGACACTCAGCCCGCGAAGTTGACACTCTGCGCTCGACGAAGTGTCGAGACATGGCTCACGACCTGAGATACGGGCGTGTCTCAGGGCGTGTCGACCCGTATCGAGACTTGTCCCTGGGAGTCGACGAAGTTTGCTCGACGATGTGTCGAGACAAGGCACACGGCCTAGGACACGGGCGTATCCAAGGCCGTGTCGTGAGGTCGACGAACTTCGCTCAACGAAGTGTCGAGTGTCGAGACCGTGTACATGACCTGGAGCCCAGGCGTGTTGAGGTAGATACGGGCAAGGACACGGGCGTGTCCAAGAACCCTTGTAGTTCTCGGGTTGTTTTCGGGATAAATCGATGGGGGTACACGGCCGGCCACACGGCCGTGTCTGTTGGAACACGGGCATGTCGGCGCAAACACGAGCGTGTTCGATGCCCCTGTGATGTTCCAGGCGCGTCGATTTTGACGGCAAATGAGGGACACGACCCTGGACACGGGCGTGTGCCAGGCCGTGTTCGGTCCAGATTGTTCTTTTCAGGCCCGAATCAAGCCATTCGTTACTTTGATCTGAGATCCAATGGCTGGGGGTTGTTCCTGATAGGATATACACTGGATTGGAACCTTGAAACCCTCACTTTTACTTGTGTGGTTCTCTTTCTAAGTCAAGAGAGAGAGGAGAGCCAAAGGAGGAAGAAGAAGCTAGATCCGGCCATTGGAGGAGCTTCGAAGCTCCAAATCGCGAGTCGACTCCGGATCCACGAAGGCGAAGAGAGTGCGGTACTTTTCATCCGCTTACTTTTCCATGTTGCCAAAGAAGAACGCTAGGGTAACGATTCTCTTCTTGAGCATGTGTAGCTCTCCTTCTTTGCATAGGAAGCCCGCTCTTGTGAGTTTGCGGTGAGTTGGAGGCGTTCCTTCGGGTAGATATGTAAAGTCCCCGTTGTGTAGAGTCCGTAAGCGAGAACGGACATATGCATGATGTGTGAAGCCTACCCGGACATGTTGGTCTGGATCGTTGATGTTGCATTGCATAAATGCTGGAGAAGACTCTGTGCGATTGTTTGTTTTTCGGGTTTTTCTACATGGTAGATTGCAACAGGGAACTTTGGGGATTAACCCTAATGTGCACCCGGAAAACTGGGCAGATACGTGATCTTGCCAACTTGGCGGCCTGGGAGCCAACTAGAACTTAACCGGGTTATGTGAAGTTTGTGACAGAAATGGGACTCGGGAGAAGTTTGTCCCACGCATATGGCTTAAACTGTCGTTGCGATGTGAGAATGGGTTAGATGGAACCGTACCTGTTCTATGTCGTTTGGTTTAGAGCCGTTGGCATAGATGAGGGTCTTCGGCGGTCAATGGCTTAAATTGTCGTGACCCAGGCCAAGAAGACAAAATGCTCATAGGTTTGGCCGCCAAAGTGGAGGTGGTGAGTCCGGAATGTCTATGGCTTTAATTGACGTGACATCGACCGGTTCACCGAGAATGTGCCCTGAGAGCACGGGGCGTGTGGCCGTGCAAGCCAACGTCTGTGATGAAATGAATATTGCTATATTGCTCGCTTATGCTAATGAAATGCAGGGAAGGAGCATCGCCGCCCCGAGCTGGGGGCGGGATCGTTATAATTTGGTCAGCATTGCTGACCGTTGCCTTGTTTGCCACCGTGTGGTGGTTTTGTTGTTGCTTGCAGGTGCTGCTGGACCAAGCGGTCAATAGCGGGCTAAAGCCCAAATTGCGAAGCCAGCCCTCGAAGGCCTAATTGGAGTGTTTACTGTTTTTATTCATGTATGACCGGCCTGCGTGCCGTGGTTTGTAAATCATGTAATATCAAGTGAACCATTTTGTAAGGCCTTAAGGCCTGTACTTGTGTTTGTACGACATTCCTATTTGGTATTAGTGGACATTCATGCTTTTGAGCTGGGTTCTTTATTGCAACTTATTAAACTACTTCCGCTAGAATGCTCTGTGTAGGACGTTAAGATTGGTTGGATGGTTTCCATGAGTAACCACCCGGTCTGTCTGTGGTATATGGCGTCTGGCCCCGGTCGGACCTACTGCTATATGCTATGCGACGGATATGGGGTGTTACAAATACTGGGAGATTGGATACTCCACTATACACCGCAAAAAGCACAAACACCCGGTAGATTCCCACAAGGTACTAACAGAGCGATCAATATTGCTGCGGTGGATTCTCCCAAAAATAACACCCGCAATGAAGAAAATTATGAAGTCACACCCCGTAACGACATGGGTTTAGAGCTTAGGGGCACACCACAACCCAATCGGGGCTTGGCGCCTTCTCTAACCCCACAACATCGCCACAAAGAAAACTATGATATAAATATCAAGACAACATTGACACATCGGATCCTACTAAACAATTCTAGATTTGAAGTGGTTGATCAACCCTTAGGAAAGACTTATAACCCTAAATACACTCAAATGTGTTATACATAAAAGTTGAGGAATGGTAATAAGAGTGAGATTTTACCACATCATCAAAACATGTAGAACTTAACAAGGTTAGGTGGAAAAATCAAGAACATGAAAATTATATTCTGCATGTATAATTTCTGCAAATTTCTGCAAATTAGGAAAAAGAAGGTAGGAGAAGGAGGAAACCATCACTTGCATTGGTTTTACCTAAAAAGACCACCAAATTGCACCTCGACGTAGATCGGGACCAAGAAAGACGAGGGAAATAGAAATCTAACAAGAATTGCCAAAAATAGGAGTTAGGGACAAAAACCCTAGCGAGAAAAACTCAAGGAATGGGGAAGATTTTACAACGATGGTGTAGCTCTCATTGAGAACTTTTAGGATCTACGATCGGTTTAGGATTTGGAGCACCGGAGCACCGTCGGCGGCCACCAGAAGAATCGCGGAAAAACTTTCTCTCTCTCTCGCTCACACCGCTCTGGTTTGGGAAGAAGGAAGAAGATCTGTCTAAGGGGGAGAAGAAAAGTACATATATATATGTAAGGTATAATTAAAATAATTTTATAACATTTCTAAGAAAGGAACCGGGAATGAGGGTTAGCTGTACCGGACATCTCGGGAAGAAGCCATGGATTTCTCGAGTGGAAGAAAATATTTCTCAAGTAGAAGAAGCATTACTCGAGTGATGAAGCAGGTTTCTCGAGTACAAAAGAAGATTACTCGAGTAGAAGATATTTCTCGAGAATAGGGAGGAAGATTACTTGAGTAGATGAAGCAGGTTTCTCGAGTAATAAAGATGATATTTCTCGAGTACAAGAAAAATTACTCGAGAAATGAAGGAAGCACCACTTGGGAACAACAAACACATTTCTGGAGTGCAAAGCCAAAACTTCTCGAGAACAAGGGTTGTTAACCCCGAAATCGGCAATCCTTCCCAACGAAGCTAGCTCGCTAGTCGCGGCTTGCTCCGGGTTCCTCCTGGAGGTCACGACACCTTCGTTTGGGCGGACAGGCCTTTCTGTCCGCTCAGACCGCAGATGAGTCCTATTTATATAGTGATTTTCGGACTCATCTGGGCCTAATTTCTTGCATGTGCACTACTTTTTCAATTGGAAAAGTTATATTTTTGTTTAGGGCTTCACTTCACCAATAGTGCATTGTTTTGGGACTGTAATTGTGCAATTGTGCATTCTTTTGTTGGGGGTTAGCACCTGGTGCTCCCCGTAGCTCTTTCTATTTAGTTTTGTGTATATTTTGGTGTTGGAAGCTTGTGCTCCAGCCTAGTTTTATTGTTGTGCAGGTAGTCGAGATGTCCCAAATTCCATTTCCAGTTTCTGTGTAAAATGTACGGTCGTGTGCATTTCTTCGTGCACGGTTCCAGTCCAATCGTGCGTTTTACACAGCTTTCCTGGGGCATCTGTTTGTACCCGTGCGATTTGTTCCCACATGGTTTCGGCCAAACCGTGCGAGAAGGAATCGCACAGCCTGCACCTTTTGCCAAGCTTTCCAGTGATTTGTGGTTAATCATGCGTTTCCTTCACGTACGGGCAACAACGCCCGTGCACAATTAAAACGCACAGTTCCACAATTTTCTCCTGCATTCCTGCGCTCTGTGTTTACTCGTGCTATTTCCTTCACGCACGGGCGGAATCGCCCGTGCACGAGTAAAACGCAGGGGTCAACGCATCTTCTTCCGCGATCCAGATCTGAAAGTTAATAACGCACGGTGAGAGCACGGTCGTGCGCGGGACCGTGCATGACCATTTTTCTGATCTTTTTCTATTTAAGCGCAGGTTTTCAGACATTGTTGAGGGGGATCTGTATTCTGGACATTCCAGCCTTCTTTTATGGTAAAGTTCAGCCCTTCCACCTCCGCCCTTCATTTTCCACCAAGGGGAGAAGCTTCGGTCATGCTCGCGAAGCCTATACCTTGCCGGTGCTTGCTCTCGGCCTCTCCTTCATCTTCTAAGCTCCATTTCATGATTTGATGCCATAGCCATCAAGCAAAGGAAAGCTTGCAACTTTCCTCCGGATCGTGACACGAAGAAGACGGGTTCATTGGGAGTTAGTGACAGCCTCCTCTACCCCGGACGTACTTGAGGACCGAGCTTGGATGCGGATTGACAACCCGACGATTCCTTCCGCGACCCCTCGACGAGCCTTTGGATTTGGTCGATCTCTTGCCTTGTTCTTCCTTTATTGATGTATATTTTCTGTTAAACTTTTCTATGTAGATGATTTGCACTTTGGTTGTATATATTATGTGTTTCTTATCTATGGGATTCCTATTTCATTTTACTTCTTGTGTTGCTTGAGTTGCGCCTATTTGTCCATCCATCAGTTCTTGCCGTTCTAGCAATTACTAGAAGCGTGTGTAGCGAAGAGGTGCTTACGACCCTCAAATTCTGATTCTTATGGTTGCCTACTCATCCATCCTCCCAGAGATTTGGTGCATAGCGGCCCGTGTAGTCTTACATCCCGCCTGGCAAAGCTTCGCATAGCGCCGTTGCATAGGAGTAGTTGTTAGTGTTTTGCTTTAGTTTTATCGCAACCACCATAACCCCCGTTAGTTAACTCTGACCAAAGGACTTCAATCTCAAGTCCACCTCGGTATTAACTCCCCCCTTACTATGTTCCTTGAAGAGATCGATACTTGGGAAAGCCACCCATTTTATATTACTTGTGCAACTGGTAAACTTGTCGTTCAATGCATCAAGTTCTTGGTGCCGTTGCTGGGGAACACATTTGTGTGAGTTTTTGGAGAGGGAGATAGTAGATCGAAGCCCTTTTCCATTTGTTCATTGTATGTTTAATTTTTTGCTTTAGTTGTTAGAATTTTTATTTTGCTTATTTCTCTTTGCCCTTTTCTGATTTTTGTTTTAGATAACAGATCTGTGCTATTCTGTATTTTGGTTGTGTAGTACTCTTTGGTAAATTTTCTTGTTCGCGATGTATTCTGTAGCCGAGTGCCATCTTTATGATGCTTTGCGCCGATGCATCGTTGTCATGGCGAATTAGAAAGCCGAGCATTGTATTAGATGTTTGCTATGCCAAGGTGTAGGCCACATGGTGAAGGATTGCCCTCGCTTGTGCGAGCCTTCTACCTATGAGGGCGTGTGTGCAACAGCATCCCGTTTGCAGGAGACTATGGTGGACATGCCTACCAGGGTATTGCCTGGCCCATACACTGACATCGCACACCTTGCTCGCTCTTTACCCGTTGAGATTACGGAAGAATCTCTCGCTGCATACAGATCCTTCATGGGTCCCTCGCTCCCTTTTTATGAGCATCCCTTGAGTGATGATGATCACTCTTGTGGTAGCCAGCAAAAAGTGGATTGGGAATTCATGGGCGCTCCTGTATGGGACCCATAGATTATTCCGGTCGTCGGGATGGCATCTGCGACTGATTTTGCGATGGGGCCTGCTCATTCAGTGCTTGATTTTGAGAGCAGTTCCACCCCTCCGCAATTTTTGCCTCAGTCTGCTACTCCTTTTCCTTATGAGTCGGCAGATGATGTCGTAGTTTTGGATGATTCGGTGCCTGAGGTTGCGCTGAAGTGGGATGAGGATTCTTCTATCTCTGATGGAGAAGGTAGATCTTCAGAGCACTTTTACGCACCCCGGTGGGATGAGGAATATCCTCTTTCTGATGTGGAGGTTTCCACTTCATTATTGGATGAGGCCGTTCCCCTTACCACCGTGGACCTCGAGCTCTCGGATTCTCCATGATACGACTCATATGATACCAACTATGATCGCTGCTTGGATCCTGCTGGGAGTGAGACTGGGACCACTCCACCTATTTCTGTTTATTTTAGTTCTTCATCTCCTTTATTTCTTAATCCCCTTTCTATATCTGAGCACGAGCGGGTTGAGTCTTCGCAAGTGCCTCAGGAGGAATTGGAGCTTTCAGCTCGAGCCATCGATGATAGCATCCTCTTTTGCGAGGAGGTTGATTCCTCCTCTGTTGAGGAAGCTCCATTTATTGCTTTCTCCTCCTGCCATCTCCCTGTAGACGATACTGTTGGATACATTGGAAAATATGTACCAGATGTGGAGAAGCCTCACCTAACTCAATGATATGCATCAAGTTGTATATGATGTTGTGTTGAGTTATCATGTGTAGGTTAATTAAATGGAAGAAAATTTTCTAAGTACAAGTGTCGACACTTGGGAATGGTTGTGTTGACACCAAGGGCCAGATTGTTTTGACACCCAGAATTTGTGTCGACACATAGAAAATCTGTCGACAACGCTGTGTCGACACCAAGGGCCAGATTGTGTCAACACCCTGAATTTATGTCGACACACAGAGAAGCTGTCGACGCATTCCAGAATTCTGTCGACAACGACTGTGTCGACACACAGAACTTGTGTCGACACACACCAGAACTCTGTCGACACCAACATTGTCAAGTCGAGGAGTGATTGTGTCGACACACAGGACTTGTGTCAACACATTCCATAGAAGCTGTGTCGAGAAGTAAAAGTGAAGCTGTGTCGACATCATCAAGACTTGTGTCGACATATGGACTATGTGTGTCGACACATGTGAAGTATTCACTCGACATTCTCTGGTGCTCAGTCAAAGTACCATAAAGTTTGAAGTAATACAACTGTAGACTTAACAGCTGTCATTACTGACATTACTGTCACATCTGTCAGAGGTGTCAGAAGACCGTTTGGAACCGGAATAGCCGGTAACCATAGATGAAGCCTATATATAGATATGCTATCTCAACAATTGGGATTATTATCGATTGTGAAGAAGTGATCGTGAACACGATCAGTGAATGAAGAATAATCTCTGAAGGATTGAGGATCCAGAAGAAGAGACAGAAGAAACATTCAACAGATTATAGAGAGATAAAAACAAGAAGGAGAGAAGTCCTCATCCAGTGAAGGCAGATCCTGAACAATCTGCCAGAAGAATTCAGATCAATTCTAAAGAAGAATTCAGATTAATTTCTGAATAAGAAGGAATCTGATTGAAGATCAACTCCAACACCAAGAAGATCAACCTTACTTTGTTCAGATTCAAGAAGTTTTGAAGAAGCTAAGACAGGTTGATCCTTAAGTAATCAGTTCTATCAAGAACTGATCAAGAAGCCTTCAACCAATTCTCTCTCCATCTGGTTGAAGATATTATTATCTTTTCATCAATAACTTTTGTAGGATCTGTAATAGATCTGAGTGTAGGAGATTTAATTCTCTGAGTTGTAAGCCTAAATTATAAAAGCTGGGGTAGGGCTGAGTGCATGAGGTAGGGGAATATATTCCCTGAGTTGTAGGTATGTGAAAGAGGCTGAGGTAGGGCTTTTGCATGAGTTGTAGGAGTGGGGTTTCACTCTAAGTTGTAGGTATTTGAAAGAGGCTGAGGTAGGGCTTGTGCCCGAGTTGTAGGAGTGTGGATTCACTCTGAGTTGTAGGAACCATTCTTGGTTCTGAGCTGTAAGATCTGCGGATCTAAGAAGAAAGAAGGAAGTTAGGCTGAATTTAGTACACTGCTAGATAGGCGAAGGGGGAAAGTGGATGTACCCATCATTTGGGGAACCACTATAAATCTGGTGTGCAATCTGTGGAATGTTGTGTGTAAGTGAATACTTTGCTGTGATATCTGCTGAATAAATTGCTAATCTAGATAGATTTGTCTGCCTAAGTTAGCAAAAGAATTGAACCTATTCACCCCCCCTTTAGGTGTTTAGGACATCTTGAAACCAATTATTTCAAATGGTATCAAAGCGAGGTTCCTCAAATAATATACTTAACAGTCTGAGTAGATCTCCAAGGTAGAAATCTATTAGGCAAAATGGATTCCATTGAGAATCATAAGGAGTTTGGTTCCATGAAGTTACCTATTTGCAGGGAAGAAATTTTTGACATATGAAAAGAAAGAGTTAGACTGTTTATGGAAGCTTCAGATCCAAGAATCAACATGATAGTCAAAGAAGGGACATTCATCCCAATGAAAGTCTCAGTTCTTGATGCAAATCTCAGGACCAAAGTAGTATTCTGAAATGACAAAGGATGAGATCAACTTGGCTACTATGGATAAGAGAGCACAGAATATAATAGTCAGTGTTATAGATGACTCAACATTCCAAAATTTGATTCACTGCAAAACCTATAAAGAAATGTGGGATACCCTGATTATCTACATGGAGAGATCAGAAGAAGTGAGAGAAGAGAGAAAGTCTATGCTGAATCAGGAGTATGAAAGTTTAGACAATCTAAAACAGATAGCATAACTGAATGTTACAAGAAGTTCTTCATAATAGTTAATGAATTGATGTGATATGGAATATTACTCAGCACATATGAGTTAAATGATAAGTTTTTGAGATTATTAACTAAGGACTGGGACACCAAGATATGTGCCATTATGGAAGTGGCCAGACTAGAAGATATCTCACCTCCTACATTATTTGGCAAACTGCTTTCATATGAGATGCAGCTAATGGCCAGAAAGGAGGATGAGAAGTGTAATAAACTTGATTACAGAGATAAGTCAGTGGCTTTCAAGACTGAAGCCATAAGAAAGGATAGGAGGATTTCTCCATCTCCTCCTAGGAAAGCTGCAGAAGTATTTTCAAAAAGTTCTGATAGTCACACATCAGATAGTCCAAATTCTGATGAAGACTTAGCTGCTTTCTCAAGACAATTTCAAAGGTTCTTCAAGAAAAAACAGTGGAGATCCAAGCCATCCTCCTCACAATCCCAGGATGATTACTATCAGAAAAAGAAATCCTCTAGGATGGACAGGTATGACTCTAAACCTAGTAAATTATCTTCAACTAAGATTGTTTGTTATCGTTCCAACATGCCTGGACATGTGGTAGCTGATTGTCCTGACAAAAGAAAAAATCAAATGACAAGAAGAAACTAAAAAACAAAGGAAAGAAGGAGAAATCCTTTGTTGCAAAGAAGCAAAAAAGCTGGTCAGATTCTTCATCCTCAGATTCTGAGGCTGAAGCTGAAGCTGAAGCATACATAGGACTATTTGCAACTGAAGAGGATGCAGAAGAGGTTGAGTTCTTGAAATTTCTGGACTCAATAAATGGAATTGAAGAACATTATTGTAAAGGGCTGATGGCCTTGACAGAAGAAGATCAGTGCCAGGATCAGCCTGGTCCTAATAAGGTAAACAATTCTTCAATAGTTTCTAATTACTATACTGGATCAAAATCAGAAGCATCTGCATCAAGAGATGTGTATGGATCTGAATCTGAAGGGGATGTTCAACAACTCATTGATGAATATGGTGATTTGTACAAAGCACTTAAGAGAAGCAGGAACCTTGTTAAAAGTCAGAATAAGGAAATTGCATCTCTTAAGTTAGCTGCATTAAATTCAGAAATAATGCTGGATCTGAAGATGAATGAAGTGGACAAATTGAAAAACATAACTGTTATTCAGATGGGTACAATTACATTCAAAAATGATCAAATCAAAAGTGTGGAAGTCAAACTTCAGAGGGAAAGGATCTGGTAGCTAAATTCTCAAAGCCAAAATCAGTTTTATCTCTAATTGATGAATTCATTCCTTAAAAGGGTAAGAAAGGATTAGGATTTAAGGGAAATATTAGGGCAGCTAATTCCAAAGGAAAAAGCAATGCCCCAGTTCAGCCACTTGCCTTCAAACCCCCCATTGCCTTCAGGAAAGTGCAACAACCTACCAATAGATATGATCATGATATCATACATGGTCATGGTAAGCCTGATATTCTGAATGACAAGGGTGTAGCTCCAGCACTGAAGCAAAGAACCACTGTACCAACAGTGTTAAGAACAGCTGACAGCAATGCTGTTAAAACTGTACCTAAAACAAGGTATAATAGATATGAGTGCTAGTGCTGTGGTAAGATAGGGCATTATGCCAAAGATTGCTGGCACAACACCAGTATCAGGAAGAATGCCAGTTTACCTGTGAGGAAGGCTGCTGGTAAGAATATCAAGTTTCAATCTAACTTGATCCTAGAACCCAATAAACATTGGGGTTCTAAGGTAAAATAATTTTATTTGCTGCAGGTGGCTCCAAGTTGCCATACCCCTATATGGTACTTGGTCAGTGGATGTTCCAGGCACATGACTGGAATAATAAGAATGTTAAAGTACTATACTCCCATAGAGAGTGGACCCAAAGTGATCTTTGGTGGATCAGAAAAAGGGGTCATCAAAGGGTTTGGTAATATTTCTTCTAGTTCTATAACAATCACTCAAGTGGCTTATGTAAAAGGTTTGAAACATAACTTGATAAGCATAAGTCAGCTGAGTGATCTTGGGTATGACACATCATTTATTAAGAATAGGTATCAGATTAAAAGGACAAGTGATTAGAAGGTGATCTTGTCTGGTTATAGCAAAGAGAATGTTTATTGTTTAAATTTTGATTATGAAAACATGAACTCTCATGTATGTTTAGTTGCAGATGAGAAAGCATCTCATTGTGTCCAATGGCACAAGAGGCTAGCTCATCTGAACTATAAGACTATAGGCCAACTCTATAGTTTAGAGTTAGTGAGGAATGGTTCTCAGTTTAAGTGCATAAAAGAGGGTATATGTTCAGCTTGTCAAAAAGGCAAGCATACCAAATCCTCTTTTCATAGTCTTGATACCAAAGACTCTGTGAGTTGTTTGTACCTCTTGCATATGGATCTATTTGGTCTTATGCTAGTTCATAGTCTAGGTAGGAAAGTCTATACTTTTGTGGTAGTAGATGACTATTTTAGATTTACATGAGTTTTCTTTTTGAGGCAGAAATCTGAAACCCCTACTGTCTTTTATAACTTTGTTAAACAAATTCAGGATGAACTTAACAATTCAGTGGTCAAAATCAGAAGTGACCATGGAATTGAATTTCAGTCTGAATGTATGATAAGGTTTTGTGAAGAACTAGGGATTCATCATGAATTCTCCTCACCTCGAAAACCTCAGCAAAATGGAATTGCTGAAAGAAAGAATAAGACTCTTATTGAGTCTGGTAGAACTCTACTAAGTGACACTTCTCTCCTATAATATTTCTGGACTGAGGCAGTAAATACCGCTTGTCATGCTCTCAATAGAGCATCCATAACTAAGAGCCACAAAAAGACACCCTATGAGATTATGAAGGGCAGAAAACCAACCATATTCTACTTTAGGATCTTTGGTAACAGGTGTTATGTGCTTAACACTGGCAAGTCTCACCTAACTAAGTATGCTGGCAAATACCAAGATGGGATATTTGTTGGGTACAATAATAACAGTAAGGCATATAGGGTCTACAACTTGACTACACAAGTTGTAGAAGAATTGTTCATGTAGTGTTTGATGAATCTGAGCTAATTAACTGTGAGTTATCTAGTAATTCTTGTAGCACAACAGGTTTAAAAGAAAAGTTGGACATGCTGACCATTAATGAAGTCCAAACTGCAAAGCATGATGAGGAAAATAATGTTTGCTGTCCAGGGGGAGTACAAGGTCCATAAGCTGACATTGAAGACAATGAAGTACAGCATGGTGGAGAAATTGAAGAAGTTCAAATTGCTGATAGAATGCCTCCAGCAATACGAAATCTAAAGGATCATCCAGCACACCAAATTATTGGTGATCCAAGACATGGTGTGCAAACTAGAAGCAAACACATGAACACAGTGCTTTGCTCAAGTTTCCTGTCACAGGTGGAACCAAAGAGATTTGAAGATGCCATACAAGACTCCAACTGGATTGATGCAATGCAGGAGGAGCTGAATCAATTCAGAAGGTGTAATGTATGGGAGCTGGTTCCAAAACCAAAGGATCATAATATTATTGAGACTAAGTGGATCTACAGGAACAAACTAGATGAAAATGGCATCATAGTGAAAAACAAAGCAAGACTGGTTGCCAAAGGTTATAGACAGGAAGAGGGCATAGACTTTGATCAGACATTTTCCCCAGTGGCAAGGTTGGAAGCAATAAGACTATTCCTTACCTTTGCTACTTTACAAGGGCTCAAAGTATACCAAATGGATGTCAAGTCAGCATTCCTAAATGGTAATTTGAAAGAAGAAGTCTATGTTGAACAACCCTCAGGTTTTGTTGATCCACTTTATCCTGATTATGTTTATAGGCTTAAGAAAGCCTTATATGGTTTGAAACAAGCCCCTAGGGCTTGGTATGAAACATTGTCTACCTTCCTCATTGAGAATAAATTTTCAAGGGGGAAAATAGACAATACTCTATTCCTTAGGAAGTCAAAGGGCAAGATGATCCTAGTTCAGATTTAGGTTGCTGACATAATCTTTAGATCAACAGAAAACAACCTTTGTAGGAAGTTTGCAAAACTTATGCAAGGGAAGTTTGAGATGAGCAGTATGGGTGAGCTGAAATTCTTCTTGGGACTCCAAGTAAGACATATTGATGATGTCTTATCCATATCACAGTCTAAGTTCACCAAGGAGTTAATTAAGAAATATGGTATGAAGTCATCCACAACCACGAAAACTCTAATGGGGACAAGTATGCCTTTAGGCAAAGATGATGCAGGAAAACCTGTAGATGAGTATTTGTATAGAGGGATAATTAGCTCCCTTCTATACTTAACTGCTAGTAGACCAGACATTATGTATGCTACATGTGTCTGTGCTAGGTACCAAGCAAGCCCTAATGAATCTTATTATACTGCAGTTAAAAGAATTTTGAGATATCTTAAGGCCACACCTAATCTTGGTCTTTGGTACCCTAAGAATAGAGACTTTCTACTGACTGGTTTTTGAAATGCAGACTTTGTAGGTTGCAAAGGAGATAGAAGGAGCCCCACTGACATATGTCAGTTTGTAGGTGGTAGATTGGTATCATGGAGTAGTAAGAAGCAGACAAGTGTGGCAATTTCCACTGCTGAGTCTGAATATGTTGCTGCAGGCAGCTGCTGTGCTCAGCTTTTATGGATTCAACATCAACTTGAAGACTATGATCTCAAGGTAAGTAGAACTCCACTATTTTGTGATTCTACAAGTGTTATTTCTATTGCTAAAAATCCTGTATCACATAGAAGAACAAAGCATATAGAAATTAGATTTCACTTCATTAGAGAGCATGTTGAAAAAGAAGATATTTGTTTGGAATTTGTCACCACAAAAAATCAAATTGCTGACATGTTTACTAAACCAATAGATGAAACTAAATTCAATTATTTTAAAATTGAATTAGGCATGTTAAACTAAGAGTAACTTAGTAAATCTGACTAAGTAATTCAATGTCAACACATAAGGAAAGTTGTGTCGACACAACAAAATAGTGGTGAGATAGTGGTGTCGACACTCAGAGTTTGGTGTCGATACATAGAAGTTCTATCATTTAGATAGTAGTGTCGACACATACAGTCATCTGTGTCGACACACAGATATTAGAGTAGACTATTAAGAAGTTTGTGTCGACACATCGCAAATTGTGTCGACACATAGTGTTGTCAGACTCTGTCGAGATATTAGAAGTCTGTGTCGACAAAATCTCTACAGTGTCAACACATTAAGTATTTATTACCCCGCCTTTACACCTTCTGTGTTGACCAACATATAAATAGGTCACAGAACAACTTTGTCGACTACGCTCTTAACATTTTCGAGACCAAATCTTTGAGTCGACAAACCTTCATCTCTCTTCTCCTCAAATTTCTCGTCACCAATGGCGCCAAAATTGGAGAACAACATCAAAGAAGGCTATGAATTAGTTCGCGATGCTTTTGAGAGTGCTGCGACTGAGATCTGTGATGTGATAACCCTAATCAAATAAAGTGGTTTGGAATATCTAATTTTAGAACCTACTAAGATCTGGAAGAAGGAGGTTCTTGAATTCTATACAGCAGCAACCCTGGATTCAACTGGATTGAAGATTAATTCATCAATTCAAGGAAGCAAGGTGAAACTTACACAGAAGCATCTGAGGAAGACACTACAGTTGCCCGGGACTCAGGAAGATGATGCAGTCACATCTTCAATGACAAAAGAAGCTCTTTAATGGTGTAGACTGGTTCCCACCACTAAGATTGTATCATCAATGCAGAGGAAGGGGATGAACTCCCAAGGAAAGTTTCTTTTAGAGATTATGGGAAAAGTAATTCTATACAAACCAGGAGGATATGATAGGATCTCATCCTATATGTTCAGCTTAATGACCAGAGTTATTTTTAGAGTAAAAACTAGCTGGTCTGCTGTGACCTTTGAAAAGATCAAGGAAAGTTTGAAGAAACCTAATCTAGGAAGAATACTGAGTCTGTATCTGGCAATGAATATTCTTGAAGTGATGAACCACACAACAGGATCTAGGATAAAAAACATGAGAAAGATGGATATAAAAATACTATCCAGGTGGGAAAGAGTTCTGACAAAGGATGGTTCTATACCATAGAAATAACCACAACTGAAAAAGAAAAAGACAACCCCCAGGGTAGCTGAATCTTCTAATGATTTAGATGAAGAAGTGGTCTTCAGATCAGAAGAGGAAAGACCAGAAACTGCTATAACATCACCTGCTCTTGAGACTGCTGATGATAGTCAAATGTAGAGGGAGCAGATGGATCACTTTCAGGGGGATATGATGCAGCAATTCCAGTGGGAGCCTCTACAAGTTCTAGTTACCCATGCTCCATCACCTTCAAAGGATACGCATGAGACTGAGCAAGCTGAACTAGTAACTGACACAATCACTGAGACAATACTTGAGGTAATAAATGATATAAATCATGTTGGTAAAAATACTGAGTCTGATAAACTATTTGTGCTACCTGATGTTGAACAGACTACTCAATTTTATGTCCAAGCACAGAATGTTGCAATGGATGACATCTCTACATGTGATGTCCCTCCATCTACTGCACAGGAGAAAGATATTCCTCCAACTCAAATACAACAAGAATTCACTCTTGAGGAATTGTTTCCTGACTTACAAGAAGTAAGGAATGAGGAAGAGGTGCCAAGGACTGAGGGGGAGGAGCCAGGGACTGAGGGGGAGTTGGCAAGGACTGACTAGGAGCTGCCCTCTAGTCCAAAGGACACGGTGAACATTGAAAGTTCTTCTGAATCTGATGATGGAGAAGCACTAAGAGAAAAGAAGAGAAAACTGATGGTTTACCGGAAGAAAAGCTCAGGCTATAAGAAAGCTTTACAGACTGCCTCACAACCCTCACCTCCAGCAGTTGACTTCAGTTCACTGTTGGTTGCTCTGCAAGTTAAAATGGATGAGCAAAGACAAGCTCTTCAAAAATATGTGGATGAAAGCTATAAGGAACTTCAGTTTACTTTGGCTCAAGATATAACATCAATCAGATTTGAAGTAAACCAGAATAAGAAAGAGATGACAAACTGCTTCCATAAAGGAGGTAATGCTGTAGTTTATCTGGCCAAGCAGCAACAAGTGGACAGGACTCAAATTGATGACATAGTAGTTAAGCAAGGATATGTTCTGGAAAATCAGCTCAGGATGAATGATAAACTTACTGAATCACATAATGTGATTATTACTGAGTTAAAGTATACTGCAACTGCATTAACTGAGGAAAGGGCTAAAGAGAAGTCAGAGTTTGATAAGAAACTTCAAGAAGATTTTGCCACTTTCCAATCTGCCATTCAAGCCTATCAAAAGATCATATCTGCTCAGCTACAGAAGTTTAAAGCTTATTATACAGAAGGCACCAACTACTTAGCTGATCAAATCAGATTTCAGAAAGATGATCTCAGGAATCCTGTTGAGAGAGAAGTCATAAAGGGGGATAGGTTGTTAGTCACTGCAGGCTCTGATCATGCCAAATGGATAACTAATTCTATCAGAGCCACTCTTGGATATCCTCCCTTGTGTGATGATGATAATACAGTTGTGTCAGGCATTCAAGCTGCAGGAATTGAAGATGGTCAGCAGGAGGTAGCTCAAATCATATACCCCCTTCTCACTTTGAGGGAATTCAACAACTGGTTCACCAGATGTATAGCCCTCCAGAGGCTACTAAGAATGTTATAATTGAGAAAGTGGAAATGTCAGAGGCAGCATTGAATAAAGAGCAAGAAGCTCAATTCTCAAAGAAAAGGTTTAGAGTGCAGGCTGAACTGAAGCCTAATTTTGAAAGATGGAGTCCCACCTCCAGAAATATAATACTCACTGTCTGACAAGATGTCAAAGATAAAATGCATGATAGAGGCAAGTGGTATTCTGATCTGAGTGGAGCAAATATCTGCAGAGACAAGATGTTATACATCAGTTCAGAAGGGATCACAAGGCTGGAAAAATACCTGCTACAACTGTGGAGCCCAGTAAATACTTTCTCAAGCCTTATCACTATTTTGAAAGGCAAAAAGTTAAGGCTGAAGAACTTAAGAAGAAGGATCTCAAAGACAAGAAGCCAACTAAAGATACTGAAGCTCCAGTACAAGCAAGGGTCCAGTCTGGCAAAGGCATAGTGATCAAGGAGTCTGATCAGCCTTAGGATAGATTGACTAGATTTTAGAACATTGTAATCTTCAGTTTTAAAATATATGTAATCTGTTGTTAACAGACTTTTTTTTGAAGTTTAAACAAAACAATGATTCATGCTTATTTTGTTTCTATCATATTCTGTGATGATATAATATACTTGTTTTGTTTATATGTTACCCTGTCATTGAATGCTTTTATACATCATATTGTTTATTTTATTATAAGTGATGTATATCATTGACTAAGGGTTATGACTTCTCCAAATAGGGGGAGATTGTTGGGTACATTGGAAAATGTGTACCAGATTTGGAGAAGCCTCACCTAACTCAATGATATGCATCAAGTTGTATTTGATGTTGTGTTGAGTTATCATGTGCAGGTTAAGTAAATGGAAGAAAATTTTCTAAGTACAAGTGTCGACACTTGGGAATGGCTGTGTCGACACCAAGGGCTAGATTGTGTCGACACCCAGAATTTATGTCGACACATAAAAAATCTGTCGATAATGCTATGTCGACACCAAGGGCCAGATTGTGTCGACACCCAGAATTTGTGTAGACACACAGAGAAGCTGTCGACACATTCCAGAATTCTGTCGACAAAGACTGTGTTGACACACAGAACTTGTGTCGACACACACCAGAATTCTATCGACACCAACTTTGTCAAGACAAGGAGTGATTGTGTCGACACACAGGACTTGTGTCGACATATTCCACAGAAGCTGTGTCGAGAAGTAAAAGTGAAGCTATGTCGACATCATCAAGACTTGTGTCGACACATGGACTATGTGTGTCGACACATGTGAAGTATTCACTCGACATTCTCTACTGTCGAGTCAAAGTCCAATGAAGGTTATAGTAATACAACTGGAGACTTGACAGCTGTCATTACTGACATTGCTGTCACATCTGTCAGAGGTGTCAGAAGACCATTTGGAACCGGAACAGCCGGTAACTATGGATGAAGCCTATATATAGATATGCTCTCTCAACAATTGGGATTATTATCGATTGTGAAGAAGTGATCGTGAACACGATCAGTGAATGAAGAATAATCTCTGAAGGATTGAGGATCCATAAGAAGATAAAGAAGAAGAAGTCAACAGATTGTAGAGAGAGAAAAACAAGAAGGAGAGAAGTCCTCATCTAGTGAAGGCAGATCCTGAACAGTCTGCCAGAAGAATTCAGATCAATTATGAAGAAGAATTCAGATTAATTTCTGAATAAGAAGGAAGCTGATTGAAGATCAACTCCAACACCAGGAAGATCAACCTTATTTTGTTCTAATTCAAGAAGCTTTGAAGAAGCTAAGATAGGTTGATCCTTAAGTAATCAGTTCTATCAAGAACTGATCAAGAAGCCTTCAACCAATTCTCTCTCCATCTGGTTGAAGATATTATTATTTTTTCATCAATAACTTTTGTAGGATCTGTAATAGATCTGAGTGTAGGAGATTTATTTCTCTGAGTTGTAAGCCTAAATTATAAAGGCTGAGGTAGGGCTGAGTGCCTGAGGTAGGGGAATCTGTTCCCTGAGATGTAGGCCTGTGAAAGAGGCTGAGGTAGGGCTTTTGCCTGAGTTGTAGGAGTGGGGTTTCACTCTGAGTTGTAGGCCTGTGAAAGAGGCTGAGGTAGGGCTTGTGCCCGAGTTGTAGGAGTGTGGATTCACTTTGAGTTGTAGGAACCATTTTTGGTTCTGAGCTGTAAGATCTGCGAATCTGAGAGGAAAGAAGGAAGTTACGCCGAATCTAGTACACTACTAGATAGGCGAAGGGAGAAAGTGGATGTACCCATCATTTGGGGAACCACTATAAATCTGGTGTGCAATCTGTGGAATGTTGTGTGTAAGTGAATGTTGTGTTGTGATATCTGCGGAATAAATTACTAAACTAGATAGATTTGTCTGCCTAAGTTAGAAAAAGAATTGAACCTATTCACCCCCCCCCCCTCTAGGTGTTTGGGACATCTTGAAACCAATTCTTTCAGATACCTTGCTGGGCGAGGATTTGTTTTGTGGTGAGGAGAGTGAGGACCAGTGCACCTCCTCTTCTTACTTCCTTTTTCCTCTGCCTGCGAGGAGCAGGTATGATTATTCAGGTATAGGGGTAACTGCTCTATCAGCGTATCGATACCCATTACCGCAACAGATATTGGAACAGTTACCTGTGTATTTTTTATTTCATAGGCCCATTAGCTAGAACCTTTTCCTTAGCTGAATAAGTAGTGATGGGATGATAGTAACCCCAGTACTTATCTTTCATTTTCTGCATTTTTATTTTTATGTCTATCTTCATTTAGTATTTCTTTGTATCTTGTATATTTTTCTTTTGTTTTTTTCGGAGCTCACCCCTGCAGGTATTCATGTCAAACGCGTATTGACGGGGTTATGATTTTTCGTATGGCGGAGCTGCTTCTATTTTACACGAGTCTTCTGGTATGCTCACTGGCTGAGCAATTGGGTAACCTCTTCCCTTTTCTCTATTTGATTTAAATTTCCATATCATAAACTGTGTAGCTTAGTTTAAGTCTGGGGGAGAGTTAGTATTTGTTACCTTTTGCACGCTCATATTTCATTTTTATACTCAAAGCTTTTATTGTTTTTTTTATTAGTTCATCGCATCGCACACCACTGCACCCACATGAGCGCATGCTTAGCTGTTAGCGTGCTGCGATTTAAACTCATTTATTTTGTATGATTTGGGAAAATTTTTGTGCTGGCATAGGATTGTCAGACGGAGTAAAATGTTGACCTTGCTGTGCTCCTAGTCAAGTGCTCTCGTCTCGTCTAAAAATTGGAGTAGATTTAATTTTTTTGTATGCTTATAGTTTTATATTTTCTATTTGCGTAAAGAATTTTTATTCTACTCAAAAATTGGTGAATCTGGTGTGAATCAAACGATAGCATAGGGATGTATGTAGACGGCCGTTAGGTTCGTATTGCTCGAGTCAAGAGGAAGGATAGTCTTTCACGTTGGCTAAGAACTTGCCCCAAGCTTTCTTGAAGCATGGGTATAGGTTAGTTCAATCGCATGAGCATGATGTAGGCCATCATTTTGGCCCGATTGAGCTTTGTACCATTCCTAACGTCTTATCCTCGCTAACCCCGTTGTGCCTACCCTCCTTTTGATTCAGCTCCACCATTATTTCACCAAAGCCTCATAGCTGATCCTAGTCGCACACCCAAGTCGAGCTTTAGTGTTTTACATTTTCATTTTGGGGTGTTGATGCGGTGGTATTCGTTGTAAATTTATGGATGTGCTCCCGAGTTTATATCTGCTGAAATTGTGGAAATAAAAAGAAGATAAAAAGAAAACAATATGTTGTAAAAAAAAGAAAAGTGAAAAGAAAAGTTTAATTGAAAATTCTATTTGAAAAGATATTGTATTTGGAGTAGGCGGTGCACACACCCATATGTTAAAAGTTAAGTCTGGGGGTGTGGTGTACCCACATGTATTTTGGTTAGCGGATAGATTCATTTTATGCTAGCTCATTTGGGTTTGGTGTGTAGCCATTCTTATTTATCTTTGTTTTCCTCACTGAAACCCAAGACCCATGATTATCCTAAAGTCCTACTGATTCGTGTGTGAACCAAACCAGTGTCGTGGAGAGAGTGCGAAAGGGCAAGCATATGGTCACCGACATTGGTGGATTCCTTTGGAGGTTATCCCGAGCCCCGATCTTTGGCAATGCTCGCCTAGCGATTAGTCTACTTTCTCCCTACGCGGGACCAGATGATTCACCGTGATTCCATTTTTGAGTAGTAATAAAATGTTGATACGCATTGTGAAAAGTATAAACCATTTTATATACTTATAAATTTCTTCTATTATATTTTTACGCGTGCGAGCATGCGACTTCGCATGGTACTCCATTTCACAATATCTATGTTAGCTAAATCATTTTCCCTATTTGCATAGATTTTGTTTGCTCAGGACGTGCAAATAGGTAAGTCTTGGGGTGTGATGAGTCCTATTTATATAGTGATTTTCGGACTCATCTGGGCTTATTTTCTTGCATGTGCACTAGTTTTTCAACAGGAAAAGTTATATTTTTGTCTAGGGCTTCACTTCACCGTGCATTGTTTTGGGCCCGTGGGTGTGCAATTGTGCATTCTTTTGTTGGGTGTAACCACCTGGTGCTCCCCGTAGCTCTTTCTGTTTAGTTTTGTGTGCATTTTGGTGCTGGAAAATTGTGCTCCAGCCTGCTTTTATTGTTTTGCAGGTATCGGGATGTCACGAATTCCATTTCCAGTTTCTGTGTAAAACGCACGGTCGTGCGCATTTCTTCGCGCACGATTACAGTCCATTCTAGCATTTTACACAGCTTTCTCGGGGCATCTGTTTCTACCTGTGCGATTTGTTCCCACACGGTTTCGGCCAAACCGTGCGGGAAGGAATCGCACGGCCTGCACCTTTTGCCAAGCTTTCCAGTGATCTGTGGTTAATCGTACGTTTCCTTCATGCACGTGCAACAGCGCCCGTGCGCGAGTAAAATGCACGGTTCCACTGTTTTCTTCTGCATTCCTGCGCTCTGTGTTTACCCGTGCGATTTCCTTCACGCACGGGCGGAATCGCCCGTGCGTGAGTAAAATGCACGTGTCAACAGATCTTCTTCCGCGATCCATATCTGAAAGTTAATAATGCACGGTTAGCGCACGGTCGTGCAAGGGACCGTGCGTGTCCATTTTTCTGATCTTTTTCTATTTAAGCGCAGTTTTTCAGCCATTGTTGAGGGGGATCCGTATTTTGGACATTCCAGCTATCTTTTAGGGCAAAGTTCCACTCTTCCACCTCTGACATTCATCTTCCACCAAGGGAAGAAGCTTAGGCCATGCTCGCAAATCCTATACCTTTCTTGTGCTTGCTCTCGGCCTTGTCCTTCATCTTCTAAGCTCCATTTCATGGTTTGATGCCATAGCCAACATGCAAAGGAAAGCTTGCAACTTTCTTCCGGATCGTGACACGAAGAAGACGGGTTCATTTTGCATTAGTGACAGCCTCCTCTACCCCGGACATACTTGAGGACGGATCTTGGACGCTGATTGACAACCCGACGATTCCTTCCGCGACCCCTCGACGAACCTTCGGATTCGGTCGATCTCTTGCCTTGTTCTTCCTTTATTGGTGTATATGTGGTGTTAAATATTTCTATATAGATGATTTGCACTTTGGTTGTATATGTTATGTGTTTCATGTCTATGTGATTCATATTTCATTTTACTGCTTAAGTTGCTTGAGTTGGTCCTATTTGTCCATCCATCAGTTCTTGCCGTTCTAGTAATTGATGGAACCGTGCGTAGCGAAGAGGTGCTTACGACCCTGAAATTCTGATTCTTACGCTTGCCTACTCGTCCATCCGCCCAGCGATTCGGTGAATAGCGGCCCGTGTAGTCTTCCATCCCGCCTGGCGAAGCATCGCATAGCGGCATTGCATAGGAGTAGATGTTAGTGTTTTTCTTTAGTTTTATCACAACCACGAAAACCCCCCTTAGTTAATACCGACCAAAGGACTTCAATCTCAAGTCCTCCTCGATATTAACTACCCCCTTACTATGTTCCTTGAAGAGATCGATACTTGGGAAAGACGCCCATTTTATATTACTTGTGCGACCGGTACACTTGCGGTTCAATGCATCAACCGCACGGTCTGGGCGGTCTCAGCGGTCTGACCGCCCAGGCCGCGCCTTGTTCCCTTGGTCGGCAGGGGCTGCGGACTGCTTCTTCAGTGCGTCCCTGCAGGCTGCCTACCTTATTTGCTTAACCACAGCTTTTCTCAACAGGTGCCCCCTTTGACGGACTCGGATACCTATCCGCCCAAGCTGGCAACAAGCCGCTACTTAGCATACTCCAGACAGGTGACGTCCAATGTTGGCGGACTAAAATGCATATCCGCCCTGGCCGGCGACAAGACGCTACTTAGCATACTCCAGACTGGTGACGTCTAATGTTGGCGGACTCAAATGTCTATCCGCCCAGCCCGCTCAAACCGCCAAACAAAGTTGACGACCTGCCCCCAGTCCTCCATCCAGCCGCCTCAGCCTCCACCCCGCCAACACGCACGGCCTGCCTCGTCAGTCCGGCAGGTTGCTCAACCCTTATCACACAACAGCATGGGCAGCCAGCTTCTTCAGTCCGCCTAAGGAGCAGGGACATTCAAGCTCTCCGGCTACCTGCAGAGACCAGCAACAACATCCAGTTCACCGCAATCTGGGCCGACTCGATGAGCAGTCAATCGTTTCAGTCTGCCTACGTTGATGAACCCAACTCCAGCTCCTCAGCAACAACAGGCCTCATCTTCCACAGACTCAGCGGACTCGCTATGCATCCCGCCATTCCTAAGCCTCCACCTGCTTCTCCAGCAGGCGGACAACCTCCTCAGCCCACATAGTTTGGCACGGGCTCGAATAGTAGTGGCGGATTCCTCCTAGTCCGCCAGGAAGCAGAACCTCCAGAAGGCAGTCCCACACTGCATAGCCTAATGCAGACTCTGCAGACTCAGCAGGCACTCCTAGTCTTGCACCCTTAGCGCTTGCCCAGTTTAGTAGCGGCGGACTCCGCGGATTTCCCTAGCAGTCTGCCACTTAGCCTCCAGCATCCGCCTCCCACGCAGCAGGCGGTCAATCTCAGCTCAGCAGTAGCGGACTCCACAGACTCTCCTCGCAGTCCGCCACTCAGTCTCCCAGTTCGCCATCAGCAGCACCAGCTCCAGAAGCAAGTTCCAGTCCGTACGGCTTGTGGCGGACTCGGCGGACTCCAAATCCTCTTCTCTCTCAAGTTACCGTCTCACCGGGGGTAATGTCACCGCAAGCCGTTACCTCCTCGGGCATATAAATAGACCCCGATACCTCTCATTTGAGGGAGGTCTCAACATCGCCAAGGTGCTCACGCTCGAAGACAGCCCACATCAAGCTCAAGCCAGCAACCCCTGCGGACTCCTTTTCCCAGTCCGCACCTTCTGGTCTCTTAGCCGTGCGGGGCCTGCCGGCCTCAGTTCCCAGTCCGCGCGGTCTCCATTTTTCCCTTAACCGCGCGTCCTGCCGATCTGGCTCCTCAGTCCGCGCGATATTTTCTAGCACTCCTTCCTTAGCCGCCAGCATCCCCTTTATACCCTTTATTGCTTTCTCTTATAAAGATGTATTAGCAAGCTGTAACTCTCAATCTTAGTCAACGGAAAGCCCGTCTCAAGAGTGTCATTTAAGCAGCGGCGGGTGAAGTCTGCTGTTGCCGCTGCTAGCAGCCCCCCTCTCTTCCTCTCAGCTTAGCCTAACTCTCTCGGCATCAACCTGCAAGCACAACCGTCATAACAACCATCTGCTAGATAGCTCCTGATCAACCTCCTCCGCTGCTCTCAGCAAACCTCTCCTATATCCCCGCAACCCCTCGAACAAGCATTTGCTCCACTCTCGAACACTCAGAAGCTTCCTCTTCCCTGCAACCTTCATCCTCCACTTCTCCTTGCCCGTGAGATCGAACACTCCCTCCGTGTTAACTAGGCGGTGCCATTTTCGCGCATCAACAATTAACACGCGGCCTTTAGATCGGAAGTCAAACGGTAAACAACAACAATTAACCATGTCAGATCATAATTCAGCCGAGAACCTTGCTCAATCAAGTCCTAGAGATGATCCTCTCTAGGAGGCCTTCGAGCAATCGCGTCGTGAGAATGCTCAGCAGTTCAAATCCATCAACCAAATTCTTGCTGCAATCACCCAGCAGTTGCAGACTCAACCTGCAGCATCTCCAACTGCTCCAGTTGCTCCGATCAATCCAGCATCAACATTAGAGCTTCAACAAGCTTATCCTCCAGCTTCCCGCCGGTCTATCATCCTTACAAAGCAACCTTCCCGCAAGGGCCTGCAACCCCTCTGCAACCTCAAGATGAAGAGTTTGTTGTTCGCCAAAACTTCTTCAGGGAAGCAGGCCGGGGAAGTCCTTCAAGATTCCTCAACTTTCAGGGAAGTCATCCTTACCCTCCAGCTCCTGCCTTTGCTCCTGCAGCAACTTTTCCCTTTTATCCTCCTACTCCTTTTACAGCTTCAGCTTATGCTCCCTCTTATCCTTATACTGTAGGAGAGCAGGAAGAGTCTTCGCCATTTGTAGAGAATGTTCGTCATGAACCAACTCCAGCTAACTTCAGAGAGCGTCGGCTACCGATCTACACTGGAGAGACTGATCCAGTGAAGCATCTGCAAGCCTTTGAATCAGCCATTGCTCTCAAAACTCTTTCAGATGGAACTAAGTGCAAGCTCCTTATCACAACCTTTGATGGACAAGTGAGGGACTGGTTCTACGGTCTTCGCCCTCACTCCATTACCTCCTTTGCTGATCTACGAAGGGAGTTCTTGCTCAGATTCTCTACCTCAACCAAGAGAAAGGGCAGTCCTGAAGCCCTCTTTGAGATCAAGTAGCGTGGGAATCAAACTTGGTCTCAGTTCGTTGATCGATTCCAAAGAGAAATCTTGGACATCGAGATTGTTAGCCAAGAAATGTACCAAATGGCTCTTATCCACGGTCTCCGTGAAGGGGCGCTCAAATTTGAAGCCAATGTCCGAGCACCCAAAACGTACCAAGAGTTGATTGCTATAGACAACTCATATATCCGAGGCAAAAAGAGCAACCCAGCCTTCGTCTCCAAGCTTATATCAGACAAAGATCCTTCTCACAAGCAGCCTCCGAGGTCTCCTCACAATGATTTCCCAACTCACTCAAGGAAGGTGAGGAAGTTTCAGCGCCATGGATATCCCTTCCAAGACAATGATCGTACTCGAGATCCATTACTACCACCAGCCCCATCTTCGCAAACAGTTGCAGTTTACCAACAGCAACACGAGGACTTGCATGAGTCCGAACTCGACATGTCCATGCTACAAGTAAGCCAAGTCATGAAGGATAGGGCAAGCCATAAAAGGCCTTATCGACCAGCTGATCAAAGATCTAGAGACTCTAATCCATATTGCGAATTCCACAAAGAGTCCAACCACCTGACAGAGAACTGTCGAGCACCACGCCAACTGATGCAAAGGATGCTCCGGCAGGGTAATATGCGTGACCTGTTTCCCAAGGAAAATCGCCCTGATCCAGCAACCTCAAAGGGCAAAGAAGTGACAGACATTCCTTGCAGCTCAAGAGGGGTGAGCCTAGTCGAAGATCACCCTCTCCTCGTTGTCAACAATCCTGTTGAATGCTTTGATGCCGATGACGAGGGCGTTCTTGGAAGACTATTCTAAGCCGGCAAAGGACTTCATAGTCCTTCAAATTTTTCACAACCATTATCGGTTACTCCTACTCTTACTTTTCAAACACTCTCTTTACAAAATGCTTCTAAGTGTTCATTCTTGCTTTTCAATAAAGCTTTTATAAGGGATCTCATACTGACGCAGTTCCCTTCTTGTAATTCTTCATCCTCCATTTTTTCTCCTCTCTGCCAAAGAGATCACTACACCAATGAGATATCGCCGATGCTTGCTATAGGACCCCTCGAGATTGGATTTCGGCGTAAGGCCACAATGACCACACATCGCGAGGAGTTTTAGCATGTGTGTAGTGGGGGCTATCCAACTCTCATGCGGAGGAATACGAGACTTTGGATCCTAGCTGGCATGTGTCACAGAGTGTGTGCTAGGGAAGCCTCATGTGTTAGCTCTGTTGTGTTTCGCAAAGGATCATTGCATGACAAGCAATGGAGATCAAGCACAGCCTTGCCTCTTCGATCATCTCACAACTGTGATGGCCGAATGCTTTATGGTTCTCTCGATCCGTGCTTTCGCGGGGCCCATAACTCCACTGATATTTCCACAGATAAGCAATAGGCCACTTGGCGGAACTAGTCTCATTGATCAGTGATGCTGTAACCTGAGGCATGAGAGCAGTGCCTCTAGCGATCATTCTCAGGATTTCCTGTGCTTTTCTCTTTTGTGCCCCTTTAAAGGGTGCGCGGCTAGCCCGCTCTTAGTAGGACTATACTTGTGATGACCTCCCTCAGGCAAGCGATGCATAAGGCCCACGAGTGATCTCCTATGGCAGCATCCGGTCTTTCTTGGTCATCTCCGAGTATAGACCTCCTTTTTATCAACTGCCTTTTTCACAGGTGAACGGGTTAATCTGAAGTAACAAAAGGATTTGTAGCATTCATTTTGCTTATGCTCATCTTATATGCAATGCTTGCTCAAAGCTCTATCAGATGATGACTTACAAGCTCTCTACTTATATAAGCTCTTCATTGCTCTTATTAAACGCTAATGACGTCAATCATTGATTGAGGATTCTAACTCTCCCTGATCATCAAGCCATACTATTGGAGTCTACTTTAGATTGGCAGAATGCATCAAGCTCTTTCTCTGCTAATGTGTTCATATCCATCCTATCATATCAACAGTCAATGCTCGACTTATTGATCTGGACTTCATGCTAAGATATCTCTAATCTAGGAAGAGGATCACTACTCTGGTTTGATCTCCATTCAGTTACTAGCAGAGATCATCAGGCATTTCCTTTGCTATTTGATCATATCCACCTTATCTCATCAATAGTTAGCATACGCAAGTTCCGTTAAGGTACTTGCAGTTTAGTTCACTATATTATGTCTGCTGCTCACTATTCTCTTTGCAGTGATTAACAGGCATCTGCAAGCCCCATTCAGGTACTTGCAGTTTAGTTCAGTATATTATGTCTGCTGCTCACTCTTCTCTTTGTAGTGATTAGCAGGCACCTGTAAGCCCCATTCAAGTACTTGCAGCCTAGCTCACTATATTATGTCTGCTGCTCACTCTTCTCTTTGCAGTGATTGACAGGCACCTGTAAGCCCCATTCAGGTACTTGTAGCTTAGCTCACTATATTATATCTGCTGCTCACTCTTCTCTTTGTTGTGATTAGCAGGCACCTGCAAGCCCTATTCAGGTACTTGTTGTTTAGTTCACTATATTATGTCTGCTTCTCACTCTTCTCTTTGCAGTGATTAGCAGACACCTGTAAGCCCCATTCAGGTACTTGCAGCTTAGCTCACTATATATTGTGTGCTGCTCACTCTTCTCTTTGCAGTGATTGGAAGGAACCTGCAAGCCCCATTTAGGTACTTGCAGCTTAGCTCATTATATTATGTCTGCTGCTCACTCTTCTCTTTGTAGTGATTGGCAGGCACCTGCAAGCCCAATTCAGGTACTTGCAGCTTAGCTCATTATATTATGTCTGCTGCTCACTCTTCTCTTTGCAAAGATTGGCAGGCACCTGCAAGCCCCATTCAGGTACTTGCAGCTTGGCTCATTATATTTTGTCTGCTGCTCACTCTTCTCTTTGCAGTGAATAGCCGACACCTGCAAGTCATATCCAGGTACTTGCAGCGTAATTTTTTCATCTATGTCTGTCCCTAACTCTCATCTTGCAGAGTTCAACAGATGCTTGTAAACTTCTTCACAGGTACTTGCAAGCTTCTTTCACATACCATGTCCGCTTCTAACTCTTTTCTTGCAGAGATCAGCAGACACTTGCAAGTTTCTTTACAGGTAGTTGCAAGCTACTTTCATATACCATATTTGCTTCTAACTATTCTTTTGCAGATACCTGCAAGTTGCCTTCAGGTATTTGCGGCTTTTTCTTTACTCCCATATTTGCTTCTAACTTCTCTTTTGTAGAAACCAGCAAAGACTTGCAAGTTCCTTTCAGGTACTTGCAACTCGTTTTTCTTTCTTGTATACTCCTCACTCTTATTTTTGCAGAAGATAACAGGTACTTGCAAGCCCCCTTCAGGTACATGCAAGTTATTATGTTTCTATGTTTTCCTCTCACCTCCATCTTCCAGAACTTAGTAGAAGACACATCTTATTCGTTTTGTAAAGGAAAAGGACAGGCATTGGCAACCTCCTAAGGAGAGGCATCGGGTTTTATCTCTCCTTGCCCCCTTCTTCTCCTTTGGGGTGGATCACGATTTTCGTGGGTCTCCTACTTTTTCGAAGTTCTATTCGGAACTTAAAAAAGTGCGGGGATTATGTTAAC
This sequence comes from Platanthera guangdongensis, assembly GCA_039583875.1. Classification (NCBI taxonomy): domain Eukaryota; kingdom Viridiplantae; phylum Streptophyta; class Magnoliopsida; order Asparagales; family Orchidaceae; genus Platanthera; species Platanthera guangdongensis. The sequence goes on along the minus strand of CM077155.1, from coordinate 85,907,544 downwards.
CCCGAAATCAACAATCCTTCCCAAGAAAGCCAGCTCGCTACTCATGGCTTACTCTGGGTTCCTCCTGGAGGTCGCGATGCCTTTATTTGGGCGGACATGCCTTTCTATCCGCTAAGACCGCACGGCTTGGGCGGTCTCAGCGGTCTGACCGCCCAGGCCGCGCCTTGTTCCCTTGGTCGGCAGGGGCTGCAGACTGCTTCTTCAGTCCGCCCCTGCAGGCCGCCTACCTTGTCAGCTTAACCGCAGCTTGTCTCAACAGGTGCCCCCTTTGCGGACTCGGATACCTATCCGCCCAGGCCGGCAACAAGCCGCTACTTAACATACTCCAGACAGGTGACGTCCAAAGTTGGCGGACTCAAATGCCTATCCGTCCAGGCCAGCGACAAGCCGCTACTTAGCATACTCCAGACAGGTGATGTCCAATGTTGGCAGACTCAAATGTCGACTCTATAAATTTAGATGTGAAGACAACTGTAAAATTCGACGCACCATTCTTGAGACACTATCATCAAATGCTAACACAAGCAAAAATCATCACAAAGATCCAAACACGCATCAAGACTCCAAAATGCTAGGATCACAATAAAACTGGACAAGTCCAAAGTCTCAAAACTTCATCCTTTATATCAAGGAAAACATTTAATCCAGTCAAAATCCCTAAATTCGGCCATACAGACCCAACAGACGCAAAAACACACAAATGGTGAGGCACCGTCAACAAAACCTAAAAAAAGGCCCCGATGTCATAAATATGATGACACCAAATCAAATAATAAAATTGGAAAATCGGGGGCGTTACAAAATCTAAACTCATCACACCTAAAATTGGGTTTCAGTCTAGCTGTGTATAGTTGGACGGAACCCATCCCGCACAAATGTCATTTCAACGCAACAACTTCGGACGCACTTTTAGCGAGCAATAATACTCCTTAGAAAACATGTAATCTTCTGTTGGAAAGGTCTGTCTGAGGGCTAGAACTTTACTGTTGAGCCCAAAACTTGAATCAAACATAATCATACATAAAATTGGTCTTTAAATATGCTGCGCACAATAAACAAATTTTGTTAAGCACTTTCTGCACGCATCGTAAAGACAGATGAACGACATTGGTTCATTTACTTCATCCAACCATCGCATAAGGCATGCCCAACTTCTCTCATCCCTTTCCCCCTCATTAGACCACTTATCTTCACAAAAGCAAGTCCGCCATCTTTGTAATGAAGAGACGAGATGATTAAATACATTCTCACCGTGATCGACACCCTAGAAAGAAAGTTCTAGCATGGTCCCTTCTTAGTAAAAACTCCATTAAACTCCCAAATCAAGCACTCTTGAGCCAATGTCTCTCCTATACTTTGGATCTAAAGATTTAACACTAAGAGAGAGGGTAGGAAGCTCCCATGGTTTCCAGCTATGGACCGAGTCCTTCTTCTTGGCGACATATCTGTGTTTGGCTTCCGAAAGTACAGTTCTGTTCATCATTCTTCAGGAAGAGGGGGAAGAAGTCGGCCGATGAAGAAATTCCTTTGGTATTTTTTTAGATTATCCAATATAAAGAATGGCTGGTGGTTTAGGGTTGAAAGTTTCCATTCCACATGTCACTTTTCCATTGAACTGTGTTCAAAATGACCTTTTTGAAAAGATCGGGGCAATTTTCGCGTCGTATGTATAGTTCCTGAGGTACTACAGTTCGCATTTTTCTTACATACCATGAATAGAGTCAACAGAGAAAAATTCCAAGTCCATTCATCGTGTATAATCGACGAATCGTCGAAATCACTCGACGAATCGTCAAGTGCATTGAGTCTATTACACGAGTAATTTCGATGAATTCATGAGTCCTCTCGACGAATCTCTCAATGGATTTTATCAAACCCTTTTGAAGAATTGTTGAGTCCTTTCGGCGAATCTCTTGACAAATTTCACAAGTCCTCTTAAGTTCACTCGATGAATTCATCGAGTCCTCTCAAGTTTACTCGACGAATTCATCGATTCACAAGTCCTCTCAGGTTCACTTGATGAATATCCCGTATTCACACAAGGCCTGATCTAACTACCGACCCGCGACCTTGGGTTCTCTCCCAATGTTTCCTACTAGCTCAAGTCACCATATTAACATCAAAACACATACGAGGGGTCTAGCTCAAAGTTGGATGTTACAATAGGAGTTGCTTGACTCTAAGCTATAGGGATGTTGTACCTGAGGTAGGAGATTGGAGATAGTCTTTGAGGAAGGGTTGAATGTAGTCTGAGTTGTAGGAGTTGTTGATCTCAGAGTTGTCAGATCCTGAGAGATCTGAGGTGTAAGCTTAAGGAGCTAAGTATAAAGGAGGAGTTAGCCGAATTTAGCACATTGCTAGATTGGTAAAAGGGGAAAGTGGATGTATCTATGATAGGGGAACCACTATAAATCATGCGTGTTATTTTTTTGATCTTGAAAACTAATTACTAACTTAAACACACACAAAGCTCAAAGTTGAAATGATCAAAAAGATTTAAAACAAACCTATCACCCCCCTTCTACATGTTTAACTACCCTTAGAAAAGACTTTCAAGTGTATCAGTGGGAGGTTGTTCAAAAAGGGCTTAACAGTCTGAACAAGATCTCCAAGGGTAGCAGAAGCATATCATCATGGATTTAGGTGAGAACCACAAGCAGTTTGCTTTATGAAACTTCCTATTTATAGGAAGGATAATTTTAGGATCTGGAAGGAAAAGGGTGAGGCTATTCATGGAAGCCTCAGATCCAAGGATATACATTACAGTTCAAGAGGGACCTTTCATTCCCATGAAGGTTTCTGCTATAGATGCCGACATCCAGACTCCGAAGAAATATACAAAGAGGTCTAAAGATGAAGTGATTCTGGCCATCATGGACAAGAGGACCCATCATATTATTGTGAGTGCAATAGATGATTCTACATTCCCAAACTTGGACCACCACAGAACTTCCAAGGAGACGTGGGATTCTTTGATTGTTTATATAGAATGGATAGAGGAAGTGAGGGATGACAGAAAATCCTTCCTTAACCAACAATATAAGGCATTCAAGAAAAGCAAGGAGGAATCTATAGCTGAGTGTTATGTTAAGTTCTTCAAAATTATGAATAGTCTGATCAATTATGGTAGACAATTCACCAACTATGAGCTGAATGAAAAGTTCTTAAGAACTCTCAACAAAGAATTGGATATCAAGATCTTTGTCATCAGGGAAGTTGACACTTGGATAATATACTTCCCTAAAATCTTTTTGGGATGTTGTTTTCTTATGAGCTACAGCTAAACTCTAGAAGTGCTGAAGAGTATGTTGTCAGGTACCTCAACAGAGAGAAGACTGTGGCCTTCAAAGCTGAAGCCTCAAGAAGAAGCAAGGAGAAGATTCCTTCTCCTCCAATAAAGCACACTATGTCAGAAAGCTCAGTTCCCATCACATCAGTGGATGTGCTGTCAGATAGAGAACTTACCTTGTTCTCCAAATAGTTCAAGAAGATGCTAAGCTGGAGGAGGCAGTGGAAGAACAAGGGCTCTTCTAGCTCTAGCTCCAGAAATAAATATGCCAACTAGGAGAAGTCAATAAAAGACCCCTCTAGGGAAAGGTATGATTCTAAACAGAAGAAACAAATTAAGACTAATGTGGTTTGCTATTATTGCAACAGGTCTGGACATATCATTGCTGACTGTCCAGTTAAGGGGAAGGAGAAAAAGAAGTCTGATGACAAAAAGCATCAAAAGGTCAAGAAGGTTGACAAAAGCTAGTTGGCCAAGAAGAAGTCTTGTTTGTCAGACAGTGATTCTGACTCTTCAGAATCAGAAGAAGAGTCCCATATTGGTCTTATTTGTATTGAAGAGGAGGCTGATCTTCCTGTATCCATAATGGCATAAGTGTACCATTATCAGCTGAGGACAGTGACTGTGATGATGAGGAAGAGCTCAGCCTCATGGCCTTAATTGAAGATAAGCAGGACAATTCTATTCTTGATAAGGTACTCTCTCTTCCCAACTCTCCTTCTATTTATGAGACTAGCTCAGAATTTGAGGCATCCACTTCATCCAGTGAGGATGATGGATCAGAGTCTGATGAGTATGTCAATCAATTGATTGACAAATATGGCGCTATCTTAGAAGCACTGAAGAAGAGAAAAAATCTTGTCAGGAGACAAGCTGAAGAGATTGCTTCTCTACAATAAGTTAATCCCTTGTAGTCTGAGTCAGCTTCTCTGCTAGACCAGATGATGAGGGAAGTTAATCTGCTGAAGACAATCTCTATTATCTGAATATGTACCATTAGTTAGAAGAACAAGATCATTAAGGATCTTGAAGAGAATTTCCTCAAAGAGAGGATGCTAGTTACCAAGTTTTCCAATCCGAAGATAGTGCTTCCACTGATTGACTCTTTCACCTCTCAAAAAAAAATAAGAGGGGATTGGGGTTTAAGTGGAATAATAGAGCTGCCCATTCAAAAAGGAAAGTCAAGGCTCCAGTTGTGCCTCAGACCACCTTTTAGAAGGTTATTCTCCCATCTAACGGGTATGACTATGACAACATATAAGATCACTTGAAGAATGGAAGTTCTTCTTGTAAGATTATAAGTGTACCTTATAATAGAAGAATGGGCATGGGGTTGAGTGCACTGAATGCTCCACAAGAAGAAATCCAAATGGCTCACCATGGATCATTTGTGTTTGGTGCTCCATCACCCACTCTCATGGGTAACGCAGTGGTCATCCCCTAAGTTCCTTTTACAAAGAGTAAGGCTATGAGCAAGACTGCAAGCAAGCCACAATTGGCTATTTCTAATGTCATCAACACCATGTCAATTTCAAAGAAGACATCTATTGCTGTAAATTAGAATAAACAAAGTGTACCTGCTGGCAGGCTAACTGAAGTTATTAGTTGTCTTACCTAAATCACCTAGTTGGGGGTGAATAGGTGAGTTGAACGCTATTTGTGGAATAAAAAAATTTAGCGATCTAAGCAAGAAAAATAACAACCAAGCAATCACAAAGTACACAGATATTTATAGTGGTTCCCAAACCTTGGGTACATCCAATTTCCACTCACCGATCTAGCAAAGCACTAGACTCGGCTACTCCACTATCTCAGATTGAAACCAATCCTACACCTCAGAACAATGTTCCTACAACTCAATCCACAACACGGATCTACACTCGGAAGAGGAAAACTTCTTACAACTCGTAGAACAACGCTCCTACACTCGGAGAATAATCTCCTACAAGAATAAATTGAAATCAGAAATACAAACAGTATCTTTTCTCATATCTGCAAATTTTCTGCCTAGGTCTTCCTTCTTGAACTTTGCGGCACAGTCAGAAAACTTTTAAGAAGAACACGGCAAGATCCGATCTGAAAATTCTTGACACACAAGATTAGAGAGAAGATGAAGTGGTTGAAGAACAATCTCGATCTGCAAGTCGACTGGTCTGAATCTTCTTGAACGAAAGCCCTTGGTGATTTGCACGATGAGCGGCGGTGGCGGCTTCCGTTTAGGAAAGAGAAAAACCGATTTAGAATTCTTGGAGTATTTCTTTTTTAATGCTCTTCTTCTTAGGGTTAGTAGAAATGATAAGTCCTTATATAAGATCTCCCTAACGGTCATAATTATCATTAATGGCGGCGACGTGGACCAATCATGTCAAATCATTTGAAAATCGCGTTTGTAAGGACTTAGCGATTTTTTCTAGAAAAAATGATTGAATTACTCGAGTGAAAGAAGAACTACTCAAGTACTAAAATGAGTTCTCAATGGCAAAAAATCAGACTACTCGAAAAGAGGCTCTTCAGGAAATTTCAGAACAGTCCATTATCACTCGAGTGGAATGAGGGTTACTCGAGTGCTAGAAATGTTACTCGAGAGGTGGAGGTGAACTTCTCGAGAAGAAGACTTGGAGAAAATTCATGGAGATAAAACTGATTACTCGAGTACTGGAACTAGAAGTCTCGAGAAGTAGACAGGATTCTCGAGTACAAGAACTACACTACTCGAGTGGAGTAAATACTTCCCGAGTATTATCCTTTTGTCACTCGTGTCAAAGAGCTCATCTACTCGAGTGGTGAACTTGACTACTCAAGTAAAAATACTTAGAATATTTCAGAAGAAGAAAATCTGTCAACTCGAGAAAGAGAAGAAGTCTACTCGAGTAATGAACTTGGCCTCTCGAGAACAGATTCAAGTTTGTCAAGGACCATTTCCTTTACTCGAAATCCAGACTAGACTTACTCGAGTACATCTAAAGGTTCAACTCGAGTACTAGGATTCTACTCGAGTGAAACACTTAGAAAAATTTGTTTTATGAAGATTTTCCTTCCTTCAATGGAATCTGCAACATGTCTTTCTCCAACAATCCTAGTGCTTGAAAAATGAAGTGTATCACAATAGAGAGGCTACTCATCAGTCAACACCATGGATCACACAAAGAGGGATTACATTGTGTGGTCCTGTGTTTGGTGACCCGTTATAGACTGACATTGGTCTACACTTGGCAATTATGTCCTGCAAACACATAACTCAAACAATACATCAAATACAACTTAATTCATCTTAGTTCAAGGGTGACTTCACCAAATCTAGGTTATTGTGGATACAATACCCAACAATCTCCCCCTATTTTGTAGAAGTCAGGACCCTCTACACTAAGGTGAATTATATATATAAATAAAGAACTAGATATAAAACAGAGAAAATAGAATAGCATGCACAATGGTTATAAGCAAAGAGTAGATTAACAAAATTAAGGATTTATATAAATAGAAATGTCCAAAATTCATTTCTACACAATTTGAATCCACACTCTTAGAACTGTCTTCATTCTTAGGGTTGATGTTGTTGTTGTTGTTGTTGTTGTTTTTCCTTCTTTTCTTGTTGCCTTCTCAGATAGTTGTATAGCTTTGGGTAGTTTTTGGGAGGTTTTGGAGGTGCAGTAGGATTATTCCTTCCATGTTATCGATCATAGAGACTTCTTTTGGTCATAGATTTCTCATACAAGTCCCACTCTTGGGAGCTGTAATGATCATGTCTATTCTCATTAAAATACAAAACTAATTTGAGAGTATCAAGTATTAGTGCCTTTGAAGTAGGAATCCAAATCTCTGCAAATTCAGGATCTTTTCTTTTCTCTGCCTCTGGAACTAGAATGGATCTGCTGGCAGAAGCTCCATCACCATACTTACTTTTATTTGGAATATGAATCTCAGGAGGAGCTTGAAGAAGTATATCGGATGGATCAGATCCCCAAACCTGAGAATAAGTTTCTGGAGGAGGAGCTTTAGAGCCTTGAGGACTTGGAGAAAAGATAGGCTGAGGAACTGGAGTTGGAGCTAGAGGAGCTAGGGGATTCAGATGATGGGGAATTATATTAGCATATGCTTGAATGTCATGGAAAATCTAGTTGTGCATCCATACAGCTGTATCATAGGTGTGAAATTTTACACTGTGGATCTGATTCTGCACATCATCATGAATTTCCTTTAACTTTTCTTCCCAGAGAGTTTGCTTGGCAGCATATGAGGTTTCTAGATATTCTTTGACTAATGTCTCCCCCCTTTCTGACTTGTATAGTTAGTTCATTTATGGCAGCTTCTTTGAAAGTACCCACTTCTTCAAAGATTTTGAAAGTGTGTCCTTGGGCCAGTTTTTCTAACTGTATCTGATTATTAGCAAGAGTAATAGATTGGTCCATCAGTAGGTCAACAATGGTAATTGTGTGGTCCAGTGCTTTTCCACCTATCTTGAATAACTGTCTGAGCTCATCAGTATTGTGCTGAATTTTATCAAATCCTCTGCTCATTTCTTTTTCAAGAGCAGTAACTTTCTGTTGCACAACCTTCAAGGAGTCTTCAAAATATTTTCTCTGTTCTAGCAGCATCTGTTCTATCTTACATAGAATATCATTGGCAGCAGGAGTTGGAGTTATAGTCTGAGAAACTGGAGGAGGAGGAGCAGACCATAGAGTAATCTCTTCAATGATTACTGAGCTCTGAGCTCTAGTAGTGTGAATCAAAACATCTCCTTCTTCATCAATGAAAGTGGGAAGAGGGAAGTCCAAGCCCTTTAGAGGAGCTTCAGCTGGTTCTGGAGTCTGATCTTTCTCATCATAAATCAGTATGGACTCATCTTGCTCTATATTTGCAGCAGGAGATTGGTGAACAGGGGATTCTGGAGATGGAATAGGAGAGGGTGATGGTACTGGAGTTTGTTCCATGGATGGTTTTGTAGGTTATTCTTTTTGGAGGGGAGGAAAATGCTCTTCAGTGCTGAGTTCTTCTATCATCTAGTTAATGGCTTCAACAGTAGAGAGTATGGTTTCTTGAACATGAGCATCTCATGGAGTTTCTTCTGCAGTGGTTGAAGGGAGAGAAGCAACTACAGGTGGAGTAGGTAATCTTTCTTCTTGAATAGAAGGAGCAGGCTCCCCCTCAGCAGCTACACCAAATGTGCCATCAATATGAGGTTGAGAGTGAGATGGAATCCTGTCCTCTGCAGCTGGATGGTCATGAGCTATAGCAGCCTGGGCAGGATTCAGCAACTTCAGTTCCCATCATTAAATGGAAGAGATTGATACTTTCTTTAAATGGTGAAGAGTTGTTCCTTTAGAGAATTCAAAAACTTCTGGATTTATCTCATGTAGAATTAGAGAGATAATCTTGACATAGCTAGGTGCCATGATGCTCTCCCTTATTTTATCAAGAATCAACATATCAAATTGAAATCTTTTTCTACAGATTATAGTAGTCATGATATCAAACAGATCAAAAGAAATGTCCCTTATGGAACTTGTCCTACACAGGAGAACCTTGCCAATGATGTCCACCAGGAGTTTGCACTCAGGATTTAGGTCTGGTCGACAAATGGAGAGAACTTCTGGTGAAAGTCCACAAAACATGCAAGCTCTGTCAGATTCTTCATGAGTTAGAGAATCTTCTTCATCAACTACGTGTAGCCAAAGAAGTGTTGAAACAAAGGTCTTGGTAAGCTTGATCTTGATTCCCTTCACTTTTGACTTAAATACCTTACCATTCTACCGCACTTTGATATTCTTAAAGAATTCTTCAACTTCAGGGAAAAGAATTTTGCAGGGGTGCTGGAGAATGAAAGTCAAGCCGGCGGTGTCTAGAAGAATGAGAAGATTTCGAAAATCATCTGATAGTTCGGCAAAACCGTCGATAACTAGTTCACTACCAATCCCAATCATGGAAAATGGTGCCATTGTCCAGAGAGATGAGAGAAAATGACTGCGGGGAAGAAAATGGCGACGTGCTCTGCGACAGCGGGGGAAGACAAAGAGACAATCTTCTTACTGGAGAGAGTGGGTTTTGAAATCGTGTAGAAAATGAAACCCGGTTTTTCTATATATATATAACCCTAACTATTGATGACGAAAGAAGAAATTAATCGAACATACCTTAGAAAATGACAGTATTAGCTTTGGGTTGCGAATAAAGAAATTTGAACAGAAGTTGAGAAATAGTCTTCTTGTTTCTCGAGTGGAGCGGCGGTACTCGGGTGATAGAATGATGGCACTCAAGTGATAACTTCATACTTCTCGAGAGGAGACTCATTACTCGAGTAGTATTACTCGTGTGACTTGCTGAGTTCTCGAGAAGTTTAAAGAGGTACACGTGTGGTCATTTCTTACTCGAGACATTAAGTCTGAACATGATAAATTTCGATTTTTAACTTATCCCTTGATCTCTGAGCTATGTTGTGAGTCTACCTTCTCTAATCATCTTTGTTGAGCATTCCCAGTTCTGTTTTGAAGAACGAGAACTTGGTCTCATCCAGCGGCTTCGTGAATATGTCTGCAATCTGCCTGTCAGTTGGGACATATTGTAGATCTATGTCCCCATGCTCCATATGATCCCGGATGAAGTTGTAACGCAGCTCTATGTGCTTTGTCTGGCTGTGAGACACTGGGTTGTCGGCTATTACGATAATACTAGAGGAGTCGTAAAATAAAGGAATGTTTTGAAACTTCACGTTGTAGTCTTCAAACTGGATCTTTATACATAGCAACTGTGCATAACAACTGCCTGCAGAGATATACTCTGACCGAACTGTTGAGATTGCAACACAGTTCTACTTCTTACTACTCCAGGAAATGAGCTTTCTTCCTAGGAATTGGCAAGTCTCGGAAGTGCTCTTCCTGTCATCTTTGCTACATGCAAAATCTGCATCTGAAAAACCAATTAGTTCGCTATCATTACTTCTTGGGCACCATAAGCCAATATTTGGTGTGCCTTTATGGTATCTCAAAATCCGCTTTGCAGCAGCGTAGTGAGATTTCTTAGAGTTCACTTGAAATCTAACACATACACATGTTGAGAACATTATGTCTGGTCTACTAGCAGTAAGGTAAAGCAAGGATCCAATTATGCTTCTGTACTTGGTTTCATCAAAAGGTTTCCCTTTCTCATCCTTGTCCAGAGACACATCTGAACTCATTGGAGTCCTCATAGAGGTTGCGTTCTCCATTACGAATTTCTTAATTAGCTCCTTGGTGAACTTTGTCTACGAGATGAAAATTCCATCTTCAGATTGTTTCACCTAAAGCCCTAAGAAATACTTCAGCTCTCCCATACTGCTCATTTCAAACATCCCCTTCATAAGTTTAGAAAACTTTTTGCAGAGGTTGTCGTAAGTACAGACAAAAATAATATTGTCGACATAGATTTGCACTAGCAAAATTTGTCTTCTATTTCCCTAAGAAATAATGTCTTATCTATCTTTCCCCTTGTGAACTTGTTCTCATGAAGAAAGGTAGATAGCGTCTCATACAAAGCTCGAGGAGCATGTTTCAAACCATATAATGCTTTATATAACAGATAAACATAGTCATGAAAGTTAAAGAAACCAAAAGCTAGAGGTTGTTTCATATACACCTCTTCCTTTATGTCACCATAATGGAATGCAGACTTCACGTCCATCTGATAGACAATGAATCCCTTAAGAGCAGCATATGCTAGGAACAACCTGATTGCCTCCAGCCTTGCCACTGGACAATACGCCTGATCAAAGTCGATTCCTTCTTCTTGGCCATATCCTTTGGCAACGAGTCTGGCCTTATTATTTATGATCGTTCCATCCTCGTCCATCTTGTTCCTGTAGACCCACTTTGTCCTGATGACATTCTTACCTTTGGGTCTTGGAACAAGTTTCCAGACTTGACAACGCTTGAACTGATTTAGTTCTTCTTCCATTACCATTATCCATGACGCGTCTGAGTTTGCTTCCTCAAATTTCATTGGTTCAACCTGTGAGAGAAAACTCAAAAATAGATTCTCGTTAGCTGTACCTCTACGAGTTCTGACACCATCCCGGGGATCTCCTATGATTTGGTCCATTGGGTGATCCTTCAGATATCTGAGTTCTAGAGTCCTTGCTTCTGGAGTGTCTTCAATCAACAGAGTGACTTCACCAACTAGGACAATTTCTTCATCTTGATCATCAACCTCTCCAATTGGGGTTAGAGTGGTGATCATGATGAGTTTTTCACATTTTTCTTTAGTGGGCTCACCCAAGTTAAGTTCTTTCAACTTTGAACCTACATCTTCAATGAACACACTAGAAGAGTTGCTTTGCAGCAAGCTCGTCTCATCAAATACAACATGAATGGAGTCTTCTAAAACCAGAGTTTTTCTATTAAATATCCTATATGCCTTACTATGGCTACTATACCCTACAAAAATAACTTCGAAACTCTTTTCGCTAAATTTGGTAGTGTGATACTTGTCATTGTTAAGGACGAAACACTTACAGCCAAAGATTCTAAAATATGAAACAGTCGATTTCCTGCCCTTTAGAAGTTCGTAAAGTGTCTTATTGTGGTTATTGTTTATGAGTGCTCGATTTTGCACGTGGCACGCATTGTTGACAGCTTTAGCCCAGAAGTATTCCGATAGTGAAGCATCACTCAACATGGTCCTGTAGGCCTCTATGAGTGTTCAATTTCTTCTCTCAGCTACCACGTTTTGTTGAGGAGTACGAGGAGAGGAAAACTCATGAACGATACCTAAGCTTTCAAAAATTTCTATCATGAACCCAGACTTGAACTCTGTTCTATTGTCACTTCTGATTTTGACTACGGAACAGTTGTATTCATTCTGTACTTGCTAGACAAAATTAGTAAAGATGTCAAAGGTATCTGACTTGTGTTTTCGAAAGAACAAACACGTAAAGCGCAAGTAGTCATCAACAATAACCAATGTATAACCCTTACCTCCCAAACTTCTAATTTGTAGTGGTCTGAATAAGTCCATATGAAGTAGATGTAAACATCTATTAAAATCTTTGCCAATAACACTTTTAAAAGTAGCCCTTGTTTGCTTGCCTTTTGCACATGCGTGACAAGGTCTATCTTTAGCATACTTGACATTTGGGTCATCACGTACTAAATTCAGAGAAAATAATTTATTAATAGTTTTGAAATTAATATGTGCTAGTCACTTGTGCCATTGGTCACCAAGAGACGCACTATCTTTAGCTAAAAAGCATACTGGTGTAGAAGAGTCTACACAAATAAAATTCAAACAAAATATATTTCAGCTTTGAGTGCCTGATAGAATAGTTTCCATATTGTCAACCGATTTTATCAAGCACTTATCTGCATGAAATTCAACAACGTATCCTTTATCATAGAGCTGCCTTATGCTTATGAGATTGTGTTCCAATCCTTCAATATAAGCCACATATGAGAAGGATACACTACCGTTATTGATCATACTATAGCCTTTAGTAATTCCTCGGTCTGAACCCGCAAAGATGACCTTTGGCTCGTTCAAGACTGGAGAATAGTTCTGAAGAAGGCTTCTTGTCCCTGTCATATGCCGAGAGTATCCACTGTCCAAGTAATAGATAGGAGTTTTGGTGGCCTTTGGAAATACCTGCAATCACAAATCAATTAGCCTTAGGAACCCAAACATGTTTGGTTCCTTGATCTCTAGTTAGAACACTCCCCCTACAAGTATTAGCATTATGAGTGGTCTTTCTCACATTGCTAACTTGAGGAGTCACATAATTTTTGGAATTAAACCAACAGTCAATGGCAAAGTGACCAATTTTGCCATAGCACCAACAGTCAAACCTGTTGTATCTTTGCCTCAAGATCTCCTGCTTGACCTTTTGAGATGGTGGTCTAGCAGGGACAATATTCTTCGAGGAAGAAGCTTCATGGTGATGGCAATCACATGTCTTCTTCTCCTTTAGTGGCTTCTCCATAATAGGCTTTACCTTTGGTGCCTTCTTTATGTTATGACCATGATTATAAGGACCATAGCTTTGAAGAGTAATTTCTTCATAGGGTGCCTTAAAGACACTTTCACCAAAGTTACGGGGACGAGTCCATCCCTGGTAACGAGACTTGGGATCTACATAAGTAGGCCTAGCAAAGTGACCATAGGACGAGTTAAGATCAAAATCATTTGATGGAAATATGACCTTCTTAAAAGAAGTCTGATCTTGAGGAGCTTTCCCCTTCTCTTCAGCCAAAGCCTTCTTGGCCACCTTATTCTTTCTCTGAGCCTTATTCCTCCTAGAAGATTAACTAGGAGCTTCAACATGGCCTAGCCCAGCACCTTTGGCCTTAGCTGAGAATTCAACAATGAAAGTAAGGACAATCTTGGGCTTCGAGAAACTTTCAACAAGTTTCTTCTCTGCTTCAAGTTGTGCTTCCAGTTCTTTTATGATCTTCTCTTTTAGGTCTAGGTGCTCGAGAGCCTTATTGTATTATTCAATTGAAGCATTGAAGTTCTCTCGAAGTGAGACCATCTTTGCGACTTCCTCCCTCAAAGTGCTCTCTTCAGCCTTGAAAGACTTTATATCTTTGGCTTGAGTTTTCGCGACTTTTTGACATTTGTCGTAAACCTTGATAAACTCCTTGTATTGGGCCATGAGTTTAGACTCATCGTCAAAAGAGATGTCCTCATGATCATATTTAGAAACATCAGATTCAAAAAGAGGAGTATGAGCATTTATCTTCTCAGTGAACTTGGGTTCTTGTTCATCATCATTCTGAGCCATTAGCCCAAGTAGGCTTCCTCTTCTTCACTTGACTCAGATGAGTCAGAGTTGCTAAGAGTCTTGCCCTTTTTCATTACAAGGCTTCTCTCTGTTCTCTTCTTATTGTAAGAAGATTTCTTCTCATCTCTTTTTCCACCCTCCTTCTTCTTGTGGGGCAATCAGCAATAACGTGACCTGGCTTATTGCACCAATAACAAACGATGTTAGAAGAAATATGTTTGTTTTATTTAGTGTTATACCTGTCTTGGATACTAGAGCTTTTCTTGTGTCGATCACCATCATGACGAGATCTATAAGAGGCATCCTTGCCTTTCCATTGCTTATTATTGTTCAAGAATTTCTTGAACTATCTTGAGAGTAGAGAGAACTTTCCTTCAGATAGTTCTGAGCCTAAGGTACTTGCCTCCGAGGTTCTTCTACACTTTGTTCTTATGCTGGGGCAGGAGAGACAGCCTTGGACTTCCTTGAGGTGTCTGCCTTGAGAGCTATAGACTTCTCCTTGGATGAAGACCTGTTCCTCTCTTCTTCATCCTTTCTTGAATTAATTTGTAGCTCATATGACATAAGCTTTCCGAAGAGATTTTACGAGTCAGTCTCAGCTAGCTTTCCAAATTCCCGAAAAGCACAGACCTTGTTATCCCATTCCTTAGTAACGGATCTCAAGAACTTATCATTCAGCTCTCCATTGGTGAAGACTCGACCGTATACTGTTAGGTCGTTAACTATCTTGAAGAAGTTTTCAAAAGTATCTGCAATTCTATCCTTGGGTCCTTGTTGGAAGGCTTCATAATATTGATTTAGAATAGATCTTCTGTCATCCCTAACTTCTTTTGTGCCTTCCATCAAGGTGACGAGGGACTACCACATTTCCTTAGCGGATTGACAGTGAATCAGGTTCTGTAGCATAGAGTCATCAACTACACTTACGATAATATTTTTGGCCTTCTTGTCTAAAGAGACAAGTGTAATCTCATCTTTGTCAAGATCCATCAATTTCTTAGGAACTTTCTTTGTAGAATCTATAGTGCAGACGGTCATAGGAATATAAGGACCTTCTTCAACAATCATGAAGATCCTTGGATCTACAGCTTCCATAGAAAATTTAATCCTCTTTTTCCACATGAAAAAGTTGTTCTTTGTACACAATGGAAGCTTAGCAAAATCCTTAGCCTTGTCCATGCTTGGATAACTCAACAGACAACTTGGGTCAGATCAGATCAAGGTGTTAACCTTTTAATGATCAACCTGGCTCTAATACCAATTGAAGTTATTAGTTGTCTTACCTAAATCACCTAGAGGGGGGTGAATAGGTGAGTTGAGCGCTATTTGCGGAATAAAAAAATTTAGCGATCTAAGCACAAAAAAAACAACCAAGCAATCACAGAGGACATAGAGATTTATAGTGGTTCCCCAACCTTGGGTACATCCACTTTCCACTCACCGATCTAGCAAAGCAGTAGACTCGGCTACTCCACTATCTCAGATTGAAACCAATCCTACACCTCGTAATAACGTTCCTACAACTCAATCTATAAAACAGATCTACACTAGGAAGATGAAAACTTCCTACAACTCGGAGAACAACGCTCCTACACTCAGAGAATAATCTCCTACAAGAATAAATTGAAATCAAAAATACAAATAATATCTTTTTCTCAGATCTGGAAATTTTCTGACTAGGTCTTCCTTCTTGAACTTTGCGGCACAGTCAGAAAACTTTAAAAAAGAACACGGCAAGATCCGATCTGAAAATTCTTGACTCACAAGATCAGAGAGAAGATGAAAAGGTTGAAGAACAATCTCAATCTGCAAGTCGACTGGTCTGAATCTTCTTGAACGAAAGCCCTTGGCAATTTACATGATGAGCGGCGGTGGTGGCTTCCGTTTTGGAAAGAGAAAAACCAATTCAGAATTCTTGGAGTATTTCTTTTTTAATGCTCTTCTTCTTAGGGTTAGTTGAAATGACAGGACCTTATATAAGATCTCCATAATGGTCATGATTATCATCAATGACGGGCACGTGGACCAGTCATGTCAAATCATTTGAAAATCGCGTCTGTTAGGACTTAGCGAATTTTTCTGGAAAAAATGACTGAATTGCTGCAGTGAAAGAAGGACTACTCGAGTACTAAACTAAGTTCTCGAGAGGACAAAATCAGACTACTCGAGAAAAGTCTCTTCAGGAAATTTCAGAACAGTCCATTATCACTCGAGTGGAATGAGGGTTGATCGAGTGCTAGAAATGTTACTCGCGAGGTGGAGGTGAACTTCTCGAGAAGAAGACTTGGAGAAAATTCAGGGAGATAAAACTGATTACTCGAGTACTGCAACTAGACGTCTCGAGAAGTAGATAGGCTTCTCGAGTACAAGAACTATACTACTCGAGTGGAGTAAATACTTCACGAGTACTATCCTTCTATCACTCATGTCAAAGAGCTCATCTACTAGAGTGGTGAACTTGACTACTCGAGTAAAAATACTTAGAATATTTCTAAAGAAGAAAATCTGTCAACTCGAGAAAGAGAAGAAGTCTACTCGAGTAATGGACTTGGCCTCTCGAGAACAGATTCAAGTTTCTCGAGAACCATTTCCTTTACTTGAAATCCAGACTAGACTTACTCGAGTACATCTAAAGGTTCAACTCGAGTACTAGGATTCTACTCGAGTGAAACACTTAGAAAAATTTATTTTACGAAGATTTTCATTCCTTCAATGGAATCAGCAACATGTCTTTCTCCAACAATCCTAGTGCTTGAAAAATGATGTGTATCCCAATAGAGAGGCTACACATGATTCAACACCATGGATCACACAATGAGGGATTACATTATAAGGTCTTGTGTTTGGTGACCCATTGTAAACTGATATTGATCTATACTGGGCAATTAAGTCCTGCAAACACATAACTCAAACAATACATCAAATACAACTTAATTCATCTTAGTTCAAGGGTGACTTCACCAAATCAAAGTTATTGTGGATACAATACCCAACACTAACTTTCAACCAGATTCTTGCTGAAAGAAACATGAAGAGTGCTGCTACACTCCCTTCTGAATAGAGAAGGTTGATGGTTTACTCACATTTATGGCTATTTAGAAGAGGAGATATAATATTCATGAGATTGGTGTTGTGGTAAGGTGAAAATATTTTCCATAGACTGTTAGCACAACCCAAGTGTGTCAATTACAAAATTCAGACTTCCTGTCAAGGCTGCTACATTAGGAAGTATTCAGTTTTATGCTAACAAGAACCAAGGATCTAAATCCTTTTGGGAACCTAAGGTAAACAAAATCTGCGATTGTAGGGTAGTCCAAGTACCCATCAAATGCCAATATGGTACTTGGATAGTGGATGTCCAAACACATGATTGGAATATGGAGACATCTGAAAGACTACACTCTAGTGAGGAATGAACCCAAAGTCTTATTTGGTGGTTCAGACAGAGGAGTTACTAAAGGCTATGGAGTTTGCACCAATGGTATATTCTCCACCACAAAAGTTGCTTATGTAGAAGGATTACAATAGAATCTAAGCAGCATAAGCCAAATCTGTGATATTGACTATGTTATTGTCTTCCACAAGGATAAGTGTTTGATCAAAAGGTGAAGTGACCAAGAGGTCATTCTGATAGGAACTAGGAGTGGAAATATTTATTGTTTAAATTTCCTATGTATATATTCATTCTCTCCAGTGTACCTTGTTGCAAATTAGAAAGACTCTTATTTTATGCAATGACATAAGAGGCTTGCTCTCTTGAATTACAAGTCTATCATCAAGCTCTTTAGTGAAGTGCTGGTCAGAAATGGATCCAATCTGAAATAACCTAATGAGGGCATTTGATCTATATTCCAAATGGGCATACAGATAAAGGCCTCCTTTAAAAGCATTGGGTCCAAGGATTCTGAGAGATGTCTATACCTCCTGCAAATGGACTTATTTTTTCTTATGTCGGTTTATAGTATAGGTAAGAAAATCTACACTCTTGTGATAATTGATGACTTTTTCAGATTTGCCTGTGGGCTTTTATTAAGAAAAATTCTAAAACCCTTGATGGCTTTGTGACCTTTTGTAACATCCCTCAAACAACTAGGCCCCTAGGAGTGGTTTTGTCATGACTAGGTCATGACAAAACCCTAGGAATCCCAAGGAGGCCAAGTGAACCTAGGAATGAAGGTGAATCCTCTATGGTCTGCAAATAGTAGATTTCTGAATCCTAGTTTAAGATGATCATGGGGCTTCACTAAGACTTCAAGACCCCACCATGGCCTCACCAATCCAATGTAAGGTTCATTTGAGCCCAAAGTGTCGATTGGAGTTGACTCAGGGTGGCCAAGTTGACCTAAAACTACTCTAGGCCTAAATTAGGCAAGGTGCCCTAACTAAAAGCAGGGTGCCCTAGTAAAAGCCCACCTGACCCTACCAACGACTTCCTAGACCTAAAGTTTGGTCAATGGGTCACTAAGGACCCATGGAGGGTTGTCAAAGTGGTTAAGTTGACCAAAGTCAACTCTATCCCTAAATGGGTCAAACTAGCCTACTTAGGGTCAATTGAACCTCCCCTAGCCAAAGTGGACCCCACCCATACCCTACCAACCCTAGGTGAGGTAAAAGGGTCACCAAAGACCCATTGGGGTCAACCAAAGAGTTTGGGTTGACCAAAGTTACCCTAACCCTAATTTGGGCAAAGTACCCTTCCTAAGGGCAGGTAACCCGCAAAGTGCCAATTCAACCCTACCCATCCCTACCTAGACCCTAGGGGAGCCCAATAGGTCACCAAGGAACCAATGATGGTGACACAAAAGGTCAATTTGACCTAGGTCAACCCTAGTAAAGGTTAGGTCAAACCTAGCCTAAATTGGCTAACCCAAGCTCAAACCCAATTCCCCCACTTGGGCTAACCTCATTTTTATTATTCATATGGGTTAGTGGGGTGCCAATAGGTAGGTGGAGAGATTAAAATTCGGCCATGGTGAGTAGGAGAGAGAAAGCACCATTTGCCCCTTTAATGGAGGACAGAGAAAATGAAAAGAAGAAGTCATTCAAGGTTAGGGAGGCCAAGAGCCCTCTCCCCATGCTGGAACCATCTCCCCTAGGCAGTTAAGAGGAGGCCAAGGGTTTTCCCGGCCATGGAAGTGGCTAGGGGAGGAGAACCACCATAGCCGAGCCAAGCTTTCAAGGGCCATTAATGGTCGTTGATGACTTGGCCTCTCCCCTCCCTAATTGAGGCTTTAAACACCATCAGTGGGTAGAGGGGTGTTTTCCCCACCGTTTACCTGAAGAATTCGAGCCTTTCCACAGTGTAGTTGCAGATACCCGAGCGGCGCCACCACCATCAATGGCTTCCCGGCGATCGACGCGTCTCCAGGCTGCAAGCAAGGTCCAGCTCCACTCCTTCTTCCATGTGTAGTTCATAGCAATCCTTAGGGCTAAGGTTCAGGCTCAATTGAGCCCGATCGGGAGAGCTTATCTCCATGTTTTTCCGCAAAAATACACTTGTCAGGTTCGCCAGAATAAGGCCCTCCGGCGGCTGTGCCGCCGCCTGGCGACAACCACCACGTCAACGGAGGTGGTGGTGGCAGTGGCTGGCCGGGGAGGTGGTCGGATGGCCGACGGCAGCGGTTGGAAATGGCTCCAAGCAGGTTGAATCGAGACCGTCGGCTGGAGGTGGAAGACAACCGGATGCCATCCAAAGCTGCGCCAAGATTCGTGCTGTGACGATTTTAAACTATATGTTTTAATTATTTTGATTATTTCAATTCTGTCACATTATTACTATTTAAAGTTTAAATTACTACAAATAGTTAGAGGCTCTGTAGGAGAAAATGGTCAACACATGATTAGTATCCCTATGTAACAACCCTCAAAAAACTAGAGCCATATGAGTGATTTTGTCATGACTAGGTCATGAAAAACCCTAAGGAGCCAAAGAGGGCCAAGTGAACCTAGGAATGTAGGTGAGACCACTATGGTCTGCAAATAGTAAATTTCTGAATCCTAGTTTAAGATGACCATGGGGCTTCACCAAGACTCCAAGAACCCACCATGGTCTCATCAACCCATTGTAAGTTGCATTAGAGCACTAAGGGTCCATTGGAGTCGACCTAGAGTGGCCAAGCTGACCTAGAACGACTATAGGCCTAAATTGGGTAAGTTGCCCTAAGTAACGACAGTGTGCCCTCGTAAAGCCAACTAAGCCTACCAGGGCCTTACTAGACCTAAAGTGGGGTCAATGGGTGACTAAGGACCCATGGCGGGAAGTCAAAGTGGTTAAGTTGACCAAAGTCAACTCTAACCCTAAATGGGTCAAACTGACCTACAATGGGTCAAACTGACCTGCACAAGACCAATTGAAGTTCCCTTAGCCAAGTGGACCCCACATATACCTTCCTAACCCTAGTGAGAGGCCAATGGATCACCAAGGACCCATTGGGGTCAACCAAAAAGGCTAAGTTGACCCAAGTAAACTCTAGCCCTAAAGTGGTCAAGGTGCCCTGATTAAGGGTCATGTGACCTCCAAAGGGCCAAGTCAACCATACCTAGACCTTAGGGTAGCCCAATGGGTCACCAAGGACCCATTAGGGGCAACCTCAAAGACCGAATTGACCAAGGTCAACCCTAGTCAAGGTTTAGGTCAAGCTAGCCCAAACGAGCTAACTCAAGCTCAAGCCCAATTCACTTGGGCTAACCTTGTATTGTTGGATGAAATGGACATGTGGGCTTCCATTAGGTTAGGTAGGAGTCAAAATTTCAACTTGGTGAGTAGGAGAGAGAAAAATCTTCAAAGGAAAGAAAGAGAAAGAGAAGGGATTAATGGGGGAAGACTTTGGGGCTCATCCTTCCCCTTCCCCAAACCCTCATTCAATTCACTAGGACAAGGAATGCATCCCCATTTCAACCAGCTGGTCCTTGACTGGTTTGAGCCATGCATCATCCCCCACCTACCATGGTCGAAAACTTTGACTAAGGACCACTAATGGCAATGCAGCCTACACCCACCTAACACCCCAAGTCTCCTTCTTAAAAGCTTCACTGGACTCCAGGGATTGAGTTCCACCCATTACCTGAACGAGCCAAGGATTTTCACTGTGCTATTGCACAAATCCAACCACCACCACCACCACCATGATAATCCGGCGATCGGCAAGGCTACAGCCACCTACACAGGTCCTCCTCCACTCCTTCTTCCATGGGTAGTTCATAGCAATCTTTAGGGCCAAGGTTCGGGCTCAATTGAGCCCGGTCCAATTCGAAAAATTCCTGGTTTTTCCGTTATTTTGCACCTGTCGGGATTTCCAGAAAAAGGCTCTCCGGCGGTTGTGCCACCGTCTGACGACAGCCACCACCTCAACGGAGGTGGTGGTGGCGGTGGCCGGCCGGGGAGGTGGACGAATGGCCAGCGGCAGCGTGTGGAAGATGCTCCAGGTAAATCCAATCCAGGCCGTCGACTGGAGGTTGAAGACAACCGGATGCCGTCCAATCTGCAAAAAGATTCCCGCTGGGAATGATATCAAACTATATGATTAAATTATGCATCTTAATGATTTCTGTCACACATAATATAATTAATGTTTTAAATTTTTAAAAATACTTAGAGGCTAATTCATAGAATGTGGTCAACATAAAAATTGTAGCCTTTAGAGTCTACTATACTGCAAAATTAGTTTGAACCAATTTGGGTGCCTGGTTTGACCAGGGCACTCATTTCGGTGGGGTCTATACCTAGGGCTAGGCAGAAATTAAAATGGATGCCCACCCTTCATCTCTGTTCCAAATGACTTTAAATTTGGACAGGGAGTCATCCTAGCCTATATCTAGGACTGCCCAAAAATGAGAAATTTTAGGGACAATTTTGCTTTAGTTTTGGAAATTATTTAATTTATCTAGTGTAAATTAATTTAGGAACCAAATGACCTCCAAACTCACCCAAATTTTGGTGAGAGATGCTTGGGTCATTATAAAGCTCTGGTTAAAATTTCATCTTATTTGGAGGTGGTTTGAACTGAAATCATGCAACCCTAGCCTTGCCCTAAAAAGGGTATTTTGGTCAAAAAGTGCACTTTGGGTTTTGAGTTTCCAAATCACCTCAACAAAGGTTGAAATAGGGGCCACTAGCTTGGCATGGCTTTTAGCACCACCCCATCGAAGATGGGGTAGTTTGGAATAGATTTGCCCTAAGATTTAAGGCCAAACCCTAAGGAAGGGCTTTTGTGCCTTGTGAAGGGCATGAGGCCAAAAGACCTTGAATGAACTTCAAATTTGGTAGGGAGGGTTCTACGGTAGCTAAAACCCTCTGGTAAAAATCTTAGGGGAGTTGGAAAAGTGTAGGCCTCACAAAACACTAACCCTATTTTAGGGAACAAACATTGTAGTGCTAGAATAGGTTAGTAAAACTCCTTGAACAATAATGAAATTTGGGTAGTGTAGTCATAAGGATTGATTGAACCTTTGGTAATTTAATTGGAAATTTTGGATCAAAATTCTTAGCACTTCCTTTGTAACTCATGGTTTTGCCCTAATTAATCATTTGGTTATTATGATCCCACTGCCCATTGGAATGTCAACAAAATTTGGCAAAGGGAGTTCTAGACCTCAATGTCTATGTATGAAGTTTATTATAATTTCTTAATACATATTTACAGTACTTACTTCACAAACTCAATAACTTGGAAAATTGTGCAATAATTTATTTAGAGCTCATTACTTGCTAATAAATTATGAAGCTTGACCTAGATCATATATTTGTCCTTACCATCACCCTTGAATTTTCTCAGAATTTATGGAAGTGTTTTTGCTGCACTTTCCTCTTAAAATTGATTAAAATATGTTATATTCAAAATTATATTTAGAGGCCTTATCCTTACTGGAAAATTGGGATACTTTGGATTCTTTGTTTAATAACCATCTTGAATTTATCATAAATTTGGTAGAGCATTTACGTGTGTGAAATTGGTACTTCATGTTCAAACTTGGGATTTTTGGATGACTAGAATAATTAAATAAAATATCAGATAAATAGGGAAAATTATGAAATTCTGGTGTTAGGCTAAAAAGGTCATGCCATCCCTCTAATAATTATTATAGGGGTACTGGATGAATATTTTGAGTACCTCCCATGTTACACATTATATGGCTTAAGTGGTCTGTATTTAGTAAAACTACAGGAATTAAGTAGAGTATGATTTTGGGCACATGAGTTGGGGTTAGTTGTTTGTTGGGTTGGATGAACAAAAATGAGTTCATCGTTTGAAGTGGGGATGAGTAGAGTGTTGAATCAGCTAGTGTTAAGTGTACTCGGGGTCGACGAAACATCGTCTTCCCCGTAGGAGTGGAAGTGTCAAATACACTAGGGTTATATCCAGTATAACATTTAAGGGGTGGGACATGAGTAACAACCAATAAATGTAAGTGCCTTGCGAAAGGGAACTTTGGGCGTAACGGGGAATACCTTGGGCAGTCCTGGGCTAAACCTAAATTGTAGGTAAAACTGGAATGCAAGTGTTGGGTACATTGGTCAAATGTACCTGATTTGAAGAAGCCTCACCCAACTCAATGATATACATCATAATGTATTTGATGTATGTTGAGTTTACTTGTGCAGGTTAAGTAATCACTGGACTGAAGCAAAAAGTTTCTAACTCCATGTGTCGACAACTAGAGGGAAAGTGTCGACACTTGAGAAAGCTTGTGTCGACACCCAGACAAGCAGTGTCGACACTTGGAGTCATTGTGTCGACACCTGGGATGCAGAGTCGACACCAGACAGAAAGTGTCGACACTTGGAGCTGTGTCGACACTCAGTGAAGAAAAGTGCAGACAGAAAGTGTCGACACAAGGAGCTGTGTCGACACCCAGTGAAGCTGTGTCTACACCAGAAAGTGTCGACACTTGGAGCTGTGTCGACACTCAGCAAAAGTCTGCAGAGACTAAGTACATGTGTCGACACTCAACACAATGTGTCGACACTCAACAGAAGAGTCAGCATTTGAAGTAAGTGTCGACACTCAACACAATGTGTCGACACTCAACAGAAGAGTCAGCATTTGAAGTAAGTGTCGACACCCAGCACAATGTGTCGACACTCAACAGAAGTGTCAGCATTTGAAGTATGTGTCGACACCCAGAACAATGTGTCGACACACAGCTGAAGACTCAACACTTGAAGAAAGTGTCGACACAAGGAGCTGTGTCGACACTTAGCAAAGAACAGAATTATTTCCAAAATATTCTAAGTACAAGTGTCGACACTAAAGGAATGTGTCGACACTCAGCTGAAGTCTCAACAGAAGAATCAAGTGTCGACACAAGGAGCTGTGTCGACACTCAGCAAGTATCAACATAGAAGACTATGTGTCGACACCAAGAAGCAGTGTCGACACTTGACAGTTACAACACATGAAGATGTGTCGACACAAAGGAGATGTGTCGACACTTAGAAGAATTCAGCAAAAGCTAGAAGAACAAGTACTTGTGTCGACACTTAATTTCAGTGTCGACACATGCAGAAGAATCTGTGTCGAGACATACAAGGAGTTGTGTCGACACCTTGTAGACTTGTGTCGACACTTACACAACATGTGTCGACACTTGGACTATATGTGTCGACACTTAAAGACAGAAAGTCTCGACACTTACAGACAGTTAGAGATTTTCAAGAAGTGACTGGATGACTTGACAGCTGCCATTCCAGCCGGTCTACAGCAACTGTCAGAGATGTCAGAAGTCAGTTTTGAACCGGACCAGCCGGTTACCATGAAGAAGGCCTATAAATAGGCACCTACAGTTCACAGAAACTGGGAATCAGATTATTGTTAAGGTTGATCACCTTGTTGAAGTAATTATTAAAGTGGTACAAAGAGTATCAACACAAGAAGATCTAGCAGTTCAAGTGCAGATCTAAGAAGTTGGAGAGAGAGGGCTCCATCCAAGAAATCAGCCTCTGGAACTAGGCTGAGAAGAAGGATTCAGATTCATTTCTGGATCTTAAGTAGCAGAGGTCAAGGAACTACTGCAGGAGGATTCAGTCTTATTCACTTCTACTCAAGAAGCTTTGAAGAAAGCTAAGTCAGGGTGAATCCAGCTGATTTCTTCCAAGAACTCATCAAGAAACTCTCAACTCCCCTCTTTCATTTCTGAGTTGTTGAGTTAATTATTTGTATTACCTTTTAACTTGTAGGATCCTTTGGATCTGAGTGATTTGTAAGCCTATAATTATAAAGGCTGACGGTAGGGCTTGTGAGCCTGAGTGTAGGAGATTGAGATCTCTGAGTATAGGCCTTGTTGGCTGAGTGTAGGCCTTGGTTGGCTGAGTGTAGGCCTTGATTGGCTGAGTGTAGGCTTTGGGATAAAGCTGAGTTGTAAGGCTTTGGGCCTGAGGTGTAGGAACCAATTTGGGTTCTGAGACAGTGGAGAAGTTTCGCCGAATCTAGTACACTGCTAGATAGGCGAAGGGGGAAAGTGGATGTACCCATATCTTGGGGAACCACTATAAAACACTGTGTGCTGTGCTGTGATTGTGCTGTGGATTAGCTGTGTATGTTTTGTTATTGTTGTTTGCTGTGCAAAAGTAGTTAGAAATCTATGATATAACTTTTTGGCTGCCAACAAAGTTAGAAAAGGATTAGGTCACCTATTCACCCCCCCCCCCCTCTAGGTGTTTAGGTACCATATCTTTCAAGTGGTGTCAAAGCGAGGTTCCTCAAAACAAGGACTAACAGTCTGAGGAGATCCTGTTTGGCAGATTCAGTGTAAGGGAAAACACAGATTCAAGAAATTCAAGAAAATCAAGAAACATGGGTTCCTATGAGAATCACAAGGAATTGGGTTCCATGAAATTACCCATATGCAGGAAGGAGATCTTTGGGATCTGGAAAGAAAGGGTAAGGCTATTTATGGAGGCCTCAGACCCTAGAATCTACATCACAGTAAAGGAAGGGCCTTATGTGCCTATGAAGATTTCAGTTCTAGATGCAAACCAGAGAAGTCCAAAGGATTTCTCTGAGATGACTAAGGATGAAATTGTCCTGGCCACCATGGACAAGAGGGTACATAACATAATAGTGAGTGCCATAGATGATGCAACTTTTCAGAACTTAATTCACTGTAAAACAGCAAAAGAGATGTGGGATACTCTCATTGTCTATATGGAAGGTTCTGAAGAAGTTAGGCAAGATAGGAAGTCCTTGCTAAATCAGGAGTATGAAAGCTTTAGGCAAGGAAAGGGTGATAGCATCACTGAGTGCTATAAGAAATTTTACAGAATAGTTAATGAACTCATGTCTTATGGAAGAGAGTTCAGTAACTATGAACTAAATGACAAGTTCTTAAGGTCCCTAACCAAAGATTGGGACACCAAGATCTGTGCCATAAGAGAAATGGCTAAGTTGGGGGAAATTCCTCCCCCTACACTGTTTGGCAAGTTATTGTCATATGAGATGCAGTTGACAGTAAGAAAAGAGGAGGAGAAATCAACAAGGACTGAGCACAAAGAAAGAACTGTTGCTTTCAAGACAGAAGTTCCCAGAAAGTGCAGGAATAAGTCTTTAACTCCACCTCCAGAGGTAGTTGAATCAGAGTCTGATGAGTCTGTCAGCACAAAGTCTAAGAACAGTGAAAGTGATGAAGACTTTGCTGCTTTCACTAGACACTTTCAGAAGTTTTTGAAAAATAAACAGTGGAGGTCAAGGCCTTCTACATCACAAGGAAAGGAAGACTCTTATCAGAAAAAGAGGTTTTCAAAGAATGACAAGAAAAGGACAAAATCAAGCAAGGCAACTGGTTCAAAGATTGTTTGCTATTGCTGCAATAGACAGGGCCATGTTATTGCAGATTGTCCAGAGAAGAGAAAGGAATCTGGTGACATGAAAAAGACTCACCTCAAAGGAAAGAAAGAAAAGTCTTTTGTTGCTAAGAAGGAGAAGACTATATCAGATATCTCTTCTTCAGAAACTGAGTCTGAGGCTGAAGCCTACATAGGGCTGTTTGCTGAAGAAGAAGAGGAAGAATTCATGCAGATCATGGAGTCTATTTATGAACAAGAAGACAGTCAATGCCAAGGACTAATGGCTTTGACAGACAGTGCCAAAATCCTGGAGCAGCCAGGACCCAGTCAGGTACAAGGTTCAAGTTTAAATTCAGTTTCTTGTTCTAGTTCAGAATCAGATTCATCTTCATCAAGTGATGAAAGTGTATCTGAGTCTGAGGATGATATTCATCAACTTATAGATGAATATAAGGTGATGTTTCAAGCTTACAAGAAAAGCAAATCCCTAGCCAAAAGTCAGGCAAAGAAAATTGCTGAACTTAAAGCTGGTGCAACAGATTTTGAGAAGCAGTTTGATCAAAAGTTGAATGAGATAGCTAAGCTGAAACACATAACAGTGATTCAGATGAGTACTATATCATTTAAGAATGATCAAATTAAGAGTCTGGAGATCAATCTTCAGAAGGAGAAGGACTTAGTTGCTAGGTTTTCAAAACCTAAATCAGTGCTACCTTTAATTGATGAATTTGTTCATCATAAATGCAAGGCTGGACTGGGTTTTGTTAGACCTGCAGGGACTGAGCAGTCCAAGTCTAAGTCCAAGGGCAAAGCCCCAACATTCAACAAGCCTGCTGTAGTCAAGATAGCCAAGGCAGTACCTAAGCAAAGGTACAATAAGTTTGAATGCTGGTGCTGTGGCAAAGTTGGCCATTTTGCAGTGGACTGTTGGCACAATGTGAGTGCCAAAGTGAGTTCCAAACTACCTGTTGGAATGCCAGTAGGTAGGTTTGTCAAATTGCAAACTAACAATCACCAAGGACCGAAGAATACTTTGGGTTCTAAGGTTCATTAATTTGTTTTGCAGGTCAGTCCAAGTGGCCATACCCCAACATGGTACTTGGATAGTGGATGTTCCAGACATATGACTGGAACAAGGGGACTACTGAAGGACTACATTCCAATCAAAAATGGTCCTAAAGTGACCTTTGGTGGTTCTGAAAAAGGAATCATCAAAGGGTTTGGTAACATTTCTTCAAACTTAGTTACCATTACTCAAGTGGCTTATGTTAAAGGGTTGAAACACAACCTAATAAGTATAAGTCAATTAAGTGATGTAGGGTATGACATCTCATTTGTTAAAAATGGTTGTCATATCAAGAGGTCAAGTGATCAAGAGATCATTTTGACTGGTTATAGGAAGAGGAATGTCTACTGCCTAGACATTATGGTTGAGAACAATGGTTCTCCAGTTCGTCTTGTAGCTGATGAGACAGTCTCTCATTGTGTCAAATGGCACAAGAGACTTGCCCATCTTAACTACAAGACTATTAGCAAACTCTTTAGCAAAGAGTTAGTGAGGAATGGTCCTCAAGTTAAGTGTGTTAAAGATGGCATTTGCTCAGCTTGTCAAAAGGGCAAGCAGACTAAATCCACCTTTAAAAGCATAGAGAACAAAGATGCTGTGAGGTGTTTGTACCTCTTGCATATGGATATCTTTGGTCCAATGCCAGTTCACAGCTTAGGTAGGAAGGTCTATACCTTTGTAGTTGTTGATGACTACTCAAGGTTTTACTGGGTGTTCTTCTTAAGACAGAAATCTGAAACACCTAGTGTCTTCTATAGCTTTGTCAAGCAAATTCAGAATGAACTAAATAGTACAGTGGTCAAAATTAGAAGTGACCATGGTACTGAATTTCAGTCTGATAGCATGACAAAACTGTGTGAAGACTTTGGGATATTTCAAGAATTCTCTTCACCTAGAATACCTCAGCAAAATGGCATTGCTGAGAGGAAGAATAGGACCTTGATAGAGGCTGGTAGAACCCTACTAAGTGATACATCACTGCCAGAGTATTTCTGTGCTGAAGCAGTTAACACTGCATGCCATGTTATAAATAGGGCTACCATCACTAAAGGGCTAAACAAGACCCCCTATGAAGTTGTGAAAGGCAGGAAACCAAACCTATCCTACTTCAGGATCTTTGGTTGCAAATGCTTCATACTTAACAATGGGAAGTCTTACTTACCTAAGTTTGCTGCCAAGTCCCAAGAGGGAATTATTGTTGGGTACAACAATAATAGTAAGGCTTATAGAGTCTACAACTTGACTACACAAGTTGTAGAAGAATCAGTGCATGTAGTTTTTGATGAGACAAAACTTATTAATAATGAGTTGTCTAGCAATGTATGCAGCCCCACAGGTTTGACAAAGACAATGGACAAGCTTACTATAGAAGAAGTGCCTGCTGCAAGACAGCAAGGAGAAGAGAGTAGCTGTTGTCCAGGGGGAGAACTACATGTGCCAGTTGCTGAAGAAATACAAGGTGTACAACATGAAGCAGATGCTGAAGTGGTTCAACCAGAGGTTAGGATGCCTCCAGCTCACAGGCATCTTAGAGATCATCCAGTAGAGCTGATTATTGGAGATCCAAGATAAGGAGTACAAACCAGGAGTAGAAACATGAATGCTGCAATCTATTCCAGCCTTCTGTCACAAGTTGAACCTAAGAAGTTTGAAGAAGCAATACAAGATCCACAATGGACTGAAGCAATGCAAGAAGAGCTTAATCAGTTCAAGAGGTGCAAGGTTTGGGAACTTGTTCCTAAACCTAAAGACCATAATGTAATAGGAGTTAAGTGGATCTACAGGAATAAGATGGATGAACAAGGGGTCATCATTAAGAATAAAGCTAGACTGGTTGCTAAAGGATATAGGCAAGAAGAAGGTATTGACTTTGATCAAACCTTTGCTCCAGTAGCCAGACTGGAAGCCATAAGAATGTTCTTGGCCTATGCAACCTATCAAGGATTCAAGGTATACCAAATGGATGTCAAGTCAGCATTCCTAAATGGTAATTTGAAAGAAAAAGTCTATGTGGAGCAGCCTTCAGGTTTTGTTGATCCAACTCTACCTCATTATGTCTATAGACTTAGGAAAGCTTTATATGGGTTAAAGCAAGCCCCTAGGGCTTGGTATGAAACCCTATCTAGTTTCCTCATTGAGAACAAGTTCTCAAGGGGAAAAATAGATAAGACTCTATTCCTTAGGGAATCTAGAGGCAAAATCATACTAGTCCAAATATATGTAGATGACATTATATTTGGGTCTACTGAAAGCAGCCTTTGCAAAAAGTTTGCAAAACTTATGCAAGGTCAGTTTGAGATGAGTAGTATGGGAGAGCTGAAGTTTTTCTTGGGTCTCCAAGTTAAACAGACTGAGAGTGGTTTGTCCATTTGTCAGTCAAAGTTCACCCTAGAGCTCATAAGGAAGTATGGTATGGATTCATCGAGTACCATGAAGACTCCTATGGTGTCAAGTATGTCTCTTAGCAAGGATGATGCAGGGAAACCTGTAGATGAAACCTTGTATAGAGGGATAGTTGGCTCCCTATTATACTTGACTGCTAGTAGACCAGACATCATGTATGCTACATGTGTTTGTGCAAGGTATCAAGCCTGCCCTAAAGAGTCTCATTTGACTGCAGTCAAAAGAATATTGAGATATCTAAAGGGCACTCCCTATC
Source organism: Platanthera guangdongensis (assembly GCA_039583875.1). Classification (NCBI taxonomy): domain Eukaryota; kingdom Viridiplantae; phylum Streptophyta; class Magnoliopsida; order Asparagales; family Orchidaceae; genus Platanthera; species Platanthera guangdongensis. The sequence goes on along the minus strand of CM077155.1, from coordinate 85,877,005 downwards.
TAGGCCTCTGGTACCCTAGGAATGGAGATTTTGATCTAACAGGTTATTCAGATGCAGACTTTGCAGGATGCAAAGAGGATAGAAAGAGCACTACTAGAACCTGTCAATTCCTAGGTGGGAGACTAATTTCATGGAGTAGAAAGAAGCAAACCAGTGTGGCTATCTCCACAGCTGAGTCAGAGTATGTGGCTACAGGAAGTTGCTGTGCTCAACTTCTATGGATTCAACATCAGCTAGAGGACTATGGATTTCAGGTAAGTAGAACTCCACTTTTCTGTGATTCTACAAGTGCTATTTCAATAGCTAATAACCCTGTATCCCATAGTAGGACAAAACATATTGAGATTAAATATCATTTTCTTAGGGAGCATGTAGAAAGAGAAGATATTTTATTAGAATATGTTAAAACAGATGAACAAGTAGCTGATATGTTTACTAAGCCATTAGAAGAAGCTAAGTTCAATAGATTCAAAATTGAAATAGGAATGATAAACTTAGAGTAAGTTTACAGATTTGAAAATGACTAAGTCAAAAGGTGTCGACACATAGACAAGTCTATGTCGACACAGAATAGTGGTGTCGACACTTCAGGAAAAATATGTCGACACATCTAGGATGTTGGTGTCGACACTTCAGAATGTTAGTGTCGACACATGTCAAGTAGGTGTCGACACATCCAATGTGGTGTCGACACTTATGTTTTACTCAGAATTTTTCTAAGTAAAGTCTCGACAATGTGTCGAGTTATGTTGTGTCGACACATAACCAAGTGTCGACACATAAAATCTGTTGACTAAACTTGTGTCGACACATGTGTGTCGAGACATTATAAGTCTGTGTCGACACTTATTGCCAGTGTCGACACATTTTAAGCTAGCTGTCCCGCCTGTTCATCTTCAAAATCAGAAAGGTATAAATAGGGTTCTGTCTTTGTTTGTCGACACGCTTTCAATGTTTCGAGACCAAAACTCCTGTGTCGACACCTCTCTTTTCTAAAGACAAATTCTACAAACCCTAATGGCACCTAAGCTTGAGGAGAATGTTAACGAAGGCTATGAGCTAGTGCGCGGCGCATTCGACGATGCAGATGCAGAAATTCAGGCAGTGGTAACCCTAGTCACCTATTCTGGACTAGAATATCTCCTGTCAGAACCTACCAAGATTTGGAAGAAGGAAGTACTTGAATTCCTTAATGGAGCTGCAGTAGATGAATCTGGATTCAGAATCAAATCCAGAGTTCATGGATCTAAGGTCAAGGTAACCCCAAAGAGTCTGAGGAAGGTACTCCAATTGCCAAAAATTCAAGATGAAGAGGAGGTTACTGCTTCAAAGACCAGGGAAGCTTTAACCTGGTGTGGTCTTGATCCTAAGATGAAGATAGGATCTGTATTCAACAGAAAAGGAATGAATAACCAAGGGAAGTTCATGTCTGAAATTGTAGGAAAAGTCTTACTCAGCAAGACTGGAGGGCATGACAGAGTGTCTGCCTACATGTTTGAAATCATGACAAGAATCATCTTCACTATTAAAACTGATTGGTCAATGATAGTGTTTGACAAGATCAAGGAGAGTCTGAAGAAGCCCAACCTGGGCAGAATACTTAGTCTCTACTTAGCTGGTACCATACCAGAGGTAATGAATACAGCTGCAGGAAGTAAGATCAACCACATGAGGAAAATGGATCAAAGGATCTTTTCCAGATGGGACAGGGTGTTGTCCAAGGAAGTGGCAACCCCAGAGAAGCCAGTTACTGAGAAAGACAGTCCTCCTAAGAAGAAAAGGAAGCAAGTTCCTGTGACACAAGAGTCCTCCAGCAGTTCAGGGAGTGAAGAACATGTTGTTTTCACTCCTGATGACCAAGAGGAAGTGGCTGCAGAGAAGACCCCTGCTGCTAAAGATATTGCTGAGATCCAGGGGGAGCTACCACAGGCTAGCCCCATCCATAGGGATCAAAGCCAGGGGGAGCCTCCAGTAGTAGAAGAACCCTCTACTCTGGACAGTGAGCAAGCCACCATCATTATCCAAGAGGTACTCACTGACCTAAAAACTTTAGAATATCTTATAGAAGATGCTGATTTGTCTGATGTTCCTCAGCAAACTCAGCTGCCTAGTCATGAACCAGATGTTATTATCAAAGACACGTATGTTGTTACAGTGGTTGAAAAGCACAGAATATCTCCAGCTCAATCACCTCAAGAGTTCACCATGGAAGATCTATTTCTCAATCTAGATCAAGTTGATTTTGACATGGACAGGGAAGCTGATGGAAGAGATACTGCTGCTGCTGAGGGGGAGCAAATAAAAGATCTGGAAGAGCCTATTAGGCCAGAACATGAGAAGGCACCTGATGTGCAAACTGAAAAACCTCAAAGTCCTAAGGATAGTGTTGAGATAGCCAGCACTTCTGCCTCTGAAGATGAGGAGAGTGCTAGGGCAAAGAAGAAGAAATTGTATGACTTCAAAAGGAGAAGTCAAAGTTACAAGAAAGCTCTACAATCCATAGCCCCACAGCCTATAATTCAACAAGCTCCAACAGTTGATTATAGTGCTTTATTGATTGGACTGCAGATTAAAATGGATGAACAAAGAAAAGCCATAGAGGCTTATGTAGATGAAGGGCACAAAGCTTTACAATTTGACCTGGCCCAAGATATAAAATCCATAAGGTTTGAGATGAACCTTAACAAGAAGGAAATGACTGACTGCTTCCACAAGGGTGGGAATGCAGTAGTCTATCTGGCAACACATCAAGAGAAGATCAAAGCACAGGTAGATGATATAGCATTAAAGCAAGGATATGTGCTGGAAAACCAAATCAGAATGAATGACAATCTGACTGAGTCACATAATGCTATACTCACAGAATTGAAGAACAAGGCTGATGAACCTTCTACATCTGCTGCTGCTGCAGTTAAGGCTGACTTTGATAAAGTATTCCAAGCTGAGATTACTGCTGTAAAGACTGCCATCCAAGCCTCTCAGAAAGCTATATCTGATCAACTACAAAAGCTCAAACCATTCTTTAAAGAGGGAATCAGATATTTGGACAGTCAAATAAGATTTCAAAAGGATGATGTCAGAGATCATATGGCCAAAGAAGTCATAAAGGGGGAGAGAGTATTAGTCAAAGCTAGCTCTGACCATGCCAAATGGATATCTAACTCCATCAGAGCTACACTGGGCTATCCTCCACTCTGTGATGATGATAATGTTGCTGAATCAGGGATTCAAACTGCATATCTTGGAGGTGAGCAACCAGAGGTAGCTCAAGTGATTTATCCACCTCCAGACTTTGATATGATTCAAGCAGATGTGAGAACAATGTATAGCCCACTTGAGGGCAAGGACAATGTCCACATTGACAAGGTTGTTCAACCTATATCTGAAGCCATGCAAGAGGCTCTACAAAAAGAGGAAGAGACAAGGTTGTCCAAGAAGAGGTTTAGGGAACAAGCAGAACAAAAGCCAGATTTTGAACAGTGGAGCCCTACCTCTAGGAATATAATTTTAACTGCCTGGAAAGCTGCCAAGGACAATGCTCATGAAAGGAACAAGTGGTTCTCTGAAGCTGAATGGAGAAAACATGAAATAAGACAAGAGGCCATTGTTCAATTCAGAAGGAAGGCTAAGATGGGAAAGCTACCTCCTACTGCAGTGGAGCCTAGCAAGTACTTCCCCAAGCCATATCACTACTTTGAGAGGCAGAAGATCAAGGCAGAAGAGCTCAAAAAGAAAGATCTAAAAGGCAAGAAGCCTGCTGATGCTGCAACTGTTGATGCCCCTGTCAAAGCTCAAGTTCAAGCTGGCAAGGGAATTGTTATCAAAGAACCAGATCAGAAATAGATTAGGAATTGACTTGAAGATTGTTGTAATCTTTTGAATGTAACACATTTAGTAAACTTCTGAAAATGTATAAGAAAAATGTTAGAACAATATATGATCAATATATTTCATGATTGTTCTGTGAATGTGTCTATTTCTTACTTGTTCTGAAATGATGATTGTGTATACATGTGTGATTTAATACATGTTATGTTTACCCTGCTGTAAATAATCTGCTTTACATCATTTTGTAATCTTTAATTATGAATGGTGTATATCATTGACTAAGGGTTATGACTTCACCAAATAGGGGGAGATTATTGGGTACATTGGTCAAATGTACCTGATTTGAAGAAGCCTCACCCAACTCAATGATATACATCATAATGTATTTGATGTATGTTGAGTTTACTTGTGCAGGTTAAGTAATCACTGGACTGAAGCAAAAAGTTTCTAAGTCCATGTGTCGACACCCAGAGGGAAAGTGTCGACACTTGAGAAAGCTTGTGTCGACACCCAGACAAGCAGTGTCGACACTTGGAGTCATTGTGTCGACACCTGGGATGCAGAGTCGACACCAGACAGAAAGTGTCGACACTTGGAGCTGTGTCGACACTCAGTGAAGAAAAGTGCAGACAGAAAGTGTCGACACAAGTAGCTGTGTCGACACCCAGTGAAGCTGTGTCTACACCAGAAAGTGTCGACACTTGGAGCTGTGTAGACACTCAGCAAAATTCTGCAGAGACTAAGTACATGTGTCGACACTCAACACAATGTGTCGACACTCAACAGAAGAGTCAGCATTTGAAGTAAGTGTCGACACTCAACACAATGTGTCGACACTCAACAGAAGAGTCAGCATTTGAAGTAAGTGTCGACACCTAGCACAATGTGTCGACACTCAACAGAAGTGTCAGCATTTGAAGTATGTGTCGACACCCAGAACAATGTGTCGACACACAGTTGAAGACTCAACACTTGAAGAAAGTGTCGACACAAGGAGCTGTGTCGACACTTAGCAAAGAAAAGAATTATTTCTAAAATATTCTAAGTACAAGTGTCGACACTAAAGGAATGTGTCGACACTCAGCTGAAGTCTCAACAGAAGAATCAAGTGTCGACACAAGGAGCTGTGTCGACACTCAGCAAGTATCAACATAGAAGACTATGTGTCGACACCAAGAAACAGTGTCGACACTTGACAGTTACAACACCAGAAGATGTGTCGACACAAAGGAGATGTGTCGACACTTAGAAGAATTCAGCAAAAGCTAGAAGAACAAGTACTTGTGTCGACACTTAATTTCAGTGTCGACACATGCAGAAGAATCTGTGTCGAGACATACAAGGAGTTGTGTCGACACCTTGTAGACTTGTGTCGACACTTACACAACATGTGTCGACACTTGGACTATAAGTGTCGACACTTAAAGACAGAAAGTCTCGACACTTACAAACAGTTAGAGATTTTCAAGAAGTGACTGGATGACTTGACAGCTGCCGTTCCAGCCAGTCTACAGCAACTGTCAGAGATGTCAGAAGTCAGTTATGAACCGGAGCAGCCGGTTACCATAAAGAAGGCCTATAAATAGGCACCTACAGTTCACAGAAACTGGGAATCAGATTATTGTTAAGGTTGATCACCTTGTTGAAGTAATTATTAAAGTGGTACAAAGAGTATCAACACAAGAAGATCTAGCAGTTCAAGTGCAGATCTAAGAAGTTGGAGAGAGAGGGCTCCATCCAAGAAATCAGCCTCTGGAACTAGGCTGAGAAGAAGGATTCAGATTCATTTCTGGATCTTAAGTAGCAGAGGTTAAGGAACTACTGCAGGAGGATTCAGTCTTATTCAGTTCTACTCAAGAAGCTTTGAAGAAAGCTAAGTCAGGGTGAATCCAGCTGAGTTCTTCCAAGAACTCATCAAGAAACTCTCAACTCCCCTCTTTCATTTCTGAGTTGTTGAGTTAATTATTTGTATTACCTTTTAACTTGTAGGATCCTTTGGATGTGACTGATTTGTAAGCCTATAATTATAAAGGCTGAGGGTAGGGCTTGTGAGCCTGAGTGTAGGAGATTGAGATCTCTGAGTGTAGGCCTTGTTGGCTGAGTGTAGGCCTTGGTTGGCTGAGTGTAGGCCTTGATTGGCTGAGTGTAGGCTTTGGGATAAATCTGAGTTGTAAGGCTTTGGGCCTGAGGTGTAGGAACCAATTTGGGTTCTGAGACAGTGGAGAAGTTTGGCCGAATCTAGTACACTGCTAGATAGGCGAAGGGGGAAAGTGGATGTACCCATATCTTGGGGAACCACTATAAAACACTGTGTACTGTGCTGTGATTGTGCTGTGGATTAGCTGTCTATGTTCTGTTATTGCTGTTTGCTGTGCAAAAGTAGTTAGAAATCTGTGATATAACTGTTTGGCTGCCAACAAAGTTAGAAAAGGATTAGGTCACCTATTCACCCCCCCCCCCCTCTAGGTGTTTAGGTACCATATCTTTCAGCAAGAGTAACTAGTAAATCTAGGGTTTCACCTTCACACACCTTGATGCCTCGGGGAGATAGGTAGGGACACTCGGGTAGTAGGCCCAGTGGTTTTGGTGAAGGGCAGGTTAGCCCGACGTGCTTTGGCTCGGTAATGGTTTGTGATGGGCAGGTTGGCCCGACGAGCTTTGGCTCGGTTGTAGTTTATTACGGACAGGATGGTCCGGGGAGCTTTGGATCGGTAACTAATACATAAGGTTGCATGTGCATAAGGTATAAGGTGGTGGGTCTTCGGTATTGGAGGGTCGATGCACCGACACCAACACGTTGACTTGGCGAGTGTTGTTAGCACTTGGCCTAATAAAGTATGGTGCGCCAGCCGACAAGAGTACGCAGGAGCTCCACTTAGTGAACCGGCATTGAGGCGTACGATAGGTCTGACTGGTAGTGCAATTACCGGTTTAGAGGTGGGCAAGGCCCAACCCACCGCTTCCATTTGCCACTACGGAGGTATCCTGGGAGGTTCGGCTCCAGAAAGGGGGAACTAAAGGTCTGTGTACACAGAGTCGGGTGGGTGAGTTGGACTTTCATGTTCGCATCATGGCATAAATGTATTTCATAGCATAATCATTGCACATTACCGACACCTATTTTATAAGTGGTATGGGACGCTTTATAAAATAGGCCCTACAAAACGACCCCTTGATTTATAGGTTCGTGCGAGCGTTCTTATAAGTTAAGGTTTTCATTCAGTATTATAAATACATGCTTGCTAGAAAACTGACACCCTATCGTATAAATTCTTATGAGACTTTTTATACGATAGGAGCCCTGCAAAAGATCCCTTGGCTTATGTGTTTTTCATATAAGTTAAGGTTACTTTCTTGTTCAGTTTTTCATACCTTTATTACTGCCATATATGCCATAGAACTGCTAGACTAATTCTTTCGCCAACTGCTTAATTGTTATTCTACACCTTCATGTCCTCTCCTTTCTTTCTTCCCGCTCGGTGCCTAGGAGCCATGGGGGAAGGGGCGTGTGATGATAGGACTTAGTATTTTAGACTAACGGTTTTCGAACCACATCTTTTTAGGGGACCGTGGAGCCCAGCATGGAGGAGAAGCCCCGGAGGTCGGCACGCTTGGAGATGGGGTAGTCTAGTACCGGAGTTCAGACGGCAGAGACTATGAGTCCTATTCGCTAATAGTTGTTTTAGTTTTGCTTCCGCTGTGAGAGATTTGTAGTGAGACATTGATGTACTCGGCATGAGCCCAATATTTTAGCAATTTATTACACAAAATTAATTAAAAATAATAAAAATAAAGTAAAACGACTTATTTAATGTACATCAAAATAGGTATATTTACAACTCATCAAATACCCCCATACTTAAGTTTTTGCTATTCCAGAGCAAAAGTTGGAGATGAACTTATAATGAATTAAAGAAATCCTAAGTTTAGCTACCGCTTGAATTAATTGAAAGAATGATCTAAGTAAAAATCCGGGGTATTAGAGTTACATACTAAATTATGCCAAAAATTTAAATAAAGGAAGAGTTTCTGCTAAATACTTCTGATATGATCGAATAGATAGCAAAATATTTTATTTGTTAGGCTAACAAAAATTGATTGGATTTATGAAAACTTTAGCTTCTAAGAATTACAGGAAATAATTTAATTTACAAATTATGCTCTCAAAAAGATTTTTAAAATTAAATCTAGAATTATTTGAGATTGGCGGAGTAGCATATCGTGGTATATGAAGAAGGCTTGAATTTTAGAGCCGAGGGTATATTGTTTCGCTCGAACCTCTAAAAGTTTTTTGGCTTGAAAATGGATGTTAGGAAAACGAAATCTTATTTTCCATAACATAAAAAAGTTTTTTAACACCTTCATAATAATCCAATGTATATGTATAGGAGCAATGAATTTTATCCTCTTACTTCATGACATATAATCTTTTTAAATATTGGATGTCTATGTTTACGGAACGATTTCTTATTCCCATGGACATAGGATATTTTAAGGATCGAAATCATGCCAAGTATGACATGAAAAAAATGTGATACGTTTTGTTCAAAAATCAAACTAGGTTTAATAAAATGTTTTTAAGAGAAACTTTTATAAATTAAACGTCCCTATATTGCGAAAAAAAGCTTGCAGTTAACATAATTGAAATCTAAGATCGTTATTTCTAACAAAAGAAATGTGCAACTATTTAGATAAGTAGAAGTAATTCTGAAAACAAGGTCTCTATCTAAATAAAAAATACATACAATAAAAATTTTTAAAACTTAACGCCAGATATCTAAATCTATCGATCTCTAATTAATAAACGAATAGTAAGCAAAGAATTAACTAAAATTCGCTTATAAATTAGCTCGCAACTAAATTTTCGGAGAGCGAAAAGGGTTATGAATTGAGATATTCGATTTATTCGTTACAAAATTAAATTTTTTTTTTTTGGATTTTTGAGGTCTTTATCTTTTTTGATTTTTTTGATTATTATCTTTTTTTTGTGAATTTTTAAAGGTGTTTTTATCTCTTTTTTTGTATTTTTTCTAAAAATTTTTTGATGTTTTTTTTTCTTTGTAGTTTTAAGATTTGATGATTTTTTTAAAGTAATTAAGTATTTAACTAGAAGGCCCGCGAACAGACTCTTATTTAGATGGTTGGTTCGATGAGTCGAACGCCGCGGGCTTGCTTAAACAAGGAGAAACTTTTTTTGTGATTTTTTGTTTTTTTTATTTTTTCTTTATAAAAAACAAGGAGAAAATTTTTCTTTATATAAAAAAAGGAAAATTCTTTTTTGAAGGAATTAATATTTGATATCTTTTTATATTTTGATGATTTTTGTTATTATAACAGAATATAAAAGTACAGAAATAGGAAAAATAAGAAAACACCCTCATACTTAAATCCAAAATTATCCCCAATGGTGCAATCTAAGTATGAGGAATGAATAATTTACAAAATAAAATATGCACAAAAATTAAAAGAGAGGGTAGAAGCTTCCCTTAGACGAGTTCGGGGAGGCCCATATGGAAACCTACATTATGAAAAAGAAATAGCAAAAATAGAACAGTAAAAACAAAAAACGATAAACTCGGCCGAAATTGTGCGGGTGGTAGGGGGCATGTGTGTTTGTGACTCGAAACTAACGTCTTAGCTTATGAGTGCTACAGAAATGTGGACCCCTAGCGTGCATAAAAGTGTGAAGCGCGCCAAAGCAAAAAATGGATATATAATTTTGTGTTGTAAAAGGGTTATTTATTTAATGTGTTTATTATAATATATTTTGGCAATTTTTTTTTGTGTTTAGAAGTTTTGAAGTTTTGGAGAGGTTTGTATTTTTTTCATTTTTTAGTTTTTAAGTTTTTGAGAATTTGAAGTTTAAACTCGGCTTAAAACGATGTCATATTATTTATATGTTTTTGTAGATAATAATAACATAATTTTTTAAAAAAAAATTTAAGTTTTTTTTACATTTTTGTTTAAGTTTTTTTTTTGGTTTTAAGGTTTTTAAGCTATTTTTTTAAGTTGTTTTTTTTGTTAAATTAATAATAATAACATAATTTTTTAAGTTTTTAAATTTTTTTTTGTTAAGTAGGTTTTTAAGTAGTTGTCGAGTTTTTTTTAAAAAAATTTTTTAAGTAGTTTTTTTAAATGTTTTAATTTTTATTAATAATACTTATGATTAATTTTAAATTTGGTTGCCATTTTTTTAAATATATATAATAGGTAAAATTAATAGGTCTCCAGAGTTTAAAATAACGACTCAAAATTTCCCCGGCAACGACGCCAAAAACTTGATGCGGGTTAAAACTCCAAAATTTATTACGAGCTCGAGGTGCCCCGGGCGGTTTTATTTAAGGAAAAAGGTGGAAATGATTTTATTTAAAAAACGAGGTGCGTGGATTTATTAATTTGGATATAAAACAGTGAAATCGAGTTTTAACGAAAGAAGACAAGTGAACCTATTGTGAGTAGTATAGGATATTACGGTGTGGAATATCGAGGTCGTATTGTTCTCGGGGTCGGTTCGATTATTTCTACTCTTCCCTTGAGGGGACTATTATTTTACTGATAATTAACTTGTCGTGTTAATATTTATATATAAAGAAAAAGGGCAGAAAATGAAAGCATAAAAAATGGGAAGCCAATGAAGAGCTTAGCTCGATGACACCGAATAAAATTGAACTAAAATAAACTTTGAATAAAAAGAGATCCTAAGTTTCAAATTAATTAAGGCGGAGACTTGGCCCTGGAGGTTCCATTAAAATGAGCTCACCTAGCTATAGGAATATCGCTCACCTGAACGCTAAGACTATTCGACTGGGCTCTCGTCCGACGAAGGATTCCTGTTAATGCCCGCATTACGCTAAGAATCCTGATATTAGGTGGGGAACCTAATCCGGTAGAGTTTGCGCGCCTCCTCTCTCCAGGGTTAGTGCGGAACTCCATTTACCAAGGGGCGATCAGTCCATATGCACGGCCTCTCGGCTAGCTAGCATATGGACTACGGAAATAAGGCCCACACATTGATTATGTGGTCCTACGCGTCGTAAACCCTAGGCAAACATTATGTTAATGTTAATTAATTAGAAAAACAGGACCTTTTATTATTTAAAGCTATTTTATTTGTCCAAATGCTCTTCGATACTGAGGACTAAGAACGGTTAGCCACTCATCGGAATGGGGAAGGATTGCGGCGAAAGCGATAAATAAAGCAGTAAATAAAGTAGGAAATAAAACAGTAAAGTGCAAGTCCTACTCAGACGAGTAGGACTGAAATGAAAGCAGAAAAATTACATGTCCCGGCTCAAATGAGTGGGCGGGAGAAATAAAGCGAGTCCTACTCAAACGAGTAGGAGAAAATAGATGCATCCACGCACGCACTCTACTAAAAATTAAAATGCACACACAGGCCTGTCATTTAACTCAAATTAGTAGGCGGTAAATAAATGCTAGTACAAATACTACTCAAATTATTACAGACAAATAATGACCTGTCATTTAACTCAAATGAGTAGGAGGTAAATAAAATCATGCATTTTAACTCCTAGCGAGTAGGCAGAAATAAATGCTAACACTCACTGACTCTACAGAAAGTAAACACACTCTACTTTAATTGAAATATGCACACACACTATAGAAATGAAAACTCACACGTACAAGTTTTACTCAAACGAGTAGGCGGTAAAATAAAGCACACCATTTAACTCTTAACTAGTAGGCGAAAATAAATGCAACACACGCACACACTCTACAGAATTGAACGAAAGCAATTTAAACAAACACATACACGCACGCTCACGTACAAAAAAATTGGAAAAACTAAGTTGCTGAAAAATTAAAACAACTACATTTCTACCGCTAGATTGCGGTAGAAATGCATAAAAAGTGAAAATAAAATTTAAAAGGAGCAAAAAAGTTTGCAAATAAATGCAAAGTGCAAGTGCTCGAAAAATTAAAACGATTACATTTCTATCGCTAGAATGCGGTAGAAATGAATAAAAAGAGGAAATAAAAATTAAACGGACAAAAGGTTTTGAAAATAAAAGATAAAATAAAGTACTTGAAAAATTAAAACGACTATATATACATTCTTATAACTCCGTAAAAGTGGTTAAAAAGTGAAAATAATGTGAAAAGTGTAACACCCCAAAATTTGAGACAGGGTCGACTAGCGTTTTCTGACAAAGTTTGGTTTCTGGCAGGGGGCACACGGCCTGGGACACGGGCGTGTCCCAGGGCGTGTCGGGCTCCAGTCGACATTTTGGTCGAGGAGTCGACGATTTTCGCTCGACGATGTGTCGAGACAAGGCACACGGCCTAGGACACGGGCGTGTCTAAGGCCGTGTCGGTCGAGTGTCGAGAGTCCACTCGACGAAATTCACTCGACGAGTGTCGAGTGTCGAGACTGGGGCACACGGCCTGTGACACGGGCGTGTCACAGGGCGTGTCCCGCATGGTCGACGATCTTCGCTCGATGTTTTTCCGCGGTGTCGACAAAAAGGCTGTCGAACACGGGCGTGTCGCAGGCCGTGTCCTTATCGGGTTGTTTTCGGGGCTGTGTCGATGGAGGCACACGGCCGACCACACGGCCGTGTCAGTCGGGACACGGGCGTGTCAGGTCGAACACGGGCGTGTCGGATGTCCGTGTGTTGTTCCAGGCATGTCAATTTTGTGACGGCGAATGGGGGACACGGCTGTGGACACGGGCGTGTGCCAGGCCGTGTTCGGCCCAGGAGTTTTATTTTTCAGACAGATCGTGGGCATTCTTTCCCTTATTTTGGGATCTGATGGTTCAGGACATATCTTGCGGAGTTATGTCCGAGAATAGGGTTGGAAACTCTCATTCTTCTCCAAGCTTTCTTTTTCTAAAGTTCTAGAGAGAAGTGAGAGCAAGGAAGAAGGAGAAGGAGGGTTTGTGCTGTAGGAGAGGCTTCGGTGCTCCAAATCGCGTGTCGAGTCCAGATCCGTGGAGGCCAGAGCTTTGCGAAGGTTTTCATCCGGCAATTTTGCCATGGCTAGGAAGAGGAGTCTGTTGAAGTTGGTGACCGGGCGGTCTGGCGGTCTGGCTTGGCGGGTTGATGACCGCGCGGTTTTGCAGTTACTCTTCAGCGGTTTGGTTGCTGTGTGTTACTGTCTGAGGTCCAAGCGGTCTGGCGGTTTGACTCTGGCGAATTGGAGACCGGGCGGTCTAGCGGTCTCCCATGACAATCTCTCTCTATGGCTGTAGCCGAGCGGTTAGCCCGTCTGTCTAACCGTGCGGCTTGTGCGGTTTGTGTCTGTACAGTCCGCTTGTGTCATGTAAATTTTTAGTCCCACATCTCTTATTTGTATTCTCTCTCCTCTCCTTCATTCTATATAAAGGAGGTCATACCTTTGTAATAGATACTTTTTTCAGATAATAAAGTTTCTATTAAAACCACTTCCGGTTTGTTTTAGTTCCACTTCCGGCTTGTTTTTTGTTCATTTCTAACATGGTATCAGAGCCGACGATCTTTTCCTCCTGATTCAGCTTCTTCTTCTGTTAGCGCGGGCTACCTTCTAGCCGCTCGACTTCTTTCCCTCTGCTTGATTCTCGTCTTGTTTCTGCTTCCCGCGACCTGTCTTCGCGGCTTGCCTTCTCTTTTGACCGCTTCCCTGTTCGTGCGGCTTGCTTCTCCTTGCTTCTCTTCTCGCTGCTCCTCTTAGTCGCTGCGGCCTGTTTACTAGTCGCCTCGACCTGTTTCCTTCTACCCGCTCGTGCTAACTAGTCGTTGCGGCCTCTCTTTTGTCGTCCTACTTGGTTTCTCTTGCCTGCGGCTTTCCTAGCAGCGCGGCCTGCTTCTGTCCGCCCGGCTTGTGACTTCTTTTAGCCGCCGCGGCTTGCACTCACCGTCTCTCTTCAATGGATTCCACTTCCTCCACGCCGTCCGCCTCGGTGGTCATCTCATCTGGTAGTGCCCACACTGTTACTCGCGGACGCTGGTTGATCGATTCTGGTGCTACCAATCATATGACAGGCAATCCTCACTGTTTCTCTCATCTAGACACGCATGATCAGTTGCCCCCTATCATCGTTGCGGATGGTTCTCCCTCCCCGGTCAATGGGACGGGCATGGTTCAAGTCACTCCGTCTCTCTGCCTTGCAGGTACCCTCTATGTGCCCCAGTTTCCTTGCAATTTATTATCGGTTACCTCTTTATGCAAGCAACTACAGTGCTCCGTCACCTTCACCACTACCTCTTGTTCTTTTCAGGATCCGGCATCCCGACGGACGATTGCTACTGGGACTGAGAGTGGCGGTCTCTACTTCCTCGACAACGTCTCTACTCTATCTGCCTTCTCCTCCTCCTCTACAGATCATCTCCAATGGCATCTTCGCCTTGGTCATGCCCCCCTCGCCTTCTTCGTCAACTTCTCCCCCACCTCCCTTCCCAACATCCTCCTCTTAATTGTGACGCATGTCAACTTGGCAAGCATCACCGCTCTTCCTTTCCTCCCAAGCAAGCTCGTAGATCCACCCGTCCGTTTGATCTTGTTCACTCTGACATTTGGGGTCCTGCTCCTACCCTTACCATTGGGCGGGGTAGTTCTTACTTTGTTACGTTCATTGATGACTTTTCTCGCTGTACTTGGGTCTATCTCTTACGAGACCGTTCTGAACTTTTTGATATATGGACATCCTTTTATCATTCAATTCAAACTCAGTTTGGCGTTTCCATTAAAGTCTTATGCTCGGATAACGCCAAAGAATATCTTAGTCAAGTCTTTTCCTCCTTTTGTATGCAACATGGGGTTCTTCATCAAACCAGTTGCGTTTACTCCTCCCAACAAAATGGCGTGGCGGAACGCAAAAACCGTCACCTCCTTGATGTCGCTCGCACTCTGCTTACGCAAATGCATGTCCCTCGCTCCTACTGGGGCTATGCTGTTCTCATCGCTTGCTATCTCATCTATCGCATTCCCTCCACCATTCTCCATGGTCAAACTCCTTTCTCCATTCTCTATCCGGGCAAAGAACCCTTTCCTCTTCCTCTCTGTATCTTTGGATGCACCGCATTTGTGCATGCTACCTCTACCACCCGCGACAAACTCTCCCCTCGGTCCACCAAATGTATCTTTCTGGGCTACTATCCCACTCAGAAAGGTTATTGTTGCTTTGACCCCGTCACCCGCAAACAATTTGTCTCTGCGGATGTTACCTTCTTTGAAAATGCATCTTACTTCTCTTCCGCTTCTTCCTCTACTCCTGTTACTCCTCCTTCTCCCGCCAACCCCACTATTCCCTCCACTCCTGCTACTGTTCCTCCACCTCCCCCATCTCCACCATCTCCACTATCTCCACTATCTCCACCATCTTACCTTGCTCCTTCTCCTCCACCTTCCTCCTCTTCGCTGTCGTTGCTCTCTTCTCCCGGGCCAGCTTTCTCCACCACGGATGCTCCGGATACTGAGGTACCTGCTGACCTGGACCTTCCCATTGCACTTCGCAAAGGGGTTCGGGCTTGTACCCAGCATCCTCTTGCTGCTGTTGTTTCCTATGATCGTCTGACGCCTGCTCGCAGGGACTTTGCTCTGGCTATTTCTTCTACTTCCACCCCTCGTTCCTCCTCCTGTTGGCACAGATGTTTGCTGTCGCTGGGTTTTTGTGGTGAAATTCCTCCCTGATGGCAGTGTGGATCGCTACAAAGCCCGCCTGGTGGCTAAAGGATTCACTCAGACCTATGGTGTTGATTATTTCGATACATTCTCTCCTGTTGCTCGTCTCAGCACCATACGGGTCCTTCTCTCTGTGGCTGTCAACCGGGACTGGCCAATTTCACAACTGGATGTTAAGAATGCTTTCCTCTATGGTGATCTACAGGAAGATGTTTATATGGAGCAACCTCCGGGGTATGTTGCTCAGGTGGAGACACGTGTACGCCGACTGAAGAAGGATATTTATGGCCTCAAGCAAAGTCCGCGTGCCTGGTTTGACAAGTTTAGCGGCATTGTTGCGGCCATTGGTTTTACACGAAGCTCGGCCGATCACTCCTTATTTGTTCGGAAAACCGCCTCTGGTATGGTTGTTCTTGCGGTTTATGTCGATGACATTCTTCTTACTGGAGATGACCAGGAGGGGGTAACGTTGACAAAGAAACACCTCCGTCAACACCTGGTCACAAAGGATATGGGATCTCCAAAGTACTTTCTGGGGATTGAAATCTCAAGGAAGCCCAACTCCATGGTTCTTTCCCAAAGGAAGTATGCCCTTGATCTTTTAAAGGAGGGAGGATTGACAGGTGCTAAACCTGCCCGTTGTCCTATGACTACTGGAGAAGACAAAACTTGGACAGATGACTCGCCTCTTCTATCCGATATTTCGAGGTACCGGCATCTGGTGGGAAAACTCATTTATCTTACTGTAACCAGACCCGACATCTCCTATGTTGTTGGCAAGGTGATCCAGTTCATGCAAGCTCCTCGGGAGTGTCATCTTCAATCTGTCTTGTGGATCTTGGAATATGTCAAAGCAGCGCGTGGGAAAAGATTACTCTTTCAGAAGAATGGTCATCTGAGGGATGAAGCATACTCAGATGCGAGTTACGCTGATGACAAAGGGGATCGTAAGTCAACCTCGGGTTTCTGCACCTTTTTTGGGGGCAATCTGGTGAGCTGGAAGAGCAAGAAGCAGTCGGTTGTTTCCAGGTCCAGTGTAGAAGCAGAATATCGTAGTATGACATCGACCACTTGTGAGTTAAAGTGGCTACGAGCTCTCCTGCTGGATTTAGGAGAGGTGTACAACCATCCTCTACCTATGTTCTGTGATAACAAGGCTGCCATATACATCTCCAAAAATTCGGTCTTCCATGAAAGAACCAAGCACATTGAGGTCGAC
Organism: Platanthera guangdongensis; assembly: GCA_039583875.1. Classification (NCBI taxonomy): domain Eukaryota; kingdom Viridiplantae; phylum Streptophyta; class Magnoliopsida; order Asparagales; family Orchidaceae; genus Platanthera; species Platanthera guangdongensis. Next base: position 85,860,336 of record CM077155.1, on the reverse strand, counting down.
TGTCATTTCATTCGTGAAGAGATTCTGAAGGGACAAATTTGCACTCCCTTCGTCACTTCTGATAAAGAGCTGGCTGACATCTTCACCAAGCCAGTTTCCGCCTCGTTTCTTCATATTTGTAACAAGCTGGGCATGATCGATATATATGCTCCAGCTTGAGGGGGAGTGTCGAAGTTGGTGACCGGGCGGTCTGGCGGTCTGGCTTGGCGGGTTGATGACCGCGCGGTTTTGCAGTTACTCTTCAGCGGTTTGGTTGCTGTGTGTTGCTGTCTGAGGTCCAAGCGGTCTGGCGGTTTGACTCTGGCAATTTGGAGACCGGGCAGTCTAGCGGTCTCCCATGACAATCTCTCTCTCTGGCTGTAGCCGAGCGGTTAGCCCGTCTATCTAACCGCGCGGCTTGTGCGATTTGTGTCTGTACAGTCCGCTTGTGTCATGTAAATTTTTAGTCCCACATCTCTTATTTGTATTCTCTCTCCTCTCCTCCATTCTATATAAAGGAGGTCATACCTTTGTAATGGATACCTTTTTCAGATAATAAAGTTTCTATTAAAACTACTTCCGGTTTGTTTTAGTTCCACTTCCGGCTTGTTTTTTGTTCATTTCTAACAGAGTCGGAAGGTAACGACACTTCTCCTCTCGATTTTAGGATGCATGTCTTAGCATCATTTTTCTTCTTTTCTAGTTTTGGGCATCAAACACTTAAATGAGAGGGGTTTGGGTCGCCAAGGTTCAAGAGGAACCTCCTGGTCGATTGAGTCCATCCCCGGCATGTTTTGCATTAGAGATCCGCTCCGTTAGTGGATTAGGCATGGTGGGTGAAGCCGTAGTCGTGATCGTTAGTCCGACTCGGTGATGTTGCATACGAACTTCAAGGATTCGTAGAGATTTCGTTGCGGCAAGATGCCGTCTGTGATGTGGTGATGTTTTCCCCTTTTTCTCAAGTGAGTAGATGTAGTCGGAACCGGACAAGGTTAGCTCCTCAATGGCGGTAGATGGTTTCCTTGGTGGACAAGGTTAGCTCCGCATTGGTGGTAGATAGTTTCCTTGGTGCGCGGGAACGCTGCAGTACGAATGAAGGACTAGGGTGGAATTTTCTTTGTTTGTGATGTGCCAAGGCATGGCTGTGTCTCCGTGGTCGGCTGGCTATCCCGTGACGTACACATCATGTGTGGAGAGTGTCCCGGCGAGACTAGTCCCCTTCTGTGAGACTGAAGAGAATGTCAAGCATGGGGGCAAGCCCGGGCAATGAGGCCATGAGCGGGTGGGGTCCGGCAAGGCTTCTTAGAATCATTCAGTTTGTGTTTGTTGGAATCCTGACAAGAGACATCAGAGCTTGCAGGCAAGCCCGGGTCTGAGACCTTGAGAGGGTGGGGCCTAGGCAAGAGTTTCATGTGGCGGCTTGTGTGCCGTTGGGGGGGAATTGTGTCTCCCTTTTTGTTTGCGGCTTTATGCCAATGGGGAAACGTTGAGTACCCAAATGATGTGATGATGTGCTAGATGCATACGCTATAGGGTGCCTTGGGTGAAACCCGAGTGTTGCATACATGTTGCATAAGTAGGCCCCTTTTTATATTATATGTTCAACCCGTAGAGAATGTGTATGATGTTTGAGACATCCAAGCTTATTCTTAATGCACTTCTTTTTATATTTATATATTGCATACGAAGTGCTGACTTGCAGGTTGGAGGGTTCCCCGGGGTCCGTTAGGGGCGGCCGGGAGGAGATGTGTTTGTTACACAGTTTGAGGTCAGCCTTTGCTGACCCATGTTACTAATAATTTACAGGGCAAGGATCGCAAGCAGGAGCTAGCTCGCCGGCCAGAAAGGCCTAAGCCTCATGAAGTGTAAACTTGTGTAGTAGCTCTACTCATTATGGCAGTGTATGTTTTGATGCTCATGTTGTCCGGATTGCATGCCGAGGTAGACTAGGAGTGCTTGTGCACTTTCATGACTGTTGTATTAATTGAGTTTGAACTCTCTTATGTTGTAAGGACATAAGGCCATCTTTTATTTACTTTTATAGTGGTGGATAACTTCTAGTCTTGTTTGTATTTCCGCTGTGTAGTGCAAAGAGTTTTGAGTGTAGGTAGTTATATATTCTTATAATACTAAAGCTGTGGCGTCCGTATGTTGTGGGGCCCCGACCGGACCCATTTTATATGGTCATTATAGGGGAGGTGTTACAATTTGGTATCAAAGCGAGGTTTGATTCAAGGTCAATGCGTAGAGAAGTTATCCACCTAAGAGTAATGCTGGACCATGAGTGTCCTATTGTTTAAGTCTTTAGATTAGAGACTGATCCATTGTTTCTTGTGTTCTTGAAGAGTGCAAGCAACGAGGCGAGTACATCGAGAGCAAGAGAAGAGCTTTCGGTGAGCAGTTCTACTTCTCCAGGTCTTTTGGGCACGGGTGTTAACCCGGCCGATTTCTGCCGCATGCTTGTAGAAGCGATGGTGGCGGCCCAAGCTGCAGCGGAAGCTCAAGTAGCAACCCCTGCTACACCGGATACGGCGACGGCCGTGCCAGGTGGAGAATCCAGGCGAGTGTAGCCTTTGGCGGAAAGGGTAGTTGTCGGACATGGAGACCGGCACTTGAAGTACTTCCTGAGCTTCCATCCCCCGTCTTTCAATGGAGTTGGTACGCCAACAGATGCGGGGGATTGGTGGGTTCGAATTCAAGAGCTTTTGAGGGCGGCAGAGACGCCAGAAGAAAAGAAATCTGAGTATGCGACGTTCATGTTGGAAGGAGACGCCAAGTTGTGGTGGGTGAGCCATAGCGGCTGCCAGTTCCCGGGACGCACCCCGTCGGTGGAGGACTTTGGGGATGCTTTTCTAAAGAGGTACATTCCCGTTTCTACACGGTTGGCACTTCAGAGGCAGTTTCTGCACTTAATGCAGCGGGACAGGACGGTGGACGAGTATGCGCAGGAGTTCACCCGTTTGGGTCGTTACGCGGGAACCACGATTGCAGATGATGTAGAGAGGCATAACCTCTTCTACCAGGGACTGCGGGAGAATCTGAGGAAACCCCTCATCTCCATGAAGAGACCGGGATTCAATGAATTGGTTGAGGTTGACAGGATATTGGAGAGTGATCTGGAGCGAACCCAGCGTCGTTAGGGTTTCACTCCCAGGCAAGGGGAAGGGAAACCTACCCAATCTCACGGAAAATCTGAAGGGAGTAGGTGGAGGAAGAAGCCTCACACTTCCAGATCCGGTGAAAAGAGCAAGTGGACGCCTGGAGGTTCTCACTCTAGGGGACCGCAAACGTGCTATAACTGCGGTAAGGTGGGGCACATAGCTCGTGTTTGTCCTCAAGGAGGAGCGGAGCAAGAGGCAAGGCAGTAGCAGATTGTACGCTCCGGCCCCAGTGCCGCGGAGAAATGGAAGATGGCGGAGTCAAGCGCTTCTCGGTTCCAACCGGTGCAACCAAGGGCCTACAACATTGGACAGCAGGAAGCGATCCGCCAAACCGATGTGGTGACAGGTATGAAGAAAATTTAAGTTTAAACTAGGTGCTTCATACTTTTAGACCTTTTGTGGGATGTCTATGTTGTAGGCTTTGTATTAGTTTCCGGATACCCCGCTAGGGTATTGTTCGATACTGGAGCATCGAACTCCTTTCTTGCGGAGAGCTTCATCCAGAGAATAGGAGTTGAGTCTTTCTCGGCAGACGCGGAGCTGATAGTGCGCATGCCTAATGGGTCATCCATGACCACCGGGGCCAAAGGGCGCATCTGTTGGGAGCTGGACGGAGTTGATTTCATTTTGGTAGCAGCGATTTTGCCTTTGGTTGAGTTCGGTGTCATTTTGGGCATGGACTAGCTTGCAGAGCAGCGCGCCAGTATTGATTGCCTATCTAAGGTAGTGACCCTAAGGAGCAAAGGGCAGGCAGAGGTCAAATTTGAGGGCCTTTATGGAGTGGCCTATTCCCTGATTTCGGCCATGCAATTGATGCGGGCGGTTAACCAGGGTGGTGTAGCGCTTGTAGCATTATTGGAGGTTCGTCTCTCTCAACTATCTATTGAGGAAGTGCCCGTAGTGGCAGAGTTCAAGGATGTGTTTCTGGATGAACTTCCTGGAGCGCCTCCTCGACGGGAGATCGACTTCACGATCGAGTTGGTGCCGGAGTCTAGGCTGGTGTCACGTCCTCCGTTTAGGATGGCACCAAAGGAATTGTCCGAACTCAAAGTATAGCTACAGGAACTGTTGGAGCAAGGGTATATCAGACCCAGTTCTTCGCCGTGTAGCGCACCGGTGTTGTTTGTAAAGAAGAGAGACGGTAGTATGCGGTTGTGCATAGACTACCGAGAGCTAAATAAATTGACCCGTAAGAATAAATATCCGATTTCTCAGATAGACGAGTTGTTTGACCAGTTGGTAGGGTCGGTGGTGTACTCAAAATTGGACTTAAAGTCAGGTTATTATCAGTTGCGAATTCGGGACGAGGACATACCCAAGACTGCTTTTGGTACGAGGTACGGACACTTTGAGTTTACGGTGATGCCGTTCGGGCTGACAAACGTGCCATCTGTGTTCATGGACCTTATGAATCGGGTATTTCGGGAATACTTGGATTCTTTTGTGGTTGTCTTCATCGATGACATCTTGGTATATTCCAAATCTGAAGTGGAGCATGAGACCCACTTCAGAGTGGTCTTGCAAGTGTTGAGGGAGAATCATTTGTATGCAAAGTTCTCCAAGTGCTAGTTCTGGTTAGAGAAGGTGGCATTTTTGGGCCACGTGATTAGTGGGGATTGGGTGGCAGTGGATCCAACAAAAGTGGAAGCCATCGTAGATTGTGAAAGGGGAAACTAGATCTGATATACTCTAGAGGGTGGTGAATAGAGTATATGGTGCTTTTTAAAACACAAAGAAAAACTTTTGCAAAGCTTTACAACAATTGTTGTAATGAGTGTAAGCAGGGAAGCAGAAATAAAACTAATCACAAACTAAGCTATGCAGAAACTAAGCACAAGAAAATCTAGGACAGAAACAAAAAGAAAAACATGCAGAACCAGATGACACAAGGAAATATAGTGGTTCCCCAACTTGGGTACATCCACTCTTCTACCACCCTAGGTAGGAATCCACTGCAGGATGAGTTGATCAGGTGTCCTGGGCACCAATGAGCTTTTGATAAGGTGCTCAAAAACCAAATCAGATTTTTTGATCAGGTGTCTTGCCACCAATGAGCTTTTGACAAGGTGCTCAAAAACCAGATTCAAACTTTTGAAGGGAGTTTGAAAAACCCTTTACAGAGAGGGGGTTGAGAGAGTTATGGCAGTCTTCTCTTTTCTCAAACAACTGAGAAGACTAAGTGGATTGATTTCAAAGCTCCCCCTGAGTCCTTGATCTTCAGGAAGATGAGCTTTGCTGAGGGTGATAGGCCTTCAAAAATAGATCTCCAGCAAAAGATGATTTCAGCAAGCTGAAATGTTGAGTGTCTGGAGTCTTGAAATGATGTTGGCCTTGAACACTTTGAGAGCTGAAGAGATCTGAAGATTTGTTTGAAAGCTTGATCTCTCTGATGAGTGTTCTTCAGAATTCTTGTTGACAGAATATTTTTCAGAGTCTCTGTATATTGAGAGGTGTCCTATTCTTGTCAATCTCTATATCTTGATTCAAAAACATTCTCTGTTTTATTCTCTGAGTCTGAATAGAATATTACTCTGTCAAAGATAGCCGTTGGTTTGCATTGATTACAGCCTTAATTGCATAATCTGTTCTGAAGGAAAGTTCACTGAATTGTTCCTTGAAAAATCCCTTGAAACTTGCTCCAGGAGTAAATGAAAACGGCTGGCAGATCTTCTGAATTAAATGCAGAATAACTTCTATCTGATTTGAATTTGAATTCTGAAAGATAACTGAAATCGTCGAACTGAGCTCTGCTATCGTCGAGCTGAGCTCAGCGAACTGGAAAATGCAAGCAGCAAAGAGATCGTCGATCTGAGCTCAAGGATCGTCGAACTGAGCTCAGAGATAAGGATCCAGTGCAGAGTCAAAATCGTCGACCTGAGCTCAGCGATATTGAGAAGTTGAGCTCAGCGATCGTCGACCCGAGCTCGACGATATTATGAGGTTTGAGCTCAGCGATCGTCGAATGGAGCTCGACGATCTGTCAATAGTTGAGCTAGACAATCGTCGACCGGAGTTCGACGAAACGTCGTGCTGAGCTCGACGATTTGGACTTAGTCTCCAGAAAAACTTGGGTCTTCAGGGCAGCTTCCAATCCTAGCCTTCTAACCCTTAGACTCAATTCTAATTGACCTATTAAGCTATACAGAAGGTCAAAACACAGATTCCTAGAGACATAGTGATCCTGACCCAAATTAGTAATAGGGTGTTCCAACAATCTCCCCCTATTTGGGTTAGGAAAACTATTTACAGACATAGGAAAAACAAACAACATCATACAGTCAGAAAAACATAAAAACAGCAGGAGCTAGACATCACAGAACCATCACAGAGATATATATAAACATGATATCCAGAGGGCAGTCAGAAAAACCAAGAGTTATCACCTTACAGAGTTATTCCTTTTCTTTGCCTTTTACCATTTTGATTTCTCTGTTAGGATCTAAAGCTTGTTGTTTGGATCTGGTATCATCAGCTGCACCCAAATAAATTTGCTTTGAAGCCCTGGGAACCACTACAGCTGGATTCAACTCCATGTACCTGTCTGCATCAAAGAACTTACTGGAGGCATATCTTTCTAGTTCTTTCTGTCTTTGTTCTGACATAGTAGAGATGTTGGAAGTGTCTAGGCCTTTCTCTTTGGCTTTCTTTATTTGATCTAATGCAGCCAGCTCTTTCATTCTAGCAGTCAAAGCCACAGGATTCTTCTCAGGGTCCTCAAATGGAACAGGTGGCTCATACTTGTTGGAAGAAGTATCTTGAGGAGTCCTGGCAGTCACAGTATCTTTGAGCTTATAGGGGAAAGGAACAGAAGATGTGTCAGAAGGAACATGTCCTCCCCTGGAGTAAGGGTGCTGCCTGGAATGCCCTTTGGAGTAAACCTGAGTCTCTCTTTGGTTTCCCCTATATCCTCCCCTTCTAGAGTAAGAGCCCCTAGACTGGCTTTCCCTTTGATATGTTCTAGCATGAGGTTGGTAGGGAGCCTGGCTTCTAGCTGGGCCTGAACTTGCAGAGCTGCCACCTGCACCTGCATCAGGTGGAGGTGGTGGAGGAGGATGAGGGTGCTTGAACTGAGTGGAATCTTTCTCATACTTCCTCTTCTTCTTCATAGCCTTTAGCTGGTTCTTAGAGAACTGCATCCAATGCTCAGAAATTGGGCAGTTGTGCAGAATATAGTAAGGGACATCATTGTCATCTCTAACTTTGGCAGGAGGAACCCTCTTCAATGCCTTACTTCTTGCTTTCCTTTTCTTTGCAATGGTGGCAGATGAATCATCAGAAGCAGTGTTATAATCCTCAGATTCAGAACTCTGTGCATCATATAAAGCATCAATCTTCTTCATCAATGTTTCTTTCAGTTGCATTGCAGCAGATGGGGCAGAAGCAGAAGCAAAAGGAGCAACAGAAGCAGCAGATGTAACAACAGATACAGGAGCAACAGAAACAACTTCAGAAACAGCACTAGTAACTTCAGGAGAGACAGCAGCAGCAGCTTCAGTAACAACAACAATAACTTCAGCAGGCTCAAAAACAGCAGCCTCTGTCATCAGAGAATCCTGGGAAAAGGGCTCAACAGAAACAATTTCTTCAGCAGCAGGGATAATTTCAGAGGCAGATACAGCATTTTCTTCATCAGCAACAGCAGTAACATCATCAGAAGCAGCAGTCACTGAATGAATAAAAGCAGAAATTATACTGGGGTCACAGCATGAGAAGGGCACCAGAGCCTTGGACAGATCTTCAGAGGGCTGGACAGCATTGGGCTCTGGGAGGCAGCAGTAGTATGCAGTATCAAATGTAGATAGCAAAGACCTTAGGTCTATTGCTAGGACTGGAGTAGCAGAGGCAACAGATGCAGGAGCAGCAGCAGTAGCAGAAGCAGACACAGAAACAGCATCAGTAGCAGCAGAAGCAACAGCAATAGCAGCATGAAGGCTGGCTTCATAGGGCATCTCCCCCTGCCTGGATACAGATACAGCTGTATCAAGGCACACTGCTGGGGGTGCTGCTTGAGGAGTAAGGAAGGAAGAAAGCCTGGCAGAGAGAGCTGCCACTGACAAGTGCAGAGGAGCCAAAGAGGTCTCTAAGAGAAGGGAGAGCCTGGGGTCAATGAGCTCATACAGCTTATCAGCAAGGGCTGAAAGATCTACTTGCTCAAGAAGAGGAGCAGAGGTAGAGGGTACAGGGATGGCTGATGAAGCTGGAGGAGGAGGGCTGAAGGGTGGAATGAATGGCTCAGGAGAGGGGATGGTGGAGATGGAGGATAATGGGATGGATATGGATGGAGTGAATGTGGGTTGGGCAATAATGTGGTGGAGAAGGTCTTGAAAAGAGGTGGAAGAGGATGGTAACTCTGGAGGAGAGGAGGGGGAATCATCCATGTAGGATTCATCCAGAAGTGTGAAGGATGGAAGGGATGGGGATGAGGTGACATCTGGTGGGGGAAAAGAGAATAGGGGATGGAAGTGGTCTGCTGGTGGAGATGAGATGGTTGCTGGAGATGGAATAGAAGTTGGAGAGGGGCTGGAAATTGTAATGGTGGAGGGAGCTGGAGTGGTGGATGGAATGGGTAGGGTTGGGCTTGGAGTAGGAGAAGAAGCAGCACTAGCAGCAGGCAGGTCCTCTGCAGGGGCAGAGACCTGGGGTGGAGTGACTCTTAGAGTCCTGGTGCCTGAAGGGGCAGATGGAGAGGGCCTGCTGGGCTTGATGATTTGCCTGTCCTATTTCCCAAATAGGGCACAGGTGAGTCTCTTGGAGGCATTGATGTGCACTCCAGAGGAGACTAGCAGAGTAGGGCACTTAGCCTGAAGGAAGACTCCCAGAATTCTTCCATAATTCACAAAGGTTTTGTTTATCTTTTTATTCAACAGATCAAAAAAGACTTCTCCCCAGTTCAAGCTTTTCCTATCTACCAGAGCTCCCATGAGGCAGAGCTGATATCTGGAGATGGTGTCATGTGCAGAATGTTTGGCCAACAGAACCTTGCCTACAACATCTGCCAGAAACCTGTATTCCACTGACAGGTTCCTCTTAAACAACTTGCTAGGGTTCCCCTCAGGATGACCCATCCTGGCAAGAATATCAGAGAATTCTTCTCCAGAAAGTTCAGCAGAGTCTTCACCATTCCTTAAACCAAAAACCTCTGTGAGGACTGTTGGGGTCAGAGGTACCTGGGTGCCACCAATGGATCCAACAATGGTGTTGTTGTCAAGGTTGTGTGCAGTATATACCCATTCTTTGATTTCATCAGAGGCAAGTTTGATTCTTGTTGTCATAAGGGCAGATAGATGCTGATCTTTGAATAAACTGAGGATGTCCTGGAAGACTTGATCAGTTGTGTTGAAGGAGTCTAGATCAATGTCAAAACCCGCATCAAATTTCATGGCGGCTAGCACAGCAACTGAAACGGCCATTGTACCTGCAAAAATCAACAGACAAAACGACCAAGTGTAGAACTGTTTGGAGGGAAGAAAATTTTGCAGAGAGATTGAAAGCGCAAGAGAGAACGACGGCGAAAAATGAGTTTTATATTAGGGTTCGACGCAGAAATGGAAAGATCGTTGAACTCAGTTCGACGATTGAGGCTTCTAAAGGAATCTGAAGAGACTCCAAAATCGTCGATCTCCGTTCGACGATTTGGAAAGACGTCGAGCTCCGTTCGACGATCGTTCAGTGAACAAAATCGTCGAGCGCCGTTCGACGATCGTTGACCAGAAGAGATAGTCCATACTATCAAAGGAGCGCTGAACTCAGTTCGACGATTCAGGAAATCGTCGAACTCCGTTCGACGATCTTTGTGAAAATCGTCGAGCGCAGTTCAGAGATCAGAGAAATTTTAGACACTAAGGAAAATCAGAATTTTGCCTAGTCTTGGTCACTTTTAGCTTTCAAAATCTTGGGGATTATTTGAGACTTCCTCCATCTAACATTCCTAACTGATTTAGAAAGAAGGTGTGTTTCTTTTCATCCAAAGGCTTGGTGAAAATATCTCCCCTTTGTAAATCAGTTGGGATATATTGCAGTTCAATTTTATTCTTTTCAACATTGTCCCTTAAGAAGTGATGCCTAATCTCTATATGTTTTGTCCTACTATGGAGGACTGGATTTTGAGCTATGGAGATAGCACTTGTATTGTCACAAAAGATTTTTGACTTCTCTAAGTTGTAACCATAGTCTAGGAGTTGATTTTGAATCCACAATATTTGTGAACAACAACTGCCTGCAGCCATATATTCAGCTTCAGCAGTTGAAGTTGACACAGATGTTTATTTCTTACAAAACCAGGAGACAAGTATATCACCAAGGAACTGACAAGTTCCACTGGTGCTTTTCCTGTCAATTCTGCATCCAGCATAATCGGCATCAGAGAATCCAGTTAACTCAAATGCCGACTCTTTTGGATACCAGAGACCTAGATTTGGACAACTTTTAACATACCTAAGAATCCTCTTTACTAATGTGAGGTGTGACTCTCTAGGGCTAACTTGGAATCTAGCACATATACATGTAGCAAACATTATATCTGGTCTACTAGCTGTAAGATACAGTAAAGAGCCAATCATTGCTCTATATGTTGTCTGATCAACAGGTTTCCCATGTTCATCAGCATCCAGTACAGCATTGGTAGGCATGGGTGTTTTCATACAAGATGCCTCAGACATGCCAAATTTCTTAACCAGCTCATTAGCATATTTGGTTTGAGAAATAAAGATGCCCTCAGCATGTTGTTTGACTTGCAATCCTAGGAAGAAGGATAGCTCACCCATGCTACTCATCTCAAATTTAGAATGCATTAGGTTAGAAAACCTTCTGCATAGTTTTGAGTCAGTAGAACCAAAAATGATATCGTCTACATAGATTTGTACTAGTAGGGTATGGGACTTATGGGTTCTAATGAAAAGAGTTTGGTCTACTCTACCCCTTATAAAGCTATTTTTTAAGAGAAAGCATGCTAGGGTCTCATACCATGCTCTAGGAGCTTGCTTGAGACCATATAATGCTTTATTTAATCTAAAAACAAAATCAGGATGAGTTGGAGAGATAAAACCTGGAGGTTGTCTGACATAGACTTCCTCTTTGATGTCTCCATTTAAGAAGGCACTCTTGACATCCATCTGATAAACCTTGAAGCCTTTGTGAGCTGCATAAGCTAAAAATATCCTGATGGCTTCTAATCTTGCAACAGGTGCAAAGGTCTGGTCGTAGTCAATTCCTTCTTCTTGAGAATATCCTTGGGCAACTAGCCTTGCCTTGTTCATTATTATTACTCCTTGATCATCCAGTTTATTTTTGAATACCCATTTTGTTCCAGCAATTGAATGATCCTTTGACTTTGGCACTAGTTCCCATACTTTGTTCCTCTCAAATTGATGCAGCTCCTCTTGTATGGCAATGATCCAGTGTGGATCTTGCTCTGCATCTTGAATGGACTGAGGTTCAATTTGAGAAAGGAAGCAGGTGTGCAACAGGTTTTGGTTGTCCTGATTTCTGGTTTGCACACCAGCTGAGATTTCTCCAATTATTTGGGAAATTGGATGGTCTCTTGATGTTACTAAATCAACCGGGGGTGTTGATTGTTCACCAACCTGTGTTGTTGTTTCCTCTTATGGTACAACAACTAGCTCTTCAGGTTGTGCTTCAATATGTTGAGCATTGCTTTCATCTTCACTGCTTTCATCCTCTTGAGCAACCTGTAGCTTGTTCATATCTTCAACTAGAGAGTGTTCCTGCAAAGGTTCTATGGTAGAAGAAATCTTCTCCTTGAAAGACATGTTAGTTTCATCAAAAGAAACATGAACAGATTCCTCAATTTTCAATGATGATTTATTATAAACCCTATAGGCCTTGCTGATCATGGAGTATCCCAGAAACACTCCTTCATCAGCGTTGGCTTGAAATTTTGCTAGATGTTTCTTATCATTATTGTGAATATAGCAAATGCAACCAAAAATTTTGAAATAGTCAACTTTAGGTTTCTTCCCTTTGAGTAATTCATAGGGAGTCTTTCCCTTCAGTTTATGTATCAGACTTCTGTTCAGCACATAGTTGGAGGTGTTCACTGCCTCTGCCCAGAAGGATAGAGGTAGATGAGCATCTGACAACAATGTAGTGGCAGATTCAATAAGGGTTCTATTTTTCCTTTCAGCTACCCCATTTTGTTGAGGAGTTCTAGGAGCTGAGAAAGTATGCCTGATCCCTTCACTCTGGCAGAACTCTTGCATAAGAAGAGAATCAAACTCTGTCCCATGATCATTTCTGATCAGGGCAATGTGAGTATTGAACTCAATCTTTATACATTTGAGAAACTCTGTCAGACACTTAAAGTTATCAGACTTCTTCCTTAGAAAGAACACCCAAGTGAATCTAGAGAAGTCATCTACAATCACTAAAGTGTAGGATTTCCCTCCTAGGCTTTGTACTGTGATGGGTCCAAATAGATCCATGTGTAACAGATACAATATCCTAGGTGAATCACTCTTATTAAGTGACTTGAAACTGTTTTTAGTTTGCTTGCCTAATTGACAAGCCTTGCAGAGTCCTTCCTTCTTGTAGGGGCCAGAAGGTAGTCCTCTAACAAGATTGTCCTTGGATAGCCTAGCAATAGTTCTAAGGTTTAGGTGTCCTAGTCTCTTATGCCATAAAACATTTGGTCTACAAACTGAATTGAATAAACAGATATCTATAGTAGTTGAAAGAAAATCTACTAGGTAGATGTTACCTTTCCTTTTACCTGTCAACACAGTTGTGTTGTCCTCTGACTTGATTTTGCATAAGGTTTTGCTGAAGGTCACCTGGTAGCCTTCATCACATAGCTGACTGATGCTGATTAGGTTGTGCTTCAGTCCTTCCACATATGCTACTTTCTTGAAGGTTACAGAACCAATCTGGACTGCTCCATAACCTTTAGTTTGTCCAAAGTTGGAGTCACCAAAGATAACCTTGGGTCCAAGCTTGGCTCTAAAGGAATTGAGGTTGTCCTTGTTCCCTGTCATGTGCTTAGAGCACCCACTATCCAAATACCATTGCTGGTTAGATGTTGGATAGGTCTTCACCTGCACATAAAGCAATTCACTTGTTTTTGACCCAGTTTACCTTGGGCCTAGGTTGATAACCTTTAAATTCAGAAATGAAAGACATCCCTGGCTGACTCTTATATCCTTCAGGATGATATCTCCTTGGAGGTAAAATCCATTCAGTATAAGGGTTGAAGGTTTGGGATGAAGAACCCTCAGGATTCAATTTTGACTTGCCTTTAAAAAAATTTCCAGAGCTCTGACCTCTGTTCGACGATCTTGGAGCTGAGTTCGACGATCTTGGGTCAGATCGTCGAGCTCCGTTCGACGGTCGACTATGGCTGAGGTCAGGTATATGAGATCGTCGACCAGCGTTCGACGATCTTGGCTGAGATCGTCGATCAGCGTTCGACGATTTGTCCTGAGATCGTCGAGCTGCGTTCGGCGATCGTCGATCTTCATTCGGCGATCGTCGATCTCCGTTCGACGATTTGTGCTGGACTTTAGTTTTCTGAGGCAGATCAGAATTTTTCCTGGCAACCTCTACAACTCCCTTTCCCTTGTCAGAAATGAACTTGATAGGGGTTGTTAGAACAATAGGTTGGCTGGATGAGGCACCCAAGCCCAGTGTACTGTTGAATCTTGAGTTCACTGTGCTTGTGATGTCCATCAGCTTGATGCTTCTCCCATTAAGAGATTCTTCAAGCTTCTTGGCCTCAGAGAGTTCACTCTTCAGTGAAGCTATCTGTTCCCTATAGTTCTCCAACTCCTGAGAGAGTTTGAGGTTTTCTGATTTTAAAGCATTTTGTTCAGATAATTGATTTCTGAGAGAGATGATCTCTTTCTCAGACTTTAGCAGGTCTAAACATAGTGCTTTAAATTCAAGTTTAAAATCTTCTGAAGTGAAATCAAAAGAGCTGATTACCTGATCTTCTTCAGGTTGAGTCTCTGAGTCTGACTCTGACTCCTCTTCCTCTGAGTTGTGTTGTGAGGCATTAATTGCCATCATGCAGAACTCCTTTTCCTCTGCATCATCCTCATCATCACTTGAGCTGGAAGAGGCTTCTGACTCCTCTTCAGTCTCACTCCAGGATTCAGCAACAAATCCTTTCCTTGTGTGCTTATTTCTGCTGGAGGAAGGTTTGCTATTTCCATTCCTTTTGGAGTCCTTCTCCTTTCTTCTTTCTTTTCTGTCCCTTCTGTCCTTGTTCTTGTTTTCTGGACAGTCAGGAACCATATGCCCTGGTTTCCTGCAACCAAAGCAAATAATGTCTTTGCTATTGCCAATGGACTTGTCATACCTTGGCTTATCCTGCTCCTTGTATGATCTTATTCTGAAGTCCTTTCTGGCCATCTTATAGAATATTTTGGCCAACAGGCTGAGAAGTTCATCATTGCCTGTACCTTTTTCTTCAGGCAGATCCTCAGCTGCCTTAAATGCTATAGTCTTCTCTTTCCTTGTGGCTGGTGAAGCAGCCTTCTGTTCTTCCTCTCTATTCTTGATGAGTAGCTCATAAGATTTGAGCTTACCCAACAAAGCTTCAGTTGTGATCTCATTCAGACTTCTGGCATCTTTAATTGGCCAGATTCTTGAATCCCAAGTGCTGGGGAAGCACATTAGGATCTTGTCATTAAGTTCTGTCAGTGAGATCTCTTTGTCTAATGTCCTCAGTTCACTGACAATTAGACTCAGTGTGTTGTACATGTCTCCCACTGACTCTGTTTCTCCCTTCTTGAAGTTCTCATACTGGGAGATGAGATGGGATCTTCTGTCCTTTCTCTCATCAGCTGAGCCAGAGACAATTTCTGAGAGCTTGTCCCAAATTTCCTTGGCTGAATTGCATTCAGCTACTTTTTGAAAAATGTCATCTGACATTGTCTGAGCTAAAATGTTCATTGCCTTGGCATCAGTTACTTTCCACTTTTTGATGTCAGCATCTGTTCCTGATGGAGGTGGAACAGCATTTGTGCTTGTGCTCTCTGGAGGTCTTGGACACACTGTCAAAACAGAATTAAATATATCTTCGTCAATAGAATTCATGTAGAGTTTAATCCTTGCTTTCCAAAGTGCAAACTTTGACAGATTGCACACTGGAGGTCTGGTGCTAGCATAATCTTTGTTTTGGGCCATGATTTGTGCAAGCTAAATCTAATAATAAAATACAAAAGAAGGATCTAGTTTGGGATCTTGGGGTTCAGGTGTTAGCCTGTACAACCAAACAGATATGGTATGATTAACCAACCTCGCTTTGATACCAATTGAAAGGGGAAACTAGATCTGATATACTCTAGAGGGGGGTGAATAGAGTATATGGTGCTTTTTAAAACACAAAGAAAAACTTTTGCAAAGCTTTACAACAATTGTTGTAATGAGTGTAAGCAGGGAAGCAGAAATAAAACTAATCACAAACTAAGCTATGCAGAAACTAAGCACAAGAAAATCTAGGCCAGAAACAAAAAGAAAAACATGCAGAACCAGATGACACAAGGAAATATAGTGGTTCCCCAACTTGGGTACATCCACTCTTCTACCACCCTAGGTAGGAATCCACTGCAGGATGAGTTGATCAGGTGTCCTGGGCACCAATGAGCTTTTGATAAGGTGCTCAAAAACCAAATCAGATTTTTTGATCAGGTGTCTTGCCACCAATGAGCTTTTGACAAGGTGCTCAAAAACCAGATTCAAACTTTTGAAGGGAGTTTGAAAAACCCTTTACAGAGAGGGGGTTGAGAGAGTTATGACAGTCTTCTCTTTTCTCAAACAACTGAGAAGACTAAGTGGATTGATTTCAAAGCTCCCCCTGAGTCCTTGATCTTCAGGAAGATGAGCTTTGTTGAGGGTGATAGGCCTTCAAAAATAGATCTCCAGCAAAAGATGATTTCAGCAAGCTGAAATGTTGAGTGTCTGGAGTCTTAAAATGATGTTGGCCTTGAGCACTTTGAGAGCTGAAGAGATCTGAAGATTTGTTTGAAAGCTTGATCTCTCTGATGAGTGTTCTTCAGAATTCTTGTTGACAGAATATTTTTCAGAGTCTCTGTATATTGAGAGGTGTCCTATTCTTGTCAATCTCTATATCTTGATTCAAAAACATTCTCTGTTTTATTCTCTGAGTCTGAATAGAATATTACTCTGTCAAAGATAGCCGTTGGTTTGCATTGATTACAGCCTTAATTGCATAATCTGTTCTGAAGGAAAGTCCACTGAATTGTTCCTTGAAAAATCCCTTGAAACTTGCTCCAGGAGTAAATGAAAACAGCTGGCAGATCTTCTGAATTAAATGCAGAATAACTTCTATCTGATTTGAATTTGAATTCTGAAAGATAACTGAAATCGTCGAACTGAGCTCTGCTATCGTCGAGCTGAGCTCAACGAACTGGAAAATGCAAGCAGCAAAGAGATCGTCGATCTGAGCTCAAGGATCGTCGAACTGAGCTCAGAGATAAGGATCCAGTGCAGAGTCAAAATCGTCGACCTGAGCTCAGCGATATTGAGAAGTTGAGCTCAGCGATCGTCGACCCGAGCTCGACGATATTATGAGGTTTGAGCTCAGCGATCGTCGAATGGAGCTCGACGATCTGTCAATAGTTGAGCTAGACGATCGTCGACCGGAGTTCGACGAAACGTCGTGCTGAGCTCGACGATTTGGACTTAGTCTCCAGAAAAACTTGGGTCTTCAGGGCAGCTTCCAATCCTAGCCTTCTAACCCTTAGACTCAATTCTAATTGACCTATTAAGCTATACAGAAGGTCAAAACACAGATTCCTAGAGACATAGTGATCCTGACCCAAATTAGTAATAGGGTGTTCCAACAGATTGGCAAATCTTGAGGACCGTGGCGGAAGTCCGAAGTTTTCTTGGACTAGCCGGGTATTATAGGAGATTCGTGGAGAATTTTTTGCGGATAGCTCTACCCCTCACCTCACTCACTCATAAAGATCATAAGTTTGTGTGGACTCAAGAGTGCAATCAAGCATTCGAGACACTGAAGGAGAGGCTTATGATGGCTCCAATCCTAAGTCTACCGCAAGGGACCGAGAGATTTCAGATCTTCAGTGACGCATCAGGATGCGGTTTGGATTGCGTTTTGGTGCAACATGGCAAAGTGATAGCTTTTGGGTCTAGACAGCTGAAGCCTCATGAGAAGAATTACCCCGTCCATGACTTGGAGTTGGCGGCGGTAATTTTTGGGTTGAAAATATGGCGACATTATGTGTACGGTGCAAAGGTGGAGATCTTCACGGATCATAAAAGCCTGAAGTATCTCTTGGATCAAAAGGACTTGAAGATGCGGCAACGAAGGTGGGTTGAGTTTCTTGGAGACTACGAAGAGGCGATTCATTATATGCCAGGTAAAGCCAATGTGGTGGCGGATGCCTTGAGTAGAAGGTACTTGGGGCAAGGGAATTGGATCGAAGCTCATGATGAGCGGTTGGTACGGGAATGGGAGTCCCTTGGTTTGGAATGTGTTGCGAGAGGTGAGTCCAGCGTGGCTCGGTTGAACTGGATTGAAGTGCAAAATGACTTGTCCGATCGCCTTCGGGAAGCGACTCGGTTAGATGTGGAGTTTCAACCATATGTGTTGGAGACTCAAAAGGGCGAGAGCAGCACCTGGGAGATGATTGATGGGATTCTGAGGAAGGACGGAAGGGTTTGTATACCGCAGTTCGGCAAACTCCGTGAGGAGTTGATGTTTGAGGCTCACTTCACAAAGTACTCCATTCACCCGGGCAGTACAAAGATGTACTTGGATATGAAGAAATACTTTTGGTGGTCGGGGCTGAAGCGGGACGTAGCTTTGTATGTGAATCGTTGCCAAACTTGCGCCTTGGTGAAGGCCGAAAGTCAGAAGTCGGGCGGGTTCCGGAAGCCTCTTCCAATCCCGGAGTGGAAATTTGATGACATCTCCATGGATTTTGTACATGGTTTGCCTAGATCGCAGCACGGTAATGATGCTATTTGGGTGATCGTGGATCGCTTAACCAAGGTGGCCCACTTCATCCCGAATCCAAAAGAGAACAGCGTGGAGAAGCTGGTGGAGTTGTATGTTCGTAACATTGTGCGACTGCATGGGATTCCTAAGAGCATAGTTAGCGATCGAGATGGACGGTTTACGTCCAAGGACTGGAGATTGGTTCAGAAGAGCTTGGGCACGAAGCTAAAGTTCAGTACGGCGTTCCATCCTCAAACTGACGGGCAAACCGAAAGGACGAACCGTACTATGGAGGATATGCTAAGAATGTGCATTCTTGACTTCGACACGAGGTGGGAAGATCAGCTCTTCATGGTGGAATTCGCGTACAATAATAGTTATCAAGCAAGCATAAAAATGGCGCCATACGAAGCTTTGTATGGGAGGCGGTGTCGAACACCAATGTCTTGGGCAGAGGCGGGAGACACCAAAATTTTGGGAAAGGAGGTGGTAGTTGATGCTTGTGAGTTGGTACGGACCATCCAAGAGCGTATGAAGGTGGCGCAAGACCAGCAAGCCAAATACTTTAATGCTCATCACAGGAAGTTGGAATTTGCGGTAGGTCATTGGGTCTATTTGAAGATGAAGCCGTTCAAAGGCGTCTCACGGATTCGCCGACTCAAGAAGTTGAGTCCAAGGTTTTTGGGGCCTTTTGAAGTTGTTGAATGGGTGGGAGAAGCAGCCTATCGGTTGGCACTGTCCGTGGAACTGAGTGGATTGCATGACGTCTTCCATGTCTCCATCTTGAGGAAAGCTTTGGTGGAGGCTAGTGTGGTGATTGAGCCAGCATCGGTGCCGATAGAGGAAGACTTGAGGACGCGAGTCCGTCCAATTGCTATAGAGGATTCAGAGACTCGGTAGTTGCGGAATAAAGAGGTTAAACTCATGAGAGTCCTATGGGACAACTGCGGTCTTGAGGAGCAATCTTGGGAACGAGAACAGGCCATGCTAGAAGAGTATCCAGAACTCTTCATTTCAGGTACCATTTAAATTGTGTTCCCTTTTGCTTTGTAATTTCGGGACGAAATTCTGTTAAGGGGGGAGAGTTGTAACACCCCAAAATTTGAGAGAGGGTCGACCAACATTTTCTGACCAAGTTTGTTTTCTGGCAGGGGGCACACGGCCTGGGACACGGGCGTGTCCCAGGGCATGTCGGGCTCCAGTCGACGTTTTGGCCGAGGAGTCGATGATTTTAGCTCGATGATGTGTCGAGACAAGGCACACGGCCTAGGACACGGGCATGTCCAAGGCCATGTCGGTGGAGTGTTGAGAGTCCACTCGACGAAATTCACTCGACGAGTGTCGAGTGTCGAGACTGGGGCACACGGCCTGTGACACGGGCGTGTCACAGGGCGTGTCCCTCATGGTCGACGATCTTTGCTCGATGTTTTTCTGCAGTGTCGACACAAAGGCTGTCGACGAGTGTCGAGACTTCACACACGGCATGGGACACGGGCATGTCCCAGGCCGTGTCCTTCTCGGGTTGTTTTCGGGGCTGTGTCGATGGAGGCACACAGCCGACCACACGGCTGTGTCAGTCGGGATACGGGCCTGTCAGGTCGAACACGGGCATGTCGTATGCCCGTGTGTTGTTCCAGGCGCGTCGATTTTGTCACGGAGAATGGGGGACATGGCCGTGGACACGGGCGTGTGCCAGGCCGTGTTCGGCCCAGGTGTTTTATTTTTCAGACGGATCGTGGCCATTCCTTCCCTTATTTTGGGATCTGATGGTTCAGGACATCTCTTGGGGAGTTAAGTCCGAGAATAGAGTGGGAAACCCACATTATTCTCCAAGCTTTCTCTTACTAAAGTTCTAGAGAGAAGTGAGAGCAAGGAAGAAGGAGAAGGAGGGTTTGTGCTGTAGGAGAGGCTTCAGTGCTCCAAATCGCGAGCCGAGTCCAGATCCGTGGAGGCCAGAGCTTTGCGAAGGTTTTCATCCGGCAATTTTTCCATGGCTAGGAAGAGGAGTCGGAAGGTAACGACACTTCTCATCTCGGTTTTAGGATGCATGTCTTAGCATCATTTTTCTTCTTTTCTAGTTTTGGGCACCAAACACTCAAATGAGAGGGGTTTGGGTCGCGAAGGTTGAAGAGGAACCTCCGGGTCGATTGAGTCCGTCCCCGACATGTTTTGCATTAGAGATCTGCTCCGTTAGTGGATTAGGCATGGTGGGTGAAGCCGTAGTCGCGACCGTTAGTCCGACTCGGTGATGTTGCATACGAACTTTAAGGATTCATAGAGATTTCATTGTGGCAAGATGTCGTCTGTGATGTGGTGATGTTTTCCCCTTTTTCTAAAGTGAGTACGTGTAGTCGGAACCAGATAAGGTTAGCTCCTCAATGGCGGTAGATGGTTTTCTTGGTGGACAAGGTTAGCTCCGCATTGGTGGTAGATGGTTTCCTTGGTGTGCGGGAACGCTGCAGTACGAATGAGGGACTAGGGTGGAATTGTCTTGGTTTGTGATGTGCCAAGGCGTGGCTGTGTCTCCGTGGTCGGCTGGCTATCCCGTGACGTACACATCATGTGTGGAGAGTGTCCCGGCGAGACTAGTCCACTTCTGTGAGACTGACGAGAATGCCAAGCATGGGGGCAAGCCCGGGCAATGAGGCCATGAGCGGGTGGGGTCCGGTAAGGCTTCTTAGAATCGGTCAGTTTGTGTTTGTTGGAATCCTGACAAGAGACGTCAGAGCTTGCAGGCAAGCCCGGGTCTGAGACCTTGAGCGGGTAGGACCTAGGCAAGAGTTGCATGTGGCGGCTTGTGTACCGTTGGGGGGAATTGTGTCTCCCTTTTTGTTTGCGGCTTTATGCCAATGGGGAAACGATGAGTACCCAAATGATGTGATGGGTAGGACCTAGGCAAGAGTTCCATGTGGCGGCTTGTGAAACCCGGGTGTTGCATACATGTTGAATAAGTAGGCGACTTTTTATATTATATGTTCAACCTGTAGAGAACGTGTATGATGTTTGAGACATCCAAGCTTGTTCTTAATGCACTTCTTTTTATATTTATATATTGCATACGGAGTGCTGACTTGCAGGTTGGAGGGTTCCCCGGGGTCCGTTAGGGGCGGGCGGGAGGAGATGTGTTTGTTACACTGTTTGAGGTCAGCCTTTGCAGACCCACGTTACTAATAATTTACAGGGCAAGGATCGCAAGAAGGAGCTACCTCGCCGGCCAGAAAGGCCTAAGCCTCATGAAGTGTTAACTTGTGTAGTAGCTCTACTCATTATGGCAGTGTATGTTTTGATGCTCATATTGTCCGGCTTACATGCCGAGGTAGACTAGGAGTGCTTGTGCACTTTCATGACTGTTGTATTAATTGAGTTTGAACTCTCTTATGTTGTAAGACCATAAGGCCATCTTTTATTTACTCTTATAGTGGTGGATAACTTCTAGTCTTATTTGTATTTCCGTTGTATAGTGCAAAGAGTTTTGAGTGTAGGTAGTTATATCATCTTATAATACTAAAGCTGTGGCGTCCGTATGTTGTGGGGCCCCGGCTGGATCCATTTTATACGGTCATTACAGGGGAGGTGTTACAAAAAGAACGAAAAGTTTTACGACCTAAAGAGGAAAATCTAAGTTAGTGAAAAAATCAAAACCACTTTGAAAATGCTTTTACAGATTGATAGGAATTCATAAAAAGATAGAAAAACCTAAGCCTATCTAAAACTAAGTACAAATAACTAATTATAGGAGCATGAAAATTAATCTCATACACACACACACACACACACACATACAAAAAGTAAATGAAAAACAAAGTTAAAACAAAGAAAGAATAAGATTGCATATGAGAGGCTTAGATCCATTCCAAAACCACATAAAGAGATAAAAAATTAAACATTTATTAAGCTAAAACAAGAGTTACAGAAAGTTAAAAACAAACATAAGAGAGGGGGAGAAAGTAACTTTACATAGCTTTGGAATGCATCTAACAGCTGGACCCTATAAAAATGGTACCAAAAAGTGGAACCCTGAACTCATACAGAAGTGGGGAATTTATAGTGAAAAATTTCATGGTACACGCCCTCTGACACGGGCGTGTCAGGGGGTGTGTTGACACTGTTCAAATGGTGGCCGTTGATTTGATTTGAGATTTGACTTGGCGGCTGAAATCGCGGCAGTCACGCCCCTGGTCACGGCCGTGACATTGGGCGTGTCGGCTTTATTTATCATCAGAATTCGGCAATTTGACGGCGTTGTTGACTTCGGGAGGTCCACGTGGCAGTCACGCCCCAAGTCACGGGCGTGACAGTGGGCGTGTCGGGGAGGTTGAACTAGGCGTCGTTTGCGTCGAAAGGTCGCCAGCAGCGGTTTGTCGGGCCAGGTGGAGGCGTACACACCCGTGTCACATCTTGACACGGGCGTGTCGGGTTGAGTCGACGAATGTCGAGTGAAGAATGTTGAGAGATGGTCACGGGCTTCGGCACGGGGCATGTCACATGACATGGGAGTATTGCTCATGGGACACGGGCGTGTCCTGTCGGGTCGACGAACATCAAGCGGAAAATCATCGAACTGGCTGGCACTGGTCAGGTCACAGGGCGTGTCATATGACACGGGCGTGTCAGATCATGGGACAAGGGCGTGTCATGCTTTTTCTTCAGAAATTTGATGATTTCATGGGAAATTGACGTATCACGCCCTGGTCACGGGCGTGACCCATAGTACACGGGCGTGTACAAAGCAAAAATTTGACTTTTCCTGAAATTTTTAAGAAAATCAAAAATAAACTAAGTTAAAAAATATTTACAAAATAGGAGCAATTTATTACACAAAATTAAGTAAAAATAACAAAAATAATGTAAAACAATTTATTTAATGTACATCAAAATAAGTATTTTTACAACTCATCAAATACCTTTATACTTAAGCTTTTGCTATTCCAGAGCAAAAGTTGGAGATGAACTTATAATGAATTAAAAAAATCCTAAGTTTAGCTATCGCTTGAATTAATTGAAAGAAAGATCTAAATAAATATCTGGGGTAATAGAGTTAAATCCTAAATTATGCCAAAAATTTAAATAAAGGAAGAGTTTCAGCTAAAAACTTCTGATTTGATCGAATAGATAACAAAAAATTTATTTGTTAGGATAAAAAAATAGATTGGATTTATGAAAACTTTAGCTTCTAAGAATTACAGGAAATAATTTAATTTACAAATTATGCGCTCAAAAAGATTTTTAAAATTAAATCTAGAATTATTTGAGATTGGCGGAGTAGGATATCGTGGTATATGAAGAAGGCTTGAATTTTAGAGGCGAGGGTATATTTTTTCGCTCGAACCTCTAAAAATATTTTGGTTTGAAAATGGATGTTAGGAAAAAGAAATCTTATTTTCCATAACATAAAAAAGTTTTTTAACATCTTCATAATAATCCAATGTATATGTATAGGAGCAATAAATTTTATCCTCTTACTCCATGACATATAATCTTTTTAAATATTGGATGCATATGGTTACGGAACGAAATCTTATTCCCATGGACATAGGATCTTTTAAAGATCGAAATCATGCCAAGTATGACATGAAAAAAAGGTGATAGGTTTTTGTTCAAAAATAAAACTAGGTTTAATAAACAGTTTTTGAAAGCAACTTTTATAAATTAAACGTTCCTATATTGCGAAAAAAGCTTGGTGTTAACATAATTGAAATCTAAGATCGTTATTTCTAACAAAAGAAATGTGGAGATATTTAGATAAGTAGAAGTAATTATGAAAACAGGTCTCTATCTAAATAAAAAAGGCATACAATAAAAATTTTTAAAAATTCGCCCCAGATATCTAAATCTATCGATCTCTAATTAATAAACGAATAGTAAGCAAAAAATTAATTAAAATTCGCTTATAAATTAGCTTGCAACTAAATTTTCGGAGAGCGAAAAGGGTTAAGATTTGAGATATTCGATTTATTCGTTACAAAATTAACAAATTATTTTTTTAGATTTTTTCGGTTTTTATCTTTTTTGATTTTTTTTGATTATTATCTTTTTTTGTGAATTTTTAAAGGTGTTTTTATCTTTTTTTTTGTATTTTTTCTAAAAAATTTTTGATGTTTGTTTTTTTCTTTGTAGTTTTAAGATTTGATGATTTTTTTTAAAGTTATTAAGTTTTTAACTAGAAGGCCCGTGAACAGACTCTTATTTAGTTGGTTGGTTCGATGAGTCAAACGTCGCGGGCTTGTTAAAACTAGGAGAAATTTTTTTTTGTGATTTTTTGTTTTTTTCTTTATAAAAAACAAGGAGAAAATTTTTCTTTATATAAAACAAGGAAAAAATTTTTTTGAAGGAATTAATATTTGTTATTTTTTTGTATTTTGATGATTTTTGTTATTATTGCAGAATATAAAAGTACAAAAATAATAAAAAAAGAAAACACCCTCATACTTAAATCCAACATTATCCCCAATGGTGCAATCTAAGTATGCGGAACGAATAATTTACAAAATAAAATATGCACAAAAATTAAAAGAGAGGGTGGAAGCTTCCCTTAGACGAGTTCAGGGAGGCCCATATGAAACCCTACATTATGAAAAACAAATAGCAAAAATAGAAAAGTAAAAACAAAAAACAATAAACTCGGCTAAAATTGTGCGGGTGGTAGGGGGCATGTGTGTTTGTGACTCGAAGCTAACGTCTTAGCTTACGAGCGCTACAGAAATGCGGACCCCTAGCGTGCATAAGAGTGTGAAGCGCGCCGAAGCAAAAAATAGATATATAATTTTGTGTTGTAAAATGGTTATTTATTTAAAGTGTTTATTATAATATATTTTGGCAAAAAAAATTTCCTTTTTGTGTTTAGAAGTTTTGAAGTTTTGGATGGTTTTGTATTTTTTTTGTTTTTTAGTTTTTAAGTTTTTGAAAATTTGAAGTTTAAACTCGGTCTAAAACGATGTCATATTATCTATATGTTTTTGTAGATAATAATAACATAATTTTTTAAAAAAAATTTAAGTTTTTTTTACATTTTTGTTTAAGTATTTTTTTTGGTTTTAAGTTGTTTAAGCTGTTTTTTTAAAGTTTTCTAAATTTTTTTAAGTAGTTTTTTTTGTTAAATTCGTAATAATAACATAATTTTTTATGTTTTTAATTTTTTTTTGTTAAGTAGGTTCTTAAGTAGTTGTCGAGTTTTTTTTTAAATTTTTTTTTTGAAGTAGTTTTTTTTAATGTTTTAATTTTTATTAATAATACTTATCATTAATTTTAATTTTTGTGGCCATTTTTTTAAATATATATAATAGGTAAAATTAATAGCTCTACAGAGTTTAAAATTACGACTCGAAATTTCCCCGGCAACGGCGCCAAAAACTTGATGCGGGTGAAAACTCCAAATTTTATTACGAGCTTGCGGCGCCCAGGGCAGTTTTATTTAAGGAAAAAGGAGGAAATGATTTTATTTAAAAAACGGGGCGCACAGATTTATTAGATTGGATATAAAACAGTGAAATCGAGTTTTAACGAAAGGAAGCAAGCGCACCAATCGTGAGTAGTACAAGATATTACGGTGTGGAATATCGAGGTCGTATTGTTCTCGGGGTCGGTTCGATTATTTCTACTCTTCCCTGGAGGGACTATTATTTTACCGATAATTAACTTGTCATGTTAATATTTATATATAAATAAAAAGGGTAGAAAATGAAAGCATAAAAAAGGGGAAGCCGATGAAGTGCTTAGCTCGATGGCACCAAATTAAATTGAACTAAAATAATCTTTGAATAAAAAGAGATCCTAAGTTTCAAATTAATTAAGGCGGAGACTTGGCCGTAGAGGTTCCATTAAAATGAGCTCACCTAGCTATAGGAATTTCGCTCACCTGAACGCTAATACGCTAATAACCCCGCTATTGGGTGGGGAACCCAATCCGGAAGAGTTGGCGCGCCTCCTCTCTCGAGGGTTAGTGCGGAACTCCATTTACTAAGGGGCTATCGGTCCATACGCACGGTCTCTCGGCTAGCTAGCGTATGGACTACGGAAATAGGGCCCACACATCGATTATGTGGTCCTACGCGTCGTAAACCCTAGGCAAACCTTAAGTTAATTTTAATTAATTAGAAAAACAGGACCTTTTATTATTTAAAGCTATTTTATTTGTCCCAATGCTCTTAGATACTGAGGGCTAAGAACGGTTAGCCACTCATCGGAATGGGGACGGTTTGCGGCGAAAGCGATAAATAAAGCAGTAAATAAAGCAGGAAATAAATCAGTAAAGTGCAAGTCCTACTCAAACGAGTAGGACTGAAATGAAAGTAGAAAAATTACAAGTCCCGGCTAAAATTAGTGGGCGGGAGAAATAAAGCGAGTCCTACTCAAACGAGTATGAGAAAATATATGCATCCACGCACGCACTCTACTGAAATTTAAAACACACACACAGGCCTTCCATTTAACTCAAATGAGTAGGCGGTAAATAAATGCTAGTACAAATACTACTCAAATTATTACAGACAAATTAAGACCTGCCATTTAACTCAAATGAGTAGGAGATAAATAAAATCCTGCCATTTAACTCCTAGCGAGTAGGCAAAAATAAATGCTAACACTCACTCACTCTACAGAAAGTAAACACACTCTACTTGAATTGAAATACGCACACATACTACAGAAATGAAAACTCACACGTACAAGTCCTACTCAAGCTAGTAGGCTTGAAATTAAAGCACGCCATTTAACTCTTAATGAGTAGGCGAAAATAAATGCAACACACGCGCAGACTCTACAGAATTGAAAGAAAGCAATTTAAACAAACTCATACACGCACGCACACGTACAAACAATATGAAAAATTAAGTTGCTGAAAAATAAAAACAACTACATTTCTACCGCAAGAATGCGGTAGAAATGCATAAAAAGTGAAAATAAAATTTAAAGGAGCAAAAAAGTTTGCAAATAAACGCAAAGTGCAAGTGCTCGAAAAATTAAAACGATTATATTTCTACCGCTAGAATGCGGTAGAAATGAATAAAAAGAGGAAATAAAAATTAAACGGACAAAAGTTTTTGAA
Organism: Platanthera guangdongensis; assembly: GCA_039583875.1. Lineage (NCBI taxonomy): Eukaryota > Viridiplantae > Streptophyta > Magnoliopsida > Asparagales > Orchidaceae > Platanthera > Platanthera guangdongensis. The sequence continues at coordinate 85,833,212 of CM077155.1, read as the reverse complement.
AATAAAAGGTAAAATGAAGTGCTTGAAAAATTAAAACGACTATATATACATTCCTATAACTCCGTAAAAGTGGTTAAAAAGTGAAAATAATGTGAAAAGAACGAAAAGTTTTACGACCAAAAGAGGAAAATCTAAGTTAGTGAAAAAATCAAAAACACTTTGAAAATGCTTTTACAGATTGATAGGAATGCATAAAAAGCTACAAAAACGTAAGTCTAACTAAAACTAAGTACAAATAACTTGGTATATGAGCATGAAAATTAATCTCATACACACACACACGTACAAAAAGTAAATGAAAAACAAAGATAAAACAAAGAAAGAATAAGATTGCATATGATGGCTTAGATCCATTCCAAAACCACATAAAAAGACAAAAATTTAAACATTTATTAAGCTAAAACGAGAGTTACAAAAAGCTAAAAACAAACATAGGAGAGGGGGAGAAAGTCACTTTACATAGTTTTGGAATGCATCTAACAGCCGACCCCTATAGAAAATGGTACCAAAAAGTGGAACCGTGAACTCATACAGAAGTGGGGAATTTATCGGGAAAAATTTCATTGTACATGCCCTCTGACACGGGCATGTCAGGGGGCGTGTTGAAACTATTCAAATGGCGGCCGTTGATTTGATTTGAGATTTGACTTGGAGGCTGAAATCGCGGCGATCACGCCCCACGTCACGGGCGTGACATTGGGCGTGTCGGTTTTATTTATCATCAGAATTCGGGGCGATTTGATGACGTTGTTGACTTCAGGAGGTCCACGTGGCAGTCACGCCCCTAGTCACAGGCGTGATGGTGGGCGTGTCGGGGAGGTTGAACTAGGCGTCGTTTGCGTCGAAAGGTCGCCAACAACAGTTTGTCGGGCCAGGTGGAGGGGTACACGCCCGAGTCACATCTTGACACGGACGTGTCTGGATGAGTCGACGAATGTCGAGTGAAGAATGTCGAGAGATGGTCACGGGCTTCGGCATGGGGCGGGTCACATGAAACGGGTGTGTTGCTCATGGGACACGGGTGTGTCCTGTCGGGTCGACGAACGTCGATCGGAAAATCATCGAACTGGCTGGCACGGGTCAGGTCACGGGGCGTGTCACATTACACGGGCGTGTCGGATCATGGGATACGGGCGTATCATGCTTTTTCTTCAGAAATTTGACGATTTCACGGGAAATTGACGTATCACGCGCTGGTCACGGGCGTGACCCATAGTACATGGGCGTGTACCATGCAAAAATTTGACTTTTCCTGATATTTTTCAGAAAATCAAAAATAAACTAAGTTAGAAAATATTTACAAAATTGGAGCAATTTATTACACAAAATTAACTAAAAAACACAAAAATAAAGTAAAACGACTTATTTAATGTACATCAAAATAGGTATATTTACAACACATCAGAGGGATTGGTAAAAGAATACCTAGAAAAATCTGATGCCCTCAAAAATGAATTATGAGAAACAAAGATGACAGAGATTCACAATGATGTCATGAAACAAATACAGTGTCAAATTCCACACCTATGACACTGCTGTCTGGATGCAAAACCAAATCCTTCCAGAATTTGCTGCTGATCCAAACATTATCCCTCATCATTTGAACCCGCTAGTTGCTGATGTTCCTGCTCAAGCTCCTCAACCCACTTTTTCTCCTTGGCCTGGTGATTTTGTTTCCCCTCATGATACCTATACTTAGGGTTGGGATGAAGATCCTGCAGATATTTTCTTCAAAGCTCCTCCTAAAATTCAGACTTACAAAAAGAAAAGAAAGTATTGTGATGGTGCCTGCAAGCAATTCCATTCCTACTCCACTCCTGAACATCCTGAGGTTTGGTCTCCCACTTCTAAGTCCCTCATCCTAGAAACACTCAAATTAGTTTTGGATTACCATGAGAGCAGAAATATTCCTTACAGTTCCCAGAAGTGGGAGTTGTATGAGAAATCTATGACCAAAAGGAGGATATATGACAGAGAATATGGAAGAAACAATCTTGCTGCTCCTCCAAGACCTCCCAAGTATTATCCAAAGCCTTACAGCTATCAAAGAAGACAACAGGAGAAACAGGACAGACAGCATCATCAGAACTAGCTAAAAGGACTTATGAGTTGTGGAAATGATTTTTGTTGTTAATGACATTTCTGGATAATCACACTTATATAATTCTAAGTTTTTGATCTTATTATCCTTTTCATAGTCTTTTGCTTGCTTACACTGCTTTATATACTTAGCATTCTTTTTATGTCCATAATTCTCCTTAGTATAAAAGGTTCTGACTTCTACAAATTGGGGGAGATTGTTAGGTATTGTATCCACACTAACCCAGATTTGATGAAGTCATCCTTGAACTTAGATGAATTAAGTTGTATTTTATGCTTGGTTTGAGTAATGTGTTTGCAGGAATCTTATGGGAAGTGTAGACCAATGTAAGTCTACAATGGGTCACCAAACACAGGACCATACAATGTAATGCCTCATTGTATGCTCCAAGGTGTTGACTCATGTTTTGCCTCTCTATTGGAATACACTTCATATTCAAGCTCTAGGACTATGTGAAAAGACTTGATGCTGGTCATCCCTTAGAAGAAGAAAAATCTGTCAAGAAAATTTTCCTAAGTAAAGTACTCGAGTAGTTCTTTACTTACTCGAGTAAGTTACTGGGTTCATAATCGAGTAATAATACTCCTACTCGAGTAGCTAAGATATATCCCGAGTAGTCAATTATGGCTCTCGAGTAGTTAAGACAACTACTCGAGTAGTTTCTTTTCTCCTCTTGGGTTTTACAGAAATTCTCTTCTCAAAATTTTCTAAGTTAAATACTCGAGTAGCTCTGTATAATACTCGAGTAGTTTTATTTTTTGTCTCGAGTAGTTCATCTACTACTCGAGTAGTCCAGTGTTTATACTCGAGTAATCCAGGATTCCATTCCGAAAAATTTCTTTAAGTGAATTACTCGAGTAGTCATCTTATAAACTCGAGTAGTTCTATTTGTCTCGAATAGTTCATCTTCTATACTCGAGTAATGCAGTTTTTCTGTTCCAGAAATTTTCTAAGTCTTTGTCTCGAGTAGTATTTATTATACTCGAGTAGTTCATTCTTATATACTCGAGTAGTATTTCTTTTACTCGAGTAATTTACCCCACCTCTCGTGTAAGTACTTAGGTACTCGAGTATGTTATTCTTGTTACTCGAGTAGCTGATTTCCTTTTTCCTTTTATTTACTCGAGTAGTTAACTCCATGTACACGAGTAATCATCTCATACTCTCTCGAGTAGTTTTTCTTATATACTCGAGTAGTCATCTTCTACCTACTCGAGTAGTGCTGCATGTACTCGAGTAATCTTGTATATCTCGAGTATTTTATTTTTACTTTTCCGAAAATTCGTTAAGTCCAATCTAACGGTCTTTTTCATAAACTTTGACGTGATTGGTCCACGTGTCTCTCATAATGACTTAATCATGTCTAATCTTTTCTGATCCTATAAAAGGTCTTTTCTAAACCGACAAACCCTAATCTAAGAACAACGATTATTCTCAGAAGATTATTTCTAAAAGAATTTTTGTTTCCTCTTTCTCTCTCCAAGAAATGAAATCCGCCGTCGCTGATTCCCGACCGGCTAGGGTTTCATCTTTTGAGGATTCAGATCAAGAAGGCTCTCCATATCGAGATTCGCTTAACTCCTCATCCTCTGACTAGATCGATCGTGAGAAGCCAAGAAGGTTCAGATCCATTCTTCTCGAGATTTCTTTTATCATTCTGATAAAGCCGCAAAGCCTAGAAGAAGAAATTTCTGGTCGACTGTTGCAGATCTGAATAAGGAATCACTGTTTGTATTTCTATACAAAATTTATTTCATTCTTGTAGGAGAAATTTCTTCGAGTGTAGGAGCTTTTGTCTCTGAGATTGTAGGAAGTTTTACCTTCTGAGTGTAGATCCGTTTTGTGGATCGAAATTGTAGAAACATTGTTCCGAGGGTAGGATTGATTTTAAATCCGAGATAGTGGAGTAGCCGAGTCTAGTGTATTGCTAGATCGGTGAGGGAAAGTGGATGTACACAAGGTTGGGGAACCACTATAAATCTTGCCTCATTTGTGTTTGATTGGTAGATAGATCTGTGCATTGGTTTGTAATTTTTATTCCGCAAAAAGACGCACAATTCACCTATTCACCCCCTCTAGGTGATTTACGTAGGCAACTATAAACCTTCACTCGTCACATCTGAGAGTAGTCACCTCCTCAGCTTTGGTGTCATCCACCTCCTTGACTATAGTGGTGTCATCACAGCTAAAAGGTACTCGCTCGACCTGAGGGCTTGCAAGAAACATGAGATCAATCTCACTGCGTTCCCTTCGCTATATCGAGCTGGGGGGTTGTTGATCCTCTTCGATCTCCGAAGAATCTGATCACGGCTAGACAACTATGCTGCTTCTCCTGAACCAGCTCCGTTCCCGGGCAATCCCGGAACAATGTTCCCCTTGCTTCCTAAGCAAGAAGCCACCGCACTGGAACCAGGAGCACCTGGAGCAACGCTCCCCTGCTACCTGAACCAGAAGCCTCCGCTCTCGAACAAGAACTACCTGAAACATCGCTCCACCAGCTTCCTGAACCGGAAGCCTCCGTCTTCGAGCCAGAAGCACCTGGAACATCACTCCCCCTGCTTCCCGACCCTGTCGCCTTTGCCCCGGAGCTAGAACAACCTAGAGCTTCTGGTGACACAGGCAGCTCCAAATAATCCTTAGCAGCAGCCTCCTTCAGCCCACCATCTAACCTGCTCACCTCTAGCTCCATACATGAGCTATACCAATACGACGTCAGCTCATCGAAGACAACGTCTCTCTACACAATCATCCTCTACGTCACAAAATCCAAGCACCTCCATCTTCTCTTCTGCTAATCATACCCAACAAAGACTAGCTTCGTCTTGAGAGCATTCAGAGAGTGTATGAATCAGGTAGAACCAAACACCCATAGGTGCTTCACACTAGGCTTCACCCCGAACATCAGCTCAACCGGAGTCTTCATAATGATCGGACTAAGAGGAATCCGATTGATGACATGTGCTGTACAGGCCATCCCTTCCGCACAAAAAGCCTTAGGAATGCCTTTGCACTGAAGAAAACACTTGCAGGTTTCCGTCAACAGACGGACCATCCGAACTGCAACACCGACATGCTGTGAATTATGTCCACGATATAGCTCCCTTCAGATCCCATGCTTTCTGCAAAAGTTCGAGAACTTGATTGAGCCGAACTCACCACCGATGCTTGTCCTCAACTTCTTTATCCGCAGGCCAAGCTGGCCCTCTACAAGCTTCTTGAACTCCACAAACAAACGGAACATGTTTGACTTCTCCTTCATGAAGTATACCCAAGTATACCTCAAATAGTCATCAACCAAAATCAGCATGTACATGCTGCCTTCAAGACTGGCGATGACGGTCGGTCAAACCAGATCACAATGGAAAACCTCCAAAGGTGCTTTATATCTGGATTGTGCCTTATCAGCCATAAAGCAATAAGCTTCACTGTGCTGACATCCTGCACATCCCTAACCATCGCCATAGGATGACAATCTAGGCAAGCCTCTCACGAGTCTCCTTACTACCATTTCTTTCAGCCTGTCCATCCCCACATGTCCAAGTCTTTCATGTCAGATAGCTGCACTATCACTGGCCTTCATCCGATCAGCATCTGAACTTGTTGATGACCCAACTAAGTTCTTCTCCTTTCTCCCAGTATGAGCAACGTTCACTGATTGCAAGACAACCTTACACTCCTTCTTGAGATGACCCTGCTACTTGCATTTATAGAAGCTTGGTCCTTCCTTCCTCTTCCCATCAAGTCTAGGAGAACCACTCCTCTCTTGCTGATATGAATTGGAAGGATCGTCCTTCGCAGCAACCTTCACCTCCTCTTTGAACAACCCATCAAGGGAAGTCCAAACCTCCACAGCTGACCGACATTCATTGATGTGGTCCAAGAGCTCCAATGAGATCACCTAGTTGAGAGTAGACTCTGCTCTCGCATTTGTCTCCTTCCAAGCTCTCATCTTTTCAGCATTGCCACCAGTAACCTCTTGTCTTTCTGCTCCGCACACCACCTCCCAAAGGTCCTCGCTAAGAAGAAAGCTCTCCATACAAGAATTTCACCTCTCAAGGTTCGTCTCTATAAGGAGTTCAATCCCAAGACCACTTGTATATCCCACTGTCATGGTTCTACAACTGGTTCCCTCTTCACAAGAGAAACAACCACATCAGTTGATCACTGCTTATCCACTCCAACCTTACTCTGATACCATGTTGAATTTTCCCGAACCTTGGAATGAGCAGGGGTTATCTCAAATAAAGTAGTTACAACCAGAAACACATGCAGCAATAAGAGTCTTTATTGATAACAACAATCTTCTTTACAAGGCGAGACATACATGGCAAGACATGATTCACCAAAAACACCATAGGGAAAGCATAGACAACTACAAATACAAGACAAGTCAATTTGTGCAGACTGAACAAGTATCCGTCAGTTCTACTGCTGCACTAAGGAGTCCGCACAGTCCGCATGGTCGCCAGACCGCAACCAAGGCACGTGGACTACCCCTTATTCCAATGCTAAACTCTAGCTGCCGATCTGAAAGTCGCCTAACCGTGAGGTCGCCTAGCTGCCAGACCGCACAAGTTGCGACACCAAGCTAAACAGGCCGCCTGAAGCAGGCGACTGATTGAACCCGAAAATAGGTTGCCAAAGAGAAAACTGTCTGGTCACTGTTGGAACACCCTATTACTGATTTGGGCAAGGATCACTATGTCCTTAGGAAAATTGTTTTGACCTCCTTGTATAGTTTTTAAGGTCAATTAGATTGAGTCTAAGGGTTAGAATTTTGGCTTGAAAGCTGCCCCCATGACCCTCAGATCAGATATTCAAATTCAGGAGACTAAGTCATTTTCGTCGAGCTCCGGTCAACAAATCGTCGAACTCAGTTCGACTATCTCTGAGCTCAGTTCAACGAGTCGTCGAACTCCGTTTGACGATCTTCGAGCTCAGATCGACGTTTCTGTCTCTAGCTATTTTCCCAGTCTCTGAGCTCAGGTCGACGATAGTTGAGCTCAGATCGACGATTTCTGTTTCCAGTCTAGTTCCAGTCTCTGAGCTCAGGTCGATGATAGTTGAGCTCAGGTCGACGATTTTCTGGAGAGATCGACGATTCTCAATATTCAAATTCAGACAGTTATGGAATTCTATCTTATTTATTCCCAGCATTTATTTCAAGGATTATGTAGCCGTTTCAATTAATCTGGAGCAAGTTTCAAGTGAGATTTAAAGGAATGTTTTCTAGGACTTTCCTCCAGAGACAAAATTCATTTAAGGAAGTCTTTAATAAGTGGCTAACGACTATCTTGGAGACAGAGAATCAATTCATTCTTTTCAGATCTAAGGAATAAAAGAGGATATTATCCTGCTACTCCTAACAGTTATACACAGAAAGAGAACAGTCGTAGACAGACACACAGACAGAATTCATTCAGAACACACACCACTGAAGGAGATCAATATACAGAAAAGAAGATTTTCTAGATCTCTTTTGACTCAAGTGTTCAGAGGCTTCATCCATCAAGACTCCAGACACTACACATTTCAGCAACTGCTGGAATCATCCTTTGCTGGAGATCTCATCTACTGAAGGTCTATCACCCTAGTGCAAAGCTTCTTTTCCTGAACAACTTCCAGATCTCAGGGGGAGCTTTGACAACATCATCCACTAGTCTTCTCTCTGATTGTTGACAGAGAAGAACATCTCACCTCTTTCTTTTTTCTACTGTATAAGGGTTTCTCAAAACTCCCTTCAAAAGTTTTGTGCTGGTTTCTGAGACCTTGCCAAAACTCAGTGGTGGCAAGACACCTGATCAAAAAATCTAGTTTGGTTTTTGAGCACCTTATCAAAAGCTCATTGGTGCCCAGGACACCTGATCAACTCATCCTGCAGTGGATTCCAACCTAGGGTGGTAGAAGAGTGGATGTACCCAGATTGATTGGGGAACCACTATAGTTCCTTGTGTCTTCTGGTTGCTATATTTTGTTTACTGTGTGCTGTGTTTTTATTTCTTGCTTTCATAATTTTTATTTATTGCAAGCACCTTACACATATATTTAAATTAAGTCTTCCACTGCAAAATAATTTTTAACTTGAAAATTATTTTAATATACTCTATTCACCCCCCCCCCCCCTCTAGAGTTAAGGTAGATCTCATCCCCACTTTCAATTGGTATCAGAGCCAGGTTGGTTAAAATACCAGACCTTAGAGGTTGGTTGTTATTCAACTAAATCTTCATCAGATTAGTTGTTCCTACAGACTAACACCTGAACCAAAAGATCTCAGATATGATCAATCTTTTATAGAGGGTTTTTATTTTTTATTATTTGTATTATATTTATCTTTATATAAAACCATGGCACAGAACAAAGATTATGCTTGCACCAGACCTCAAGTGTGCAATCTATCTAAGTTTGCAGTTTGGAAGGCAAGGATAAGATTGTACATGAATTCTATTGATGAAGATATCTTTAATTCTATTTTAACAGTGTGTCCAAGACCCCCAGCAAATACAAGTACAAGTGATGTTCCACCACCTTCAGGAACAGATGTAGAAATCAAAAATTGGAAAGTTGTAGATGCCAAAGCAATGAACATTTTGTCACAAACCATGTCTGATGAAATATTTTAAAAAGTAGCTGAATGCAACTCAGCAAAAGAGATATGAGACAAACTATCTGAAATAGTGTCAGGATCTGCAGATGAAAGAAAAGATAGAAGATCTCATCTCATAACTCAATATGAGAACTTCAAGAAAGGAGAAACTGAGTCAGTTGCTGATATGTATAACAGACTCAGTCTTATAGTCAATGAACTGAAAACCTTGGACAAGGAGATCTCATTGACTGAACTCAATGACAAAATCCTAATGTGCTTCCCCAGTACTTGGGACTCAAGGATCTGGCCAATCAACGATGCCAGAAGCCTAATTGAGATCACCACTGAGGCTCTTTTGGGCAAGCTCATGTCTTATGAGCTGCTCATCAAGAACAAGAAGAAGAGCAGAAGGCTGCTTCACCAACAATCAGAAAAGAGAAATCAATAGCATTCAAAGCTATTGAAGATCAGCCTGAAGACAAGGTCACAGGCAATGAAGAGCGGCTAAGCTTACTGGCCAAAAGGTTTTATAAAATGGCCAGGAAGGACTTCAGGAAAAAGTCATTCAGAGTGTAACACCCCAAAATTTGAGAGAGGGTCGATTTGCGTTTCTGGCCAATTTTGGTTTCTGGCAGGGGGCACACGGCCTGGGACACGGGCGTGTCCCAGGACGTGTCGGGCTCCAGTCGGCATTTTGGTCGTGAGGTCGACGATTTTGGGAGTCGACGATCGATGAGCAGAGAACACGGCCAGAGACACGGGCGTGTCTCACGGCGTGTCGGGGCCGTGTCGACGATCGGCCCGGGAGTCGACGATTTTCGCTCGACGATGTGTCGAGACAAGGCACACGGCCTAGGACACGGGCGTGTCCAAGGCTGTGTCAGTCAGTGGACGAACTTCGCTCGACGAATTTCACTCGACGAGTGTCGAGTGTCGAGATAGGGGTACACGACCTGTGACACGGGCGTGTCATAGGGCGTGTCCCGCTTGTTCGACGATCTTCGCTCGACGAAACGTCGAGGCAGTGAACACGGCCTGGAGCCCAGGCGTGTTTAGGTAGACACGGGCAAGGACACGGGCGTGTTCAGTGCCCTTATAGTGCTCGGGTTGTTTTTGGGGCTGTGTCGAAGGAGGCACACGGCCGATCACACGGCCGTATCAGTGGGGACACGGGCGTGTCAGTGCAAACATGGGCATGTCGGATGCCCGTGTGCTGTTCAGGCGCGTCGATTTGTGATGGCGAATGGGGGACACGGCTCTGGACACGGGCGTGTGCCAGGCCGTGTTCGGCCCAGGTATTTTATTTTTCAGACGGATCGTGGCCATTCCTTCCCCTATTTTGGGATCTGATGGTTCATGTCTGCTCTTGGGAAGTTAAGTCCGAGAATAGGGTTGGAAACCCTCATTCTTCTTCAAGCTTTTCTCTTACTAAATTCTAGAGAGAAGGGAGAGCAAGGAAGAAGGTGAAGGAGGGTTTGGGCTGTAGGAGAAGCTTCGGTGCTCAAAATCGCGAGCTGAGTCCAGATCCGTGGAGGCTAGATCTTTGTGAAGGTTTTCATCTGGCTATTTTTGACATGGCAAGGAAGAGGAGTCGGAAGTTAACGACATGATGGTTAAAACTCCAAAATTATTTACGGTCACTCGGCGACCCGGCAATTTTATTTGAGAAAAAGGCGAAGTGATTTTATTTAAAAAACGGGGCGCGCGTATTTATTTATTTGGATATAAAACGGTTTAGATCGAGTTTTAATGAAAGGAAGCAAGTGCACCTATCGTGAGTAGTACAGGATATTCCGGGTGGAATATCGAGGCCGTATTGTTCTCGGGTCCGGTTCGATTATTTCTACTCTTCCCTGGAGCGGACTATTATTTTACCGATAATTATCTTGTCGGGTTATATTTTATATATAATAAAAATGCAGAAAATGGCAGAAAGAAAATGAAAGCATGAAGGTGGTGCCGATGAAGAGCTTAGCTCGATGGCACCGAGAAAACAATTGAACTAAAATAGACTTTAAATAAAAAGAGCTCCTAAATTTCTAATTAATTAAAGCGGAGACTCGGCCGTGGAGGTTCCACTAAAATGAGCTCACCTATCTCTAGGACTATCGCTCACCTGAACGCTAAGACTATTCGACCGAACGTTAGTCCGACGAAGGATTCCTCTTAACGCCCGCATTACGCTAAGAACCCCGCTATTGGGTGGGGAACCCAATCCGGTAGAGTTGGCGCGCCTCCTCTCTCGAGGGTTAGTGCGGAACTCTCTTTGCCAAGGGGTGATCTGTCCATATGCACGGCCTCTCGGCGAGCGTATGGAAAATGGAAATAGGGCCCACACATCGATATGTGGTCCTACGCGTCGTTAACCCCGGGCAAACCTTAAGTACTTTTAATTAATTAGAAAAATGAGACCTTTAATTATTTTAAGCTATTTTATTTGTCCCAATGCTCTTCGATGCCGAGGGCTAAGAATGATTAGCCACTCATCGGAATGGGGACGGCTTGCGGGAAAAATAGAAAATAAAGCGATAAAGAAAGCAGTAAATGAAAGCAGGAAAATAAAGCAGAAAATGAAAGCTGAAAATTGCAAGTCCTACCCAAACGAGTAGTACTGAAGAAAGCTGTAAATTGCGAGTCCAGGCGCAAATGCGTGGGCGGGAGAAAGAAAGCGGGTCCTACTCAAACGAGTAGGACTAAATAAATGCAACACACGCACACACTCGACAGAAAGTAAAACTCACACACACACTCTCTCGACATAAAGTAAACACACTCACTCTACAGGAAAGTAAACACACTCTACCGAAATAAAATCCAGCCATTTAACTCAAGTGAGTAGGCGGAAAAAAAGAAAAATACAAACTCACGCACTCTAAAGAAAGTAAAATAAGCGAGCGCCATTTAACTCTTAACGAGTAGGCGGAAATAAATGCACAAGTACAAAAAAAGTAAAAAAAAAACTAAGTTATCTAAAAATGAAAACAACTGCATTTCTACCGCTAGAATGCGGTAGAAATGCATAAAAAGTTGAAATAAAAATAAAAGGGGCAAAAGTTTAAACGAAAAATCAAAGTGCACGAAAAATTAAAACGAATACATTTCTACCGCTAGAATGCGGTAGAAATGCATAAAAAGAGAACGAAAAAATTAAATAAGGAAAAAGTTTTTGAAATAAAAAACAAAAATGAAAATGCTTGAAAAATTAAAACGATTATGTTTTCATTCTTATAATTTTATAGAAACGCCTAAAAAGTGGAAATAAGACTAAAAGAGAACGAAAAGTTTTACAATCCTAAAGACCCTAAGTTAAAAGAAAATTAAAAAATCACCTTTTAAAACATTGTTTTATAAACTTATAGGAATGAAAACAAAGTAAAAATAATAAAGTAAACCTAAACAAGTATTTGCATGAAAATAAAATTGCGATTATAACGGCTAGAAATTAGACAAAAGTTAAAAGCTAAAAAGATTTTAGAAGACATAAAAGAAAAACAAAATAAGAACAAACATTAAAAATCACTTCGAGTAGGGCGCATGAATGGATTCCAAGCTATGCAAAGAGAAAAAAAAACTAACACATTTTATTAATGAAAAAGTGATTACAAGAAAGCTAAAAACAAACACTAAGAGAGGGGGAAGAAAATCCCTTACATAGCATAAGAAGGTAATTCGGCAGCACCTACCCTAAGCAAAGTGGTTCAAAAAGGGAACAGGAATCCTAAGCAGAAGCTCTGAATTTATAGAAAAAATTTACATGGGTCACGCCCTTGGTCACGGGCGTGACAGGGGGCGTGACAGTACTATTTGCGAAGGCGGCCGGCGATTTGACGGGAAAGTGGACTTCGGGCTGGACACGTGTCGGTCTCGCAGTGGTCACGCCCCAGGTCACGGGCGTGACTCTGGGCGTGTCAAGCAGGTGGATCTGGGCGGTTGCGCCGAAAGTCTTCGGGCAGTTCTTGTCGGGCTAGCTGGAAAGGTCACGCCCCAGGTCACGGGCGTGACTCTGGGCGTGTCGGCTGGTGTTGACACTCGACGAATGTCGAGCGAAAAGTGTCGAGTTGAAAATCGTCGAGCGGAAATTGAGTCACGCCCCAGGTCACGGGCGTGACGCTGGGCGTGACTGTTGGTGTCGACACTCGATGATCGTCGAGATGAATTCGTCGAGTGGAGTGAACACGGGCTTGGGTCACGCACCGTGTCAGGTGACACGGGCGTGACGCCGGGCGTGTCAAGCTTTGCTCTTCAAAATTCGCATATTTCACTGGAGATGCAATTTCACGGCCCGGTCACAGGCGTGACCAAAGTGTCACGGACGTGTACTGCCCAATTTTGGCAGATTTTGGAATTTTTCTGAAAAATAAAATAAAACAAGTTAGGAGTAAATTTACAGGAATAGGAGCATTTTATTGAAAAAATAAGTAAAAATGATGAAAATAAATGAAAATGACTAAATTAATGTGCATAAAAATACGTATATTTACAATTCATCAAATACCCCCATACTTAAGCTTTTGTTATTTCAGAGCAAAAGTTGGAGATGAACTTATAAGGAATAAAAGAAATTCTAAGTTTAGCTTCCGCTTGAATTAATTAAAAGTAAGATCAAAATAAACATCCGGGGTTAAAGAATTAAATCCTAATTTATGAAATGTTATGAATAGAGGAAGAGTTTCAAAAAGACTTCTAGATAAAATAAAATAGAAAGCAAAAATTTATTTTTGTTAGTTTAACAAAGATGGATTGGATTTATATAAAAAACTTTAGCTTAAAAGAAGTTAAAGGAAATAATGCAATTTAAAAGTTATGCTCTCAAAAAATTTTAAATTAATTCTAGAATCATTGAAATGAGATAAGTGGTTTGGTGGTTTATGAAGAAGGCTTGAATATTGAGGTGAGGTAATTTTTTCTCGAACCTCCAATTTTTTTCTTTTTGGATTGTTAGGAAAATGAAATCTTATTTTCCTAACACATAAAATTTGTTTTTTCTTTCTTCATAAATAATAAATAACCCAATGTATATGTGTAAGAGTAATGAATTTTATCCTCTTACTCCATACATATAATCTTTTTAAATATTGGGTGCCTATGTTTACGGAATGAAATCTTATTCCCATTGACATAAGATTTTTTAAGGGATAAAATAAGGGTAATCATGTCAAGTAAGACATGAAAAAAATGGAAGTGAGTTTAGTTTTTCAAAAGGAAAACTAGATTTTAATAAAAATGTTTTGAGAGCAACCTTTTTAAAATGAACGTTCCAATGTTTCTAAAAGCATGAAGTAAAAATAATTGAAATCCATGGATGTTATTTTCTAACATAAAAAATGAGCTTCTATTTATAAAATTAGAAGTGGTGGTGAAAAACAAGTTCCCTATTATAAGGATAAGACATAAAAAAAATCTTTAAATCTTAACCCCAGACACTTAAATCTATCGAACGTTAATTAATAACCGAATAGTAAGCAAAGAATAACTAAAATTCGCATATAAATTAACTCGAAACTAGATTTTTGGAAAGCAAAAAGGGTTAAGATATGGTATATTCGAATTATTTTGTTACATAATTTAACAAAACATTTGTTTTTGGAATTTTTAGAGTTTTTATCATTTTTTTGTGTTTTAATTATTATCTTTTTAAGATTTTTAGAGTTATTTTCTTTTTTTTAGGATTTTTGGTTTTTCTAATTTTTTTTGATTGATTTTTTAGTGTATTTTGATAAGTAATTTACAAGAATGAGGAGAGAAAGAAGTGCTATTTAAAGAAGATAGTGGGGAAAGAGAGATTTTTACAAAAAAAAGGTACAAAGTAAAAACTCGAATGCAGCCCGTGAACAGACTCTTATTTGAATGGTTGGTTCGATGAGTCGAACGTCGCGGGCAGGCAGAAAGCAAGCTTTTACAAATAAGAAGATGGGGGGGGGGGGGAAAGAGAATTTTTTTACAAAAAATATTTACGAAATTGTTTTTGAACTTTTTGAAGTTTTATGAAAATAAAAACAAGGGAAAATTTTTTTTAGGTTTTATGTTTTGCAAATTTTTTTGTATTTTTGATGAGTACAGAATAAAAAATGCAGTATAGGAAAACACCCCCATACTTAAACCCAACATTGTCCCCAATGTTGCAATCTAAGTATGCGGAACAGATAAGATACAAAATATAATAAGTACAAAAAGAAAAAGGGAGGGTAGGAGCTTCCCTTAGACGAGTCCGGGAAGGCGCAGGTTGAAACCCTGCATTATTTAGAAGAAAAAGCAAAAAGATAACAGAAAAAAAGGATAAAGTTGGCCTAAAGTGTGCGGGCGGTAGGGAGCGAGTGCGTGGGCGACTCGAAGGTAGCTAAGGCCTTAGCTACGTGAGTGTGATGGAAATGCGCATCCCTAGCGTGCACAAGAATGGAAGTGCGCCGAAGCGAAACAAAATAAAATAAAACAAATTAAAAGAAAATAAAAAGACAAAATATATACACAAGTAATTTTTTTGTTTTTAAGGATGTTTTATTATTTTTTTGTTGCTTTTAGGTAGGTGTTTTAGTTTTTATTATTATTTGTTTTTTCGTTTTTTTGTTTTGTTTTTTTTTTTCATGAAAATATAGTTTTTTTTTATTATTTTTTTTTTAAGTTTTTTCATTTTTTCGAATTTTTTTAGTGTTGTTTGTTTTATAGTGTTTTTTTGTTTTTTGTTTTTTTCAAAAACAATAATGACAATACAAATATTTTTGTTAAGTTTTTTTTTTTTCATTTTTTGGATTTTTAGTTTTTTTTTTTGAGTTTAGTTTTTTTTTTTAGTTTTATAGTTTTTTTTTCAAATTTTAAGTTTTTAAGGTTTTGCAAAAAATTGTTTAGTTTTATAAGTTTTTCACATTTTTTTTTTGGTTTTATAATTTTGTAATATTTTTTTTATAGTTTTTATTATTATTATTATTTTTATATTTTTTTTGGCCATTTTTAATTTTTGATATATATAGATATAGGTAAAATTAATAGATTTCCAGGGTTCAAAATAACGAAACGACGATTTCCCCGGCAACGGCGCCAAAAACTTGATGGTTAAAACTCCAAAATTATTTACGGTCACGCGGCGACCCGGCGGTTTTATTTGAGAAAAAGGCGAAGTGATTTTATTTAAAAAACTGGGGCGCGCGTATTTATTTATTTGGATATAAAACGGTTTAGATCGAGTTTTAATGAAAGGAGGCAAGTGCACCTATCGTGAGTAGTACAGGATATTCCGGGTGGAATATCGAGGTCGTATTGTTCTCGGGTCCGGTTCGATTATTTCTACTCTTCCCTGGAGCGGACTATTATTTTACCGATAATTATCTTGTCGGGTTATATTTTATATATAATAAAAATGCAGAAAATGGCAGAAAGAAAATGAAAGCATGAAGGTGGTGCCGATGAAGAGCTTAGCTCGATGGCACCGAGAAAACAATTGAACTAAAATAGACTTTAAATAAAAAGAGCTCCTAAATTTCTAATTAATTAAGGCGGAGACTTGGCCGTGGAGGTTCCACTAAAATGAGCTCACCTATCTCTAGGACTATCGCTCACCTGAACGCTAAGACTATTCGACCGAACGTTAGTCCGACGAAGGATTCCTCTTAACGCCCGCATTACGCTAAGAACCCCGCTATTGGGTGGGGAACCCAATCCGGTAGAGTTGGCGCGCCTCCTCTCTCGAGGGTTAGTGCGGAACTCTCTTTGCCAAGGGGTGATCTGTCCATACGCACGGCCTCTCGGCGAGCGTATGGAAAACGGAAATAGGGTCCACACATCGATATGTGGTCCTACGCGTCGTTAACCCCGGGCAAACCTTAAGTACTTTTAATTAATTAGAAAAATGAGACCTTTAATTATTTTAAGCTATTTTATTTGTCCCAATGCTCTTCGATGCCGAGGGCTAAGAATGATTAGCCACTCATCGGAATGGGGACGGCTTGCGGGAAAAGCAGAAAATAAAGCGATAAAGAAAGCAGTAAATCAAAGCAGGAAAATAAAGCAGAAAAGGAAAGCTGAAAATTGCAAGTCCTACCCAAACGAGTAGTACTGAAGAAAGCTGTAAATTGCGAGTCCCGGCGCAAATGTGTGGGCGGGAGAAAGAAAGCGGGTCCTACTCAAACGAGTAGGACTAAATAAATGCAACACACGCACACACTCGACAGAAAGTAAAACTCACGCACACACTCTCTCGACATAAAGTAAACACACTCACTCTACAGGAAAGTAAACACACTCTACCGAAATAAAATCCAGCCATTTAACTCAAGTGAGTAGGCGAAAAAAAAGAAAAATACAAACTCACGCACTCTACAGAAAGTAAAATAAGCGAGCGCCATTTAACTCTTAACGAGTAGGCGGAAATAAATGCACAAGTACAAAAAAAGTAAAAAAAAAATCTAAGTTATCTAAAAATGAAAACAACTGCATTTCTACCGCTAGAATGCGGTAGAAATGCATAAAAAGCTGAAATAAAAATAAAAGGGGCAAAAGTTTAAACGAAAAATCAAAGTGCACGAAAAATTAAAACGAATACATTTCTACCGCTAGAATGCGGTAGAAATTCATAAAAAGAGAACGAAAAAATTAAATAAGGAAAAAGTTTTTGAAATAAAAAACAAAAATGAAAATGCTTGAAAAATTAAAACGATTATGTTTTCATTCTTATAATTTTATAGAAACGCCTAAAAAGTGAAAATAAGACTAAAAGAGAACGAAAAGTTTTACAATCTTAAAGAGCCTAAGTTAAAAGAAAATTAAAAAATCACCTTTTAAAACATTGTTTTATAAACTTATAGGAATGAAAACAAAGTAAAAATAATAAAGTAAACCTAAACAATTATTTGCATGAAAATAAAATTGCGATTATAACGGCTAGAAATTAGACAAAAGTTAAAAGCTAAAAAGATTTTAGAAGACATAAAAGAAAAACAAAATAAGAACAAACATTAAAAATCACTTCGAGTAGGGCGCATGAATGGATTCCAAGCTATGCAAAGAGAAAAAAAAACTAACACATTTTATTAATGAAAAAGTGATTACACGAAAGCTAAAAACAAACACTAAGAGAGGGGGAAGAAAATCCCTTACATAGCATAAGAAGGCAATTCGGCAGCACCTACCCTAAGCAAAGTGGTTCAAAAAGGGAACAGGAATCCTAAGCAGAAGCTCTGAATTTATAGAAAAAAATTACATGGGTCACGCCCTTGGTCACGGGCGTGACAGGGGGCGTGACAGTACTATTTGCGAAGGCGGCCGGCGATTTGACGGGAAAGTGGACTTCGGGCTGGACACGTGTTGGTCTCGCAGTGGTCACGCCCCAGGTCACGGGCGTGACTCTGGGCGTGTCAAGCAGGTGGATCTGGGCACGGGTTGCGCCGAAAGTCTTCGGGCAGGTCTTGTCGGGCTAGCTGGAAAGGTCACGCCCCAGGTCACGGGCCTGACTCTGGGCGTGTCGGCTGGTGTCGACACTCGACGAATGTCGAGCGGAAAGTGTCGAGTTGAAAATCGTCGAGCGGAAATTGAGTCACGCCCCAGGTCACGAGCGTGATGCTGGGCGTGACTGTTGGTGTTGACACTCGACAATCGTCGAGATGAATTCGTCGAGTGGAGTGAACACGGGCTTGGGTCACGCCCCGTGTCAGGTGACACGGGCGTGACGCCGGGCGTGTCAAGCTTTGCTCTTCAAAATTCGCAGATTTCACTAGAGATGCAATGTCACGGCCCGGTCACGGGCGTGACCAAAGTGTCACGGGCGTGTACTGCCCAATTTTGGCAGATTTTGGAATTTTTCTGAAAAATAAAATAAAACAAGTTAGGAGTAAATTTACAGGAATAGGAGCATTTTATTGAAAAAATAAGTAAAAACAACGAAAATAAATGAAAATGACTAAATTAATGTGCATAAAAATACGTATATTTACAATTCATCACGACACTTCTCCTCTCGGTCTTAGGATGCATGTCTTTAGCATCATTTCTTTTCTAGTTTTGGGCACCAAACACTCAAATGAGAGGGGTTTTGGGTCGCCAAGGTTCAAGAGGAACCTCCGGATCGATTGAGTCTGTACCCGGCATGATTTGCATTAGAGATCCGCTCTGTTAGTGGATTAGGCATGGTGGGTGAAGCCGTAGTCGCGACCGTTAGTCCGACTCGGTGATGTTGCATACGAACTTTAAGGATTCGTAGAGTTTCTATTGCGGCAAGATGTCGTTTGTGATGTGGTGCTGTTTTCCCCTTTTTCTCGAGTGAGTAGGTGTAGTCGGAACCGGACAAGGATAGCTCCTCGTGGCTGTAGATGGTTTCCTTGGTAGACAAGGTTAGCTCCGCATGAGTTGTAGATGGTTTCCTAGGTGCGCGGGAACGCTGCAGTACAAATGAGGGACTATGGTGGAATTGTCTTGGTTTGTGATGTGCCAAGGCGTGGCTATGTCTCCGTTGTCGGCTGACTATCCCGTGACGTTCACGACATGTGTGGAGAGTGTCCCAGCGAGACTAGTCCCCTTCTGTGAGACTGACGAGAATGCCAAGCATGAGGGCAAGCCCGGGCAATGAGGCCATGAACAGGTGGGGTCCGGCAAGGCTTCTTAGAATCAGTCAGTTTGTGTTTGTTGGAATCCTGACATGAGACGTCAGAGCTTGTAGGTAAGCCCAGGTCTAAGACGTTGAGCGTTTGGGGCCTTTGCAAGAGTTCCATTTGACGTCCTGTGTGCCATTGGGGGAAATTGTGTTACCCCCTTTGTTTGTGGCTTTATGCAAATGGGGAACCGATGAGTACCCATGTGATGTGATGATATGCTAGATGCATACGAGATAGGGTGCCTTCGGTGAAGCCCGGGTTGTTGCATACATGTTGCATAAGAAGGCCCTTTTTTATTATATACTAAACCCATAGAGAACATGTATGATGTGTGTGACATCCAAGCCTGTTTATGTAGTTGCTTTTATTGCTTATGATTATTGCATACGAAGTGCTAACTTGCAGGTTGGAGGGGTACCCCGGGGTCCGTTAGGGGCGGCTGGGAGGAGATGTGTTGTTACACAGTTTGAGGTCAGCCTTTGCTGACCCACGTTACTAATAAATTTTACAGGGCAAGGATCGCTTGCAGGAGCTAGCTCGCCGGCCAGAAAGGCCTAAGCCTCATGAAGTGCTTTTCTCTTTTGTAGCTCTACTTATATGATGTTATATGTTTGAGATTCATGTTGTCCGACTTGCATGCCGAGGTAGACTAGGTATGCTATGCACTTTCTTGACTGTTGTATTATTTGAGTTTGGACACTTGTTGTAAGGCCATAAGGCCATTGTTATTACTCTTCTTGTAGTGGATAACTTCTAGTTTTGCTTATGTTTCCGCTGTGTTATGCAAAGTGTTTTGCGTGTGGGTAGCTATATCAACTTATAATACTAAAGCTGTGGCATCCGTATGTTGTGGGGCCCCTACCGGACCCATATTATACGGTCATTACAGGGGAGGTGTTATAATTTGGTATCAGAGGCCAGGTTAGATTCAAGGTCAATGCGTAGAGAAGTTATCCACTTAAGAGTAACGCGGGACCATGAGTGTCCTTATGTTTAAGTCTTGAGATTAGAGACTGATTCCTTGTTTCTTGTTTTCCTCAAGAGTGCAAGCAACGAGGCGGGTACGTCGAGAGCAAGAGAGGAACTCTCGGCGAGCAGTGCCACTGCTCCAGGTCTTTTGGGCACGGGTGTAAACCCGGCCGACTTCTGCCGCATGCTTGCAGAAGCGATGGTGGCAGCCCAAGCTGCAGCGGCAGCCCAGGTAGCAACCCCTGCTACACCGGATACGGCGACGGCCGTGCCAGGAGGAGAAGCCAGGCGAGTGGAGCCTTTGGCGGAAAGGGTAGATGTCAGACATGGAGACCGGCACTTGAAGTACTTCCTAAGCTTCCATCCCCCGTCTTTCAAGTGAGTTGGTACGCCGACGGATGCGGAGGATTGGTGGGTTCGCATTCAAGAGCTTTTGAGGGCGGCAGAGATGCCAGAAGAAAAGAAATCTGACTATGCAGCATTCATGTTGGAAGGAGACGCCAAGTTGTAGTGGGTGAGCCATAGCGGCCGCCAGTTCCCGGGACGCACCCCGTCGGTGGAGGAGTTTGCGGATGCTTTTCTGAAGAGGTACATTCCCGTTTATACACGGTTGGCACTTCAGAGGCAGTTCCTGCACTTAATGCAGCGAGACAAGACGGTGGATGAGTATGTGCAGGAGTTCACCCGCTTGGGTCGGTACGCGGGAACGACGATGGCGGATGATGTAGAGAGGGATAACCTCTTCTACCAGGGGATGAGGGAGAATCTGAGGCAACCCCTCATTTCTATAAAGAGGGCTGGATTTAATGAGCTGGTTGAGGCTACCAGGATGTTGGAGAGTGATCTGGAGCGAACCCAGCATCGTAAGTGTTTCACTCCCAAGCAAGGGGAAGGGAAGCCTTCCCAATCCCATGGAAAGTCTGAAGGGAGTAGGCGGAGGATTAAGTCTCACACATCCAGGTTCGGCGAGAAGAGCAAGTGGATGCTTGGAGGTTCTCACTCTAGGGGACCACCGACGTGCTACAGCTGCGGTAAGGTGGGGCACATAGCTCGTGTTTGTCCCCAAGGAGGAGTGGGTCAAGAGGCAAGGCAAGAGCAGACTGTGTGCTCCGGCCCCAGTGTTGTAGAGAAAGGGAAGATGGCGGAGTCGAGCGCTTCTCGGTTCCAACCGGTGCAACCAAGGGCTTACAACCTTGGACAGCAAGAAGCGATCCGCCAAACCGATGTGGTGAAAGGTATGAAGAAAATTTAAGTTGAAATTTTGTGCTTCATACTTTTAGACCCTTTTTGTGTGATGTCTATGTTGTAGGCTTCGTATTAGTTTCCGGATACCCCGCTAGGGTATTGTTCGATACGGGAGCATCACACTCCTTTCTTGCGGAGAGCTTCATCCAGAGAATAGGAGTTGTGTCTTTCTCGACAGACGCGGAGTTGAAAGTGCGCATGCCCAATGGATCAACCATGACCACCGGGGCCAAAGGGCGCATCTGTTGGGAGCTAGACGGAGTTGACTTCGTTTTGGTAGCAGCGATTTTTCCTTTGGTTGAGTTTGATGTCATTTTGGGCATGGACTGGATTGCAGAGCAGCGCGCCAGTATCGATTGCCTATCTAAGATAGTGACCCTAAAGAGCAAAGGGCAGGCGGAGGTCAAATTTGAGGGCCTTTGTGGAGTGGCATGTTCCCTGATTTCGGCCATGTAGTTGATGCCGGTGGTTAACCAGGGTGGTGTAGCGCTTGTAGCATTATTGGAGGTTTGTCTTTCCCAGCTGTCTATTGAGCAAGTGCCTGTAGTGGCAGAATTCAAGGATTTGTTTCCGGATGAACTTCCTGGTGCGCCTCTTCGGTGGGAGTTCGATTTCTCGAACGAGTTAGTGCCGGAGGCTAGGCCGGTGTCACGTCCTCCGTTTAGGATGGCACCAAAGGAGTTGGCTGAACTTAAAGTACAGCTACAGGAACTACTGGAGCAAGGGTATATTAGACCCAGTTCTTCACCGTGGAGCGCGACGGTGTTGTTTGTAAAGAAGAAAGACGGTAGCATGCGGCTATGCATAGACTACAGAGAGCAGAATAAATTGACCGTCAAGAATAAGTATCCAATTCCTCGGATAGATGACTTGTTCGACCAGCTGGTGGGGTCGGTGGTGTACTCCAAATTAGACTTGAAGTCAGGCTATTATCAGTTGCGAATTCGGGACGAGGACATCCCCAAGACTGCCTTTGGTACAAGGTATGGACACTTTGAGTTTACGGTGATGCCGTTCGGGCTGACGAACGCACCATCTGTGTTCATGGATCTTATGAATCGAGTATTTCGGGAATACTTGGATGCTTTTATGGTTGTCTTCATCGATGTCATCTTGGTGTATTCCAAATCGGAAGTGGAGCATGAGACCCACTTGAGAGTGGCCTTGCAAGTGTTGAGGGAGAATCAGTTGTATGCAAAGTTCTCCAAGTGCGAGTTCTGGTTAGAGAAGGTGGCATTTTTGGGCCACGTGATTAGTGGGGATGGGGTGGCAGTGGATCCAACAAAAGTGGAAGCCATCAGAGATTGGCCGGTTATGAGGACCGTGGCAGAGGTCCGAAGTTTTCTTGGACTAGCCGGGTATTACAGGAGGTTCGTGGAGAATTTTTCGCGGATAGCTCTACCCCTCAACTCACTCACTCGTAAAGATCATAAGTTTGTGTGGACTCAAGAGTGCAGTCAAGCATTTGAGGCACTGAAGGAGAGACTGATGATGGCTCCAATCCTAAGTCTACCGCAAGTGACCGAGGGATTTCAGATTTTCAGTGATGCATCGGGATGCGGTTTGGGTTGCGTTTTGGTGCAACATGGCAAAGTGATAGCTTTTGGGTCTAGACAGCTGAAGCCTCATGAGAGGAATTACCCCGTCCATGACTTGGAGTTGGCGACGGTAATTTTCGCGTTGAAAATATGGCGGTATTATGTTTATGGTGCTAAGGTGGAGATCTTCACGGATCATAAAAGCCTGAAGTACCTCTTGGATCAAAAGGACTTGAACATGCGGCAATGCAGGTGGGTTGAGTTTCTTGGAGACTACGAGGTTGCCATTCAGTATACGCCAGGTAAAGCCAATGTGGTGGCTGATGCTTTGAGTAGAAAGTTCTTAGGGCAAGGGAATTGGATTGAAGCTCATGATGAGCGGTTGGTACGGGAATGGGAGTCCCTTGGTTTGGAATGTATTGCGAGAGGCGAGTCCAGCGTGGCTCGGTTGAACTGGATTGAAGTGCAGAACGACTTGACCGATCGCATTCGGGAAGCGACTCGGTTGGATGTGGAGTTTCAACCATTTGTGTTGGAGGCTCAAAAGGGCGAGAGCAGCGCCTGGGAGATGATTGATGGGATTCTGAGGAAGGACGGAAGGGTTTGTATACCGCAATTCGGCAAACTCCGTGAGGAGTTGAAGTTTGAGGCTCACTTCACAAAGTACTCCATTCACCCGAGCAGTACAAAGATGTACTTGGATATGAAGAAATCCTTTTTGTGGTCGGGGCTGTAGCGGGACATAGCTTTGTATGTGAATCGTTGCCAGACTTGCGCACTGGTGAAGGCCGAATGTCTGAAGCCCCTTCCAATCCCTGAGTGGAAATTTGATGACATCTCAATGGATTTTGTGCATGGTCTGCCTAGATCGCAGCAGGGTAATGATGCTATTTGGGTGATCGTGGACCGCTTAACCAAGGTGCCCACTTCATCCCAAATCGGAAAGAGGATAGCGTGGAGAAGCTGGTGGAGTTGTATGTTCGCAACATTGTGCGACTGCATGGGATTCCAAAGAGTATAGTCAGCGATCGAGATGGACGGTTTACGTCCAAGGACTGGAGACTGGTTCAGAAGAGCTTGGGCACGAAGCTAAAGTTCAGTACGGCGTTCCATCCTCAAACTGACGGGCAAACTAAAAGAACGAACCGTACTATGGAGGATATGTTGAGAATGTGCGTTCTTGACTTCGGCAAGAAGTGGGAGGATCACCTCTTCATGGTAGAATTCGCGTACAACAACAGTTTTCAAGCAAGTATAAAAATGGCGCCATACGAGGCTTTGTATGGGAGACGCTGTCGAACACCGATGTCTTGAGCAGAAGCGAGAGACACAAAATTTTTGGGAAAGGAGGTGGTGGTTGACGCTTGTGAGTTGGTACGGACCATTCATGAGCGTATGAAGGTGGCGCAAGACCGGCAAGCAAAGTACTTTAATGCTCGTCACCGGAAGTTGGAGTTTGCGGTAGGTGATTGGGTCTATTTGAAGATCAAACCGTTCAAAGGCATCTCACGGATACGCCGACTCAAGAAGTTGAGTCCAAGGTTTTTGGAGCCTTTTGAAGTTGTTGAACGGGTGGGAGAAGCAGCCTATCGGTTGGCATTGTCCGCAGAGCTGTGTGGATTGCATGACGTCTTCCATGTCTCCGTTTTGAGGAAAGCCTTGGTGGAGGCTAGTGTGGTGATTGAGCCGGCATCAGTGCCGATAGAGGACGACTTGAGGACGCGAGTCCGTCCGCATGCTATAGAGGATTCGGAGACTCGGCAGTTGCGGAATAAAGAGGTTAAACTCGTGAAAGTCCGCTGGGACAACTGCGGTTGTGAGGAGCAATCTTGGGAACGAGAGCAAGCCATGCTAGAAGAGTATATAGAGCTCTTCATTTCAGGTACCATTTAAGTTTTGTTCCCTTTTGGTTTTGTAATTTCGGGACGAAATTCTGTTAAGGGGGGGGGGGAGTTGTAACACCCCAAAGTTTGAGAGAGGGTCGATTTGCGTTTCTCGCCAATTTTGATTTCTAGCAGGGGGCACACGGCCTGGGACACGGGCGTGTCCCAGGGCGTGTCGGGCTCCAGTCGGCATTTTGGTCGTGAGGTCGACGATTTTGGGAGTCGACGATCGACGAGCAGAGAACACGGTCTGAGATACGGGCGTATCTCAGGGCGAGTCGGGGCCGTGTCGACGATCGACCCGGGAGTCGACGATTTTCGCTCGACGATGTGTCGAGACAAGGCACATAGCCTAGGACACGGGCGTGTCCAAGGCCGTGTCAGTCAGTCGACGAACTTCGCTCGACGAATTTCACTTGACGAGTGTCGAGTGTCGAGATAGAGGCATACGACCTGAGACAAGGGCGTGTCACAGGGCGTGTCCTCCTTTTTCGACGATCTTCGCTCGACGAAACGTCGAGGTAGTGATCACGACCTGGAGTCCAGGCGTGTTGAGGTAGACAAGGGCAAGGACACGGGCGTGTCCAGTACCCGTGTAGTGCTCGGGTTGTTTTCGGGGCTGTGTCGAAGGAGGCACACAGCCGATCACACGTCCGTGTCAGTGGGGACACAGGCGTGTCAGTGCGAACACGGGCGTGTCGGATGCCCGTGTGCTGTTCCAGGCATGTCGATTTGTGACGGCGAATGGGGGACACGGCCCTGGACACGGGCGTGTGCCAGGCCATGTTCGGCCCAGGTATTTTATTTTTCAGACGGATCGTGGCCATTCCTTCCCCTATTTTGGGATCTGATGGTTCAGGTCTGCTCTTGGGAAGTTAAGTCTGAGAATAGGGTTGGAAACCCTCATTCTTCTTCAAGCTTTTCTCTTACTAAATTCTAGAGAGAAGGGAGAGCAAGGAAGAAGGTGAAGGAGGGTTTGGGCTGTAGGAGAAGCTTCGGTGCTCCAAATCGCGAGCCGAGTCCAGATCCGTGGAGGCTAGATCTTTGCGAAGGTTTTCATCCAGCTATTTTTGCCATGGCAAGGAAGAGGAGTCGGAAGGTAACGACACTTCTCCTCTCGATCTTAGGATGCATGTCTTTAGCATCATTTCTTTTCTATTTTTGGGCACCAAACACTCAAATGAGAGGGGTTTTGGGTCGCCAAGGTTCAAGAGGAACCTCCGGGTCGATTAAGTCCGTCCCCGGCATGATTGGCATTAGAGATCCGCTCCGTCAGTGGATTAGGCATGGTGGGTGAAGACGTAGTCACGACCGTTAGTCCGACTCGGTGATGTTGCATACAAACTTTAAGGATTCGTAGAGTTTCCGTTGCGGCAAGATGCCGTTTGTGATGTGGTGATGTTTTCGCCTTTTTCTCGAATGAGTACGTGTAGTCAGAACCGGACAAGGTTAGCTCCTCGTGGCGGTAGATGGTTTCCTTGGTGGACAAGGTTAGCTCCGCATGAGTTGTAGATGGTTTCCTTGGTGCGCGGGAACGCTGCAGTACAAATGAGGGACTAGGGTGGAATTGTCTTGGTTTGTGATGTGCCAAGGCGTGGCTATGTCTCCGTGGTCAGCTGGCTATCCCGTGACGTTCACGTCATGTGTGGAGAGTGTCCCGGTGAGACTACTCCCCTTCTGTGAGACAGACGAGAATGCCAAGCATGGTGGAAAGCCCGGGCAATGAGGCCATGAGCGGGTGGCGTCCGGCAAGGCTTCTTAGAATCAGTCAGTTTGTGTTTGTTGGAATCCTGACATGAGACGTCAGAGCTTGTAGGCAAGCCCGAGTCTAAGACCTTGAGCGGGTGGGGCCTTTGCAAGAGTTCCATTTGGCGGCCTGTGTGCCGTTGGGGGAAATTGTGTTACCCCCTTTGTTTGTGGCTTTATGCCAATGGGGAAACGATGAGTACCCATGTGATGTGATGATGTGCTAGATGCATACGAGATATGGTGCCTTGGGTGAAGCCCGGGTTGTTGCATACATGTTGCATAAGTAGGCCCTTTTTTATTATATGTTAAACCCGTAGAGAACATGTATGATGTGTGTGATATCCAAGCCTGTTTCTATAATTGCTTTTCTTGCTTATGATTATTGCATACGAAGTGCTAACTTGCAGGTCGGAGGGGTACCCCGGGGTCCGTTAGGGGCGGCCGGGAGGAGATGTGTTGTTACACAGTTTGAGGTCAACCTTTGCTGACCCACATTACTAATAAATTTTACAGGGCAAGGATCGCATGCAGGAGCTAGCTCGCCGGCCAGAAAGGCCTAAGCCTCATGAAGTGCTTTTCTCTTTTGTAGCTCTACTTATATGATGTTGTATGTTTGAGATTCATGTTGTCCGGCTTACATGCCGAGGTAGACTAGGTGTGCTATGCACTTTTTTGACTGTTGTATTATTTGAGTTTGGACACTTGTTGTAAGGCCATAAGGCCATTGTTATTACTCTTCTTGTAGTGGATAACTTCTAGTCTTGCTTATGTTTCCGCTGTGTTGTGCAAAGTGTTTTGAGTGTGGGTAGCTATATCAACTTATAATACTAAAACTGTGGCGTCCATATGTTGTGGGGCCCCGGCCGGACCCATATTATACGATCATTACAGGGGAGGTGTTACACAGAGGGCATGAAAATCCAAGGTATGATAAGTCCAATAACAAAGAAATTATTTGTTTTTGATGCAGGAAACCAGGCCACATTGTGCCTGACTGTCCAGAAAATCAGAATAAGGACAAGAAGGACAGGAAAGAGAGGAGAAGAGACAAAGACTTCAGGAAAAACAGCAATGACAAACCCTCCTCCGGCAAGAACAAACATACCAGGAAGGGGATTATAGCTGAAACCTGGAGTGAAACAGAAGAAGAATCAGAAGCTTCATCCAGCTCAAGTGATGATGAAGATGATGCTGAAGAAAAGGAGTTCTGTATGATGGCTATCATTGCCTCTCAACATAATACTGATGCAGAACAAGAGTCAGATTCTGAATCAGAAACTCAATCTGAAGAGGATCAGGTAATATACTCATTTGATTTTAATTCAGAGGACTTCAAATGTGAATTTAAGGCACTTTGTTTAGATCTATTAAAATCTGAGAAAGAAATTATTTCTCTCAGAAATCAACTGTCTGAACAAAGCACCTTAAAATCAGATAACCTCAAACTCTCTGAGGAGTTGGAATGCTGTAGGGAGCAGATAGTCTCACTGAAAAGTGAACTATCAGAGGCCAAGAAGTTTGAAGAATCCCTCAATGGGAGAAGTATCAAACTAATGGACATCACAAGCACAGTGAACTCAAGATTCAATAGTACTCTGGGCTTGGGTGCTTCATCCAGCCAACCTATAATATTAACAACCCCAATCAAGTTTATCTCAGATAAAGGTAAGGGAGTTGTAGAGGTGGCTAGGAAGAATTCTGATTTACCTAAGAAAACAAAAGTTCAACAGAAAACGTCGAATAGAGCTCGACGATCGCCGAATGGAGCTCAACGATCTCAGGCTGAATCGTCGAACTCAGGTCGACGATCTCTGAACCCTGAACTCTGGCATAGTCGATCTTCGAACGGAGCTCGACGATCTGACGCAAGATCGTCGAACTCAGCTCAGAGATCGTCGAACAGAGCTCAGAGTTTTGAAAAATCTTTCAAAGGTAAATCAAACTTCAATCCTTGAGGTCCTACATTTCAGAGGTTTAACCCTTATACTGAATGGATAATACCTCCTAGGAGATGTCATCCTAAAGGCTATAAGAGTTAACCAGGGATGTCTTTTATTTCAGAATATAAAGGTTATCAACCTAGGCCCAAGGTAAACTGGGTAAAAAACAAATAAATTGTTTCATGTGCAGGTGAAGACCTATCCAACATCAAACCAGCAATGGTATCTGGATAGTGGGTGCTAAAATCACATGATAGGAAACAAGGAGAATTTCACATCCTTCAAAGGCAAACTTAGACCCAAAGTAATATTTGGTGATTCAAACTTTGGACTAACAAAAGGATATGGTGCAGTCCAGATTGGCTCAGTCACATTCATGAAAGTAGCTTATGTGGAAGGACTGAAGCACAACTTAATCAGCATCAATCAACTGTGTGATGAAGGCTACCAAGTGACTTTCAACAAATCCTCATGCAAAATCAAATCAGAGGACAACACAACTGTGTTGACAGGTAAAAGTAAAGGTAACATTTATCTTGTAGATTTCTTTCAACTAAGGTAGATATATGCTTGTTCAATTCCATTTGTAGACCTAATGAACTATGGCATAAAAGATTAGGACATATAAACCTTAGAACCATTGCTAGGCTATCCAAGGACAACCTTGTTAGAGGACTACCTTCTGGCCCCTACAAGAAGGAAGGACTTTGCAGGGCTTGTCAATTAGGTAAACAAACCAAAAATAGCTTCAAGTCACTTAATAAGAGTGATTCACCTAGGATTTTGTATCTATTACACATGGATCTCTTTGGACTCATTACAGTACAAAGCTTAGGAAGGAAATCTTATACTTTAGTTGTTGTAGATGACTTCTCTAGATTCACATGGGTGTTCTTTCTGAGAAAGAAGTCTGATAACTTTAAGTGTTTGGCAGAGTTTCTCAAATGCATACAGAGTGAGTTCAATACTCACATTGCCCTGATCAGAAGTGCTCATGGGACAGAGTTTGATTCTCTTCTTATGCAAGAGTTCTGTCAGAGTGAAGGGATCAGGCACACTTTCTCAGCTCCTAGAACTCCTCAACAAAATGGGGTAGCTGAAAGGAAAAATAGAACCCTTATTGAATCTGCTACTACATTGTTGTCAGATGCTCACCTTCCTCTATTCTTTTGGGTAGAGGCAGTGAACACCTCCAACTATGTGTTGAATAGAAGTTTGATACATAAGCTGAAGGGCAAGACTCCCTATGAATTACTCAAAGGGAAGAAAGCTAAAGTAGATTATTTTAAAATTTTTGGTTGCATTTGTTACATTCACAATAATGACAAGAAATACAAAGCAAAATTTCAAGCTAAAGCTGATGAAGGAGTGTTTCTGGGATACTCCATGATCAGTAAAGCTTTTAGGGTGTATAACAAATCTACTCTTAAAATTGAAGAATCTATTCATGTATCCTTTGATGAATCTAACATGTCTTTTAAGGAGAAGAATGCTTCTACCATAGAATCTTTACAGGTACACTCTCTTTCTGAAAATTTGGACAGGTTACATTTTATGCAAAAGGATGAAAGCAGTGAAGATGAAGAAGATATTCAACATCTTGGAGAGAATCTTCTTGAAGAGCCAGTTGTTGTTCCATAAGAGGAAACAAAAACACATGTTGGTGAACAATCAACAACCCCTGTTGATTTAGTAACATCAAGAGACAATCCAATCTCCCAAGTGATTGGAGACATCTCAGCTGGTGTGCAAACCAGAAATCAGGTCAACCAAAACCTGATGAACACCTGCTTTCTTTCTCAAATTTTACCTCAATCCATTCAAGATGCAGAACAAGATCCACACTGGATCATTGCAATGCAAGAGGAATTACTTCAATTTGAAAGGAACAAAGTTTGGGAACTAGTGCCGAGGCCAAAGGATCACTCCATTGTTGGAACAAAATGGGTGTTCAGAAATAAATTGGATGATCAAGGAGTCATTGTAAGGAACAAGGCAAGGCTAGTTTCTCAAGGATACTCTCAAGAAGAAGGGATAGACTATGACCAGACCTTTGCACCAGTTGCAGGGTTAGAGGCCATAAGAATCTTCTTAGCTTATGCAGCACACAAAGGATTACAAGTATATCAAATGGATGTAAAGAGTGCTTTTTCTCAATGGAGACATCAAGGAAGAAGTCTATGTTAGACAACCCCCATGTTTTATTTCTACAACTCATCCTGATTATGTATACAAATTGCATAAAGCATTATATGGTCTAAAGCAAGCTCCTAGAGCATGGTATGAGACCCTAACATGCTTTCTTCTGAAAAATAATTTTATAAGGGGTAGAGTAGACCAAACTCTTTTTATTAGAACCCATAAGTCCAATACCTTACTAGTACAAATCTATGTCGATGACATTATCTTTGGTTCTACTGATTCAATTCTGTGCAAATGGTTTTCCAACCTAATGCATTCTAAATTTGAAATGAGTAGCATGGGTGAGCTTTCCTTCTTTCTAGGATTTCAAGTCAAACAGCATGCTGAAGGCATATTCATCTCTCAAACCAAGTATGCAAAAGAACTAGTTAAGAAATTTGGTATGTCTGAAGCATCATGTATGAAAACACCTATGCCTACTAATGCTATATTAGATGCTGATGAACATGGGAATCCTGTTGATCAGACAACATATAGAGCAATGATTGGGACTTTATTGTACCTTACAACTATTAG
Organism: Platanthera guangdongensis; assembly: GCA_039583875.1. Lineage (NCBI taxonomy): Eukaryota > Viridiplantae > Streptophyta > Magnoliopsida > Asparagales > Orchidaceae > Platanthera > Platanthera guangdongensis. The sequence goes on along the minus strand of CM077155.1, from coordinate 85,801,905 downwards.
ACCTGACATAATGTTTGCTACATGCATATGTGCTAGATTCCAAGTGAGCCATAGAGAGTTACACTTAACCTTAGTAAAAAGGATTCTTAGGTATGTGAAAAGTTGTCCAAATCTAGGTCTTTGATATTCAAATGACTCAGCATTTGACTTAACTAGATTTTCAGATGCTGATTATACTGGATGCAGAATAGACAGGAAAAGCACCAGTGGAACTTGCCAGTTTCTTGGTGATAGACTTGTATCCTGGTTTTGCAAGAAACAAACATATGTGTCCATATCAACTGCTGAAGCTGAATATATGGCAGCAGGTAGTTGTTGCTCACAGATCTTGTGGATTCAAAATCAGCTCCTACACTATGGCTACAACTTAGAGAAGTCAAAAATATTCTATGATAACACTAGTGCTATTTCTATAGCACAAAATCCAGTCCTCCATAGTAGGACAAAACATATAGAAATTAGGCATCACTTTTTAAGGGATAATATTAAGAAAAATAAAATTGAACTTCAATATATCCCAACTGACTTGCAAAGGGGAGATATTTTCACCAAACTATTGGATGAAAAGAATCATACATTCTTCCTCAATCAGTTAGGAATATTAGATGGAGGAAGTTTAAAATAAGATCAAAGATTTTAAAACTCAAAAATTTACCAAGACTAGGCAAACAATTTGATTTTTCTAGTGTCTATAGGTTGTTTCTGGTATCTGAACTGCGCTCGACGTTTTTCCCAAAGTCGTCGAACGGAGATCGACGTTCTTAGAAATCGTCGACCGGAGTTCAGCGCTTTCCAGATAGTGCTAAGCTATCTTCTTCCGGTCAGCGATCGTCGAACGGAGCTCGACGTTCTCTAATATCGTCGAACGGAGATCGACGATATTGAAGACCTTTCAGATTCCTTTAGAAGCCCAGATCGTCGAACGGAGTTCAACGATCTTCCTTTTCTGCGTCGAACCCTAATATAAAATTCATTTTTCGGTCGTCGTTCTCCCTTTGCGTTTTCATAATCTCTGTAGAATTTCCCTTTCCCTCCAAACTTTTCTACACTTGGTCTTTTGTTTGTTCATTTTTGCAGGTAAAAATGGCTGTTTCTGTTGCAATTTTGGCAACATGAAATTTGAAACTGGATTCGATATCGATATGGACTCGTTTGAGAAGAGTGATCAGATTTTCAAGGATATTCTGGATTTATTCAAAGATCAACAGCTAGTACACATCATGACCACAAGGATAAAAGTGGCTGCAGATGAAATCAAAGAATGGGTGTATACTGCTCAGAATCAAGATCAAAATACACTGATTGGAACTATATCAGGAAATCAGGTATCTCTTACTCCTGCTATATTAACAGAAGTTTTTCAATTAAGTACTGGTCAAGATTTTCTTGAGTTGTCTGGAGAAGAGCTTGCAAGTATGCTTGATAGGATGGATCATTCAGCAGCAAACCCTAACAAGCTGCTAAAGAAAAATCTGTCAGTGGAATACAGGTTTCTAGCAGATGTTGTTGGAAAGGTCCTGTTAGCAAAACATTCTGCTCATGATACCATATCCAGGTATCAATTCTGTTTAATGGGTGCTTTGGTGGATAAGAAACAGTTGAATTGGGGAGAAGATTTCTTTGACCAAATTAAGAAAAAATTGAATAAGAACTTTGTCAATTTTGGAAGGATTCTAGGGCTATTTCTTCATAACAGATGCCTTGAGCTGCTTGTTTCAAGTGGGATGCATATCAATGCCTCTAAGAGGTTAACCTGTGCCCTTTTTGTCAAATGGGACAGGCAAATTGCAAAGTCAAGCAGAGCCTCTGTAGTCATCGCATCTTCAGGCACCGGGACTGATCCAGTCAATTCCCCTCAGGAAACTGCCCCATCAGAAGAACTGCCTGCCTCCTCATCTCCACCTTCTTCACCTACTGTTCCCTCAACAAATATCACATCCATCATAACCATCTCAATTTCATCCTCCATATCCATTCCATCTCCAAACTCAATTCCTTCACCAAGACCATTATCCACTGAAGATCTTTTCCATCCATTACATCATTATCCACACAAAACCATTAACTCATCATCTCACCTTCCATCCTTTACTCTCTTAGATGATTCCTATATGGATGACTCTCACTCCTCACCCCTTGAGCCACCATCTTCTTCTACATCATATCAACAACTACTACAAGAAATCATTACTCAACCATCCTTCACTCCATCTATCTCCCTTCCATTAACTTCCATCTCCACCATTCCTATATCTCAACCATCAATTCTACCATCCACATTCACACTTTCTCCAACCACATCTACAGCTCCTCCTACATCCATCTCTACCTCTCCTCAAGCACCACTTGAGCAAGTAGATCTCTCAGCCATAGCAGATAAGCTCTATGAGATGTTAGCTCCAAGGCTATCACTCCTGCTGGAGACCTCCCTGGCACCACTTCTGAAATTAGTTCAGGAGTTATCTGACAGGATTTCTTCCTTATATCCTTATCAGGCAATCCCTTCTGTTGGGTGCCTTGATCCAGTAACTTCTGAATCTAGGCAGGTGGAGATGTCATATGAAGTAGAGAGATTGCCTGCTTCAGAGATTCCAGTTCGAGCTCCAGTTCCAGTAATAACAGTTGACCTCAGGTCACTGCTGTCAGAGTTTGATACTGTTTACCTCAGCTGTCTTCCAGATCAAAAAAGTGAAGATCTTACTAAGGACATTGTGCCTATTTCCAGCTGTGAGCCTAGCATATTATCTTCTTATATAAATTATTTCAAGTCTGTGGACAGTGCTCCTTCAGTTTTGTTTTTCCTACTGCTGCTGATGATGCTGTTTTAGTTTCTGATGATGTGCTTATGACAGAGGCTAATGACTCTGAGCCTGCTGTTTCTGTTGTTATTATTTCTTAATCTGTTGTTCCAGTTACATCTGTTATTGATATTTTTGTTACTGTTGCTGCTGCTGTTGTTTCTTCTGTTCAATCCCAACAACAAAGAGATCACATCAAAAGGATTGATGAACTATATGACATTCCTCAGAGCTAAGATAGTGATCAATTTAGAACTGATTCTGATGATTCCTCTGCAACCATTGCAAGGAAGAGGAAAGCTAGAAGCAAGGCCCTAAAGAAAGTTCCCTAGGAGAAAATTAAAGATGTAAATGATATTCCATACTATATTTTGCATGATTGTCCAATTTCAGAACCATGGATGCAGTTTTCCAGGAATCAACTAAAGGCAATGAAGAAAAAGTGGAAATATGATAAAGGATCATCTTTCTTCAATCCTCCTCCTCCTCCTTCACCAGATGCAGGTACTGGTGGAAGTTCTGCATATCAGTCATATGTTGCTAAAAGTCAAAGCACCTCTCAGTTTCAAGGAAGAACTCAATCAAGAGGATGTCAATCAAGAGGCTACCAGTCCAGAAGAGGACAGTATAGGGGAAATCAAAGAGAATTCAGAGTTTATTCCAAAGGTTATTCTAGGCAGCATCCTTATCATAGGGAAGGACAAGGTCCCACTGACTCTACATCTGGTCCTTTCCCTTATAAGTTAAAAGATCTAGTTTATTCCAGAGCTACTCCTGATGATTCATCAAACAGATATGAACCTCCTGTTCCATTTGAAGACCCAGAGAATAATCCTACTTCTTGGACAACAAGAAAGAAAGAGTTGGTTGCACTAGATCAAATTAAAAAGGCAAGAGAACAAGGAAGAGATACATCAAATTTTACCACTCTATCAGAACAGAGAAAGAAAGAACTTGAAAGATATTCTTCCAGCAAATTCTTTGACTCAGAAAGCTATATGAAGCTGCACCCAGAAGCTACAGTCCTCATGACAAAACATCAAACTTCTCTAGGTGCAGATGATGACAGAAGATCCAAGAAAGAAGCTCTTAACCCTAACAGAAAAATAGTTCTCAAAAAGAGCAAGGAAAAGGAATGATTATTTAAGCTGACAGTGTTATCTATCCTGACTTGCTGATGTGATTTTATTTGTGTTTCTGCAATGTTGTTTTTGATTTTATATCTACATTATATGCTTTTATTTCTGATGTCATGTAAATAGTAATCCTAACCCAAATAGGGGGAGATTGTTGGAACACCCTATTACTGATTTGGGCAAGGATCATTATGTCCTTAGGAAAATTGTTTTGAACTCCTTGTATAATTTTTAAGGTCAATTAGATTGAGTCTAAGGGTTAAAATTTAGGCTTGAAAGCTGCCCCGAAGACCGTCAGATCAGATATTCAAATTCAGGAGGCTAAGTCATTTTCGTCGAGCTCAGGTGGACGAATCGTCGAACTCAGTTCGACTATCTCTAAGCTCAGTTCAACGAGTCATCGAACTCCGTTCGACGATCTTCGAGCTCAGATCTACATTTCTGTCTCTAGCTGTTTTCCCAGTCTCTGAGCACAGGTCAACGATAGTTGAGCTCAAATCGACGATTTCTATTTCCAGTCTAGTTCCAGTCTCTGAGCTCAGGTCGACGATAGTTGAGCTCAGGTCGATGATTTTCTGGAGAGATCGACGATTCTCAAGATTTAAATTCAGATAGTTATGGAATTCTATCTTATTTATTCCCAGCATTTATTTCAAGGATCTTGTAGTCATTTCAATTAATCTGGAGCAAGTTTCAAGGGAGATTTAAAGGAATGTTTTCTAGGACTTTCCTCCAGAGACAAAATTCATTTAAGGAAGTCTTTAATGAGTGGATAACGGCTATCTTGGAGACAAAGAATCAATTCATTCTTTTCAGATCTAAGGAATAAAATAGGATATTATCCTGCTACTCCTAACAGTTACACACAGAAAGAGAACAGTCACAGACAGACACACAGACAGAATTCATTCAGAACACACACCATTGAAGGAGATCAACATACAAAAAAGAAGATTTTCTAGATCTCTTTTGACTCAAGTGTTCAGAGGCTTCATCCATCAATACTCAAGACACTACACATTTCAGCAACTGCTAGAATCATCCTTTGCTGGAGATCTCATCTACTGAAGGCCTATCACCCTAGTGCAAAGCTTCTTTTCCTAAACAACTTCCAGATCTCAGGGGGAGCTTTGACAACATCATCCACTAGTCTTCTCTCTGATTGTTGACAGAGAAGAACATCTCACCTCTTTCTTTTTTCTGCTGTAAAAGGGTTTCTCAAAACTCCCTTCAAAAGTTTTGTGCTGGTTTCTGAGATCTTGTCAAAACTCAGTGGTGGCAAGACACCTGATCAAAAAATCTACTTTGGTTTTTGAGCACCTTATCAAAAGCTCATTGGTGCCCAGCACACCTGATCAACACATCCTGCAGTGGACTCCTACCTAGGTTGGTAGAAGAGTGGATGTACCCAGATTGATTGTGGAGCCACTATAGCTCCTTGTGTCTTCTGGTTGCTATATTTTTTGTTGTTGTGTGATGTGTTTTTAATTCTTGCTTTCATAATTTTTATTTACTGCAAGCACCTTACACATATATTTAAATTAAGTCTTCCACTGCAAAATAATTTTTAACTTCAAAATTATTTTAATATACTCTATTCACCCCCCCCCCTCTAGAGTTAAGGTAGATCTTATCCCCACTTTCAGTCGCTATCCGCGACCTACTGTTAAATGCCTGTTGCTTAACCACAGAGTCCGCAATATCCTTGACCCCAATCAGAGCCAAGACCTGATTTTCCAGTGCTATCCGCACAACCTGCACATCATAAACCGGTCAACTCAAACAATCTGCTCGGATACCAAAAGTCAGTCCATAGCAACTGATCAGGGGCTCACTTACTATTCATTCGCTCTCTAGTATTCTGATGTGACATGGTTCCTATTTATAGGCATGATGAGGAATGTGGTCACCGCCCTAGTCGATCGGAACACCACCTCATCCCCCAGCAAGAACAAGTGTTTCCGCAAAACAGTGGAAACACTCAAGTCCGCCGCAACCTATGCAGGATAGCCAGTCCGCCTACGCTTCACCAAGGTCGGACACATTGCCAGTCCGCCTTGTCGCTAAAAAACCAAGCCAAGACCGCCACAGCTGCACGCTTTAGCAACTGTCTTCCTATCCGCAGACACTGATCCAGTCCGCTTATCCCGAGCCCACAGCCTTGCCACCAAGGCAACGACCAGACTCAGCGGACACAGCTCTGGTCTGCACACACTTCAGATAGCTCCAGTCCACATACACTGCAGACTGCTCCAATCCGTATATCCTGAGTCCACAGCCATGCCTGCAAGGCAAATGCCGGACTCAGAGGACACAGCTCCAGCTCATACACCCATGCGAACGCAACTCCAGCCCGTATATCCCCAAGCTCGTAACCAAATAACACGGTACTGCTGCCGAGCTCGGCGGACTGAGTGGCAGTCCGCGCTTCATTAGGCGATCTCCCCATACTGAGGCAAACCTGGACTTGGTTCAGAACCAACCAAGTCCACACCACTAGCCACAAGGGCCAGTCCGCACTTATTCGCGGACACTGGATACAGTCTTCCTGCCCCGGCGAACTCCAGCACTTGTCTGTACTGATTGGAAAACTTCGCGACGACCACTTGCCGCTTCACTAGAGCAAGAACAAGGCTTCTGCCAAGCCGGTCTGTCAAGCTCTAGTCCAATCCGCATGTTGCCGGACTCTGCAGATAGAGTTTCTAACCTCCCGGTTACCATCTTGGATCCAACTGCCTGCTGAGAATAAGCCATCTTGTCAAACCGCCATTGTTTTTTGCGTAGTCCGTGCAAATAGACTACCCAAGCCACCACAGAACAAACTGTCTGCAACAGCCCTACCGACCTGGTTGTCCGCCAACCCTATCTGCGTATTCCGCGCGGAAAGGTTGCCCAAGTCCTCCAATCACCCACTTTCACTTCACAATTTTCAACACGGGCTATGCAAAGAGGTTCTATAAGGGCCTTCGTGATGACATGAGGAAGTTCCTACTTTTCATTTCTGATGGGAGCTTGGCCAGGATTTTGGAGATGACAAAGAAGGTGGAGGCAGACTAGCTTACAGTTCGGGGCCGAAAGAGAACATCTAATGACTCAGTGACTGGTGGCAGGAGAGACCAGCTTAGAGGTCGTATCATTTGGAAAAGGAGGAATGGGGATCACCCTCGCGAAGAGGACAGACAGGAGTAGAGGAACCCGGTGGTGTTAGCTCCTCAACCCTTGTAGATGAGGGAGATGCCGAGGGTAGTGGAGGAGGCACCGATATTCTTCTGGTGCAACCAACCAGGGCACATGCAGAGGAACTGCCCCATGAGGGAAGCACCCCCACTAGAACTTCAGGATGCCCCACCTGCACAGCAGTTTGGTGGTCGAGGACTCGACCGAGGACGTGGATTTCAGAGCAGAGACCACAAACATGATAGAGGTCAGGTATATGCCTTAGATCTGGCTCAAACCCGAAAACCGGAGAGTGTGATAGCTGGTATGACAGTAAATTTAAAGTTTCTTTCCTTTCTAGAAGCTAGATTAACTATAAAATATTAAATTAGGAAGGAATGGAAACTAGATAACTTAGAAGAAAAACTTAACTAACTCTGGGATAGTGATGGTATTTGGCAAGCCTGCCCACACCCTATTCGACACTGGAGCATCACACAATTTTTTCTCGGAGGAGTTCATCAGAGAACTAGACCAGATCGAGAACTTTGAAGAAGTCGTTAGGAAGCTACACCTCCCCAACGGGAGGAAGATCCATTCTACGAACAAGTGAATTCTGAGAGTGACCAATGATGGTGTAATCTTCGAGGCCCCGACAACGATGCTGAGGATGCCGGATTTTGATCTCGTCCTAGGCATGGCATGGCTCACCGGGAATGAGGCACAGACTGATTGCCCAGTAAGGAGGGTTACGCTGAGATACGACGACACTTATACGACCTTAAAAGGTATTGTCCCAGCTTCCCGTCTTCTACTCTCTTCTATTCAGGCCATCAAGGCCCATCTGCAGGGAGACGAAGTCTATCAGGTGCTATTTGAGATGGCTGAGGCCAAGGATCCTGTTGGTAGTATCCCAATGGTGCGGTATTTTGCTGATGTATTTTCGGAGAAGTTGTCAGGATTGCCGCTACATCCAGAGAAGGATATCCAAATAAAGCTCGTGCTGGGGGATAAGACAGTATCCACAGCTCCTTATTGGATGGCCCCAAATGAGTTAGTGGAGTTTCAAAGCCAGTTGCAGGAGCTATTGGAAGCCGAATTTGTCCGGGCAAGTTCTTCACCATGGGGAGCTCCGGTGCTGTTCCTGAAGAAGAAGGATGGGACACTCTGATTGTGCATCGATTATAGGGAATTGAACAGGCTGACGTTCCGAAACATGTACCCACTATCGAGGATTGACAATTTGTTCGACCAGTTGGAGGGAGCCTACTAGTGTTTGAAGCTAGATTTGAGATCAGGATACTACCAGCCGCGGATTCAGGGGGAGAACATCCCGAAGACATATTTCAGCAGTAGATAAGGGTTGTATGAGTTCATTGTGATGCCCTTCGGGCTCATGAACGCACCATCTGTGTTCATGAGTTTAATGAACCGGATATTTGAGGCCTATCTGGATGTTTTCATCATAATATTTATTGACGATATCCTCATTTATTCAAGGACCGAGGAGGAGCATGCCATCCATTTGGCACTGACTCTAGAGAGGCTCCGGCTGCACAAGCTGTATGCCAAGTTCAGCAAGTGCCAATTTTTGATGAAGGAGGAGGCTTTCCTGGGCCATATTATTATCGGAGTAGATCTGGCAGTGGATCCGGTAAAGGTTTAGGCAGTACGGGATTGGCCACCGATGAAGACAGGCACTGATGTGAGGAGCCTCCTAGGACTTGTCAGTTACCACCGAAAGTTTGTGGAGGGATTCTACCAGATAGCTCTTCCACTCACATCTCTGACAAAGAAAGAGACGCCCTTTTTTTGGACACCACAGTGCGAGTTCGCCTTACAGGAGCTGAAGGGTCGGCTTACCTCAGCTCCTATCCTTGCCCTTACATCTGGGAAGGAAGGATTTCATGTTTATACCAACGCATCATACCAAAGTATGGGTGTCGTTGATGCGACGACAACTGTACCTATCGTAGTCAAGTAATAATGTGAGGATTTGAATCCCTAGATATCGATCACTCGAGGAGTGCAAGTATGGATTGTGATTTCGCTATATGAAAAAGGGATTGCAAGCGGGAAAGTAACCAAAGGGGGTTTTTGATTTGTATTCCTAAGTTAACAACAATAAGAAAACTATTGCGGGTCGCCGTCACCGCGTCTCTTTGGCGGATTACTCAAGAGAGCAATAGGGAAGATGGATAAGCTAATGAGGGTCACAAGCAGTTCTTCACAACGCACGCTTCTAGCAATCGCTAGAATGGCACAATCACAACTTGAACAAGAGAAAATCTGAAGTTCAACAACAATATCCAGAACTAAAATATATCAACACTTAGACATGCTGAAATATTCAAGCTATCAATATTCTTACACATCAATCCAACACCCAAATATGCATAAAAAGAAATACTATAAGTGAAGGGGAAGAGAAACAACCAAACGCACGAAGTCTCTTCGAGAATCACGGCTGGATTCAAGGGTTGTCAGGCCTCGTCCGATCTCGGTCTACGGTTGACGTCCGAGAACCAAAAAGGGCTGTCACTTCCTTCGGATATCCCGTCTTCTTCGTGAATAATTGCTGGCTGGTTCTAACCGGAGAACTTCATGGATGCAGCAACCTTTGAACTTGACATGGTGCTTGGAGCGTGGAGATGATAGTGGTGGTCGGAGATGAAGAAGTTGTTAGCTCTTGGAGTAGAAATGGTGGATAGATCAACTATCCAAGGAGGAGAGAGAAAATAACGGCTAGGAGAAAGTTTCCCCACTCAAAAGAGCAGAAAATGGCGGCTGGGTCGGACTGGAATGGAATCTCCCCTTTAGAAGAAATAATCTGCGCTTTAAATAGAAGCAGGTTAGAAAAATAGGCAAGCACGGTCTGGCACACAACCGTGCGCAAACCGTGCGATATTAACTTGCACAGCAAGCCTGTGGAAGGAGAGGCGTTAACCCGTGCATTTCCTTCGCGCACGGACGATTCCGCCTGTGCGTGAAGGAAATCGCATGGGTAGCGACAGAAATCTGAAATGTAGGGACAAAAAGGAGAACCGTGCATTTTACTCGCGCACGAGCACTTTCGCCTGTGCGAGAACAAATCGCACGATTAACTACAGAATGGAACAAACTAGAAAGCTACAAGAAAACCGTGTGTTTCCATCGCGCATGGTTACGATGAAACCGTGTGTCAACTGTGCGTGAGGATCGTCGAACTCAGCTCGACGAAATTCTTCGAGCTCAACGCGACGTTCTTCCAGCTGAACAAAATGCATGATCGGGCTCAAACCGTGCGCGAATAAAATGCACGACCGTGCGTTTTCCTCAAAACAGAATTCCTGCCTTTGGGAAAACGCACCACCTGCACAACAAAACCAAAACTGGAGCACAATCTCCCACCAACAAAAATACAGCAAAGATAACAACAGGAAAGAGCCATGGGGAGCACCATGTGCTTACCCCCAACAACAGAATGCGCAATTGCACACCCTCGGTCCAAAACAACGCACAAAATGGTCCATGACCAAATGATGCAAATATAACTGATATCCGGTTGAAATACAGTGCACGACTGAGAAAATCAGCCAAGAAGAGTCCGAAAAACCCTATAAAAATCGGACTCATCACACCACCAGACTTAAACATTTGCTCATCCCGAGCAAATCATCTCTCTATGGACTCGAAAATACCTAGCTGGATTAGTAATTTCGAAATATAGTAATGCGAGAAATCGAAAACAGCATGGGCATAAAAATATAATAGATATAATTTTTAATTATGCAACGAAGTTTATAAATTTTGACATGCGTAAATAAGTATTATAACTACTCAAAAATAGAATTCTGGAGATTCGTTCAGTCATGTGTAGGAAGAAAGTAGGCAGGACACTAAGTTGAGCATTGTCAAAGACTGGGGCTCGGGATCACCTCCAAAGAAATCCATCAATATCGGGGACCATACGCTTGCCCGTTCGCACTCTCTCCACGGAGCTAGTATGACTCAAGCGCGAATCCGTAGGACTTTAAGGTAGATGTGGGGCATGGGTAAATACGTAGGTAAGGATGTAAAAGGGGTAAGAATGATAGCTACGCACATCCCCAATGAGCACAAACAAATGCACTCCCCTTGCCTACCAAACATGCAGGTGCACTACACCACCAGACTTGAACTTGACAACACGGGTGTGTGCACCGCCTACGACCACAACAATACTATAAACAAACCATGCATTTTCACTTTCTTCCTTTATATCATCAGCACAAATATATATATATATATATATATATATATATATATATATATATATATATATATATATATTAGATTTTCTTATTTTTACAATGCACAGTCAGCCCAGATTTTCAAAATAACTTCACTGCACAACCACAAAGAAGCATCACAGCCATAGCACTAATTGAAGAAATATCATACTACTACAGCGAAATAGTGGTGTGCAACTGGGCAAAGATTTAATGCCTTGGTGATTGCGTAGTGGGGCTAAATCAATAGGATGGGTAGGCACAAAATGAGCTAGCAAGGATTATTGTTAGGATAGGTACAAGGCTCAATCGTGCCAAAAAGATGGCCTACATCACACTCACGCTAGGCTAACCGTGCACAAATGATTTGAGAGTAGCTTGGGGAAAGTTCTAAGCAACCAAGAAAGATGATCCTTCCTCCCGACTCGAGCAAAACGAGGCTAGTGGAGGCTACACACATTCCTATACTACCTTTCGATTGCTCCAACTTCCACAGTTTTGAGTAGTACAAACATTATTTACAAATACAAAAAAGCATAAATCTACAAGCATAATGAAAAATTTAATCTATTCTATTTCTACACATCATGAGTACTCGATTAGGAGCACAGCACGAGTTTCACAATACTCTATCCTAAAATCCTGAGCCAGCTACACTATCTTAAAGTTAACACAAAAGAAATAAATTAAACTTGGGTCGAGCGAATGCCTAAGTGCGTGCTCATGCGGTGTAGGTGCACAATGCTGTCATGATTAAATAAAAACTGAAAATGAAAATACTCTTATTGTATGCAAGTGCATATACAAAGGTAACTCGCGAAATTTTCCCCCACCAGACTTATACTAAACAATCTAACCATGACTTGCAATAAAAATAGAAAATAAAGGGTGAGGGAAGAGGTTACCCCATGCCCAGCAAATGAGCATACCAAAAGATTGGCGTTAATTTCAGCAGACAGTTCGCGGCTCAAACGAACTCCACATGCATAAGAGAATATCTCCAATCATGCATACTCAAAACTTATAATCACAGTAGCATAATTGAATAAACTAAAAGCGGCAAAATTAGGTTGTCTCCTATAAGCCCTTTTATTTACCGTCCTTAAGGTGGACCAAATACCTGTATTAGCAATTATATAAATGTTGTTTTAGGGAATAAGTTCAGAACATAATGATAAATGTCGTCAAACACACACAGTAGTAAGAAGTAAATGAAACTAGAAAAAGCAGCAAAGGAAAACCCTGGAGATCCTTCACTCCTCAGCCGAATGCCGATTTGTGATAGATCCACCCAGCCATGTGAGATGAGGGTGAGGCGAAGGCTTTAGGGCCTAAGGAAGACGAGTCTCCCGGATGGATCGGTAGTTAAGACCGATGGTGAGATGAAAGATGTGGAAGTAATTATGAATGGGGCTGCTGTGGTCACTGACTTTCATGTTTTAGGACCTATGGGTAACACGTCAAAACCCATCTTAGGACTCCCATTCCTGAAAGCCAGTGAAGCTACCTTGCAATTCAATGTGAGTGGTGTCACTTTGGCTCCTAAAGTCAATCTGACTCTACCATCTTCACCTCCTCATATTAGTTCAAATGAACATGGAGAATTTTTGCAATTAAATGATTCGTTATCTAACGATGTGTCTAGTGCTGCTAAGACAGGTTTTCCACTGAAGAAATACGGGCGGGTTAAGAAAGTGATAGAAATGCTGACGGTAGCTGAAGGGGATCGCTAGGGTGGTATGATCGCGCCCACCAATTCAGCAGCAAGTTTATCTTTCGCATCTGGGGGCATCCTTTCCTCACCCGCATCGGGTGAAAGATCACCCCAAGTTACCTGTTTAATAGTTTTACAAACTTTGTTCAAACAAATAGAAGTGAGGCTGTCCTGTTAAAAGAAAGGAGTCTGGTGAGAAAAAGAAACTCCAGCATAAAGGCAAAAAGGAGAAATCTTTTGTGGCCAAGAAGGAGAAAAGCTGGACTGACTCCTCTTCATTAGAGTCAGAAAATGAAGAGGATGCTGCGGCCTACATTGGGCTATTTTCTGCTGAGGAAGATTATGTAGAAGCAGAATTCTTCCAGATGCTGGATGATATCAATAAAGTTGAGTACAACCAATGTATAGGACTGATGGCTATAGATTAGGATGGAAACAGCCAGGAGCTTTCTGGTCCTAGTAAGGTACAATCTTCACCTTCAGTGTCAGATTATGTTACAAGCCCAGAGTCAGAAGCATCTTCTTCAAGAGATAAAGATGGCTCTGAATCTGAAGGATACATCAATCAACTGATTGATGACTATGGAGAGCTCCTCCAAGCCTTTAAGGAAAGCAGACTCCTAGCCAAACAACTGGCTAAGGAAAATGCCAGTCTCAAGTTGGCTGCCTCAGACTCAGCAAAAGTGATGGATCTAAAGCTTAAAGAAATTAGTAAATTAAAGAACATAACTGTTATTCAGATGAATACCATTACTTTCTAGAATAATCATATTAGAAATCTTGAAAGTAGACTCCAAAAGGAGAGGGATCTAGTGGCCAAGTTTTTTAAATCGAGTTCTGTGTTACCTTTGATAGATTCCTTCTCTTCCCAAAAGGGTAAGAAGGGTTTAGGTTTCGAAGGAAGAACAAGAGCTGTCAATTCCAAAAGGAAAGGCAAAGCTCCAACTCAGGCACTTGCTTCTAAGCCTCAAATTTCTTTTAAAAAGGTGGTACAACCTTCTAACAGGTATGACTATGATATCATTTATGGTCACTGTGAGCAAGGCAGTAGAAATGGCAAGAGTGTTAGTGCCTATTGGGCAGCCCATGAGAAAACCCAAATGGCTCAAAGTGGACCATTTGTGTTTAGTGTACCAGCCCCAACACTCAAGAAGAAGGTACCAGTTGACTTATAAGGTTTGCCAGCTCAATTGCAAGCTAAGAGAAACAGTATTAGCAGAAAACAACTTAGGTATATCCGAAGCTATCAGGAGTATGCTTTCTGAAAAGAAGGTACCTGCAGATAGGTTTAAAGATATTCCAAGTACTTCTGCTGCCAAACATGTCCCTAAGCAAGTTGTGGCTGAAAGACCTAAGAAAAGAGCTGATGTACCAGCAGGGTTGAGAGCTGCAAACAATATTGCAGTGAAGCCAGATCTTAAAAGAAGGTACAATGTGCATGAGTGCTGGTGTTGTGGCAAGGTGAGCCACTGTGCAATTGATTGCTGGTATAATGAGAGTGTCTAGAGAAGTATTGGTGGCTTACCAGTTAGAAGAACTGCAGTTAGGCATGTTCAGTTTAAATCTAACTTACACCTAGGACCCAATCAGATTTGGGGTCCTAAGGTTAGATAATATATTTGTTGCAGGTAAGTCCAAGTGGCCAAACACCTACATGGTACTTGTTCCAGGCATATGACTGGAACAAGGATCATGCTAAAGTAATACACTCCTATTAAGAATGGTCCCAGAGTTACCTTTGGGGGCTCAGAAAAAGGGGTAACTAAAGGTTTGGGTAAGATAACTAATGACATAGTAACTATCACACAAGTTGCTTATGTGAAAGGTTTGAAACATAACCTTATAAGCATAAGTCAACTATGTGATTTGGGCTATGACATTTCTTTACTCAAGGATGAGTGTAAATTTAGAAGGTCAAGTGATGAAGGAGTTATCTTGACTGACACTAGGAGAGGAAATGTTTACTGTCTAGACTTTGAGTGTGAGAGTAAGGACACTCCTATATGCCTAGTTGCAGATGAGAAAGTTTCTCATTGTGTCAAATGGCACAAGAGGCTAGCTCACCTAAACTACAAGACCATAGGTTGACTCTTTAGTGAAGAGTTGGTAAGGAATGGTCCTGAAGTTAAGTGCATTAAGGAGGGAATTTACTCAGCTTGTCAAAAGGGCAAGCAGACTAGGTCTTCCTTCCAATGACTTAATACCAAGGACTCGGTGAGGATTTTATATCTCATGCATATGGATCTATTTGATCCTATGACAGTTCATAGTCTAGGTAGTAAAGTCTATACTCTTGTGGAGATTGATGAATTTTCTAGGTTTGCTTTGGTATTCTTCTTAAGGAGAAAATCTGAAACCCCAGATATCTTCCAGACTTTTGTCAAGCAAATTCAGAATGAATTTAATAGTTCTGTGGTCAAGATTAGAAGTGTTCATGGGACTGAGTTTCAGTCTGAATGCAGGACAAAGTTCTGTGAAGGGCTTGGGATTCATCAAGAATTCTCCTCACCTAGAACTCCCCAGCAAAATGGAATTGCTGAAAGGAAGAACAGAACTCTAATTGAGGCAGGTAGAACTTTGTTAAATGACACTTCTCTCCCAGAATAATTCTGGACTGATGTAGTAAATACTGCTTGTCATGTTCTCAATAGAGCTTCTATCACTAAAAACCACAAAAAGACTCCATATGTGATTCTGAAAGGCAGAAAACCAAACTTATCCTATTTTAAGATTTTTGGTAGCAAGTGTTATGTACTAAACAATGGTAAGTCTCATTTGACTAAGTTTGCTGTCAAGTCCCAAGAAGGGATATTTGTTGGGTACAGCAACAATAGTATAGCATATATGATCTATAACTTGACTACACAAGTTGTAGAATAGTCTGTCCATGTTGTCTTTGATGAGTCTAAGTTAATTAACTATGAGTTGCCAAGCACTTCTTCTAGGTCTGCAGGCTTAAAAGATTAGATGAACAATCTGACCATCAGGGAAGATAAACCAGCAAGCCAAGAGATTGAATATGATGGATACTATCCATGGGGAGCTCAAGACTTACAAGCTGAAAATGAAGGACAATCAACTGAAGACATAGAAGATCAACAAGCTTAAGAAAGATTACCTCTAGCTTTGAGATATTTAAGTGATCATCCAGCTCATCAAATCATTGGTAATGCAAGTCATGGTGTAATGACTAGAAGTAAGAGCTTGAACTCAGCACTATGTTCAAGTTTTCTATCTCAAATGGAACCAAACAAGTTTGAAGAGGCTATCCAAGATTCATTATGGATTGGTGCTATGCAGGAAGAGCTGAATCAATTCAATAGATACAAAGTTTAGAAACTGGTTCCCAGACCTAAAGGACATAATGTGATAGGGACCAAATGGATCTACTGGAATAAGTTAGATGAAAATGGGATTATTGTCAAGAACAAGGCCAGATTGGTTGCGAAAGGCTACAGACAGGAAGAAGGAATAGACTTTGACCAGACCTTTGCCCCAGTAGCAAGGCTGGAAGCAATAAGACTATTCCTTACCTATCCAGCCTATAAAGAATTCAAATGGATGTCAAGTCAGCATTCCTGCATGGAGATCTAAAAGAGGAAGTTTATATGGACCAGCCATCCGGTTTTATTGATCCTCACTTTCCTGATCATGTCTATAGACTTAAGAAAGCTCTATATGGGTTAAAACAAGCCCCTAGATCTTGCTATGAGACATTGTCTACTTTCCTTATTGAGAATAAATTCTCAAGGGGTAAAATAGTCAAGACCCTATTCCTGAGGGAATCTAAGGGCAAGATCATCCTAGTCCAGATATATGTTGATAACATAGTCTTTGGATCTACTGAGAACAACCTTTGCAGGAAGTTTGCCAAAGTTATGCAAGGGAAGTTTGAGATGAGTAGCATGGGTGAGCTAAAGTTCTTTTTGGGACTTCAAGTAAAATAAACCGATGATGGATTGTCCGTATCACAGTCTAAGTTCACCAGGGAGTTGATTAAAAGGTATGGCATGGACACTGCTTCCACCATGAAAACTCCAATGGCGTCAAGTGTGCATTTAGGCAAAGATGAGGCAGGGAAACCTGTTGATGAGTCTTTGTGTAGAGGGATAATTGGCTCCTTACTATACCTGACTGCAAGTAGGACTGACATCATGTATGCTGCATATTTCTGTGCTAGATACCATGTATGCAGTAAAGAGTCTTATTATTCTGTTGCCAAGAGGATTTTAAGATAACTTAAGGGCACACCAGATCTTGGTCTATGGACACTAGGAATAGAAATTTTCTGCTAACAGGCTTTTCAGATGCAGACTTTGTAGGCTGCAAAGAAGACAGGAAAAGTACCATAGGTACCTCCCAATTCCTAGGAGAAAGACTGCTGTCATAGAACAGTAAAAAGCAGACAAGTATTGCTATATCCACAATAGAGTCAGAATATATTGCAGTTGGAAGTTGCTGTGCTGAGTTGCTATGGATACAACATCAACTGGAGGACTATGACATCAAGATAAGTAAAACTCCACTATATTATGATTCTACTAGTGCTATATCAATTGCTAGAAACCCTGTTTCACATAGTGGAACAAAGAACATTGAAATTAGGTTCCATTTTATAAGAGAACATGTCGAGAAAGAGGACATAACTTTATAATTTATTTCTACTGATACTCAAGTAGCTGATATTTTCACTAAACCTCTTGATGAAAGTAAATTCAATTACTTTAAAATAGAATTAAGGACGTTGAACCTAGAGTAGAATGGAAAATTAAGAAAAATTCTACTCAATATATGACTAGGTAAATTTGTGTCGACACATAAAATAGTCTGTGTCGACACTCAGTAGTTGGTGTCGACACATAAAGAAGTTTTTGTCGACATTTAGAAATTAGTGTCGACACACAGAGTTGTTGTCACTCGAATGTTTGTGTCGACACATAAGTTCATCTGTGTAGACACTCAAAGATTAGTGTCGCCACGTAAAGTTGTCGAGACCCTAAACTCTCTATCGAGACTTTGGCTGTCTGTGTCAACACAATCTAAATTGTGTCGACATACGAAACTCTAATTTCAGCCCGGCTTTTGGCCTTCCCTGTTTAGAAAAGTATAAATAGGTGGAAACGAGACCTTATCGACTACGCTCTCAGAAATCTCGAGACTAAACCGTCTGTGTCGACAAGAAATTCATCTTCCTTCTCATCAACTTCATATCTCTCACCTCCAATGGCGCCCAAGTTGGACAACAACGTTAACGAAGGTTATGAGCTCGTTCGAGTTGCGTTCAATGTTGCTGAACAAGAAATCAAGATTGTTGTGGACCTAATCCAGGAAGCCGGATTGGATTATTTGGTTTCTGAATCAACAAGAATCTGAAAGAAGGAAGTTCTTGAGTTCTATTCCAACGCTACGTTGAACTCAATTGGGAACAAAATCAAGTCTACAGTTCATGGCAAAACCGTCAAAATAACACTCAAACGTCTGAGTTAATCTCTTCAACTTTTAAGAATAAAAGAAGATATTGAGGTTGATTCAAATTTGACTTCTGAAGCCCTTAAATGGTGTCGGCTGGACGCAATAACAAACATTGGATCATCCATGTCAAGGAAAGTGATGAACTCCAAAGGGAAATTTCTGTCTGAAATAATTGGCAACATAGTTCTCTGCAAGCCTGGGGGGCATGATATGATGTCTTCCTACACATTCAGCCTTATGACAAGAGTCATCTTCCAGGTGAATACTGGCTGGAGTGCTGTCATTTTCAATAAGATTATAGAAAGCATTAAAAAACCAAATTTGGGGAGAATACTAAGTTTGTATCTTAATGTAAACATACCAGAGGTGCTAAATCAAACTGCTGGCACAAAGATTAATCACATAAGGAGAATGGACATAAGAATCCTATCTAGGTGGGACAGAGTATTGTCCAAGGTAGACCATGCACCAAAGTAGAAATCCAAACAGGTCACACCTTCAAAGAAAGATACAGTGTAAGCTGAGGAATCCTCAAGTGACTCAGCAGAGAGAATTGAATTCAGTTCTGATGAAGAGACCACTAACCTACCCAGGATGTCTCCAACTCATACACTTGGAACTGAAGCTCAGATCCGGGGGGAGGCTGTCCAACAGATAGATAATCTTGCGATATCAGTCCCTGCAGAAACTGTCATTGAAGCCAACCTAGATAGTGAGACTGTAAACCTCACTATCACTGAAGTGGTTCACGACATCAACACAGCTGCTGATCCTTCTGAAAGAGAGTCACAGGATGTGCATATTCCTGATTTTCCAGAAAAACATCAGGCTCCTGAGATTGAAGTAATTCAAGACTTGGTAAGTGACTTCCAGAAGGAGCAAGAAGAAGTACACCATGAAGAGATGTCTGTAGATGTACCAGCTGCTATAAGGATTGAGGGGGAGGCACCAGACCTAGCCACAAGACTGGTTGTAGATGTTCCAGGCACAACAATGGAACTTGAAATATCATCTGATTCTGAAGATGAGGAATCCGCATCAGTTCTTAAGAAAAGAAAGTTAATGGAGTTAAAGAAAAGAGTGTTGGATATAAGAAAGCCTTCAAGGCTGGCTCCTCATCTACTGCTTCTCCAATAGATTTTACCTCTCTATTGGTACAACTACAAGTCAAGCTTGATGAGCAAAGACAGGCATTAGAAAAGTATGTGGATGAGAGCCACAAGGAGCTGCAGTTCAATCTGGCTCAGGATATCAAATCTATACGATTTGAGGTAAACAAGCTTAAGAAAGACATGACAGATTGCTTCCATAAGGGAGGAAATGTTGTGGTGTTTCTTGCCAAACAACAATAAACCACTAATACTGAAATAGATGATCTTGTGGTCAAGCAAGGAATTGTTCTTGAAAATCAGAAGAGATTGAATGAAAATTTGATGGAACTGCATACCATCTCTCTAATTAAATTGGATGAACAAACCACTGCCATAACAACAAATATGACCACCCAAGTATCTGCTATTGAAAAACAAATTCAACTGGATTTGGCAACAATTAATACTGCTATAAAAACTTCTGAGTCTGCAATTTCTGCTTTACTAAAGAAGTTCAAAGACTACTACATAATTGGAAATTATTATATTACAGATCAAATAAGATTTCAAAAGAATGATCTCAGAGATCATATCCATAGAGAAGTCATAAAGAGGAAGAGGGTATTAGTTCAAGCTAGCTCTGAACATGCAAAATGGGTAACTAACAATATCAGAGCTACTTTTGGATATCCACCCTTATATGATGATAAAAACACTGCAAAATCTGGATGCCAACCTGAGTTCTCCGAGGCGATGCAATAAGAACTAGCTCAAGTCATATATCCCCCTTTTGAGTTTGAAGAAATCCAACAAGCTGTCTAGACTATGTACAGCCCTCCACTGGATAAAATGCCAGTAATTTGTGAGGAAGTGGATATGATTGACTCAGTTTTACTGAAAGAACAAGAGGCTCAAATGTCTAAGAAGTGATTCAGAGAACAGGCTGAGGCTAGGACTGATTTTGAGAAATGGAGTCCAACCTCAAGGATTATCATCTTAACTGCATGTAATGCATTTGCTAATAATCAATATGATAGGGGTAAGTGGTACTCCAAACAAGATTTGGATAAATATCTTGCATAACAAAAGAAGATCTACAAATTTAGGAACTTGGAGGCTGGAAGGATCCCTGCAAACTCCAAAGAGGCCTGCAAGAACTTCCCTAAACCATTCCATTACTTTGAAAGGCAAAAGCTGAAAGCTGCACAACTTAAGGCCAAAGACATTAAGGGAAAGAAGCCTGTTTCTGATATTGAAGCTGAAGTCAAAGCTATCATTCAAACAGGCAAAGGGAATGACATTAAGGAACCTGATTAACTTTAACTTTAGATTGACTGGATTTTGAAGAACTGTGAATTTTTTTGATTGTTCTTACAAAAGAAAACATTAACCTTGTAATCTCACATTGATTATATGAGAATGAAATTCTGGGTTGACCACAATTTATATATCTATGTCTCTGAGTTACAAGGTTTTACTTATGATATTTCTTTTTGAATATTTGTGTGTAACATGTTATCTCTACTCTTGAATAATGTTTTGTTTGAAATGTTTAAATATATCATGCTTATCATTTTTTATTATATTGGTGTATCTCATTGATTATGGGTTATGACTTCTCCAAATAGGGGGACATTGTTGGGTACATTGGAAATTGTGTACCTAATTTGGAGAAGCCTCACATGACTCAATGATATACATCAGGGTGTATTTGATGGTGTATTGAGTTTGTTTGTGCAGAAAATATTCTAAGTACAAAAGTGTCGAGACAATTATTTTGTGTCGACACCTTTGAAGGAGCTGTGTCGAGACAAGAAGCAAGTCTGTGTCGACATACAGAACTTGTGTCGACATCCAGAGTTTAAGTCGATATCAACTATGTCGACACTCATAACTTGTTTCGACACATTTAGATATTATTGTATTGACAGTTTTAAAGAAGCAGCTATGTAGACATCCATGACTGGGTCGACATTTGGAGAGGCTGTGTCGATACACAGGACTTGTGTCGACACATTCTACAAAGGCTATGTCCAGAACTTGATAAAGAGTTGTGTCGACAGTTCCTGAAGAATGTCGACACATTCTACAAAGGTTGCGTGTCGAGAACTTGATGAAGAGCCGTGTCAACTATTTTCTGAAGTGTGTCAACACATTCTACAAAGACAGTATTGAGACTGAATGAAGAGCTATGTCGACATTTTCTGATGTTTGTCGACAACACCAAAGGAAGTGTGTCGACACCCAGGTAATTGTGTGGACATATAGTCCATCTGTGTCGACACATATTATCCTTATGTCTCGACACATTCAGCTGAGTTAAATAACTTTAAGTTCCAAATATCAAGACTGAAGACTTAACATCTGCCAGAATTATCACGGCTTATTAGACATGTCAGAACTGTCAGATGTCTGTCAACTACCAAATCAGCTAGTTGTCTCTGATGTAAACTGTAAATAGAGCCGAGCTATCAGAGAAAAGGAACAATAGAAGAGAGAGAGAAATTAAAGTGAAATTCTCCAAGAAGTATTCACGGATTCCAGTACAACAAGAAGATTCTGATTCAAAATCAGAGAAGGGGATTGCTTCACGGTAGATCTGTTAGAGATTGCAGATTTAATTCTGTAAGGTGGAAGAAGCTGGATCGACAGCAACTTCTCAAGAAGATTCAACCTAGGTTCTCTCTTTCAAGAAACTTTGAATAAGCTAAGTCAGGTTGAATCAGATTCATTAATGCAAAGAACATTTGAAAGCAGATCCATCAAGATATGATCAAGATTCCCTCATCTCTCTCTGAGTGAAGGAAGGAACATCTTCTTAATCAAATTTCTATAGGATCTATTTTAGATCTGAGTGTAGGAGTTTAAGTTCTCTGAGTTGTAAGCCTGTAACTATAAAGGCTGAGGTAGGGCAGTTTTCCTGAGGTACGAGATTGAGTTCTCTGAGCTGTAGGCCTGGTGATAAAGGCTAAGGTAGGGCTTCATTGCCCAATTGGTATGAGTGGAGATTCACTCTGAGGTAGGGTTCTTGGGAAGAACCTGAGTTATAACACATGTTGAAGTGTGAGCTATAAGAACCAGTTTGGGTTCTGAGTTGTATGACCTGAGGATCTGAGAAGGTGGAAGGAAGTTAGGCCGAATCTAGTATACTACTAGATAGACGAAGGGGGAAAGTAGATGTACCCATCATTTGGGGAACCACTATAAAATCTATGTGTATGTTGTTATTGGTAGATTGTGTGTTGTGTTAATCGTAGATTTTATCTATGCTGTGATAAAATTATTAACACTCTTAGTAGAATAAGAATTGAACCTATTCACCTCCCCCCTCTAGGTGTTTAGAAAATCTTGAAACCAATTCTTTCAGTATTGTATCAGATCGAGACTCCAGGTTAACTTCTAGCTTTTGGAAGAGTTTACAGAAGGGGTTGGATATCGATTTGAGGTATTCCACCGCCTATCATCTGCAAACAAATTGTTAGGTGGAGAGAGTAAATCAGATTGTGTAGGATATGATCAGATGTTATATTTTGGATCATGGATCAGCGTGGGATGTGCGTTTGAGATTGATGGAATTTGCATACAATAATAGTTTTCAAGAGAGTTTGCAAATGGCTCTGTTCGAGGCTTTGTATGAGAGGCGTTGAAGAACTCCCTTGTTTTGGGCAGAGGTTGGTGAGAGGTCATTGTTGGGTCTGGAGTCCTTGGAGGAATTGGAAACTTCTGTTAAGTACATTCGAGAGAAGCTTCGGATAGCCCAGGAGCGTTATAAACAGAACACCAATCGTCGGAGGACTGATTTGGAGTTTGCTGCTGGGGACATGGTTTTTCTTAAGGTTTTCCCAATGTCTGGCATTAAGAGGTTTGTTAAGAACCATAAGTTGGACCCTATGTATGTGGGGCCTTTCAAAGTTATTGAGCGGATTGTTGTGTTAGCTTACAGGCTGGAACTGCCATCAAGTTTTCCTGGCTTGCACGATGTCTTCCACGTGAGAAAATTGTGGAAGTGTGTGCTGAACAACAGGCAAATTCTTGATGTTTTGGCCCAGTTGGAGCCTAATCTTTCATAGGTGGAGGTGCATGTTCGTACTTTGGATAGTCAAGATCGGGTATTACGAAGAAAGATAATACTCATTGTTAAAATTTTGTGGATGAACCAAGACGTGGAGTAGGCGACTTGGAAGTTGGAGTCAGCTATGAGGGAGGGTCATCCAAATCTGTTCTCTTGATGTTTTTGCTAAGTGTCTTCCTTGATAGCCTATGATTGCTTTTCTTAAATTTTGGATTTGATCCTATTATGTTAAGTTTCGGGATGAAACTTTCTTTTAGGAGGGGTGGCTATAACGCCTCTGATTTTTCCGTGTTTATTTTAATTCCCATAGTGGTGTATTTTTGATGTCCGGGCATTACGTTGACTCAAAGTTTGTAACGCCCCAGGTTTAGGAAATGCCTTTTTGGAAGGTAGCGCACGACGGTAGATATGTCGCTGGCAGTAGGTCGGTGTTCTCAATGCTCTCGACACTCTCAACATCTCAGCGCATGCTCGCGCCCAGCGGTAATACATACAGCGTGGCGGTAGACCGCTCGATGTTTGGGTCGGGGTGCTCAGAGCTCGACGTTCTCGAGAAACGCTAGCGCTCGGCGGTAGCGATAGTTCGGGGCGGTAGCCAAACGATTTATTTGACAGAGCTCTCGGGTTGTTACTACTGGGCGTTAACCCTACCGCAGGCATTAGCATAGTTTTGTCGTTTCCTTCCAAACGGGCAAACTACTATGGGGCGATCGTTTTCTACTGCATGACGGTAGCAAAGTAGTTATGATGTGGCCACGTGTCACCGCCAAATTGGGTTTCTAAGCGGTGGCGTTCTCAAGAAGCCAAAAGATTGGGCTACCACACGGTGGTAACTTCCTACCGCATGGCGGTAGCTCTCGTAAACTATTTTCTCGGAGGAATTAGGACCGTCCACTGGTTTTATTTGGAGATCTGACAGCTGGTGCGTGCCTCTGTGGGTATATAGTCGGAAATTAGGTTTTCCCAACTCATTTCTTCATTGGCACTCTCTTTCTAAGTACTAGAGAGAAGGGAGACTGAAGAAAGAAGACGAAGGGAGAGATCCCGCCGCCATAGGAGTTTCGAAGCTCTGATTCGGAAGCTGAGTCCGGATTTGTGGATGTAAGGTCATTGCGGTCACATCCATCCATCTAGGTCTTGCGCAGGGCACCGAGTAAATCACAAAGGGAACGATTCTCTACTTGGACATGTGAAGTCCTCTTCCTTTTGCATAGGAAACCCTCTCCTGCAAGTGTGCGGTGAGCGTGAGGTATTCCTTCGGGTAGATATGGATTATCCCTGTAGCTTTACATATAGATTTTGGAATCGAAGTACGGACATAGGCATGGTGTGTGAAGCCCATCCGGACGGGTTGGTCTGGATTGGTGATGTTTTCATTATGCATGAATTGCTGGAGAAGACATTGTGCTGTATGTTTTTGGGTTTCTACGTGTTAGATTGCAGTAGGGAACTTTGTGGACTAACTCCAAGGAGCACCCGAAAAATGGGCAGAAATGCATTTCTTCCAGATACCGTGTGGCGGTAGTGGTACCTCCGGCGGTAGCTCTGTGAAAGAGCTGTTGTGAGGCCTATCTCGCGGAGACTTGGGGGCCAGTTTGTGGGGCTGCGTGCTCCGGGAGCCCATCTTGGTGGCCTGAGAGCCTACCTTGTGCATAACTGATTTATGTATTATTGTATGATCGATACGATGGGACTCGGGGAAGCTTGATCCGCGCCGATGACTTAAATTGACATGGCGATGTGAGCAACGGGTTGAGTGGAACCGTACCCGCTCTATGTGGTTCGGTTAAAGATACCTAAGGTACTTGGCACTTATGGGGGGCATAGAAGGACGAGTTTTAGGCTTCGACCGGAAAGACTCAAATGCTCACGATATGATGTCGTTATCCTTGGGGCAGTGGTGAAGACTCGGATTGGACCGGATTCACTTAGAATGTGCCCTGAGAGCATGGGGTTTGTGGCCATTCGTGCCTACGCCTGTGGTGAATTTTTCTTAAATTGCACTTTCATTTCTATGTTGGATATTGCTAATACAATTTCAGGGAAGGAGCACCGCCTCCCCGAGTAAGGGGTGGGGTCATTATAATTTGGTCAGCTTTTAGCTGACCGTTGATTTGTTTTGCCACCATGTGGTGGATTGTTCTTATACAGGAATATGTGAGCCTAGTGGCAAATAGCGGGCTGAAGCCCTTGTTGCTGTGCTGGCCCTTGACGGCCAAGGTAAAGTGTTTACTTTTACTGTTTTTCATGTATGGCCGGCCTGCGAGCCAATGTATATAGGACACTTTTATTGAAGATGAATGTTGTAAGGCCATAAGGACAAGACACTATGTGTATTTGTACTTTCATTCCTACTTTGGGTTATAGTGGACATTCATTTGCTGTGATGGGTTCTTCTAACATACTTAAAAGCTTCCTCTAGAATGCTCTGTATTAGGTTTCGATAATGTTTCATAGTAATTTGGTATTAATACGTAACACCGTTGACTGTCTGGGAAATATGGCGTGGGTCCCCGGCTGGACCTTCTATTATATCTCATGTGACGGATGGG
Organism: Platanthera guangdongensis; assembly: GCA_039583875.1. Classification (NCBI taxonomy): domain Eukaryota; kingdom Viridiplantae; phylum Streptophyta; class Magnoliopsida; order Asparagales; family Orchidaceae; genus Platanthera; species Platanthera guangdongensis. The sequence goes on along the minus strand of CM077155.1, from coordinate 85,775,664 downwards.
GGTGTTACAATTTGGTATTAGACTACGGTGTCAGTATTTCTTAGGAGAGTTCATGTCACAACCCGCATTTTCTCAACGATAAAATCGTATCAGAGCAAGAGAAAACACGTGTCGTGATGCCACGCCGTGCAGGGGATAACTGCACGCGCTCAGGCAAAACTCCAGACCTCAGATTTAGGGAAAAACGTTGATTAATTATGAAAGAAAAGCTGTTATGTTGAAAGGCCGTATCCCTCGGCACGGTGGATCAGCTAGTCCACAGTTAAAAGTATAAGTATACGCAGCAGAAAATAGTTTGGTTCGATTAAGTTGACACCCTAGTGAGCATAAGTATCCCCGAGGGACAACTCATGGTATGCACAACTCTAAAGTGAATATAATAGATATAAAAAGGTAATCTTTTTACGTTAAGGAAATATAGTGTCTTTATTTTATAATTATGCTATGCATGATATACATATAATAATGCTTTTAGGGTTTAAAATATCTAACATGCAACCTAGCAAAAATCCATCCCAGAAGCAAGTAAACAACCACTAATAGGCAAAAACAGCAGTTTAAGTTCATATCCAGCATCGCAAGAAGCCACCAGTGGGCGCCAACAACCTGACACGAACCCACTGGTGAGTATGCATGTCTATACAGAAAAGTGAAGAACTACCTCACAGAATCGGGATCAGCTGTCTCAGCTACCCAAGAGGCCGCAAACCAGCCCCTCCAAAAGAACTAGCCGCTGAACCGGCTACAACCTGGACCTGAGGCATTCAAGAAAAGAACACCTCAGCAAGGAAATAATCAAAAGAGTAAACTAAGCATTAGAGTTAAAAGCAAAAGAAGGGTTTACCACCCCGACAACAAGCTGCTATAAGCAAAAGAAAGGAGCATGACAGTAAGAAAAGAGCACTGCCTAAAGCACAGCAAAGCACACCAAGTGAGAGCAACAAAAGCAACATGCTCCACAAAAGAGTCTAACATTCCTAAAACGTGGGTAAGTGGCAGTGGTCAAAAAAAAGATGGATCTGAATACATAACCAGAATCAGATCCAAAAAGGGCTAAGGGGTCGCCAGTGGCAGCTTTAGGGTCCCACACCAACCCAAACCAGGGCAAACAGGTCGTGGCCACAGCTCTCCACATCAAAATCCACCCCTCTTAGAGGCCACTAAACATGCACCACTTGCCACAACCCAAGAGTCGGCAAGCAAAAATTTGCCGAACACCCAATACCACCCCCTAAAGGAAGGGAAAAGTCACACTAACAATCCTAAGGTACACAAGAACTCAAGACAGAAATGTCGAGCCCACTCGACGCAGCGTTGAGTAAACTCCACTCACCGGACGCCTAAAAATACTTAGCCGCAAGTCCTAAGCTGAGTGACGGCGTGGAGTGAGCTCGGCTCACTCGACGCTGTCCGCGCTTTCCACTTAGGGTAAACGTAAGTCTTGCTAAAAACGTAGCCTAAGCCCTCTCATTTCGAGCAAGCAGAGAGTTGGAAATCTAATCCCAACCCTCCGTTCCGTCCTAACTACTCAGGACTATCGCAACCAAACCTGAACCACCTCTACCACAGCCTCACCCTAACTCTAGCTACCCACTGAACACCAAACATCCGACGAAAAGAGAATATTGATTAAAATTCCAGAAAAGAAAATAAAGGATCAGCACTAGATTAAGAGCTTGATGAAATGATTCAACCTGCTGCCCTAGGGAGGAAAAAAAAACAAGGTGAACAGAGCTTATGCACAAGAAAAAAAACAGATCATAGGTTAGAAATAAATTTGGCAAGGGCAAGGGGCCACTTGCCTCTACCTCTTCGGAAAAAAACAAACAACAGCCGCACCACGGCTTGGCTCCGGCGGCAAGATCGGCCACCTAGAAGACCAACGCTGAAACTTGAGGGAAGAAAGAAATCAGATATCTAGAAATTCCTGGAATCGAACCTTAAATCAAGAAAAACTTACATGGAAGGGAAGATCTAGCCGAGAGCAAACCGAATCTGCTATCACACGAGAAAAATGGGCTCTAACCTTCCCGAAATCGCCGATCAAAACAACCACCGCCTCCTCTCAAAACCCTTCCGCTGGAAGCTCTCCAGACTCGGGAACGATGAAAAATGAGGAGGAAAAACAGATCACGGCAACAAAAGACGATTTCAGGAAAAAAGTACGGAACACGCCCAAGACACGCCCGTGACACGGCCCGACACGCCCGTGTCACGGGGCGTGTACTCACACACTCGACGAACGTCGATCTCTACTCGACGAAAACACGGGACACGCCCCCCAGACACGCCCGTGACACGGCCCGACACGCCCGTGTCACGGGGCGTGTACTCACGCACCTACCCACTCGACGAAAGTCGATCTCCGCTCGACGAAGCAAGGGACACGCCCTGTGACACGCCCGTGTCACAGGCCGTGTACCAACTTGAACACCGCCCGACGATCGTGGAGCGCCGATCGTCGAACAGAGAGACACGCCCCAATGTCACGCCCGTGTTCGACACGACACGCCCGTGACAGGGCCGTGTTCTCACTAAACACCGCCTGACGACCATCGAGCGCAGCTCGACGAATCGGGAGGAGGACACGCCCGTGACACGCCCGTGTCACGGCCGTGTTCCAACAAAAAACCCTGTCGACCAAAAATTCGTCGACTGGAGAAACGGGAGCTCTACCCGAGCACGACACGCCCTGGGTCACGGGCGTGACCCATGCCGTGTCACCCAAACTTACACAGAAAAGAAACCTGCTAACACCTAGCAAACAAGATACAAGGCACCAGCCTACAAGCTCAGGCACAACAGGCCACGCACAGCACATCAAACATAACAAACCTGCAGCTAACAAAACAACGCCGAAATGACGCGAAGGCAAACGATCTCGGATTTCGACCAAAACTCGCACCGTAGCTAAACAACCAAGCCACGAAAACAACGGCGAGGTCGAAAACAACATCCGACGATCGAACACTCGGGCTAACACCTCCCGAAGCCAAAACGCAAGCATTTCCCTAAGAGGCCCAACCGAGTCACCAAAACAGACTCCGGCTAGCTGGGGAAACTTGCCAACTAGCTACAACCAGGCTACACAAGGAACCTACAGAGCTAGGACCGCGCTCTACAACGGCGAAGGGCCGGAAAACGTCATCGTAACGCCAATCCACAATCAAACAAAACACAGAAAAACCGGGGGCGTTACAGCCACTCCCCCTAAAAGAAAGTTTCGCCTCGAAACTTTACTCACAACACTCCTAAGAAGAAGGAGAGAGAAAGAGCCAGCAAAGGGCTATATAATCATAAATAAAACAAAACATACCAGGCACAAGATCAGGGAAAAAGATGAGGGTGAGCCTCCCTCATAGCCGACTCCAACTCCCAAGTCGCGCTTTCTACATCCTGATTCCTCCATAAAACTTTTACCATCGGAATAGACTTCTTCCGCAGCGCACGAACCTGAGAATCCAGAATGCGGACAGGCACCTCCACATAAGAAAGATTCGGCTCCAACTGAGGCACAGAATCCAAAACCTGCCTGCCATTCGATACACATTTCCGCAGCTGACTGACGTGGAAGACATTATGCACGCCAGGGAAGTTTGCGGGCAACGCCAGCCTATAAGCTGATATCCCAATCCGCTCAACAATCGGAAACGGCCCCACGAACCTCGGGTCCAACTTCCTGCTCTTGCCAAAACGCTTGACTCCGATCAACGGGGAGACCTTTAAGAACACTGAGTCCCCCACCAAAAATTCCAAATCCGATCTACGCCGATTGGCATTTTTCTCATATCTCTCTTGGGCTATCAGAAGCTTTTCCCGAATAAGCTTCACAGCAGTTTCCATCTCCTCGAGAGCTTCTGGACCCAACAAAGGTCTCTCGCCAACCTCAGCCCAAAACAAGGGAGTCCTGCAGCGCCTCCCATACAAAGCTTCAAAAGGAGCCATTTGCAAGCTTTCTTGATAACTGTTATTATACGCAAATTCCATAAGCCGCAAGAGCTCATCCCACTCTCCTCCGTGTTCCAGAATATAGCATCGGATCATATCTTCCACAATCTGATTTACTCGCTCCGTCTGACCATTGGTCTGGGGATGATAAGCTGTGGAATATCTCAAATCTGTACCCAACCCTTCTTGAAGGCTCTTCCAAAAACGAGACGTAAACCTGGAGTCTCGATCTGATATGATACTCACGGGTACACCATGCAATCTAATAACCTCATCCAAATACAGCTCGGCTATCTTCCTCATCGGATAATCGATCTTAAATGGTACGAAGTGAGCACTCTTCGTCAATCTGTCTACGATCACCCAAACTGAATCATGCCCTTTAGGAGATCTCGGTAAGCCTGTGATGAAATCCATCGAGATACTCTCCCACTTCCACATCGGAATCTCTAAGGGAGTTAGCTTGCCACCAGGCCTCCCATGGTCGGCCTTCACACGCCTGCAAGTGAAGCACTCAGAAACAAATCTGGCTACGTCCTTCTTCATCCCATACCACCAGGCAATCTGCTTTAATTCATGGTACATTTTGGTAGACCCTGGATGGTAGGCAACACTAGATCCGTGGGCTTCCCTGCACACCATATCCCGGATATCCCCAACCGCGGGAATGCAAAACCTGCCACGAAACTTCAAGGTACCCGCATCATCTATAGAGAAATCTGGTAATTCACCTTTTTCAGCTCGAAGGTACAAATGCAAAAGATCGGGATCATCTTTCTGATGCAGTCGCGTAAGCGCAATCCACGAAGGTTCTGCCACTGCCAAGCTACTCTGCGAATCGCAGCTTCCCACAGAAATGTCCATCAAAAGAAACTCTTCCACAAGACGCTCGGCGGAGAGATTGAAAATCTTTCCTGACTTCCGACTTAGGGCATCGGCCACCACATTCGCCTTACCCGGATGATACTGGATTTCAACATCATAGTCGGCCACGTACTCCAACCACCGCCGCTGGCACAGATTCAACTCTTTCTGAGTGAAGACATACTTCAAGCTCTTATGATCCGTGAAAATCTTGCACTGTGCGCCATACAGCAAATGCCTCCACAATTTCAACGCATAGATCACAGCTGCAAACTCCAGGTCATGTGTAGGGTAATTCCTCTCATGAGTCTTTAGCTGCCTCGACCCGTACGCAATCACCTTCCCACCCTGCATCAAAACGCAGCCCAGTCCGACGTGCGACGCGTCCACATATAAATCATACTCACTATCTTCAGTAGGCAAAGACAAAACTGGAGCTGAACATAACCTTCTTTTTAATTCCTCAAAAGCCTCCTCACACTTGCTATCCCATATGAAGGCTGCATTCTTCTGCGTCAACCTGGTCAACGACGCAGACAAAGTAGAGAATCCCTCTACGAATCTACTATAATATCCAGCCAAGCCCAAGAAGCTTCTGATCTCTTTGGGAGTAACAGGCCTCGCCCATTCCATAACAGCAGCGATCTTTTCTGGGTCCACTGATATTCCCTCCTTATTCACCACGTGGCCGAGAAAATAAACTTGAGGCAACCAAAATTTGCACTTGTTCAGCTTGGCGTATAGCTTATGGTCTCTCAGAGTCGCCAAGACCAGACGCAAATGCCGATCATGCTCCTCCGCATTCTTAGAGTATACCAAAACGTCATCTATAAAGACGATCACAAACTTATCCAGAAAATCCTTGAAAACTCTATTCATCAGATCCACAAAAGCTGAGGGCGCATTAGTCAAACAAAATGACATAACTAAAAACTCAAAATGCCCATGACGAGAGCGAAACGCCGTCCGCGGAACATCTGACTCCCGAATCCTCAACTGGTGATAGCCCGATCGAAGATCTATCTTGGAAAACACGGCACTACCACGCAGTTGGTCAAACAGATCGTTAATCCGAGGCAAAGGGTACCTGTTCTTAATAGTAACCTTGTTCAGTTCTCTATAGTCGATGCATAGCCTCATCGACCCATCCTTCTTTTTAACGAACAGCACTGGTGCACCCCATGGTGAAGAACTCGGCCTAATGAACCCTTTTGCCAACATCTCATCCAGCTGAATTCACAGCTCTTCCAGCTCTCGCGGGGCCATCCGGTATGACGCCTTGGCAATAGGGCGCGTGCCTGGCTCCAAATCTATAGCAAACTCGACATCTCGATCGGGTGGAAGACCGGGAAGATCATCAGGAAACACATCGGAGAAGTCACACACCACAGGGATCTCTTGCAAACACGACACTCTAACAACAGCCCCGACCAGAGAGACCGCACAGGCAGAACAACCAAAATCAAGCAACTTCCGAGCACGCACCGCAGAAATGACTGGAGACTCCTGGAGAGAATACCCATAAACGCTCCCTGGCTGACCGTTGTCCTTGACGAAGTCCAAGCGCTTACCCTTGCACTGGATCACAGCATCGTACCTTGACAACCAGTCCATGCCCAAGATAACATCGAAGTCCTCCAGGTCAATCACCTTCAGATCTGCCTTGGCTAGAAAATCCCCCAACAAAATCGGACAATCAAGGACACCCAGGTCCGTAACCACAGAGTCACCGGAGGGGAACTTAACGCAAAAGGCACCACCAACATGATCTAGGCCCAAACTGAACCGCTCCACAAAGGCTCTAGCCACAAACGAGTGGGTAGCGCCTGAATCGAAGAGAACGCGCGCCCAGCGGTTCTTTACCTTAAATCGTCCTACAAATAGCGCACGCATCTAAGGAAACAAATGCTAAAACGAAAACTACAACCACAAGGGGAGCATAACGAAACGACTGAGGAGAAATCAGACCTGAGATAACCTGGGTCGAAGTCTGCACTTCGTCTGCCGAAAGCACATTCAGCTTCCCCTTTCCTCTATCCAATTGCTGAGGCGGTGGCAAAGCCTGGAGGGGTACTGGCTGCAGAATAGGCTGAGACTGTGGGCACTTTGTCTTGAGATGACCCTTCTGCCCACATTGAAAACAGACTTTATCTCTCGACCAGCAACGGGCAGCCTCATGCCCCTTCCTTCCACACAAGGCACACACCAAGTCTCCTCTGGGAGCACCCTGAATTGCGTGCACCTGTTCCTTCTTCTGCGCTCCAAACCTTTTGAAACACTTCTCCAAGGGGTGGCCTGGTCGGCCACAGAAACTACAAACCTCCTTGCTCTTCTTTCTCGAGACCGCATCGGGTTCCTGAGGGCTCTTCCCTCCACCGGACTTTCGCTTATCCTTCCACAACTGCTGACCTCTATTCTTGGCATTCTCAATGGCCTCAACCCTCAAGGCAGCTTCGACCACGCTGGCATAACTGACTGCACCGTAGGCATTCGCTAACTGCTGAATGTCACTTCTCAGTCCACCCAGAAATCGCTTAACTCGGTCTGCTTCAACGCTCACCAGACCAGGAGCAAACCGGCTCAACTTACTAAACTCAATCTCATACTCACTGACCGTGAGTCTCCTCTGCTTCAAATGGAGAAAGTCAATCATCAGCCGGTCCCTTTCGACTGAAGGCAAAAACTTACTCAACAGCATCCCTTTAAATGACTCCCAAGAGCATCCTGCCACCAAGCTCTCCTTCTCCCTCAACCACCAATTCTTTGCCAAGCCCTTGAGCTGGTAGGCAGCGAGCATCACTCTCTGATCATCCGAAATCCCCGAATAAGAGAACATCTCCTCAATAGTAATCAGCCAGTCATCCAAAATCATGAAGTCTGCTTGCCCATCATAAGTAGGGGGTCTCAGTCGCTGAAACTGGGATATAAACGCCATCTCCGGGGGCACCACAACCAAAGGCACGGGAGGAGCAGGAGGGGCAGGAACAGCTACCCCCTCAGCGGGGTCCGGAACTCTCGGGGCCTGTCCCGCCACCACGGCCACCAGGGACTGAATCTGAGCCTGCATAGCCACCACCTGCCTCGATAGGGTCTCATTACTCTGCCGCAGGTTTTCTACCAACGCCTCGCTCTGCGCTCCTGACGTCTCACCCTCGGATTGGGGGGTCGACCTCATTGCAGGACGTCTCGCCATCCTATAATCGCACAAGCTTTAGACGAAACTTAGCCCAACAGCTAGAACAAAACTACCCGGTACAGACAAACACACTTAAATATGAACTTCAACTGCAAAACTTGCTCTGGGAGTTGTTTTATCATGATGATGTTATGCTTAACGTAAGATGGTTCACCACCATCATACTAACTCATGTGCCTAAACCATGAATGCATGTATTTGTATTCTTTTTGACTCAAAACCATGTGTGTACATATGTCATCTTGCAAATCTTTACCTTAACACGTTGTGCTTATGAATGTTATGCTATGCATGATGTGCTATGCATTCTAAAAAAAAGGCCTTAATGCATGCCATGGGCGGCGTACACATGAAAATGTTATGCATCCCATACTACATAACATTCCCATGCAACGAAAAAAGAAAACGTGCTAGCCGCATTCATGTGGTGAGGTTATGCATCCCATACTACATAACCCTCACATGTTGCCTCCTATGGTGGATCCATATACAAACACATATTATGCATCTCATACTACATAATATGCCCCGTATACTTCTTTATGCTCATGAGTGTAGTGTTCGTGCTTTAGCCAAGACGTGCTGATGACATATCGGTGTGTGTATGGTATGACGCTAACCACTAATGCAAACGAGGAAAAGGTTGCCCGACCATTTGTCAAGCAACCTCCCTCTGATACCAAATGTCACAACCCGCATTTTCTCAACGATAAAATCGTATCAGAGCAAGAGAAAACACGTGTCGTGATGCCACGCCGTGCAGGGGATAACTGCACGCGCTCAGGCAAAACTCCAGACCTCAGATTTAGGGAAAAACGTTGATTAATTATGAAAGAAAAGCAGTTATGTTGAAAGGCTGTATCCCTCGGCACGGTGGATCAGCTAGTCCACAGTTAAAAGTATAAGTATACGCAGCAGAAAATAGTTTGGTTCGATTAAGTTGACACCCTAGTGAGCATAAGTGTCCCCGAGGGACAACTCATGGTATGCACAACTCTAAAGTGAATATAATAGATATAAAAAGGTAATCTTTTTACGTTAAGGAAATATAGTGTCTTTGTTTTATAATTATGCTATGCATGATATACATATAATAATGCTTTTAGGGTTTAAAATATCTAACATGCAACCTAGCAAAAATCCATCCCAGAAGCAAGTAAACAACCACTAATAGGCAAAAACAGCAGTTTAAGTTCATATCCAGCATCGCAAGAAGCCACCAGTGGGCGCCAACAACCTGACACGAACCCACTGGTGAGTATGTATGTCTATACAGAAAAGTGAAGAACTACCTCACAGAATCGGGATCAGCTGTCTCAGCTACCCAAGAGGCCGCAAACCAGCCCCTCCAAAAGAACTAGCCGCTGAACCGGCTACAACCTGGACCTGAGGCATTCAAGAAAAGAACACCTCAGCAAGGAAATAATCAAAAGAGTAAACTAAGCATTAGAGTTAAAAGCAAAAGAAGGGTTTACCACCCCGACAATAAGCTGCTATAAGCAAAAGAAAGGAGCATGACAGTAAGAAAAGAGCACTGCCTAAAGCACAGCAAAGCACACCAAGTGAGAGCAACAAAAGCAACATGCTCCACAAAAGAGTCTAACATTCCTAAAACGTGGGTAAGTGGCAGTGGTCAAAAAAAAGATGGATCTGAATACATAACCAGAATCAGATCCAAAAAGGGCTAAGGGGTCGCCAGTGGCAGCTTTAGGGTCCCACACCAACCCAAACCAGGGAAAACAGGTCGTGGCCACAGCTCTCCACATCAAAATCCACCCCTCTTAGAGGCCACTAAACATGCACCACTTGCCACAACCCAAGAGTCGGCAAGCAAAAATTTGCCGAACACCCAATACCACCCCCTAAAGGAAGGGAAAAGTCACACTAACAATCCTAAGGTACACAAGAACTCAAGACAGAAATGTCGAGCCCACTCGACGTAGCGTTGAGTAAACTCCACTCACCGGACGCCTAAAAATACTTAGCCGCAAGTCCTAAGCTGAGTGACGGCGTGGAGTGAGCTCGGCTCACTCGACGCTGTCCGCGCTTTCCACTTAGGGTAAACGTAAGTCTTGCTAAAAACGTAGCCTAAGCCCTCTCATTTCGAGCAAGCAGAGAGTTGGAAATCTAATCCCAACCCTCCGTTCCGTCCTAACTACTCGGGACTATCGCAACCAAACCTGAACCACCTCTACCGCAGCCTCACCCTAACTCTAGCTACCCACTGAACACCAAACATCCGACGAAAAGAGAATATTGATTAAAATTCCAGAAAAGAAAATAAAGGATCAGCACTGGATTAAGAGCTTGATGAAATGATTCAACCTGCTGCCCTAGGGAGGAAAAAAAAACAAGGTGAACAGAGCTTATGCACAAGAAATAAAAACAGATCATAGGTTAGAAATAAATTTGGCAAGGGCAAGGGGCCACTTGCCTCTACCTCTTCGGAAAAAAACAAACAACAGCCGCACCACGGCTTGGCTCCGGCGGCAAGATCGGCCACCTAGAAGACCAACGCTGAAACTTGAGGGAAGAAAGAAATCAGATATCTAGAAATTCCTGGAATCGAACCTTAAATCAAGAAAAACTTACATGGAAGGGAAGATCTAGCCGAGAGCAAACCGAATCTGCTATCACACGAGAAAAACGGGCTCTAACCTTCCCGAAATCGCCGGTCAAAACAACCACCGCCTCCTCTCAAAACCCTTCCGCTGGAAGCTCTCCAGACTCGGGAACGATGAAAAATGAGGAGGAAAAACAGATCACGGCAACAAAAGACGATTTCAGGAAAAAAGTACGGAACACGCCCAAGACACGCCCGTGACACGGCCCGACACGCCCGTGTCACGGGGCGTGTACTCACACACTCGACGAACGTCGATCTCTACTCGACGAAAACACGGGACACGCCCCCCAGAGACGCCCGTGACACGGCCCGACACGCCCGTGTCACGGGGCGTGTACTCACGCACCTACCCACTCGACGAAAGTCGATCTCCGCTCGACGAAGCAAGGGACACGCCCTGTGACACGCCCGTGTCACAGGCCGTGTACCAACTCGAACACCGCCCGACGACCGTGGAGCGCCGATCGTCGAACAGAGAGACACGCCCCAATGTCACGCCCGTGTTCGACACGACACACCCGTGACAGGGCCGTGTTCTCACTAAACACCGCCTGACGACCATCGAGCGCAGCTCGACGAATCGGGAGGAGGACACGCCCGTGACATGCCCGTGTCACGGCCGTGTTCCAACAAAAAACCCTGTCAACCAAAAATTCGTCGACTGGAGAAACGGGAGCTCTACCCGAGCACGACACGCCCTGGGTCACGGGCGTGACCCAGGCCGTGTCACCCAAACTTACACAGAAAAGAAACCTTCTAACACCTAGCAAACAAGATACAAGGCACCAGCCTACAAGCTCAGGCACAACAGGCCACGCACAGCATAGCAAACATAACAAACCTGCAGCTAACAAAACAACGCCGAAACGACGCGAAGGCAAACGATCTCGGATTTCGACCAAAACTCGCACCGTAGCTAAACAACCAAGCCACGAAAACAACGGCGAGGTCGAAAACAACATCCGACGATCGAACACTCGGGCTAACACCTCCCGAAGCCAAAACGCAAGCATTTCCCTAAGAGGCCCAACCGAGTCACCAAAACAGACTCCGGCTAGCTGGGGAAACTTGCCAACTGGCTACAACCAGGCTACACAAGGAACCTACAGAGCTAGGACCGCGCTCTACAACGACGATGGGCCGGAAAACGTCATCGTAACGCCAATCCACAATCAAACAAAACACAGAAAAACCGAGGGCGTTACAGTTCATGCTCGAATTCTTTTTAAGAGTTGGTGAGCACAGTCATGTCTGTCATCGTTATAACATGAAAAGAACCCATGAATGTCCACTTAGGAATGAAAATACTCATGTTTTAGGAACCTGTGTGTTCCTATGATTGCTTTTTGCAATCATGTTTGGTCACTTTATGGTGTGTTGTGTGACTATAGGTGACCAGGAGTGGCGCTGGGCAGTCATAACGCCCACCTTCTAAGGAAAATAGTGCACCTAATGTCGTGCCTGCAACCCCTCCTTCTGCGGAAACCATCCGAGTGGTAACAGAAGTAGTGTTCGCTATGATCGATGCCCAATAGAGAAGGCATGTGCAACCCCTATCCCCGGGGAGGCTCCAGTGCCTGTTGGTTCTCCGGAGCAAGTGGAAATTAGAAGATCATCAGATCAGCAATTGAACATGCATGTGACGCAAGGGACGCAGTATGTTGATGAGTATTTGCATGCGTTTGTCATGTTAAGGCCCTACCCAGGGGTTGGGTTAGAATATGAGCAGGCTATGGTAAACAAGTTTTATAATGGCCTATATGATGATTTATGACATCTATTGGAAGGACCGAAGTTGTTGGGATTCCGAGCATTGGTTGAGTCAGCTAGATCGTTGGAAGTAGCTTTGGGAAAAGTCCACCAAATGCTAGTGTGCAGGGTACCAAACTCTGTAGATTCTCCAAAGTCTGCATACCACAGGAGGCGGCATAAGAGGTCTAGAACCTCTACCGGTCAAGTTCCTTATGCTTGCCATACTTGTGGCAAGTCAGAACACCTTGCCCGTGATTGTCATGTTGTTGCCCCAAAGACAAAGAAAGTTAAGCTAGGAGAAGCTGCAGGGCGAGTCCCACTTACTTGTTATATATAATTGTGGCAAGCCGGGACATATGGCCCATGACTATTGGGATAGGATGCTGAAGAAAAAGAAAAAGGCAGAAGAACATAAGCAATATGACAAGTATGGTTTAGCTTATAGCTTTTATAATCATGACATGATTAGTTACTGGCTTATGATTTGTGTATGTGGACTTTGCCCCACTCTTGGTGGTGGAGAGTATTGTTTGTTGCGGGACCTCTCGCTCCTTAGCACCCAAGATGCTGATGTGGTCCGTCCTAGTACTTCCCGATTGTGAGTATTTAAACCGAGTGGAAACATTATCATTAATGATTGTAGGTGGTTTGATCTTAGGCATGGACTGACTCTCAGAGCAGCATGCATAGGTTGGCTACAAACTTAAGTGCGGTCACACTATGGCAAAACCCACAGGAAGTGAGACCAAGTTAGCAGCCCTTAAAGGGGGCGCAGTTGTTATTAACTCTACGAGAGACTAAGGTCGGTGTTTCGGTGGTGTCGAAATTTGCCGAAGTGTTCCTCAAGCTCTCCCAAGTGCTGCATGTGAGAAAGAGAGATTGAGTTCACCATTGAGTTGGTTCTTGGTGCCAAGACCATGTCACGGTCTCCTTACCGCTTAGCACCGAGTGAAGTGACTTAGTTGAAAGCGCAGCTTCAAGTATTGATAGAGTAGGGGCATGCAGGTCCAATTTTATCACCTTGGAGTGCCCCGGTCCTTTTCTTGGAGTCGGACGGTAGTCTGCGACTGTGTATCGATTTTTGGGAACTCAATAAGCTAATAGAGAAGAATAAGTAACCGATTCTGAGGATCGATAATTTGTTCGTTCACCTAGTTTGGATGGACTGTGTGTCCGAAGCTGGGTTTGAAGTCTGGTTATTTTCAGCCATGAATCATTGAGAGTGATGTCCCAAGATGGCGTTCAACACGCGTTATGGGCATTGTGAGTTCACTATCCTGCCTTTTGGGCTAACAAATGTGCCATCGATGGCAACCAATCTAATGATTATAATGTTTGTGGTGTATTTGGATTGGTTCGTGACTGTGTTCATCGATGATATCCTAGTGTACTCCCAATCTGAGTATGATCATGCGGAACACTTGCATATTGTTCTAGAGACCAAGAGAAGTAATCAGAGTATGCCAAATTCTTTGAGTGTGAGTTTTGGCTATCTTTTATGGCATTTCATGGTCATATAATCATGGTCAGGGTATCGCGGCGGATGCAACAAAGGTTGTTGTAATATGTGAGTGGCCTATGTGGTTTGCTGTAGCGGAAGTCCGGGGTTTTGGGGGCTTGCCGGCTACTACAGGAACTTTGTAGAGAACTTCTCGCGAATAGCATTGCCTCTCACGACCCTGACGAGGAAGGATCAGAAATTTGTTTAGTCGCTAGCGTGTGTACAAGCTTTCGAAGATCCAAAGTGTCGCTTGACCACGACACCTGTCTTATGTTCGCCTTATGGTTCTGAAGGATTTGAGGTTTATAGTGACGCCCCTAGGAGTGGTTTAGGCCGTATTCTGCTTCAACACGGGTCGGTGATAGCCTATGGATCACATCAGTTATAGGTGCATGAGAGGAACTACCCGGTCCATGATTTGGAGTTGGCGGCTGTTGTATTCACTCTCAAGCTTTGGAGGAATTATCTGGTCCATGGATTGGTGATTGGTGGCAGTGATATTCACGCTGAAGCTTTTGAGGCACTACCTATATGGTGTGAAGGTCGACATTTACACAGACCATAAGAGCTTTAAGTACCTATCAGATCAAAAGGATTTGAATATGCGTTGGTGAAGGTGGACGAAGTTCCTCGGGAACTACACCTTCAAGATACACTATGTACATGGGAAAGTTGTATGTAAAACACTTTTATTGAAGATGAATGTTGCAAGGCCATAAGGCCAAGACACTATGTGTATTTGTACTTTCATTCCTACTTTGGGTTATAGTGGACATTCGTGTGCTGTGATGGGTTCTTCAAACTTACTTCAAAGCTTCGGCTAGAATGCTCTGTGTTAGGTTTCGATAATGTTTCATGGTAATTTGGTATTAATACGTAACTCCGCTGACTGTCCGTGGAATATGGCGTGGGGCCCCGACCGGACCTTCTGTTATATCCCATGTGACGGATGGGGGTGTTGCATAGTTAATGGGTGTTGTTTGTTGGTGCATGGGTTTACTCAGTGGGTTTTCCTGTATGGTTGGTATTGGCTTGGTTGTGCACCTACCATCGCGAGCCGGGTCTGTTTTGGTGACTCGGTGGAGATTTTTATAGGGATGTGGTTGCATTTTATCTTTGGGTTGTGTTTTACCCAAGTTTGGTTTGTCATATTTGGATTTCGACTTCACCGTTAGATTCGTAGCGTCTGTATTTAGCTACGGTGCAATTTTTGCAAGATTCCGAGTAGATTTGGATTTCGGGTCGTGTTGGGTTTATTGATTTTTTTAATTGTATTATATTATTATAATTATTTATGTATGTATATATATAGTCGGATATTAGGCCGCATCAAAAAAAACTTTTCATCATCTTCCTAACCCGAGCGGCAACCGTTTTTCGCGAGCGGAAGTGGAGCGGCGTCCCGCGTGCTTTCGGCTGGTGACATATAGTGATTTAGTGGTCGGATTCCTCAATAAATTAGAGATTTGGGAAGCTCTAGCCGAGATCTACCCGATCGTGTTTCAGGAAACGTTGCTTGGATCTTTTGGCAACCAATCCTTGTCGCGATGTGAGCGGGAGGTATTTTTCTGGAGTTTCAAGGCAAGTGGCTCTATTCCACCCTTGCATGACCATTTCTTGCTTGTTCTTCTTCCTTCCTTTCCTCCTCCCATAGAGAGTAGGATTAGTGTAAGTAGGATATGAAAGAAATCCTAGATCAGGGCAAGTTTTCGGCCAAAATGTGGCGATTAGGTTTAGGGGTTAAGTAGAATTCTGCGGGTTTGGGTAAGAAAAATTCATCGAATATTGACGGTAGTATTCGTCAAGTTTGGTAGGTTAGCGGATGAGAATTCATCATAAATCGTTAAGTGAAATTCGTCGGGTCTGGAGGGATTTGGTCTAAGGATAATTCGGCGAGTATTACTGGAGTTCGTCGAGTATCGGCTTAGGCAGATTCGATGAGTATCGCCGAATTTCATTGAGGTAGTTTAGTCGGGTAACGATTCATCGAGTGTAGATTTTTAGTCCATATGCTTTTCTTCGAGTATCAATTAGGATTCGGCGAGTATCGCTGAAGTAGCTGTTATGGTAGATTCGACGTGTATCAAAAGAAAATGTCAAGTAGCGTTGGTCGACTCGTTGAGTATAGTAGCAATTCGTTGAGTAGCGCTACACAATTCGTCGAGTATTGTAGGAATTCATTGAGTATCCTTATAGTTCGTCGAGTATATTCACCAATATTGGCCAGGAATTAGAATATTTTTGTCATTTCGTGTAGGATTCGTCGTGTATGGTCCTTATGGTGATTTTAAGGCTTGTTTAGGTATGTCTTTGGGCTTAGGCTTGGGTTTTGGTTTGGGGTGTTCGGGTATGATGTTTCTTCGGCTAGGTAGGTTGACAGTGGATAAAGGACCACCAACTAGATGCTGGTTTATGGGTGTTGTGTATTATATCCACAATAACCCAGATTTGGTGAAGTCACCCTTGAACTAAGATAAATTAAGTTGTATTTGATTTCTTGTTTGAGTTATGTGTTTGCAGGACTAAATTGCCAAGTGTAGACCATTGTTAGTCTACAATGGGTCAACAAACACAGGACCATATAATATAATCCCTCATTGTGTGATCCATGGTGTTGAATCCTGTGTAGCCTCTCTATTAGGATACATTTCATGTCTCAAGCACTAGGAATGATTGGAGAAAGAACTGTTGCTGATTTTATTGATGAAAGGAAAATTTTCTTGAAGGAAAATTTTTCTAAGTCTTTTACTGGAGTAGAAGTTTAAGTACTCAAGTTAAACACTTAGTAACTACTCGAGTAAGTCTATTTGAACTCGAGGAAGGGAAATGACTCTCAAGTAGTCTAAACACAACTCTCGAGTGGCCAAGTCCATTACTCGAGTAGACCTTCTCTTATTCTCGAGTTTACAGATTTTCCTCTCAGAAAACATTCTAAGTCTTTTACTCGAGTTGTCATGTTAACCACTCGAGTAGATAAGTCTTTTGTCTCGAGTTATAGAAGGAAGATTCTCGTGATGTATTTACCCCACTCGAGTAGTTGTTCATGTACTCGAGTAGTCTTTCTACTACTCGAGTAGCCCAGCTCCAATACTGGAGTGACCAACTTTTAACTCTCAGAATTTTTCTAAGTCCTATACTCGATTAGTAGAATTCCTTTACTCGAGTAGTTAATCTACTTCTCCAATAGTCCAGTTTCAATACTCGAGTTACCCGAATTCATCTCCTAGAAAATTCGCTAAGTCTTTCTCTCGAGTAATCCTTCTAGTACTCGAGTAGTTCATCTCCACGTCTCGTGTAATACTTCTAGCACTCGAGTGTTTCTTATATTACTCGAGTGATTACGAATTTTGTTCAAAATTTCCTCAAGGACTTCTTCTCGAGTAGTCTGTTTCTATCCCCTCGAGTAATCATATTTGTACGCGAGTAGCTCATCTTTTACTCGAGTAAATCAGAAATCTTTTCCAGAATTTCACTAAGTCCATAACCGATGGGATTTTCAAATGATGTGACGTGATTGGTCCACGTGTACTTCATTAATGCTAATTATTACCGTTAAGGAGATCTTATATAAGGTCTTGTCAAATCGTTTAATCCTAACAACAAGCTATCAAGAAATATTCTTAAGTTTTTTGAATCCTATATTCTCTGTCCAAAAACGGAAGCCGCCGTCGCCGATCTTTGTGCAGATCGCCTAGGGGTTTTGACAAAGAAGATTCAGATCAAGGTTGACTGGCAGTTCGAGATTGTTCTTCAACTCTTCATCATCTCTCGGATCATGTGAGTCAAAGAAATTCCAGATCCAGATCTTGCCAAGCCTCTTCTACAACATTTTTTGATAAAGCCGCAAAGATCAAAGAAGAAGACCTTGGCCGAGATTTTCCAGATCTGAGAAAATTACTGTTTGTATTTCATTTTCTCCATTTATTTTTGTAGGAGATTCTTCTCCGAGTGTAGGGGCTTTTGTCTCCGACTTGTAGGAAGTTTTTGTCTTCCGAGTGTAGATCCGTGTTGTGGATCGAGATTGTAGGAACTTTATTCCGATGCGTAGGATTGGTTTTCAATCCGAGATAGTGGAGTAGCCGAGTCTAGTGCTTTGCTAGATCGGTGAGTGGAAAGTGGATGTACCCAAGTTTGGGGAACCACTATAAATTTTTGTGACCTCTGTGGTTGCTTGGTAGATTATAGTGTGTGTAGATCGATAATTTTTATTCCGCAAAAAGACGCACAACTCACCTATTCACCCCCCTCTAGGTGATTTAGGTAGACAACTGAATAACTTTCAATTGGAATCAGAGCCAGGTTGATCACTAAAAGGTTAACACCTTGATCAGATCTGACTTAAGTTGTCTTTTGAGATTATCCAAGCATGGACAAGGCTAATGATTTTGCCAAGCTTCCCCTGTGTTCAAAGAATAACTTTCCCATGTGGAAAGAGAGAATTAGATTCTTCATGGAAGCTGTGGATCCAAGAATCTTCATGATCGTTGAAGAAGGTCCTTACATTTTGATGACCGTCTCCACTATACATCCAACAAAGAAGGTTCCTAAGAAATTGATGGATCTCGACAAAGATGAGATTGCGCTTGTGTCTTTAGACAAGAAGTCAAAGAATATTATAGTAAGTGCAGTTGATGACTCCATGTTGCAGAACCTGATCCACTGCCAGTCTGCTAAGGAGATGTGGCAGTCCCTTGTCACTTTAATGGAAGGCACAGAAGAGGTTAGGGATGATAGAAGATCCCTTCTTAATCATAAATATGAAGCCTTCCGACAAGGACCCAAGGATACCACTACATATACATTTGAAAACTTCTTCAAGATAGTCAACGACCCAAGGGTCTACGGCCGAGTCTTCATAAATAGAGAACTGAATGACAAGTTCCTGAGATCCCAAACTAAGGAATAGGATTACAAGGTTTGTGTTATCCGAGAATTTGGAAAGCTAGCTGAGACAGACCCGGAGAATCTCTTCGGGAAGCTTATGTCATACGAGCTGCAACTCAATAAAAGAATAGCTGAAGAATAGAAGAGCAGGTCCTCATCCAAGGAGAAGTATGTTGTTCTCAAGGCAGACTCCTCAAGGAAATCCAAGGCTGCCTCTCCTGCCCCAGCACAAGAAGTTAGTGAAGAAGAAACCCCGGAGCCAAGTACCTCAGGCTCAGAGCTATCTGAAGGAGAGTTCTCTTTAGTCTCACGATAGTTCAAGAAATTATTGAACTCCTACAGAAGATCACGACATGATGGTGATCGACACAGAAAAGGCTCAAGCAGCCACGACATGTATACTACAAAACCGAACAAACATATTTCAATTAACATCTTCTGTTATTGCTGTAATAAGCCAGGTCATGTCATTACTGACTGCCCCCACAAGAAGGAGGGTGGAAGAAGAGAAGAAAATAAATCTTCTTATAATAAGAAGAAAACAGAAAAGAGCTTTATAGCCAAGAAGGGCAAGACTCTAAGCGACTCTGACTCATGTGAGTCGAGTGAAGAAGAAGAAACCTACTTCGGGCTTATGGCTCATACTGATGATGAACAAGGGCCACAGTTCACTGGGAAGGTAAACCCTCACACTCCTATTTCTTAATCTGATGTCTCTGAACATGATCATGAGGATAGCTCTTCTGACGATGAATCTGAACTCATGGCCCAGTACAAGGAGTTGATCAAGGCTTACGACAAATGTCGATGAGTCGTGAAAACTCAAGCTAAAGAGATAAAACCTCTAAAGGCTAAAGAGAGCACTTTGAGAGAGGAAGTCGCTAAGACCAACTCACTCAGAGAAAACTTCAATGCTGCCATTGAAGAATATAACAAAGCTCTCGAGCACCTAGACCTTAAGGAGAAAATCATAAAAGAACTGGAAGCACAACTTGAAGTTGAAAAGAAACTTGTTGAAAGTTTCTCGAAACCCAAGACTGTTCTTCCTTTCGTTGCTGAATTCTCAGCTAAGGACAAAGGTGCTGGTCTAGGCCATGTTGAAGCTCCTAGTATATTTTCTTGGAGGAATAAAGCTCAGAGAAAGAATAAGGCGATCAAGAAGGGTTTGGCCAAAGAGAATCGGAAAGCCCCTCAAGATCAGATCTCTTTCAAGAAGGTTATATTTCCATCAAATGAGTTCGATCTTGACTCATCCAACGGTCACTTGACTAGCCCTACTTATGTAGAACCCAAGTCTCGTTTCCAAGGATGATGTAACACCCCCTATCCGTCGCATAGCATATAGCAGTAGATCCGACCGGGGCCCCAAGCCATATACCACAGACAGAACGGGTGGTTACTCAATGGAAACCATCCAACCAATCACAACGTCGTACACAGAGCATTCTAGCGGAAGCAATTTTAAGAGTGACAAATAAAAGAACCCAGCAACAAGCATGAATGTCCACTAACAAGCCAAAAAGGAATGAAGTACATACACAAGTACTGGCCTTAAGGCCTTACAAAATGATTTACTCTTATTACATGTTTTCCATACCACGGCACGCAGGTCGGTCATACATGAACAAAAGCAAGTAAACACTCCAATTAGGCCTTCGAGGGCCGGCTTCGCAATTTGGGCTTTAGACTGCTATTGACTGCTTGGTCCAGCAGCACCTGCAAGCAACAAACCACCGCACGGTGGCAAACAAAAGAAACGGTCAGCAATGCTGACCAAATTATAACGATCCCGCCCCAAATTTTGGGCGGCGATGTTCCTTCCCTGCACTTATTAGCATAACTAAGCAGTATAGAAATATACATTGCATCAAAGGCGTTGGCACGCATGGCCACATGCCCCGTGCACTCAGGGCACATTCTCGGTGAACCGGACAATGTCACGTCAATTTAAGCCATAGACATTCCGGACATTGCTGACCGTTGCTTTTCTTTGCCACCGTGCGGTGGTTTGTTGCTTGCAGGTGCTGCTGGACCAAGCGGTCAATAGAGGGCTAAAGCCCAAATTACGAAGCCGACCCTCGAAGGCCTAATTGGAGTGTTTACTTGCTTTTGTTCATGTATGACCGGCTTGCGTGCCGTCGTATAGAAAACATGTAATAAGAGTAAACCATTTTGTAAGGCCTTAAGGCTAGTACTTGTGTATGTACTTCATTCATTTTTGGCTTGTTAGTGGACATTCATGCTTGTTGCTGGGTTCTTTTATTTGCAACTCTTAAAACTACTTCCGCTAGAATGCTCTGTGTAGGACGTTGTGATTGGTTGGATGGTTTCCATTGAGTAACCACCCGGTTTGTCTGTGGTTTATGGCATCGGGCCCCGGCCGGACCTACTGCTATATGCTATGTGACGGATAGGGGGTGTTACAGATGGACTCACCCCTGAAACTTTGGTGAGAGTGTCTTTAAGGAACCATATGAAGAAGTTATTCTTCAGAGCTATGGCCCTTATAATCATGGTCATAACATCAAGAAAGCACCCAAGGTAAGGCCTATTATAGAAAGGCCACTGAAGGAGAAGAAATCATGTGATTGTCATCACCATGAATCTTCTTCCTCCAAGAATGTTGCACCAGCTAGACCACCATCTCAAAAGCTCAAACAGGAGAACTTAAGGTAAAGATACAACAGTTCGACTGTTGGTGCTGAGGCAAAATTTGTCACTTTGTCATCGACTGCTGGTTTAATTCCAGGAATCTTGCAAATCCTCAAGTTGGCAATATGAGAAATACCACTCATAATGCTAATACTCATAGGGGGAGTATTCTAACAAGAGACCAAGCACCCAAACGTGTTTGGGTTCCTAAGGTAAATTGATTTATAATTGCAGGTATGTCCAAAGGCCACCAAAATGTCTATCTTGTATTTGGACAGTGGATGCTCTCGGCACATGACCGAGACAAAAAGCCTACTTCAGAACTACTCTTCAGTCTTGAACGTGCCAAAGGTCATCTTTGGAGGTTCAGACCGAGGAATTACTAAAGGCTATGGTATGATCTCTAACGGTAAAGTATCCTTCTCAGATGTGGCTTATGTTGAAGGATTGGAACACAATCTCATAAGCATAAGCGAACTCTGCAATAAAGGATATACTATTGAATTTCATGCTGATAAGTGCTTGATAAAATCGGGTGACAATATGGAAACGATTCTATCAGGCACTCGAAGCAGAAATATATTTTGTTTAAATTTCATTTGTATAGACTCTTCTACGCCAGTGTGTTTTATGGATAAAGATAGTGCGTCTCTTGGTGCCCAATGGCACAAGAGATTAGCACATATTAATTTCAAAACTATTAATAAATTATTTTCACTAAATTTAGTACGTGATGACCCAAATGTCAAGTACGTCAGAGATAGACCTTGTCACGCATGCGTAAAAGGCAGGCAAATAAGGGCTACCTTTAAAAGCGTTATTGACAAAGATTCTAACAGATGTTCACATCTACTTCATATGGACTTGTTCGGTCCACTACAAGTTAGAAGTTTGGGAGGTAGGGATTATACGCTGGTTATTGTTGATGATTACTCGCGTTTTGCGTGGGTGTTCTTTCTAAAACACAAGTCAGATACCTTTGACATCTTTACAAATTTTGTCAAGCAGGTCCAGAATGAATACAACTGTTCTATAGTCAAGATTTGAAGTGACAATGGAACAGAGTTCAAGTCTGGGTCCATGACATAATTCTGCGAAAGCTTGGGTATCTTTCATGAGCTTTTCTCTCCTTGTACGCCTCAACAGAACAGAGTGGCTGAGAGAAGGAACAGAACACTCATAGAGGCTTACAGGACCATGTTGAGTGATGCCTCACTTCCGGAATACTTCTGGGCTGAAGCCGTCAACACTACATGTCATGTGTAAAATCGAGCACTCATAAACAAGAACTACAATAAGACACCTTACGAACTTCTAAAGGGCAGGAAACCGACTGTTGCATAATTTAGAATCTTTGGTTGTAAGTTCTTCGTCCTCAACAATGGCAAGTATCATACAACTAAATGTAGCGAAAAGAGTTTTGAAGGTATTTTTGTAGGATATAGTAGCCATAGTAAGACATATAGGTTATTTAATAGAAAAACTCTAGTCGTAGAAGAATCCATACATGTTGTATTTGATGAGACGAGGTTGTTGCAAAGCAACTCTTCTAGTGTGTTCAATGAAGATGTTGGTACAAAGTTGAATGAACTTAACTTGGAAGAACCGACTGAAGAAAAACGTGAAAAGTTCATCAAGATCACCACTACAACCCCTATTGGAGAGGTTGATGATCAAGAAGAAGAAATTGTCTAATTTGATGAAGTCACTCCGGTGATTGAAGAAGAAGTTCCAGATACAAGAACTCTAGAGCTTAGACATCTAAAGGATCACCTAATGGACCAAATCATAGGAGATCCCCGGGATGGTGTCAGTACTCGTATAGGTACAACTAACGAGAATTTATACTTGAGTTTTCTATCACTGGTTGAACCAAAGAAGTTTGAGGAAGCAAACTCAGACGCATCGTGGATAATCACGATGGAAGAAGAACTAAATCAGTGCAATCGCTGTCAAGTATGGAAACTTGTTCCAACACCCGAAGGTAAGAATGTCATTGGGACAAAGTGGGTCTACATGAACAAGATGGACAAGGATGGAACGATCATAAATAATAAGGTCGGACTCGTCGTCAAAGGATATCGTGAAGAAGAAAAAATCGACTTTGACCAGACGTACGCTCCAGTGGCGAGGCTGGAGGCTATCAGGTTATTCCTAGCATATGCCACTCTTAAGGGCTTCACTGTCTATCAAATGGACATGAAGTCTGCCTTCCTTAATGATGACATAAAGGAAGAGATGTATGTGGAAGAACCTGCAGGTTTCGTTGATTCTAACTTTCCCAATTATGTTTATTTATTACATAAAGCATTATATGGTTTGAAATAAGCTCCTTGTGCTTGGTATGAGATGTTGTCTAGCTTTCTTCTTGAGAACAAGTTCATAAGGGGAAAGATAGATATGACATTATTTCTTAGGGAAATAAAAGGCAAGATTTTGCTAGTGCAAATCTATGTCGACGACATTATTTTTGGCTCTACAGCCAACAACCTCTGCAAGAAGTTTTCTAAACTTATGCAAGGGAAGTTTGAAATGAGCAGTATGGTCGAGCTGAAGTAATTCTTAGGGCTTCAGGTGAAACAATCTGAAGATGGAATTTTCATCTCGCAGAATAAGTTCACCAAAGAGCTAATTAAGAAATTCGGAATGGAGAACGCAACCTCTATGAGGACTCCAATGGGTTCAACTGTTTCTCTGGATAAGGATGAGAAAGGGAAACCTTTTGATGAAACCAAGTACAGAAGCATAATTGGATCGTTGCTCTACCTTACTGCTAGTAGACCAGACATAATATTCTCAACATGTGTATGTGCTGGATTTCATGTGAACTCTAAGGAATCTCACTGTAACGCCCCTAGCCGATACAACGTGATAGTGTCACGGCTCCGCTCTAGGCGACGATACCGGGCAGCAGCCCTAGCACCCCAACCCCTCTCCTTCCACAGGCGGGTTGTTGGTGGCCACAACCTCCCTTTGAAGAGCGAACTCGACAGTTAAGCTGGGTTGTACGTGGACTTCCCAGGAGGTCACCCATCCCAGTACTACTCTCGCCCAAGCACGCTTAACTATGTTGATGAGAAGTGAAGGAACTCCATAGTTAAGCTTGCTTGGGTGAGAGTAGTACTGGGATGGGTGACCTGCTGGGAAGTCCCTATACAACCCAGCTTAACTGTGTAGTTCGCTCGTAAAAGGGAGACTGTGGCCACCAACAACCCGCCTGTATAGGGAGAGGGGTTGGGGAGCTTGGGCTGCAGCACGGTAGAGTCGCCTAGAGCGGAGCCGTGACACTGTCACGTTATATCGGCTAGGGGTGTTATAATAAAAGTGCACTTTTATTGTAACACCTCTCCATTACACCCGAGTGGTCTCTTAACGAGCATGTTACCGGGCTGCAGCCCAGGCACCCCAACCTCTCTCCCTCCACAGGTGGGTTGTTGGTGGCCGCAGCCTCCCTTTGATGAGGTAAACTTGATAGTCAAGCCTGCACTACGTGGACCTCCCAGGAGGTCACCCATCCAAGTACTACTCCAACCCGAGCACGTTTAACTATGGAGTTCTTTTAACTCTCATCACCAATTGAGTTGCTCCATAGTTAGGTGTGCTCGGGCTGGAGTAGTACTGGGATGGGTGACCTCTTGGGAAGTCCCCGTAGTGCAGGCTTGACTATCAAGTTTACCTCATGAAAGGGAGGCTGCGGCCACCAGCAACTCACCTGTGGAGGGAGAGGAGCTGGGGTACTTGGGCTGCAGCCCGATAACATGCTCGTTAAGAGACCACTTGGGTGTAGTGGAGAGGTGTTACAATAAAATTGCACTTTTTATTGTAACGACCCTAGCCGATACAACGTGAGAATGTCACGGCTCCGCTCTAGGAGATGTTACCGGGCTGCAGCCCAAGCACCCCAATCCCTCTCCCTCCACGTGCAGGTTGTTAGTGGCCACATCCTCCTTTTGATGAGTGAACTCGATAGTTAAGCTGGGTCGTATGGGGACTTCTCATGAGGTCACCCATCACAGTAATACTCTCGCCCAAGCATTCTTAACTATGGATTTTCTTCACTTCTCATCACCAATTAAGCTGCAGATCAATTAGTGATGAGAAGTGAAGGAACTCCATAGTTAAGCGTACTTGGGTGTAAGACTCCCCCCTTTTTTTTAAACACCGGGGTCTTAGGCCCAGAACCACCGCTTTGCGGTGACACCTTCAAGCCCGGGAAGGTCATCACTATAGAACGCTGATCCTGCCGACCAAATCGATCACAACAGTAGCAAAATAATAAAAGGCAAGTCCCCAAATGTCACATATATAGCAAATATTCTCCACAAAGGGAGTGTCCACAGATATACTAAAAGTACTAAAACTTGGGCTCATGCCCAGTACATCAATGTCCTCACTACATATCTCTTATCGCGGAAGCAAAAATAAAATAACTACCAGCGATCAGGATTCACAGTCCTTACTGTCTGAACTCCGGTACTAGACTGGCCCATCTCCAAGCGTGCCGACCTCCGGGGCTTCTCCTCCATGTTGGGCTCCAATGTCCCTTAAAATGATGTGTTTCGAAAACCGTTAGTGTAAAAGACTAGGTCCTATCATCCCACTCCCCTTCCCCCATGGCTCCAAGGTACCGAGCTGGGAGAAGGAAAGGAGAGGACATGAAAGTGGAGAATAACAATATAAGCAGGTGGCGGCAGAACTAATCTAGCAGTTCTATAGTGTATAAGACAGAATGAAGATAAGAAAGACTGAACAAGAAAAAGTAACCTTAACTTATATGAATACACATAAGCCAAGGGATCTTTTGCAAGGCTCCTATCGTACAAAAAGTCTCATAACAATTTATACGATAGGGTGTCGGTTTTCTAGCAAGCATCCATATATATTTACTGAATAAAATCCTTAACTTATAAGCACGCTCGCGCGAACTTATAAACCAAGGGGTCGTTTTGCAGGGCCTATTGTATAAAGCGTCCCATGCCACTTATAAAATAGGTGTCAGGGTTATATGCAATGGTTATGCTATGAAACGCAGTTATGTTATGATGTGAACATGCAAATGCAACTCACCCACTCAACTCTGTGTACACAGACCTTTAGTTCCCCGTTTCTGGAGCCGAACATCCCAGGATACCTCCGTAGTGGCAAACGGAAGCGGTGGGTTGGTTCTCGCCCACCTCTAAACCGGTAATTGCATTACCAGTCAGACCTATCGTACGCCTCAACACTGGTGCACTAAGCGAAGCTCCTGCGTACTATTGCCGACAGGCGCACCAGACTATATTTGGCCAAGTGTAAAACCACATTTGCTGAGTCAACGTATTGGCGTCGGTGCATCGACCCTCCAATACTGAAGACCCACCACCTTATACTTTATGCACATGTAACTTATGTCTTAGATACCGAGCCAAAGCACCCTGGACCATCACTTCTATCACAAACATCAACCGAGCCAAAGCTCCTCGGATCATCCTGTCTGTCACAAACATCAACGGAGCCAAAGCTCGTCGGGATAACCTGCCCATCACTAAATCAACCGAGCCTACATCCCGAGTGAGCACACCTAACATCCTGAGGCATCAAGGTGAGTGAAAGTGAAACCCTAGTTATGCTAATTACTCTTGTTATTCAGTTTTACCTATAGTTTAAGTTAGCCTAGGACGCCCCTGGCATACCCCATGAAGGGCACTCAAAGGGCACTAGGAACTACGATGGGCTAAAGCCCAAAGCTCCCTTTCGCAAGGCCACTTTTATTATTGGTTAATACCCAAAGCCCAATCCCTTAAATGTTGTACTGGACCTAACCCTAGTGTATTTGACAATTTCTCTCTTACGGGGAAGACGATGTTTCGTCGACCCTAAGCACCTCTTAACACCAGCAAAACTTCTCACTCCTCATCACGACTCCCGATGATAATCTCATTTCACTTACCATACCAACACACTAATATCCCAACTCCCTAGGTTCATTTTGCACCCTAGTATGACTACTGCAGTTTTTACTAAACACAGACCATCCTAGGCTATATGATGTATACAATGGGAGGTACTCCAAATTATCATCCAAAATCACTATAATATTTATCGGAGGTCTACCATGGCATGATTAGCATAAATCCAGAAGTTTATAATTTTCCTAATTTATTGGATAATTTATTTAATTTCCAAAGTAATCCAAATGTCTTAGTTTGAACATGAAGTATTATTTTCAGGCATGCAAAATGTTCCACAAAATTATTATAAATAAAAGACAACTATTTATCAATAAATTCAAGATCTTCAAATTTTCAATGAGACTTAAACCTCTAAACATACTTTTTAAACATAACCTATATTAACCAAATTAAAGAGACAAGTACTGTCAATATTCTTCTAAAAATTCTAGGAAAATTCAAGGATTACTATAAAGATATATAAACACTCCAGGTCAAGTTTCATAATTAATCAGTGACTAATGAACTCTAAACTTGATTTTCTCGTAATATTCCAAGTTAATAGGTTAATGAATTAAGTATAGCAATTATTCATCTACAAATTGTAATAAAATCCCCATATGAGCATATTGACCAAAGAACACTACTGATCAAGTTTCATAATTTTTCAACAAGAAATGAGCTCTGAAAGAATTATTTAACAAGTTCCCAAATATATGAGCTTGTGAAGTAGGTACTATAATTATGTACTTAAATATTCTAATAAAATTCATGTGCGAAGTTAATGACCCAAACTCTCTATGCCCAAATTACACAAATTTTCCATGGTCAGGGAGATCAAAAATAATAATTAATCAAATAAGGGCTAACACTTGCATAATAAAAGAAGTACCAAAATAATTGCTCCAAAATTTCCAATTAAATTTCAAGAGGTTCATACCAACCCTATGACTACAATACCCAAGTTTCATCACTGTTCAATGAGTTTTAATAACCTATTCTAACACTACAAGGTTTGTGCCCTAAACTAGGGTAGGGTTTTGAGGGGTTTAACAACTTCTAAATCCAATAAGATTTCTACCAGAGGACACTAGCTAGCCTAGAGTCCTCTCCACCAAATTTCAAATCAATACAAGGGAATTTGACCACATGCCCTTCCCAAACCCCCAAGGTCCTAACATAGGGTTTGAACTGGTGACCTAAGGCAATTCAATCCCAAACCATTCCATATCAGATATGAGGGTGTTATATGTCATGTCAAACCAGTGGCCTAAATCGTAACCTCTGTTGAGGGGATTTGGCCACTCAAAACTCAAAGTGCACTTTTGACCTAAATACCCTTATTATGACAAGGCTAGGGTTTGCAAGAATTCAATCCAAATCATCTCCAACTGAGATGAAATTTATCCAGAGTCTTAGGATGACCCCAAGGACCATTCACCAAAATTTCGGAGAGTTTGGAGGTCATTTGGTCATTAATTGATTTACCCTAGTGTAATTAAATAATTTCAAAAACTATAGAAATATTATCCTCAAAAATTCTACTTTTGGGGCACGACCTAGGTATAGACTAGGGTGAGCCCCTGTCCAAATTTCAAGTCATTTGGACAAGAGATGAAGTGTGGGCACTCATTTTAATCTCTGTCTAACCCTTGGTATAGACCCCACCAAAATGTGTGCCCTGGTCAAACCAAGCACCGAAATTGGCTCAAACCAATTTTACATTAAAGTAGACCCATAGCGCTACAAATTATATGTTGACCATTTTCACTGACTTAGCCTCTAGGTATTTTTAATAATTAAAAACATTAAATACAAATTGTGTGACAGAAATGATATAATAAGAATATAAATAACCTATAGTTTAAATCATCGCCAGCACGAATCTTGGCGCAGATCGGGTGACTGCCGATCGTCCTCAACCTCCAGCCAATGGCCCCAATTACTTCTTCTTAGAGCAACTTCCACGTGCTGCCGCCGACCATCCGACCACCTCCCTCGCTGGCCACCACCACCACCACCTCCGTCGAGTTGGTGGCTATCGACTAGCAGCGGCACGGCCGCCGGAGGGGCCTATCCTGGTGAACCCAACAAGTTAATGTTTGCAAAAAAACCTGGAGAAAACTTCTCCCGATAGGGCACAATTGAGCCCGATTCTTATTCCTAATGAGTCCTAAAATCTACCCATGGATGAAGGAGAATGGGAGGACCTGAATTGCGGCATGAGAGCGGGTGTTGTGCCTCCTTGCCTTTTCCGGCCGTCGGTTTGGGCTTCTCTGCAACCTCCACACTGAAACTGAAATGTAATCGAGGGAAAATCTTTCCCTTACCCTGGTGAAGGTTTCTAATGTAGGAATTGGGGAGAGGTGGCTTGTAACTCCCCAATTCATCAAGGCACCATTAATGGACATAAGGGTGAGTTTTCGGTTTCACCCAAATTGATGGGCTGAGCCACCCCACTGGCCGGCTACCTCCTAAAAACTCCTCCCCAGCCTCCAAGGAGTTAAAGCCCAATCAAAAGGAGGGGTTATGGAGCCTCTATGGCCATGATGGCCATTAAGCTCTTACTTTCTCTCTCCTCCAAATTTGGGTAACTTCCTCTCTCTCTCCTAGTCACCAAATTATAAATTTGGGGGGCCCAAAATGTGTCTCTCCACGTCCTAGACCAATGGGCCACACTTGTCTGGGCCTAGCCCACTTGGATATGGCTTGAGTTAGCAATTTAGGCTAGTTTGACCACTTTGACCCATGGGCCTCCCCTAACGTGTATAAGTAATTGGGTAGGGTTGGTTGGGCATTTTGGGGGTCACTTGACCCTTAGTTAGGGCACTTGACCATTTTAGGGCTAAGGTTGACTTGGGTCAACTTAGCCTTTTTGGTTGACTCCAATGGTTCCTAGGCGACCCATTGACCTCACTCTAGGGTTAGGAGGACATGAGTGGGATCCACTTGGCTAAGGGAAGGTCAGTTGACCCTATGTAGGTCAGTTTGACCCATTTAGGGTTAGAGTTGACTTAGGTCAACTTAACCACTTTGACTGCCCTCCATGGGTCCTTAGTGACCCACTGACCCCACTTTAGTTCAAGGAATACCCTTGTAGGTTTGGTTCGGCTTACTAGGGACACACTGCCCTTAGTTAGGGCACCTTGCCCAATTTAGGCCTAGGGTGCTTCTAGGTCAACTTGGCCACCCTGGTCTACTCCAATGGACCCTTAGGGATCTAATGGACCTTCCAATAGATTGGTTAGATCTTGGTAGGATCTTAGAGTCTTGGTGAAGCCCCAAGATCATCCTAAACTAGGGTTTAGGAATCTACTATTTGTAGACCATTCAACCCAATCACCATTATTACCAAGTCCACTTCATCTTCTTAGGCTCCCTAGGGTTTTGTCATGACCTAGTCATGACAAAACCACTCCTAAGGGTCTTGTTGTTTAAGGGATGTTACATTGGGCGAGAGTAGTACTGGGATGGGTGACCTCCTGGGAAGTCCCCGTACGGTCCAGCTTAACTGTCGAGTTCTCTCATCAAAGGGAGGCTGCGACCACCAACAACCCGCCCATGGAGGGAGAGGGGTTGTGGTTCTTGGGCTGCAGCCCGGTAACTTCGCCTAGAGCGGAGCTGTGACATTGTCACGTTGTATCAACTAGGGTCATTACACTAACTATGTTGCTGCAAAGCAGATTTTGAGATACCTCAAGTGTAAACCAAATCTTGGCTTATGGTACCGAAGAAGCAATGATAGCGAGCTAATTGGTTTTTCAGATGCAGGTTTTGTAGGTAGCAAAGACGACAGGAAGTGCACTTCCGGGACTTGCCAATTCCTTGGAAGAAGGCTCATATCCCAGAGTAGTAAGAAGCAAAACTGTGTTGCAATTTCAACGGCTAAGTTAGAGTATATCTCTGCAAGCAGTTGTTGTGTACAGTTGCTATGGATAAAGAATTATCTCGAAGATTACAATCTCAAAGTCCAAAACATCCCTTTGTTTTGCGACTCCTCCAGTGCAATTGCATTAGCCAACAACCCAGCCTCCCACAGCCAGACAAAGCACATAGAGTTGCGGTACCACTTCATTCGGGAGCATGTGGAGCATGGGGACCTTGATCTACAGTATGTCCCAACAGACAGGCAGATTGCAGACATATTCATGAATCCGCTGGACAATACCAAGTTCATATTATTCAAAACAGAACTTGGAATGCTCAATAAAGAAGATTAGAAAGGGTGGACTCACAACAAAAGTCAAAGATCAAGAAATTCTTCAAAAGTTGAATTTTTTTTCAAAGTTCAGACCTGATGACTTGAGTAAGATAAAGAACCACTTGAGTACTTCTACTGCCCACTCGAGTACTTCTTCAGTCACTCGAGTAACCCTTTAGCCTACTCGAGTACTCGACAAGTCACTCGAGTAACCCTACTCGAGTTCTTAAGTTATTCTCGAGAATGCATGAAGTCACCACTCGAGTACTTCCATTTTCTCACACGAGTACTATCTTATCTTCACTCTAGTACTGCCGATCCACTCGAGTATCAGGAAGTCTATTTCTCAACTTCCATTCAAATTTCATTATTCGCAACCCGAGAGCTATACCGCCATTTTCTAAGGTATGTTAGCTTAATTTCTCTCTTAATTATCGATAAACTAGGGTTATATAAATAGAAAAGTCCGAATTTCTTTTTCTACATGACTCAAATCCCTTTCACTCGAGTAAGCCGAAAAACTCTTCTCTCAAATCTGTGGATCCTAGCACCTTCTTCCAAGATTGGAATCGGCTCTTAGCTCGTCACCGCAGTGATTGCCGAATTGTCCGACGATTTCCGCAATCTCCTCATCCTCCTCGACACAGCTGGCTTGACGTCTGTTCTACATCAACTGTGCAAGATTCTCTTTCCAGAGGTTGAAGAATTTTTCAAGAACATTAAGGTAAGACAAAATGGGACAGTTCTTAAGACCACCGTGAAGGGTATCAAGATAAAAATCAACAAGACCTTTGTTTCCAACCTTCTTCGGCTACCAGTCATTGATGAAGAGGAGCATCTTGGTCCTGAAGATTCTGACAGAGCATGTATGTTTTGTGTATTATCACCTGAAGTACTCACCATTCGACGATCAGAACTCAATCCAGAGTGCAAGTTTCTTGTGGATGTTATCGGAAAAATCCTCCTGTGCAAAACCAGTTCAATCAAAGATATTTCTCTTAACATGTTTGACATCATGACAGCAATTATCTGCAGGAAGAAATATCAGTTTGGTATATTGATTCTAGACAAGATCAGGGAGAGCATCAAGGCTCCAAACTATGCAAGGATCATCTCCTTGATGTTGCATGAGATCAATCCTGAAGTCTTCAACTTCTTCAAAGGTACAATTCTACACCACATGAAGAAAGTCTCAATATCCTCCATTCATAGATGGGATTTAAAACTACTAAATCTTGTCCAGTCTAGTAAAGCCCATGATCTCCCTGCTGCAGAGGACTTGACCCCATATCCCTCTCCACCTCATATAGCCAGCACATTTGGTGCAGATGCTGAGGGGGAGCCTGCTCCTTCTGTTCCAGAAGACAGAGTACCTACTCCACCAGCTGCCACTTCTCTCCCTCCATCCACTCTAGAAGATACTCACTCAGATGATCAGGTCCAAGAAAATATTCTATCTACAGAAGAAGCAATCAATCAAATGATTAAAGAGTTAACTACTGACGAACCTCTTTCTCCCCTCCATTCAGAACAACCTGCTGAACCATCCAAGCAACAAACTTCAGTACCATCTCCCACTCATACTCCTTCTCCCAGATCTCCGATTCCATCTCCTGAATCCCATGTTCACCACTCTCCTGCTGTTGAACAAGAGCACGTTGAGACAATTTTGATTTCTGATGACAAAGAGCCATCCCTAGATCCAATGGAAGCTCCTTTGAAGAGCCTGGACTTCACAATCCCCACCTTCATCACTGAAGAAGGGGATGCCCTGATTCATACTACCAGAGCTAAGAGCTCAGTCACCATTGAAGAAGTCATTCCAGGGTCTGCTCCTCTTCCTCCAGTTCCTTCTAATGATGCTACTCCTCCTGCTGCTGCAAATGACATTCTAGGTATGATTGAATAGATGCTTCTTGAACAAAGAAAGTACTTTGACGACTCTCTCAAAATTATTCAAGACAAAGTTTATGCTCTTGAGAAAGAGATGAGCAGAGGATTTGCTGAGATTCAACATAATACTAATGAATTAAGACACTTACTCAAGATCGGTGTAAAAGCTCTAGACCACACAATCACTAGTATTGGTCATGTCATGGAACAATCTGTCACTCTGGTCAATAATCAGATATAGTTAGAAAAGAAAGCCCATGAGCACACATTCAAGATCTGTGAAGAGGCAGGGACTTTCAAAGAAGATGCTATAAATACTCTGACTATAGAAGTCAGAAAGGGGGAGAATTTAGTCAAGGAATACAAAGAGAAATCAGATGCCAACAAGCAAACACTCTGGGAAGCAAAGATGAAAGAAATTCATGATGATGTACTGGGTCAGATCCAAAGTGTAAAATTCCATACTTATGATGCAGCTGTATGGATGCATAACCAGATACTCCTTGACTTTCAAGCTGAACCAAATGTTATTCCTCATCATTTGAATCCCTTAGCACCAGCTCCAGTTCATCATCCTTCCTTCTCTCCAAGATCTGAAGGCTTTGAAGGCCCTCCTCCAGACTCTTATGCTCAGGTTTGGGAGGCTGATCCAGCAGACATTTTTCTTCAAGCTCCTCCTGAAATTCACATTCCAAAGAAGAGAAGATATGGTGATGGAGCCTCTGCCAGTAGGTCTATTCCAGTTCCAGATTCAAAGAAAAAGAAAGCTCTAGAATTTGCGGAAATTTGGTCTCCTACTTCAAAGTCACTTATTCTGGACACTCTAAGGCTAGTCATGGATTTTAATGAAAATATACATGATCATTACAGCTCCCAAGAATGGGACTTGTATGAGAATTCTATGACAGAGAGAAGACTATATGACCGAGAACATGGAAGTAACAATCCTGCTGCTCCTCCAAAGCCTCCAAAGTACTATCCAAAACCTTACAGTTATCAGAGAAGACAACAGGAAAAGAAAGATAAACAACAACAACCTCAGCAACCTCAAGCTTAAGCATGAAGAAGTTACAAGAGTGTGGTTATGAATTGTGTAGAAATGATTCTTTTTGGACAATTCTAATTATATAATCCTTAATTTTGATCTTTTACTCTTTGCTTATATTCTGTGTGCTTATTACTTTGATCTCTATCTTGCACATCTGGCTCTTTATTTGTTTATATAATTCACCTTAGTGTAGAGGGTTCTGACTTCTACAAATTGGGGGAGATTGTTGGGTATTGTATCCACAATAGCCCAGATTTGGTGAAGCCAGCCTTCAAATAAGATGAATTAAGTTGTATTTGATGTCTTGTTTGGGTTATGTGTTTGCAGGACTAAATTGCCAAGTGAAAACCAATGTCATTCTACAATGGGTCACCAAACATAGGACCATATAATGTAATCCCTCATTGTGTGATCCATGGTGTTGAATCATGTGTAACCTCTCTATTGGAATACATTTCATGTCTCAAGCACTAGGATTGATTGGAGAAAGAAGTGTTGCTGATTTAATTAAAGAAAGGAAAATTCTCTTGAAGGAAAATTTTTCTAAGTCTTTCACTCGAGTAGAAGTTTAAGTACTCGAGTTGAACACTTAGTAATTACTCGAGTAAGTCTATCTAAACTCGAGCAAGGGAAATGGCTCTTGAGTAGTCTAAACACAGCTCTCGAGTGGCCAAGTCCATTACTCGAGTAGAGCTTCTCTTATTCTCGCGTTAACTGATTTTCCTCTCAGAAAACATTCTAAGTCTTTTACTCGAGTCGTCATGTTAAGCACTTGAGTAGATCAGTCTTTTGTCTCGAGTTACAGAAGGAAGATTCTCGTGATGTATTTACCCCACTCGAGTAGTTGTTTATGTACTCAAGTAGTCTTTCTACTACTCGAGTAGCCCAGCTCCAATACTTGAGTGACCAACTTTAAACTCTCAAAATTTTTCCAAGTCCAATACTCGAGTAGCAGAATTTCTTTACTCGAGTAATTAATCTACTTCTCGAGTAGTCCAGTTTCAGTACTCGAGTTACCAGAATTCATATCCCAGAAAAATCGCTATGTCTTTCTCTCGAGTAATCCTTCTAGTACTCGAGTAGTTCATCTCCACGTCTCATTTAATACTTCTAACACTCGAGTGTTTCTTATCTCACTCGAGTGATTATGAATTTTATTCAGAATTTCCTTAAGGACTTCTTCTTGAGAAGTCTGTTTCTATCCTCTCGAGTAATCATATTTGTACTCGAGTAGCTCATCTTTTGCACGAGTAATTCAGAAATCTTTTCCAGAATTTTGCTGAGTCCATAACCGATTGGATTTTCAAATGCTGTGACGTGATTGGTCCACATGTACATCGTTAATGCTAATTATGACCGTTAGGGAGATCTTATATAAGGTCTTGTCAAATCATTTAACCCTAACAATAAGCTTTCAAGAAATATTCTGAAGTTTTCTGAATCCTATTTTCTCTATCCAAAAATGGAAGCCACCGCCGCCGATCTTCGTGCAGATCTCCTAGGGTTTTTGACCAAGAAGATTCAGATCAAGGTTGACTTATAGATCGAGATTGTTCTTTAACTCCTCATCATCTCTCGGATCATGTGAGTCAAAGAAATTCCAGATCCAGATCTTGTCGAGCCTCTTCTTCAACATTTTCTGATAAAGCCGCAAAGATCAAAGAAGAAGACCTTGGCCGAGATTTTCCAGATCTGAGAAAATTACTGTTTGTATTTCATTTTATTCATTTATTTTTGTAGGAGATTCTTCTCCGAGTGTAGGAGCTTTTGTCTCCGAGTTGCAGGAACTTTTTATCTTCCGAGTGTAGATCTGTGTTGTGGATCGAGATTGTAGGAACTTTGTTCCGAGGCATAGGATTGGTTTTCAATCCGAGATAGTGGAGTAGCCGAGTCTAGTGCTTTGCTAGATCGGTAAGTGGAAAGTCGATGTGCCCAAGGTTGGGGAACCACTATAAATCTATGCATCCTCTGTGATTGTTTGGTAGATTATTGTGTGTGTAGATCAATAATTTTCGTTCCACAAAAAAATGCACAACTGACCTATTCACCCCTCTAGGTGATTTAGGTAGAAAACTGAATAACTTTCAGTGGGTCATTACACTTGGTGGTTTGGTTTGGTCATTGTTTTGTGGCCTGTTGGGTTGTGTTGGGTTCGTTGGCCACCACCATAATGACTTTGCGAGACATTTGCATTTGGAATCCTGGAATGGGATGTTTTGGTCACTGACTCCGGCCCGGTTGTTTTTACCAAGTGTTAATGATTCACATTTTCGAGTTATTTTATGCTCAGTTTGCTTCTTAGATCAGTCTATGCTATTTGATGCTTATTCTTGCAGATTTTTTCGAAGCACGGCTTTGTTCCGCACTTGGCGTAATTGTTCATTTAACTCCTTTATTGCAATTTTTCCTTTACTTGTCTTTATTTGGCTAATCAGCTGTGGTTTCAGCATTCCTTATAGTCGGGTTTGGTAAACTCTTTCTTGTCCTTTTACTTATTACCTGCTTATTTCCATTACCACTTGTATTTTTCCTGCTGAGGTCTTCTTCTTTTGAATGCCTTGGGTTCAGGGCTGTAGCCAGTGGAGCGATTGTGTTGGGTGGTAGCTTTTGGACAGCAGTGGTTGTAGTAGTTTTCCTCACCGTCGTGAGGTAGTTGTTGTTTTTCAGTTTTGGTTCAGACTTGCATACTTTCAGTGGGTTAGTGTCAGGTTGTTGACGCCGACTGGTAGTTTTCTTTTGGATTATTGAATACTTTGCTAGCTGCTAGTTTATCTCTTTATGGTCGTTTTTACTTGCTCTCTAGGAAGGTTTATGCTAGGTTGCATGTTAGATATTTTAAAATATAAAAATTACTATTAGTACTTCATACTTGCCATATTTGAAATCTAATTCACTATATTTAACAGTCGTAAAAGCTACTTTCACTATTATTATAAATCTAGAGTCTTGCGTACCATGAGTTGTCCTCCTGGGATGTTTATACTCATATAGGACGTCTAATCTTGTAAATAAAGCACTTTCCGCAGCGTATAATAGTCTTTTTCTTGTGGACTAGATGAGCCACTAAGCCGAGGTATACGGCTAACTGCTTAACTTAAACTGGATTTTCTCTAAGTATTTTATAAATCTTTCATAAAGGTGTTAAGTTGGGGTTTTGCCTGAGTGTCCGCAGTTATCCCCTGCTGATGTGACATCATGAAGCGTGTTTTCCCTTGCTCTGATATATCGTTAAATGTGGAGAAAATGCTAGTTCTGACAGCCTCTCAACTAGCTAGTATATGGACAACGGAAATAGAGCCCACACATCAATATGTGGTTCTACACGTCGTATACCCGGGGTAAATCTTAAGTTCTTTAATTAAAGTGAGAAAAGGCCTTTAGTTATTATCAGTGATTTTTTATGTCCCAATGCTCTTCGAGACCAAGGGCTAAGAGCGATTAGCCACTTATCGGAATGGGAACGGCTTATAAATTTGATGAGACGAGAGTTCGAAACGAAACACTAAAGGATTGTAAAAAAATATAAAATAACAAAATCTTAGAAATTGTAACACTTATTGAAAGGAGAACTCTCACACACATCAAAATCATAAAAGAAAATGCTAAGTTAAGATAAAAGATAAACTAAGTTAACAAGTCCTACTCAAATGAGTAGGCGGGAAATAAATGCAAGTCCTACTCAAACAAGTAGGCGAGAAATAAATGCAAGTCCTACTCAAACGAGTAGGCGAGAAATAGATGCAAGTTCTACTCAAAAGAGTAGGCCGAAAATAGAAAACAATAAAAATTAACTCACACACACACACACACACTCTCTACATAAATTGAAGAAAGTAATAAAGAAAGCAATAAAGATACCAAATACACACACACACTCTCTACATAAAATTAAAGGAACAATAAAAACTAAACAGAATAAAACTTAACCTCATGCACTCACACACACACACATTAAAGAGAAAAACAAAGTCATCTAAAAATTAAAACAACTACATTTCTATTCTTAAAACCTGCTAAAATGCATAAAAAGGTGAAATAAAAAATTAAAAGACCAAAAAGGTTTAAAATAAAAGCTAAATCAAAGTTTTCCAAAAATTTAAACCACTTGATATTCATTCTTATAACTTCATAAAAGTGATTAAAAGTGGAAATAAATATTAAAGGAACAAAAAGTTTACAAAATAAAAAGAAAAACTAAGTTAAAGAAATAAATACACTTTAAATCCACATTTATAAATCCATAAGAATGAATAAAAAGCACATAAAAAGCACATAAGAAAAACAAGGGTAAGAGAAAAAGAAAAGAAAAAACTATCATAAAAACAACTAACTATAAGAGAAAACATAAAACAAAACTAATTTACTCTCATACACACACACACAAACTAAAGAGAAAACAAGGAAAAATAGGAGATAAAAATAGAAGAAAAGTGGGACACTCATATGCAATCCATCATAACATATGGATAAAAAACAAACATATTTTATTAAGAAAACATTGTATTACAAAAGCTAAAATAAACATTAAAGAGGGGGGGGGGATTATCCTTACATAGCAAGAAAAGTACACAAGCATCCCACAAACAGCAAAATTGTCCCAAAAAGTGAACCCTTGGCTCTTACAGAAAATTTTTATTTATAGACAAAAAATTCAGATTACTCACCCTGGTCACGAACATGACTGGGGGGGCGTGTAATGTTGGCGTGCTAGAGAGGCTGAAAATCTGGTGACGGGCGAAATTTTGGATATTTCTGGAAATTCCACGTGGCAGTCATGAGCATGACTGAAGGTCCTGGGAATGTAGGGGGGCATGACTGGACACTAGGCAGAAAACTGATGTCGGCAACAACAAATTCTGTGTCGGGCAGATGAACTCTTGACCGACACGGGCATGTCGGGGATGACACTTGTGTGTTCCACCCCTATTTCATGGATTTATAGTGGGCAACTATTTTTTTCACAAGCATCAAAGTGACATGGCCCAGTCACGGGTGTGACTGAAGGTCATGGGCAGGTACTTTGAAATTTCATCTTTTTCTGCAAAATTTTTAGGAAAAGAAAATAGGGCCAAGTTAGAAGGGAATATACAAAAAGAAACATTTTATTGAATAAGAAAAGCTAAACACCAATAAAAATAACAAAAATTAAGTACTGTAAAATACATATATTTACAACTCATCAAATACCCTCATATTTAAGCTTTTGATATTCCAGGGCAAAAGTTGGAGGTAAACTTATAAGGAATTGAGATAATTCTAAATTTAGCAAACATTTAAATTAATTGGAAGAGAGATCTAAATAAAATCTGAGGTATAAATAATTAAGTCTAAAATTATGAAAATGACTTAAATAGAGGAAATATTTTGGCCCAAAAGACTTCTTGATATAACCAAATAGCAAGCAAAAATTGTAATTGTTAGTTAACAGAAATAGATTGGAGTTATAAATACTTTAGCATATAAGAATTTAAAGGAAATAATGCATTTTTAAAATTATGCTCTCAAAAGAATTTTATTTTAAGTCTAGAATCATCGAATATGGCTGAGGGGTTGTTTTGGTTTATGAAGAGGGCTTTGGTTTAGAGGTGAGTTTTTTTTCTCAAACCTCTATTGAATTTTTCATTGTAGGTGGATGTTTAGGAAAATGAATTTCTTATTTTTCATGACATGTAATTTTTTGGAACAACTTCATATTTACCCAAAGAATATGTATATGAGTATGAATTTTATCCTCTTACACCGTACTATATAATCTTTTTTAAAATTATTGAATGGCTATGTTTTCGAAACAAAATCTTATTCAAATTAATATAGGTTCTTTTAAGGATAAAATTTTAATCATGCAAAGTAAGACATGATTAATATGGGGAGATAAGTTTTTTTCAGAAAGAAAAATATATTTAAATTAAAAATTTTGAGAGCAAACTTTAATAAATTGAATGTTCCTATGTTTCTAAAAGGTTTCAGTAAAAATAATTGAAATTTAAGGTTGTTATTTCAAACATAATACACGTGGCTCTAGCAGTAGTCCTGAAA
This sequence comes from Platanthera guangdongensis, assembly GCA_039583875.1. Classification (NCBI taxonomy): domain Eukaryota; kingdom Viridiplantae; phylum Streptophyta; class Magnoliopsida; order Asparagales; family Orchidaceae; genus Platanthera; species Platanthera guangdongensis. The sequence goes on along the minus strand of CM077155.1, from coordinate 85,735,133 downwards.
AAAGTCCCTTATCTTAAGTAAAGATACATAAGGAATTTTTTATAACTTAACCCTGGATATTTAAATCTATCAATCTTTAATTAATAAACGATTAGTAAATAAAAAAAATTAATAAAATTCTCTTATAAATGAACCGAACTTAAGATTTTTGGAGAGCAAAATAGTTAAGATTGAAATATTTGATTTTATTTGTTTCATAATAAAATGTTTTGGAATTGTTTAAGAGTTATTATCTTTTTTTTTGTATTTTTGTGTTTATTTCTTTAATATATACATACTAAAGAAAGGAAAATGCCAAAAAGATTTTTTTCTGGAAACTTTTAAGTTTTCTAAATATTTTTGTGTTTTTTTAAATATTTTTTCATATTAATTACAAGATAGGAAAGAGAAAGAGAAGTTATTTACAAAGATGAGAGAGGGGAAATACAAAAGAATATTTACAAAATTATTTTATTTAAATATTTACAAAGTAAAAATATTTTTGGAATTTTTGTTTTATTAAAATTTTTTATGATAAAAAATATTTTTGGAGTTTTTTTATTTTGTATTTTTTTTATTTTTTAATGAGTACAGAAAATAGAAGTGCAAGAAAGGAAAATATGAAAACACTCACATACTTTATTCCAACATTGTCCCCAATGTTTCTAGATAAGTATGAGGAACGAAAAGAAATGAAATTGCATTATGTACAAAATTAAAAGGGAGGGTAGAAACTTCCCGGGAACGTGTTCGGGGAGGCCCATTTAGAAACCGTGCGATATTAAGAACAAATAGCAAAGAAAAACTAAGAAAGAGCAAAAAAGATAGACATGGGATGCCTCCCAGGAGTGTTTTCTTTATACTCATGTAGTTTGACTATATTGGTGGGGTTACATTTTGAGGAGGGTTATGGTTTCATTTATACCGCCCACGGGATCGCCTGCTATATATAACTCTAAAAGATGACTGTTTACTTTAAAAGAGCCTCTTTCCGGGTGGGAGACGAGTAGAGTCCCATGTGGCCAAATCTCTTCAACTTTAAAGGGTCCGGACCATCAGGATTTTAATCTAACCGAAAAAAGTCTAAGACGCGAATTATAAAGAAGGACAAGAACGTCTAGAAAAAAAATTTGGGGCTTGATTTTTCGATCGTGATAGAACATAGAACACTCCTTATAGAATTTATTTCTCTCATAAGCGTTCGCACGCCATTCATCGAGATGATTTAGTTGAAGTTTTCTATTTTCTGAGTCTAAGTTAGCGTCGAGATTTACGAGTTTTCAAGCCTAAAGTGCATGATGTTCTAGTTCTATGGGGAGATCGCACGCTTTGCCATAGACTAATCGATATGGCGTAAAACCAATTGCGGTTTTGTATGTCATACGATATGCCCATAACGCATCGTTAAGTTTGACGAACCAATCTTTCATATTAATTGAAACGGTTTTTTCTACTATTTGCTTTATCTCTTGATTAGCTACCTCAACTTGACCACTTGTTTGTGGGTGGTAGGGGGTGGAAACTTTGTGTGTGACTTTGTATTTTGCTAAAGTCTTAGCCATTTGGGCGTTACATAAATGCGTTCACCTATCGCTCACAATAGCACGAGGCGTGCCGAAGCGAGAAAATAATTTTTTAAAAAAGTTAATGATGACTCGTGCATCGTTGGTGGGGAGTGCTTGCGCTTCTGCCCACCTCGATGCATAGTCGACCGCCACTAAAATGTAATTATTCTTAAAGACGGAGATATGGGACCAACAAAATCGATGCCCCACAAATCAAAGACTGCACACTCTAAAAATAAATTTTGGGGCATCTCGTCGCGGCGAGAGATGTTCCCCGACCACTGGCAACTATCGCAGGAGCGCACAAAAGTGTCAGCGTCTTTGAAGAGAGTGGGCCAAAAGAATCCCACCTCTAGCACCTTTTGCGCGGTCTGGATAGCTTGATAATACACACTGGTCAGCCCCTCATGGCAGTGCCTTAGTATTTGCATGCACTCCACACCCGCGACACATCTTCGCACCACTTAATTCGCGCAGATATGAAAAATAATAGTGTCCTCCAAAAAGAAAATTTTCAAATCAGAAAAGAATTTTTTCTTTTGTTGACTCGAAAAAGTCTTTTGGGAGCACCCACACAACTAAATAGTTCGCGAAATCTGTGAACAAAGGTGTGGAAGTTGAAATTTTATTTATGGCTAGGAGGCATTCCTCGGGGAATCTGTCATTTGTTTCAGATTCGACGAGTGCTTCCGCAGCTATGTTTTCTAAGAGAGAGAGTTGGTCGGCCGCTTTATTTTCTGCGCCTTTCTTATACTGAATCTCCAAATCAAACTCTTATAAGAGGACCCCTCAAAGTAGGCACGTTGGCATCAGTTTTAGCTAATAAATATTTTAAGGTTGAGTGGTAGGTAAAAACGATACCTTTAAATAGCGTTATATACGAGCAAAATTTATCAAAAGCAAAAAATGACGACTAAGAATTCCTTTTCCGTTGTGATGTAATTTCCTTGTGTGGAAGTGAACGTCTTGTAGCGTAATAAATGGAGTGAAAGTATTTGCTTATGCATTGGCCAAGAACGACACCTATGGCAATATCACTAGCATCACACATTATTTCGAACGGAAAGGAACAATCGGGCACCACTAAAATTAGCGAATTGATATGTTTTTTTGTTTCATAAATTAATAGCAGACTCACATTCGCTACTAAAGACAAAAGGTGATTCCTTTTCCAGGAGATGGGTAAGCGGCTTTGTTATTTTTGAAAACTCTTGAATAAAACACAAATAAAAGCCCGCATGGCCTAAGAAACTTCTAATAGATTTTACGTTAGTTGGTGGGGAAAGTTTTTTGATAATTTCGACCTTGGCCTTATGAACTCCATACCCTTAAATGATCTTTTGGCCGAGGACAAAACCCTCTCGAACCATAAAGTTACATTTTTTTCCAATTTAATACGTATTTGAGTCCTCACACCGCTGAGGACACGCTCTAAATTTTAAGACAATTATGGAACGAGCATTGAAATACGGAGAATTCATCCATAAAGACTTTCATAATGTATTCTACAAGCTCGCCAATGATCGTCTGCATATATCTTTGGAATGTTTTTGGCGTCTTGTGGAGGACAAATGCATCCTTCGGTATGCAAAGGTGCCAAATGGGCAAGTAAAAGTTGTTTTCTCCAGGTTATCGGGGGGAAATGGGGATTTGGAAAAAATCTGATAAACCATCGAGAAAATAATAGTATGGATGACCGGATAGACACTCGATAATTTGGTCTAAAAATGGTAGTGGGAAATGTTTCTTACGGGTGGCATCATTTATTTTTTTATAATCGATGCACACCCCCAACCCGTAACAGTACGAGTTGGGACGAGTTCGTTATTCTCATTTGCCACTATGGTGAGACCTCCCTTTTTGGGCACGACATGTTTGTTGCTACCCATGCACAGTCCGAAATATGGTTAATAATCCTTGCATCTAAATAATTTTATTATTTCGGCTTTAACGACGTCTTTCATGTTTGAATTAAGACGCCACTGTGGCTGAATTGTTTTGTGGTAATTATCATTTAAGAAAATTTTATGGGTGCAGAAGGAGGGGTTAGTCCCCTTTAAATTGGAAGTCTCTGAATCGCTCAAATGTGTGGAAATGATAACAGGAAGTGTTTTACCTTTTTCCAAAAATGCGTATTTGAGAGATTCAGGTAGTGGTTTTAGTTTTAAGAAGGACGGTTTCTTCTAACGAGGTTTTAATTTTAAAGTCTTTCAAAACCCATTGGTTCGAAAGACAAATTTGTAGAGTCGTCCTCTACTCAATTAGAATTTTTGAGAGCGAAATTATCGTCATTTAAAAAGATACACTCAAAAACAGGAGAAGGACGGTCTCCGAAAAAAAGTATCCAAATTATAACAAAAGTCATCGCTCCATGACGAGTCTCCCATCGAGGGATTAATAAAGAACGTAACCTCATCATCTTCAACCGAAAAGAGGAGACGACTTGTTGATGCACGAAAACACAAGGGGGGTCGAGCACAACCAGCTAACTGTTCGAACACGGGGAAAAAGAGGAGACTGCGAGCAGCGATCTACTAAGCGGATGAGGACTGAAAGAGAGCAGGGCCGTGAACCACGGCAACAACAGACTTCGCCCGTCGCGGCTTGAATGCCTCTCTTGCGACGGGCTTTCTCTTGATTGAAGAAGAAGTGGGTTACAAGTGAAAGGAAAAGACTAGTGAAGCAGAGCAAAGGGGAGTCCGCAAGGCACAAGAATCGAGTCCGCAGCCTGTAACAAGTAGGCTCCTGGGTCCGAGTCAGCGTGCCTTGAGTGCACCACCTCCCCCCTATTTATAGGATAGGGGGCCTGCCCAAGCGGGCAGGGCTAAAATAACCGGCTGCCCGGGGTACAGGAGAACCGGGCAGCGGTGACGGGAAGCAAAAAGAAAGAACACGCCAGTCCGCACAGAAGGGGCGGACTGGGCTCGCGAACTGGAGCTTCCACTGCTGCTGCTGGGCGCGGCCACTGGAGTCTGGCGGCCTGGGCGGACGGGATACTGCGTCCGCCGCTGGAGACTTGCCCAACGCGCCGGCGGACTGAGCGGACTGGGCTTTGCGTCCGCTGCTGGAGTATCACCCTTGGCGACTGGTGACAGTGCCGGACTGGGCGGACGGCCAAATCTGTCCGCGCCTGCTGAATGGGGGCTTTTGGGAACTTGGAGTATGTTGCGGACTGAGGGGTTAACATAATCCCCGCACATTTTTAAGTTTCCAGAAAAACTTCGAAAATGTTACTTTAACCGCCGAGTCCGCAAACCTCGAAAATGCCGCCAAAGCTATAAATACCGCTGGAGGGTCTGGATCTGCTGAGAATCTTGATCGACACGGGGCGATACTCACCACTTGCGGTCTCCACTTTCCAGTCCGGCATGGCAAGACTTGGTACATTCCTCTCTAGCTTCACTGCCAAGGCGACTCGGAGCCGTCAACGCCAGTGAAGACCAAGAAAATTGCAAAGAGGCCGGCAAGACAAGATCCTGTCCGCCTCGCAGGAGAAAACTCCCAGAGCGAGAAGCCTGCGGAGAAAGCAGTCCGCCACGTCGATGTTTCTGCTCGCAAGGATGCCGTAGTCGACGCCGAACCATTGAGTGAGAAGATGGCAACCTTGTCGGACTCCGCCCCCTCTCAGAAGACTGCGACCTCGGCGGACACTACTGGCGAACACATGGAGACTGACATATCTTCCCCCAATGCCTCGGTGCAAATCGTTGACTTGGACGAAGAAGATCGGCGGACTGAGGTAGAGGACAACGCGCCCTCAAAGGCATTGTCTGCTGTGAATCCTGAACCTGTCCGCGCTGACCAGCCTGATTTAGGGGGGTCCGCCGCGGATGCTGCTGAGAAGACCGCCAAGAGGAAGAAGAGGAAGAGAGACGGAGAGACCGTCGCTGAGCGGGTTGAGAGGAGGCTGCGCGCCATGAAGGAGAAGAACATCTCCAAGCGGACTGGGGAAGCGGACTTACAACACAGGCCGCGCGACAAAGAAGTTCCAGACGGCGATCTGGTTACTCCGGAGGCCCAAATCCAGGGAGAGAATTCCCTCTCAACGGTCAGTCTTTCCACGGATGAGATACTTGATTCTATAGACGTCGATCAACTTGACTTAATCCAGGACTCCTTGCTGGTTATGGTGCAGCAGAATGAGGCAGGGACTGCTGGAGATAAGGGTGACGAACTCCCTTCCTTGTCCGCTGCGGAGGAAGAGGAGAGGGAGAGGCTGAAGGAGAAGATAGAGGAACAAAAGAAGCAAATCGTTGCTCATGTTGCTGTGGTCGAGGCAGCCTCGAAGCAGGCCGCGGCGGACAAAGCTGCTGAGGATCTGAGGATTGCGGCGGAGCTGATGCGGTCAGGTAAACTTCAGCCGGCGCCCAAATACTTTCAGCGCAAGTGGCTTTATAGGTCGCCGCCGCGGACGTCAAGACCGATCAAAATTATCACCAAGACGGACGATATCGTGGTCTCAACAAGTGCGGCTGCCGAGAGAAGAGCAAGGGTTCACCGTGAATGGAAAAAGCGGTTAAGCGCCTTTGACCCAGAGCGGGCAAGGCGGCCAATCATCTTTGATAGTCGGAAACTCGCTGCCGCTATATCTAAAAGTGATCTTTTATCCTTTCTTTGAGTCCGCCGCGAACTGCCTTTGAATGCGAAGTTTGACTTTATTTGTTGCAGGTAGAAAGTCGCTGCCGGGCTCCATAGAGAGTGGCGAGATCGTGATCACACCCAACACTGGAGCCGACGCGGTCTCACATGTGGAGTCCGCGGAGGATGAGCCACCCAGCCTGAGTATGATAAAAGAGTTAGAGAAGAAATTTGAAGCTGAAATGCAATGTGTTAAAGCAGAGTTAGAGAAAGCGGCGGAGCGCGAGAGGGCGTCCGCGGCGCGCGAGAAAGCGTTCGCAGAACGCGAGAAGGCCCTCAAAGACCAGGTCGCCAGCATCTCGCGGGCGCTGGAGAGGTCTGAAAGGGAAAAGAAGAGGCTCGCGGATGATGTCCGATACTACAGAGGCAAGCACTTGGCGTCGGCTCGTGAAGGAAAGGAGAAGCGGACTGCTGAGTTCGCTGAGCAGAGGCCGCGGGCGTCAGATCGCGTTCCTCCTGAGATCGCGGCACCGGCAGGTGGCCAGCAGCCCGCGGATGAGGAGCCGAGGCCGGCAGCGGAGCCAATGGTGCCTCTTAGTCGAGTTGACCGGGAAGCCGCCCATATGCACCGGACTATAAACGTCATCCATCACCATCTCTGCCGGGTATACAGTGAAATTCTTCAGATAAGTGATCAGGCGGCTCATCTATGCAGGGACAGAGCAGAAAAGCCGGCGCGGACTGATAACAGGGACCGCTGAGTCCGCAATTCCTTGAACTTTTCTGATTAAATGTATATTGTTTGTATGATTGCTCCAAACAATGCTGTGTGATGTGTGATTGAACTTTATTTGATCTGTGCGGATCCAGATTATATGTCCGCTATTCTTATGTAGCTTTATCTTTGGCATGATCTGTTGCGGACTGTGCGGACTAGCGCTGTGTCCGCTTCTTGCTAACCTGCAGGTGGGAATATTCGCGATCTGAGCGGATAGGGAACTGCGACGGCTATAACTTGGCCTTGAATCTTTTTGGAAAATTAGCTCGTCTTTTCTGTCCGCGTTATTTGTTTGGCTGCTTTTTAATTCTTTGCGGATTGTGCGGATTGAATATGCGACCTGCGCGGACTGGCCAAAAGCTGTCAGACATTTCATCTATAAATACTGCCTTCTGTCCTCTATGCAGGAAATTGCTGAAGTAGACGAAACCCTGCGGCCTGCAACATGGTGTCCGCTCGCGCTGATGCTGCAGTCGCCTTCCACTCTGCGGACCACAAAAAATGCACTTTGACAGAGGCTGATCTGGCGGCCTTTGTTGAAAAGAAAATGGCGGACTCCAATATTCTTGTCCGCCTACCCGCACACCAAGAAAGATTGAACTTCTCGACGGCGACCCAGATCGCCATTCCTATTGATCATTTTGACAGCGGATTCAAGTTCCCACTCCTATGGGAACTTGCCGCGATTTTCGAGCATTATGGGATGGTGCCCGGCCAGCTCGCGCCGAACACACTTGCTGCGATCTGCAGCTACCTCTCCTACTTGCGATCCGAAAGGATCGCCTTTTCAATGAACATCTTCCGGAAAATGTTTTCCGTCCGCTCCATTACTGCCTCCGGAGGTCGCCCCTATAAGGGTGTGATCTATTTCTACTGCAGGGGGATGAAAGTTGCGGGTCTTCCAAACAAGATCCACAACTGGACCTCAAGGTTCTTGATCTTTGAAGGCGACCTCGGGTTCGCGCACACCTATCCGCAGGTGCGCGCGGACTCCGCTTTCAAGACTGCGCAGCTGGACGACTTGGAATCCGCGATTGTGGAGTTCCTGGCCAATGCCAGGCTTGATGTCGAGCACTACCTCCCGCTGCTAGCGGGCCTAGCGGACGTCGTGCCTGAGGACAGTAAGTAGCTCTGCGGACTCAACTTTTGTATCCGCCGCGACCACGCTTTTTAACTGGTTCTCTTCTTGCAGCGACCTTGGCGGTGCCCGCCAACCTGCCGCAGACGCCGAGCGGCTTTGTTCCTACTCAAAAGGAGAAAAAAGAAGCGGTTGCAAAGAAGAGGAAGGAGGAAGGGGATCCCGCAGCGGACTACTCCTCCTCCGACAGCTTCTCCATGGCCGGCTTCGGTACCAGCCAAAGGGACCTTAGGGGAAACCCTATGGTCCATTGGCATAGCAAGGATAAGCACGTCCGCTTATCCACTGCGCTCCCCTCATGGAGGAGTCCGCGGATAACGCGACATGCCCATGTTGCGCTTTCCACTCTCTACGGGAAGCGCAACTTGAGCGATCTGAAGAAGGTACCCGCCGCCGACCTCCCTCTGCTGGCCTCTCAGGCCTCTGCGAACAGTGCGGTGACAAACCATTATGTTGCCACTCTGGCCAGAGACCTAGTAAGGAAAATGAGCAACTTCAGAAGGATATCAAAGTATTAAAGGAAAGGAACGCGCGGATAGGAGAAAGAAATGCTCGGCAAAGAGAGGAGCTGGCGGTAAGTTGAATTCGCCGCGATCTAGTTTGGCTGTCCGCCGCGATCTGTCTGATGTTTGCAATCTTGCTTTTGCAGGTCGCCTATGACTTGGGGAACACTAAGTTCCAGGCCGCCACGCTCCCCTTTGTAATGGAGACAGTTGAGATTGCCGTTGAGCGGCTTGCCCGCGACGGCCTCATGAAAGAGGGAGTGGACGGCGTCCCCTTTGTCTCCATCTTTCCGGAGCTGGCTCCTCAGATCGCAGCGATGGAAAAATCTAAAAAAGGGAAAGAGGTTATCGAGGAAAATGATGATGATGAAGAAGAAGAAGACGACGGAGGCTCTCAAGGCGAAGAGCAAGTCCCTGCGGACAATGCTGAATCAAGCCGGCGAGGAGAGGATCTGTCCGCCGAGTCCGGCTCTTCTGCTTCTTCCTCTGCTACTGGCAGCTCGCATAGCGGGTCCGCCACTAGTTCAGGGTCAGGTAGCAGCGGGAGCAGCTCGGGGGGCTACTCTCCAGATGTCGACATCATTGGTGACAGCCCTGCACCTGCTGAGAAGAGACAGCGGACTGACTGATGATCAATGCATATGTATACATTTTGTAATTTTACTTGTAAAAAGTGGCGGACGCAAGATTGCAGTCCGCCGAACATTTTGAATGATGTAAAATTTTTGAAGAAATAGAAAGGATATTTTTTGGCATGTGTGCTTTCTGCAATGCTCTTTCTCCACGCTCACCGCACCGATATTTAGCAGTCCGCACAACACAGATAAGCTCAGGCCTTTGTTGATTAGAGAGTTATAATTCTATTTTGGAACTGTCGGGCGGACTCCGCTGAGTCTTACTTTCAGTCCGCATGATATATATTAGTAAACTTTATTGATTAAAGAATTAGGTATCAACTTATTCAGTATCCGCCTTAGAGAACAACCAGCATCATGCCTGGGGTACTCGAGTTATAGGGTTGTAGTCCGCAAGCCAGATCGCACAATATAAAAGCTCAGTCGGTCATTAACTTGACAATGTGAAAACCATTCCGCGGGCTGAATAGAACAGAGCCAATCCACTCATAACAGAAATCAAATTTATATAACCAAAAAATCATTCTGCGAACTGAGCAGATACAGAAAACCGATCTGCTTCTAACAGGAAAGTTCTATACTTGAATGTGAACTCTGCGGACTGAGCGGATATATAAAAAAAAACAATCCGCTCATAATAGAAATGATCTATAGCTTGCGACCAGGTGGGCAGGTGAGCCTGATCGGCATACTTTCCTCACCGGGTTACAAGCTAAGATCAACCCCAGCAGGCGGACTGAGCAGATAGAGAAAACCAGTCCGCTAAAGACGACCAGCTTGCAATCCCAAGGAAACCACCAAACTCTTTGAATAATGAATCCAGTCCGCCAAAGATAGAAATGACCCATAGCTTGTGACCAGGTGGGCAGGTGAGCCTTAGCGGCATACTTTCCTCACCGGGTTACAAGCTATAAGATCAACCCAAAAAGGCGGCCTGAGCGGACAAAGAAAACCAGTCCGCAAACATACAGAAATGACCCCATAACTTGCGACCAGGTGGGCAGGTGAGCCTGCGCGGCATACTTTCCTCACCGGGCTACAAGTTATAAGGTCAACCCAAAGAGGCGGACTGCGCGGACAGAGAAAAACAGTCCGCACAAACTTCCCTGCAAAAAGCAAGACCCTCAATTGGCGGAACGGTTCCCTGCCCTCTTGCCTGGAGTACAGCCTAAGCTGTGGGTCTCCTGCAGGCACTGCTTGAGGGTACCACGGAGTGTTCGAGGGTTACGAGCTATGATGATCAGGTGGGCAGGTGAGCCGGAACGGCATACTTTCCTCATGTGATCATCGAAGTTGTAACCATATCCTTAAGGCGGCATGGTAGAGCTTTACACCCACCTTGCCCTCCAAAATGCAAAGGTGGGGTCAGGTACCTGCCGGGATCCGAAGTCCAGAATCCAACCGCGCTAGAGCCTGCAAGCTCCCACTACACGGTGCGAAATCTCCTCGCAACACGTGGTCTTCGTGGTGTTACGCTAATGACAACGGCTCTAGGGGAGGTCTAGCTGAACTCGGCGATGTCTCCTGGTATCAGGGAACCGTCATAGGTGTTTGGGAGAGAGAAAACACTAGAAAAAATGTCAGTATGGATTCTGTGATTAAGAAAATGTATTGCAAAGGGAACATGAGAGAAAAAAGAGAGTTCGGGTGTCAAACCGTTTTCGAAAATCTCTTAGTACTTTATCTGTTATGATTACAACAAAAACACTCGAAGAAGTGTTAGCAAGCAGTTTCTACTCATAATAATTCTTGAAGAGGATATACAAAATAGAAAGGGGGTTTAAGAATAGAACCGCTTGAGATCATCCCCACTCCACGTGTGCGGTATATCCTCTCCTTCGTAAGTTTGTAAGCGGTAAGCGCCGCTTTTTAATGCTTCCTTGACGACAAAAGGGCCGGCCCAATTTGGATTGAGCTTTCCAACTGAACTAGCCCTTGCAGCAGCATCAACCTTCTTCAGAACTAGATCTCCTACTTGAAAGTGTTTGACCCTTATATTTTGATCGAAGTGACGGGCCATCCTCCTTTTGACTTCCTCCTGCCTGATGGCTGCTTGATCTCTGACCTCCTCGATGTGTTCCAAGCTGAACCTCATCTCCTCATGATTCAGCTCCACCCAGTCATCAATACCTTCTCTTGCAAGCAGCACTCTGGGTGACGGGACTTCAAACTCAACCGGGATGAGTGCTTCTGAGCCATGAGAGAGTTTGAATGGGGTCTCCCCAGTAGCAGATGAAGGCGTTGTTCTAAGGGACCAGAGGACTGACTGAAGCTGATCAGCCCAACTGCCTTTGAGATTCTGTACTTTCTTTTTGAGCAAATTGATGATCTGCTTGTTTGCTGCTTCTACCTGGCCATTGCTTCTGGGATGATGAACTGATGCAAAACGCAGCTCTGTTCCGATCTGCTGCAAAAATCTATCATCTCTGAGTTATTGAACTGTGGCCCATTGTCAGTGATTATTGCCATTGGTATCCCGTGCCTGCAGACAATTTCTCCCCAAATGAAGTTCTTGACGATCTGAGTAGTTGTCTTAGCCAGTGCCTTGGCTTCGATCCACTTGCTGAAATAGTCGATCATTACAATGATGAAACGCCGTTGCCCGCTTGCCAAGGGAAAAGGACCAATGAGATCCATTCCCCAAACCGCAAAGGGCCAAGGAGTTGCAATCGACCTGAGGGACTGAGCTGCTTGGTGCTGAAGTGGAGCAAACTTCTGGCACTGAACACACCTTCTGACATAGATCTCTGAGTCTTTCTTCATTGTGGGCCAGAAATACCCTTGCCGCAGGACTCGCTTTTCAAGAGTTCTTGCTCCAGAGTGGCTTCCGCACTCTCCTGAATGAACCTCTTGCAAACGGTAAGAGCTTCTTCCTCTGAAACACATCGGGCCATTGTTGAGAGGAAAGTCTTTCTGTAAAGGACTCCCGCCACTAGGAAGTAGTGAGCTGCTTTTATTCTGAAATTTTCTTGTCTTTAACTGTATGATGATAATTTCCTGTTGATAGGTAAAGGATAAATGGGTCCATCCAAGAGGCTCGCTGGTCAACTTGCATTAAATCTCCTTCCTCTACTGCCGGACGGAAGAGTTCGGAAGTTGTGCCTCCTGAAGGTATCCCATGCTTAGAGAGAAAATCGGCCTCCTCATTCTCTGTTCTCGGAATATGTTCGATAGTGAAGCTCTTAAACCTGCCGATTTCTATCTTCACAAGAGCCAAATACTTTTTCAAGACTGGTTCCCTTGCTTCGAAGTTACCAAGGACTTGCGACGCCATTACAAGAGAATCAGTTCTGATGTGAGCATGATCGATTCCTAATTCCCTTGCGAGCCTCAAGCCTGCTAGCAGTGATTCATATTCAGCCTGGTTGTTGGTTACTGGAAAGTAGAACTTGATGGCCTGCTCCAGCTTGATTCCATTTGGATTGATGAGAACCACTCCTGCTCCGGAAGAACTTCTGCCTGAGGCACCATCAACATAGATGGTCCAAGCCAAAGGTGACCTTTCTGCCTGGTCAGAACTGGATTCTGGCATGTCAATCAGAAAATCTGCTAGGACTTGAGCTTTGATGGCTGTCTTGGGCACATAAGAAATTTCAAATTCACTTAGCTCTATCGCCCATTTGGCTAGCCTGCCGGAATGCTCGGGCCTTTCCAACACACCCTTCAAAGGTTGATCGGTGATGACTTGGATTGAATGTGCTTGGAAGTATGGACGGAGCCTACGAGCTGACATGACCAGTGCCAAGGCTAACTTCTCTAAGATCGGATACCGCGTCTCAGCACTCTTCAAGATATGGCTGACATAATAGATTGGAAACTGCTTTCTGCCTTCTTCCCGAAGGAGAACGGAGCTGACGGCCTCAGGGCCAACTCCTAGATACAAGAAAAGGATCTCTCCTGGCCTGGGGCTCTGAAGCAGAGGGGACGAGGTAAGCTGCATCTTTAACTGCTCAAAAGCATGAGAGCACTCTTCTGTCCACTCAAACTTGGATGCACCGCGGAGAGTTTTGAAAAAGGGGGCACTCCTATCTCCAACCCGAGAGAGGAATCTTGCAAGACCTGCCAGCCTTCCCCCTAACTGCTGAACTTCCTTCGGTGAACGAGGGGTAGGCATTTCAAGAATAGCTTTTACCTTGTCAGGATTGGGGGCAAGTCCCTCCGGAGTTAGGAGATGACCGAGGAACTTCCCCTTACTCGCTCCAAAGGTACACTTCAAAGGGTTGAGTTTCATCTTGTATCTACGCAGAGTAGCGAACGTCTCTGCTAGATCTAGCAAGTGCAGCGAAAACGATTTACTTTTAATCAAAAGATCGTCTACATACACTTCTAGGTTTCTTCCTTTTTGATGGTTAAACACACGGTCCATCATCCGTTGGTAAGTTGCGCCAGCATTCTTAAGCCCAAAGGGCATGACAAGATAGCAAAAACATCCATCGTTTGTAATGAACGACGTGTGAGGAACGTCGGGCTTATGCATTCTTATCTGGTGATAACCAGAAAACGCATCTAAAAAACTCATGTAAGAGTATCCTACCGCGGAATCAACTAAAGAATCTATCCGAGGCAGGGGGTAGCAATCTTTAGGACATGCTTTATTAAGTTTTGTAAAGTCTACACACATTCGCCACTTTCCCCCTGGTTTTTTAACCATTACAACATTTGAAATCCAGGTGGGGTATTGCACTTCTTTAATAAAATTCGCCTTGAGGAGTTTTGCAACCTCCTCCCTTATTGGCTCTGCAAGCTTTGTTGCCACGTCCCTCTTCTTCTGTTGGATGGGCTTGCAGCTTGGATCAACATTCAGGTGGTGGCAAGCTACATCAGGATCCACCCCCGGCATGTCTTCTGCTGACCAGGCAAAGACATCCAGGTTCTTCAGCAGGCAGGAAATCAACTCGGCCTTTTGATCTTCAGGAAGCTCCGAGTTGATGGAGAGTTTCCTCTCCTCCCCTTCAGCAATGGGGACTCCTTGCGTCACCTGGGCAGGTTCCAGGTGAGCACCTTCATCAGCAGCAGCTTTCGAACTGGAAGAGGCTTCTGCGGCTTCTGCTGGAGCAAGGGAAGCTTCAACCATGTTGACAGTGCGAACGTAGCACTCCCTTGCTCTCCTTGGGTCACTCCTGACCCGGCACATCCTCCCATCGGCAAAGAATTTGATGGCGAGGTGATAAGTGGAAATTACTGCTTGGTACTTGTTCAGCAGGGGCCTGCCGAAGATGGCATGATAGCTGCTGGGGGCGTCGACCACTATGAACTGTATCTGCTTTGTTGCCCCTCCAAGCTTTACTGGCAAGGTGACGCTGCCCTCCACCTCTTTCCTTTCTCCAGAGAATCCATAGAGCGGCCCCTCAGTGGAAAGCAGAGGCTTCCCAGTCCTCAGGGCCTCGAAGGTAGACTTGAAGAGGAGGTTGACTGAACTGCCCGTGTCAACAAGAATCCTGTCCACTGTGAAGTCTCCCAGCACAGCCTTGATAACAACAGCATCGTCGAATGGATTGGCTGTTTGCGGCAGATCTTCTGGACCAAAGTGACGACCTCCCTTGGAGGAGCAACGGAAGAAGAGGCCACCTCCGCCTGGGTGACCCTTGAAATTGAAGATTTCCGAGTGGACTCGGTCCCTGCTCCACCATGGATGAAGAAGAGGCGTCCCAGAACTCCCTCATCATCCGCATCAAAGCATTCCACTGGACGTTGATCGGCCCCAGACGGCCTTCGTCCTCCACATCTACACATTCCTGGTAAGCCTCGGCTACCTCTTTGCCCTTCGAGGTGGATGGCTTCGACGAGGAAGGAGAATCCTTCTTGGTCAGGTCAATCTTGCCCTCGGCAAGCAACTTAACAATCAGCGCACGAAGGGCCTTGCAATCCTCAGTCAAATGGCCCCTTTCCTTGTGGAACTGGCAAAATTGAGAATTGTTCCTCGGCTTCCACAACTTCTGAGGCTCTTGCCTCTTTCTTCTGATCTCCTTTGCAGGATCTGGATGACTTCGTCAAGATCCAGATCTGCAGGGTCCCCATGGGACTTTCTTCATATTGGCACGGGGCAGGCAAGGCTGCCTGCTGGAGGATGGGAAGAGCCTGCAAAGGAACGGCGGGAGTGGCGGCCAACGGCAGTCTCTGCTCATGAAACTGTTGATGGCCCTGGAAAGGTTTTTTGTTGCGGAAGTTCCTGCCTCTTTGGGACGGAGGCTGGAAATCTGGGCGAGGGGGCTTGCCATGGGAAGAAGAAGCGGAGGCATCCCTTCCTTCAGCCTTGGCTGTCAGGGATGAGACGTAAGTCGGATTGGCATTCTCCCCTTCTATGAAACGGTTGACCATGGCGATCAACTCCTGATAGGTCTCTGGATCCTTGGTTGTGGCTTTGAACTTCAGAGGGCCCTCCCGGAGGCCATGGATCAAGGCAACTTTGTAGTAGTCGGGGTTCACATTTCTCACCCCCTGGATCTCCCTCTGAAAGCGATCAACGAATCTTGCTACTGATTCGTTATCCCTTTGCTTGATCTCGAATAGGGCAGCTGGCCCATCCTTCCTCTTCTTCGAGGTAGCAAACCTCAGCAGTAACTGGCTACGGAGCTCTGCAAAAGAAGAAATAGTGCCCGAAGGCAGCTCGTAGAACCACTCTCTCGCTTGCCCCTCGAGAGTGGTAACCAACAATTTGCACTTAATTGCATCTGAGAGGCATCTCAACGCAACTGCACCCTCAAATGCCTGGAGATGAGCAATGGGATCTGTCGATCCTGAATAGAAGGGGATGCGAGGCTCCCTGAAGTTGCTTGGAGCTGATTCCCATCGAATTCGGTCAACAAAGGGAGACGGGGTGTCAAATTCTGCAGGGTAGAAGGGCGGACTGGAGCTGAGGAGTCCGCGGGCTCGGCGGACTGGCGATCAGCAAAGTGGAGTTGGCGGGCAGGAGTGCCCCTAGCAGCTTCTCTGAAGAATTCTCTGAAAGCAAACTCTTCCTCTTGAGGGCGCAGAGGGGCAGCGGACTGAGCAGCGTTCCGGGGAGTTGCTGACGACTGCCGAAGCGGAGTTCGGCGAGCTGGGGTCTGGCGGACTGGCGAGTCCGCTGGGTCCGCTGCGGCCTGAGGAGCAAGCCGCTGAGCCAAAGCAAGCAGAGCTTGGCTGATTGTGTCAAGACGCTGGTCGGTCTGCCGGCGAGACTGCTCGGCCTCAAGGCGAGCTTGTTCTATTGCGTCCCAAAGGGAATCTTCTGAAGAGCTGGAGCGGTCTGAAGAGCGGGCTCTGCGGTCTGACATCTTGCGTCCGCTGATTTCAAAACACTACTCGGATCTGAAGGTCGCGTGTTAACTGTTGATGCACGAAAACACAAGGGGGTCGAGCACAACCAGCTAACTGTTCGAACACGGGAAAAAGGGGAGACTGCGAGTAGCGATCTACTAAGCGGATGAGAGCTGAAAGAGAGCAGGGCCGTGAACCACGGCAACAACAGACTTCGCCCGTCGCGGCCTGAATGCCTCTCTTGCGACGGGCTTTCCTTGATTGAAGAAGAAGTGGGTTACAAGTGAAAGGAAAAGACTAGTGAAGCAGAGCAAAGGGGAGTCCGCAAGGCACAAGAATCGAGTCCGCAGCCTGTAACAAGTAGGCTCCTGGGTCCGAGTCAGCGTGCCTTGAGTGCACCACCTCCCCCCTATTTATAGGATAGGGGGCCTGCCCAAGCGGGCAGGGCTAAAATAACCGGCTGCCCGGGGTACAGGAGAACCGGGCAGCGGTGACGGGAAGCAAAAAGAAAGAACACGCCAGTCCGCACAGAAGGGCGGACTGGGCTCGCGAACTGGAGCTTCCACTGCTGCTGCTGGGCGCGGCCACTGGAGTCTGGCGGCCTGGGCGGACGGGATACTGCGTCCGCCGCTGGAGACTTGCCCAACGCGCCGGCGGACTGAGCGGACTGGGCTTTGCGTCCGCTGCTGGAGTATCACCCTTGGCTACTGGTGACAGTGCCGGACTGGGCGGACGGCCAAATCTTGTCCGCGCCTGCTGAATGGGGGCTTTTGGGAACTTGGAGTATGTTGCGGACTGAGGGGTTAACACGACTGTTACTCACGTCTATTAATGCGCGGGAAGTGGCGATAAAATAGCGACCGAGTATTATTAGTACTTCGGCGTCCTCCTCGATGTCCGAGATGATGAAGTCTACCGGAAAGATAAACTTGTCAACTCGGACAAGAACGTACTCCACTACACCAATGGGAATTTAATCGAGCGATATGCTAATTGGACACGCATTTTAGTAGGGCTTGGAGTGCCCAAAACCTAATTTTTTCAAAAGCGAGAACGACATCAAATTAATGCTCGCGTCTAAATTTGCTAAAGCATATTTTACTAATATATCGCCAAAAAGGGACGAGATGGAAAACCTTCCCGGGTCATTTTGTTTTAGTGGCAATTTATAGGTAAGAGCCGCTGAGCACTCTGCATTGAGGGATATATGTGAAATATCTTCTAAATTTCGTTTGTTAGAAAGAAGTTCTTTTAAATACTTCACATACTTAGACATCTGTGATATCGCCTCGCAGAAGGGCACATTAATAATAATTTATTTTAATAATAAAATAAACTTTTTTGCATTGCTCGTTCTTACGCTCATTATTTAATTTATGCGGATACGATAAGAGCATATTTAAATTGATTTCACCGTTTGAAATAGGTAAATTTTGCAAAATCAAAGAACAGGGAAGAGGGGTCGGAGGAGAAATATGCATCTGCAGATCGGTCTGTTTTAGATCAACCACCTCCTTACCGCTACGGAGAGTTATAATGTTGATATTTCCCGAGTGTTGGGCTCCGTGTTCCCCGATAGCGCCCCGTGCGCACGTTCAGACACCATCCGCGCCAGCTATCCACCTGTAGTTCGAGTTTTTTTAGCGATCCGGTGATGTTCCTGATATTTGACTCATTGGACGCAATATATCTTGAAACATTTTCCTCCATCGAAGAAGGTTTCGGAGGAGGAGGCGGAAATCTGGGCGTAATAGGGTTAGGCGAGCGCTGCGCGTTGTTCGCATTACTCCATGTGAAATTGGGGTGGTTCCTCCAACCCAGATTATAGTTGTTAATATAAGGGTTGTTATTGGGGTTGAAGGAAGGTCGACCAAAATTTTCCACGTAGTCGACGAACTCATTGCCTACGCTGACGTTATTAGTATTATTAGTATTATTCGCCAAAGACGAAGTTGAGGAGAAAGCAGACATCTCCGCCACCTGCTTCATTAGTCTTTCAACTTGAAGCGCTAAGTGAGCAGTGGCGTCCACTTCAAAAAGACCGGTCGCATGCTTTGGACGTCTCCGCAGGACATTCTACTTGTTGACATTCATGGCCATGTCTTAAATTAAAGTGAAAGATATAGTACCTAAACACCTAGAGGGGGGGTGAATAGGTGACCAAATTCTTTTTAAATTTTTATGGCAGCAATCAGTATTTAACACAGATTTCTATCTACTATTTCACAGCAATCACACAGCATTCACAGCAAACCACAGCACACAGAAGACACAAGTTTTATAGTGGTTCCCCAAGCTTTGGGTACATCAACTTTCCCCCTTCGCCTATCTAGCAGTGAACTAGATTCGGCCAAACTTCTCCACTAACTCAGAACCCAAAACAGGTTCCTACACCTCAGGCCCAAGGCCCTACAACTCAGCTTTTCCACAAAGCCTACACTCAGCCACAAAGGCCTACACTCAGCCACCAAGGCCTACACTCAGCCACCAAGGCCTACACTCAGAGAATTCAATCTCCTACACTCAGGCTCTCAAGCCCTACACTCAGCCTTTATAATTGCAGGCTTACAAGACTCAGATACAAAGGATCCTATAAGATAAAATGAATACAAACTTGTGACTCAACAACTCAGAAAACAGAGAGAGAAGAGTTGTGAGTTTCTTGATGAGTTCTTGGAAGAACTCAGCTGAAATCAATCTGACCTAGCTTTCTTCAAAGCTTCTTGAAAGTAGAACTCAATAAGATTGACTCCTTCTGCAGTTGATCCTTGATCTCTGCTACTTAAGATTCAGAGTGAATCTAAACCCTTCTTCTCAGCCTGGTTCCAACAGCTGATTTCTTGGATGGAGCTCTCTCTCTCTCCAACTTCTTAGATCTTCACTTAATAGCTAGATCTTCTTTGTATTACTTGTCTGAACAGCCACTTGATCTGTCTCAACAACAACGGTTTTTGTAGACTGTATAAGCCTATTTATAGGCCTTCTTTATGGTAACCGGCTGGTCCGGTTCATAACTGAATTCTGACAGGTGCTGTAGACCGGATGGAATGACAGCTGTCAAGTCGTCCAGTCAGTTCTTGAAAATTCTGTAACTGTCTTTAAGTTTCGAGACTTTCTGTCTTTAAGTGTCGACACTTATAGACCAAGTGTCGACACAGGTTGTCTAAGTGTCGACACTAGTCAACAAGGTGTCGACACAACTCCTTGTGTTGTAGATTTAATATCTCGACACAGCTTCTTCTGCATGTGTCGACACTGATAATGTGTGTCGACACAAGTCCTTGTACTTCAGTATTTTGCTGAATTCTTCTAAGTGTCGACACAACATCTTTGTGTCGACACATCTTCATGTGTTGTACTTGATAAGTGTCGACACTGCTTCTTGGTGTCGACATATGTCTTCAGTGTTGATACTTGCTGAGTGTCGACACAGCTCCTTGTGTCGACACATCCTTCTTCTGTCGAGACTCTGGCTGAGTGTCGACACATTCCATTAGTGTCGACACTTGTACTTAGAATATTCTGTTGAACTTTGCTGATCTTTGCTAAGTGTCGACACAGCTCCTTGTGTCGACACTTTATTCAAGTGTTGAGTCTTCAGCTATGTGTCGACACATTGTTATGTGTGTCGACACTTACTTCAAGTGTTGACTCTTCTGCTGAGTGTCGACACATTGTTCTGGGTGTGGACACTTGTACTTAGTCTCTGCAGACTTTTGCTGAGTGTCGACACAGCCTCTAAGTGTCGAAACTTTCTGGTATAGACACTGTTTCACTGGGTGTCGACACAACTGCTAAGTGTCGACACAGCTTCACTGCACTCTTCTTCATTGAGTGTCGACACAGCTCCTTGTGTCGACACTTTCTGTCTGGTGTCGACTCAGCATCCCTGGTGTCGACACAATGACTCCAAGTGTCGACACTGCTTGCCTGGGTGTCGACACAAGTCTTCTTAAGTGTCGAAACTTTCCCTCTGGGTGTCGACACATGGACTTAGAAACTTTTTGCTTCATTCCTGCAAATACTTAACCTGCACAAGTAACTCAAAAGCACATCAAATACATTTTGATGTATATCATTGAGTTGGGTGAGGCTTCTTCAAATCATGTACATTTAAACCAATGTACCCAACAATCTCCCCCTATTTGGAGAAGTCATAACCCTTAGTCAATGATATACACCATTTATAATTAAATTACAAAATGATGTAAAGCAGGATTATATATAGCAGGGTAAACATAAACATGTATCAATCACACATGTATACATAGACATCATCACAGAACAATTATGAAAACAAATTTATTACACAACAAATTTATCACACAAAACATTGTTCCAATACTTTGTAATATACAAAATTCTAAAGTTTACAGAATGTTTTATATCAAAAGAATACATAGTAAACTTAAGATATTTTCTAAGTTATTTCTGTTCAGCCTCCTTAATGATTATTCCTTTTCCAGCTTGAACTCTGGCTTGAACAAGAGCTTCAGCAACTTCAGCATCAGCATGCTTATTGCCTTTCAAGTCCTTCTTCTTAAGTTCCTCAGCCTTAATCTTTTGCCTTTCAAAATAATGATAAGGCTTGGGAAAGTACTTGCTAGGCTCCTGAGCAGTAGGAGGTAGCTTTCCCATCTTGGCCTTCCTTCTGTACTGGACTATAGCCTCCTGCCTAGACTCATGTTTTCTACATTCAGTTTCAGAAAACCACTTAATCCTGTCTTGAATGTTATCTTTGGCAGCTTTCCAGGCAGTCAAAATAATATTCCTTGAGGTAGGGCTCCACTGCTCAAAGTCTGGTCTTTGTTCAGCTTGTTCCCTAAACCTCTTCTTAGACAATCTTATTTCTTCTTCTTTCTTCAGTGCCTCTTGCATAGCTTCAGATATTGGCTGAACAACTTTCTCAAGAATGACATTGTCCTTACCCGCAGGTGGGCTATACATGGACTGTACATCTGCATGAATCATGTCAAAATCTGGAGGAGGGTAGATAACTTGAGCCAGTTCTGGTTGCTCCCCTCCTAAATATGCAGGATGAATTCCAGATTCAGCAACATTGTCATCATCACAAAGAGGAGGATAACCTAGTGTAGCTCTGATGGAATTAGATATCCACTTGGCATGATCAGAGCTAGCTTTGACTAAAACCCTCTCCCCCTTTATGACTTCTCTTTCTACATGATCTCTGACATCATCTTTTTGAAATCTGACTTGATTATCCAAATAATTAACTCCATCTTTAAAGAAAGGTTTTAACCTTTGGAGTTTGTCAGTTATGATCTTTTGAGATTCTTGAATGGCAGTCTTAACAGCAGTGATTTCTTCCTGGAATACTTTGTCAAATTCAGCTTTAACAGTAGCAGTAGAGGTAGAAGGTCCAGCAGCTATGTTCTTCATTTCTTTGACAATAGCATTGTGAGATGCTGTCAAATTGTCATTCATTCTGATTTGATTTTCTAGAACATATCCCTGCTTCAGTGATATGTCATCTACTTGAGCCTTTATTTTCTCTTGATGAGTTGCCAAGTACACTACTGCATTCCCCCCTTTGTGGAAGCAGTCTGTCATCTCCTTCTTATTAAGATTCATCTCAAATCTTATTGACTTTATGTCCTGGGCCAAATCAAATTGCAATGATTTCTGCCCTTCATCCACATATTTCTCAATGGCCTTCCTGTGTTCATCCAGTTTAATCTGCATAGCAACCATCAGTGCACTATAATCAATAGTTGGTGCTAGCAATGATATAGGCTGTGGTGCAATAGATTGTAAGGCCTTCTTATAACTCTGACTCCTTCTCTTGAATACATAAATCTTCTTTTTCTTAGCTCTTGTTGTCTCCTCATCTTCAGAAGCTGAGGAGCTAGCAATTTCTACCCTCTCCTTAGGGCTTGGGGGTAACTCCTTCTGCACATCCGGGGCCTTCTCAGTTTCTTACCTTGCAGGCTCTTCAACATGTACTACTTGCTCCCCCTTAATTGGAGCATTCTCCTCTTCTGCAGCAGCATTGTCCTTGTCAAAGTCTTGTTGATCCAGATTTAGAAATAAATCTTCCATGGTATACTCTTTTGGAGAATGAGCTGGAGAAATTCTGGGCTCATCTACCACTAGATCAGATACAAACTGAGCTGCAGCAGATGTGTCTTCCATGACAACATCTGGAACTTGACTAGCAGTCTGTGGTAGCTGATAAACATCAGACAAATCAGTATCTTCTATAGGAAAAACCAAAGCATTAAGCTCAATAATTACCTCTAGAATTGTTTCTGTAGCTTGCTCACTCTCAAGAGGAGTGGGTTTTTCCACTATTAGTGGCTCCCCCTAGAAGTGATCCTTGTGTATGGGGCTAGCTTGAGGTAGCTCCCCCTGGATTTCAGCATCTACTTGTTGTGCTGGAGACTTCACAGCAGTTCCTGTGTCTTCTTCATCAGGTGTGAAGACCACTTGTTCTTCACTATCAGAGCTGCTTGATGGAACTTGAGCCACTGGAGCAGTTTTCCTATTCTTCTTCTGAGGGGATACTTTTTCAGAAATTATCTTTTCAGGGGTTGGCATCTCCTTAGTCAACACCCTGTCCCATCTAGAAAATATCCTTAAATCCATCTTCCTCATATGATTGATTTTTGTTCCAGCAGCTTGGTGCATAACCTCTGGAATACTTCCAGCAAGGTATAGACTTATAATCCTGCCCAAGTTGGGCTTCTTCAAGCTTTCCTTTATCTTCTCAAAAACTATCACATACCAATCTGTTTGCAAATTGAAGATGATCCTTCTCATAATACTGAACATAGAGGCAGATACCCTATCATGCCCTCCTGGCTTACTGAGAATTACTTTGCCAACAATCTCAGACAGAAATTTCCCTTGGCTGTTCATGCCCTTTCTATTAAAAACAGAGCCAATTTTCAGCTTAGAATCTAGACCACACCATGTTAGAGCTTCCCTGGTCTTTGAAGTAGTAACCTCATCTTCTTCTTTTGTTCTTGGTAACAATAATACTTTCCTCAGGCTTTTAGGTGAAACCTTCACCTTCTCACCATGAACCCTGGATTTGATCTTGAATCCAGTTTCGTCTACCTGAGCTCCATTGAGGAATTCCAAGACTTCCTTCTTCCAGATCTTTGTTGGCTCTGAAACAAGATATTCTAACCCTGAGTCGGCTACTAGGGTTACTACAGTCTTGATTTCTTGGTCGGCGTCATCAAAAGCATTGCGCACCAGCTCGTAGCCTTCGTTGACGTTCTCCTCAAGCTTTGGCGCCATTAGGGTTTGATGAATTGGACTGGAGAGAAGAGAGGTGTCGACACACAAGTTTTGGTCTCGAAACTTTTGAAAGCGTGTCGACAGACAAAGGCAAAACCCTATTTATACCTTTCTAATTTTGAAGATGAAAAGGCGGGCAGCCAACTTAAATTGTGTCGACACTGGCAATAAGTGTCGACACTGACTTATAATGTCTCGACACATATGTGTCGACACAAGTTTAGTCAACAGATTATATGTGTCGACACTTGTTTATGTGTCGACACCACTTAACTCGACACATAGTCGAGACTTTACTTAGATAATTCTCAGTAAACACTAATTGTCAACACCACCTTGGATGTGTCGACACCTACTTGTCATGTGTCGACACTATTATTCTGAAGTGTCGACACCAACTTCCTAGATGTGTCGACACCTTTTTCCTGAAGTGTCGACACCAATTTTTTGTGTCGACACAGATATCTCTGTGTGTCGACACCTTTTTACTTAGCCACTTTCCAATACTATAAACTTACTCTAAGTTTATCATTCCTAGTTCAATTGTAAACCTATTGAACTTAGCTTCTTCTAGGGGCTTAGTATACATATCAGCTAGTTGATTATTAGTTTTAACATATTATAGTAAAATATCTTCTTTCTCTACATGCTCCCTAAGAAAATGATATTTAATTTCAATATGTCTTGTTCTACTATGGGATACAGGATTATTGGCTATTGAAATAGCACTAGTAGAATCACAGAAGAGTGGAGTTTTACTTACCTGAAATCTATAGTCCTCTAGCTGATGTTGTATCCACAGAAGTTGAGCACAGCAACTTCCTGCAGCCACATATTCTGATTCTGTAGTGGAGATAGCTACACTTGTTTACTTTTTGCTACTCCATGAAATCAGTCTCCCACCTAGGAATTGACAGGTTCCAGTTGTGCTTTTTCTGTCTTCTTTGCATCCTGCAAAGTCTGCATCTGAATAACCTGTTAGATCAAAATCACCATTCCTAGGGTACCAGAGGCCTAGATAAGGAGTGCCCTTTAGATATCTCAATATTCTTTTGACAGTTGTCAAATGAGACTCTTTAGGGCAGGCTTGATACCTTGCACAGACACATGTAGCATACATGATATCTGGTCTACTTACAGTCAAGTATAATAGGGAGCCAAATATCCCTCTATACAAGGTTTCATCTACAGGCTTCCCTGCATCATCCTTGCTAAGAGACATACTTGACCCCATAGGAGTCTTCATGGTGCTGGATGAATCCATACCATACTTCCTTATGAGTTCCAGGGTGAACTTGGACTTGCATATGGATAAACCACTCTCAGTCTGTCTTACTTGGAGACCTAAGAAGAACTTTAGCTCTCCCATACTACTCATCTCAAATTGACCTTGCATTAGCTTTGCAAACCTTTTGCAAAGGCTACTTTCAGTAGACCCAAATATAATGTCATCTACATATATTTGGACTAGTATTACTTTGCCTCTAGATTCCCTAAGGAATAGAGTCTTATCTATTTTCCCCCTTGTGAACTTATTCTCAATGAGGAAACTAGACAGGGTTTCATACCAAGCCCTAGGGGCTTGCTTTAACCCATATAAAGCTTTCCTAAGTCTATAGACATGATTAGGTAGAGTTGAATCAACAAAACCTGATGGCTGTTCCACATAGACTTCCTCTTTAAGATTACCATTTAGAAATGCTGACTTGACATCCATTTGGTAAACTTTGAATCCTTGATAGGTTGCATAGGCCAGGAACATACTTATGGCTTCCAGTCTGGCTACTGGAGCAAAAGTTTGATCAAAATCAATACATTCTTCCTGCCTATATCCTTTAGCAACCAATCTTGCTTTGTTCTTAATGATGACTCCTTGTTCATCCATCTTGTTCCTATAGATCCACTTGTTTCCAATTATATTGTGGTCTTTAGGTTTAGGAACAAGCTCCTAGACCTTGCATCTCTTGAACTGATTGAGTTCTTCTTGCATTGCCTCAATCCAAAGAGGGTCTTTGATGGCTTCTTCAAACTTCTTAGGTTCAACTTGGGATAGAAAACTGGAGTAGTTTGCTGCATTCAGGTTTCTGCTCCTTGTTTGTACCCCTTGTATTGGATCACAAATGATCTGCTCTACTGGATGATCTATAAGATGCCTATAGGCTGGAGGCATCCTAACTTCTGGTTGAACCACTTCAGTTCCTTCATCTTGCTGCACTCCTTATACTTCTTCTGCACTAGGTACATGTAGTACTCCCCCTGGACAGCAGCCACTATCTTCTACTTGCTGTCTTGCAGCAGGTTCTTCTTCTATAGTAAGCTTGTCCAACTTCTTTGTTATACCTATGGAGCTGCATACACTACTAGACAACTCATTGTTAATAAGTTTAGTCTCATCAAATACTACATATATAGATTCTTCTACAACTTGAGTTGACAAGTTGTAGACTCTATAAGCCTTACTGTTGTTGCTGTACCCAACAAAATTCCCTCTTGGGACTTGGCAGCAAACTTAGTCAAGTAAGACTTTCCATTATTAAGTATGAAGCATTTGCAACCAAAGATCCTGAAGTAGGATAGGTTTGGTTTCCTGCCTTTCACAACCTCATAGGGGGTCTTGTTGAGGCCTTTAGTAATGGTAGCCCTATTAATAACATGGCATGCAGTATTAACTGCTTCAGCCCAGAAAAATTCTGGTAGTGATGTATCACTTAATAGGGTCCTACCAGCCTCAATCAAGGTTCTATTCTTCCTCTCAGCAATGCCATTTTGTTGAGGTGTTCTAGGTGAAGAAAACTCTTGAAATATCCCAAAGTCTTCACATAGTTTTGTCATGCTATCAGACTGAAACTCAGTACCATGGTCACTTCTTATTTTGACCACTGTACTATTTAGTTCATTCTGAATTTGTCTAACAAAGCTATAGAAGACATTGGGTGTTTCAGATTTCTGTCTAAGAAAGAACACCCAGGAAAACCTTGAGTAGTCATCTACAACTACAAAGGTATAGACCTTCCTACCTAAGCTGTGAACTGGCATTGGACCAAAGAGATCCATATGTAAGAGGTATAAGCACCTCACAGCATCTTTGTTCTCAATGCTTCTAAAGGTGGATCTAGTCTGCTTGCCCTTTTGACAAGCTGAGCAAATACCATCTTTAACACACTTAACTTGAGGACCATTCCTCACTAACTCTTTGCTAAAGAGTTTGCCAATTGTCTTGTAGTTTAGATGGGCTAGCCTCTTGTGCCATTTGACACAATGTGAGACTGTCTCATCAGCTACAAGACACACTTGAGAACCATTGGTCTCACACATAATGTATAGGCAGTAGACATTCCTCTTTCGATAGCCAGTCAAAATGATCTCTTGATCATTTGACCTCAGGATATGACAACCATCTTTAACAAATGAGATGTCATACCCTACATCACTTAATTGACTTATACTTATTAGGTTGTATTTCAACCCTTTAACATAAGCCACTTGAGTAATGGTAACCAAGTTGCTAGAAATATTACCAAATCCTTTGATGATTCCTTTTTCATAACCACCAAAGGTGACTTTTGGACCATCCTTGATGGGTATGTAGTCCTTTAGTAAACCCCTTGTTTCAGTCATATGTCTGGAACATCCACTGTCCAAGTACCATATTGGGGCATGGCAACTTGGACTCACCTGCAAAACAGATTAGTGAACCCTAGAACCCAAAGAATTCTTGGGTCCTTGGTACTTGTTAGTTTGCATCCTGACAAAGCTACCTGCTGGTTTTCCAATAGGCAGATTGCTACTCACTTTGGCACTAGCATTGTGCCAACAGTCCATTGCATAGTGGCCTACCTTGCCACAGCACCAACACTCAATCTTATTGTACCTTTGCTTAGGTACTGTCTTTGCTGTTTTATCCACAGCTGGCTTGTTGAGTGTTGGGGCTTTGCCCTTGGACTTGGACTGGACAGTCCTTGCAGTTTTAATAAAACCCAGTCCAGCCTTGCCTTTGCGATGAACAAATTCATCAATTAAAGGTAGAACTGACTTAGGTTTAGAAAACCTAGCAACTAGATCTTTCACCTTCTGAAGATTAATCTCCAGACTCTTGATTTGATCATTCTTATATGTGATAGTCCCCATCTGAATCACAGTTATGTGCTTCAGTCTGGCTATCTCATTTAGCTTTTGATCAAACAATTTCTCAGAATCAGTTGCCATAGCTTTGAGATTAGCAATTTCCTTTGCCTGATTTTTAGCTAGGGACTTGCTCTTCTTATAAGCTTGCAACAGAACTTTATATTCATCTATCAGCTGATGAATATCTTCTTCAGACTCAGATACACTCTCATCACTTGATTAAGATGAATCTGATTCTGTACTGGCACAAGAAACTGAACTGGAAGAACAATGTTGTACCTTACTAGGTCCTGGCTGCTCCAGGATTTTGTCACTTTCTGTTAATTCCATTAGCCCTTGGCATTGACTATCTTCTTGTTCATATATAGAATCCATAATCTGCATGAACTCTTCTTCTTCTTCAGCAAACAGCCCTATATATGCCTCAGCATCTGACTCAGTTTCTGATGAAGAAATATCTGACAGAGTCTTCTCCTTTTTGGCAACAAATGATTTTTCTTTCTTGCCTTTGAAATGAGTCTTCTTCTTGTCACTACACTCCTTTCTTTTTTCTGGACAATCAGCAACAACATGACCTTGTCTATTACAGCAATAACAAACTATTTTTGAAAGAGTTGTCTTGCTAGACTTAGTCTTTTTCCTGTCCTTCTTTGAAGCCTTTTTATTCTGATAAAAGTCTTCTTTTCCCTTTGAAGTAGAAGGCCTTGTCCTCCACTGTTTCTTCTTCAAGAACTTCTGAAAATGTCTAGTGAAGGCAGCAAAGTCCTCAACACTTTCACTGCTTTCAGACTTTGTACTTGCTGACTCATCTGACTCAGTTTCAGCTACCTTTGGAGGTGGAGTTGGTGACTTACCTCTGTACCTTCTAGGGGCTTCTGTTTTGAAGGCCACTGTCCCTTCCTTGTGTTCATTTCTTATGGATTTCTCCTCTTCTTTCCTCACCAGAAACTGCATTTCATAAGACAGCAGTTTGTCAAACAGTGTTGGTGGTGGAATTTCTCCCAACTTTGCCATTTCCCTGATGGCACAGATCTTGGTGTCCCAATCTTTAGTTAGGGACCTTAGAAACTTATCATTGAGTTCATAATTACTGAACTCTCTGCCATAGGACATGAGTTCATTCACTATCCTGTAGAACTTTTTATAGCATTCAGTTATGCTATCAGCTTTTCCTTGTCTAAAATTTTCATACTCTTGATTTAGCAAGGATTTTCTGTCTTGCCTAACTTCTTCAGAACCCTCCATATACACAATAAGAGTATCCCACATCTCTTTGGTTGTCTTACAGTGTATTAGATTCTGAAAAGTTGCATCATCTATGACACTCACTATGATGTTCTGAGCCCTCTTATCCATAGTGGCTAGAACAATCTCATCCTTTGTCATTTCTGAGAAATCCTTTGGTGTTCTTTGATTTGCATCTAAGACTGACACCTTCATGGGCACATATGGCCCTTCCTTTACTGTGATATAAATTCTAGGGTTTGAGGCTTCCATAAAAAGTCTCACCCTTTCCTTCCATATCCCAAAGATCTCTTTCCTACATATAGGTAGCTTCATGGATCCCAATTCCTTGTGATTTTCAGTGGAACCCATGGTTCTTGATGTTCTTGATTCTGTAATTCACTTACACTGAATCTGCCAACAGGATCTACTCAGACAGTTAAGTCCTCTTTTGAGAAACCTCCCTCTGATACCACTTGAAAGATATAGTACCTAAACACCTAGAGGGGGGTGAATAGGTGACCAAATTCTTTTTAACTTTTTATGGCAGCAATCAGTATTTAACACAGATTTCTATCTACTATTTCACAACAATCACACAGCATTCACAGCAAACCACAGCACACAGAAGACACAAAGTTTTATAGTGGTTCCCCAAGCTTTGGGTACATCCACTTTTCCCCTTCGCCTATCTAGCAGTGTACTAGATTCGGCCAAACTTCTCCACTAACTCAGAACCCAAAACAGGCTCCTACACCTCAGGCCCAAGGCCCTACAACTCAGCTTTTCCACAAAGCCTACACTCAGCCACAAAGGCCTACACTCAGTCACCAAGGCCTACACTCAGCCAACAAGGCCTACACTCAGAGAATTCAATCTCCTACACTCAGGCTCTCAAACCCTACACTCAACCTTTATAATTGCAGGCTTACAAGACTCAGATCCAAAGGATCCTACAAGATAAAATGAATACAAACTTGTGACTCAACAACTCAGAAAACAGAGAGAGAAGAGTTGTGAGTTTCTTGATGAGTTCTTGGAAGAACTCAGCTGAAATCAATCTGACTTAGCTTTCTTCAAAGCTTCTTGAAAGTAGAACTCAATAAGATTGACTCCTTCTGCAGTTGATCCTTGATCTCTGCTACTTAAGATTCAGAGTGAATCTGAACACTTCTTCTCAGCCTGGTTCCAACAGCTGATTTCTTGGATGGAGCTCTCTCTCTCTCCAACTTCTTAGATCTTCACTTGATAGCTAGATCTTCTTTGTATTACTTGTCTGAACAGCCACTTGATATGTCTCAACAACAACGATTTCTGTAGACTGTATAAGCCTATTTATAGGCCTTCTTTATGGTAACCGGCTGCTCCGGTTCATAACTGAATTCTGACAACTCTGACAGGTGCTGTAGACCGGCTAGAATGGCAGCTGTCAAGTCATCCAGTCAGTTCTTGAAAATTATGTAACTGTCTTTAAGTGTCGAGACTTTATGTCTTTAAGTGTCGACACTTATAGACCAAGTGTCGACACAGGTTGTCTAAGTGTCGACACTAGTCAACAAGGTGTCGACACAACTCCTTGTGTTGTAGATTTAATATCTCGACACAGCTTCTTCTGCATGTGTCGACACTGATAATGTGTGTCGACACAAGTCCTTGTACTTCAGTATTTTGCTGAATTCTTCTAAGTGTCGACACAACATCTTTGTGTCGACACATCTTCATGTGTTGTACTTGATAAGTGTCGACACTACTTCTTGGTGTCGACATATGTCTTCAGTGTTGATACTTGCTGAGTGTCGACACATCTCCTTATGTCGACACATCCTTCTTCTGTCGAGACTCTGGCTGAGTGTCGACACATTCCATTAGTGTCGACACTTGTACTTAGAATATTCTGTTGAACTTTGCTGATCTTTGCTAAGTGTCGACACAGCTCCTTGTGTCGACACTTTCTTCAAGTGTTGAGTCTTCAGCTGAGTGTCGTCACATTATTCTGGGTGTCGACACTTACTTCAAGTGTTGACTCTTCTGCTGAGTGTCGACACATTGTTCTGGGTGTCGACACTTGTACTTAGTCTCTGCAGACTTTTGCTGAGTGTCGACACAGCCTCTAAGTGTCGACACTTTCTGGTGTAGACACTGTTTCACTGGGTGTCGACACAACTGATAAGTGTCGACACAGCTTCACTGCACTCTTCTTCATTGAGTGTCGACACAGCTCCTTGTGTCGAAACTTTCTGTCTGGTGTCGACTCAGCATCCCTGGTGTCGACACAATGACTCCAAGTGTCGACACTGCTTGCCTGGGTGTCGACACAAGTCTTCTTAAGTGTCGACACTTTCCCTCTGGGTGTCGACACATGGACTTAGAAACGTTTGGCTTCATTCCTACAAATACTTAACCTGCACAAGTAACTCAAAAGCGCATCAAATACATTTTGATGTATATCATTGAGTTTGGTGAGGCTTCTTCAAATCAGGTACATTTAAACCAATGTACCCAACATAAAGCTTGGGCGTCTTCGAGGGTTTTGTTTTTCAGAGTCCTTTGGTGGTCGAATTTCGCGGATGATTTAAGTTAAAAATAAGTTTTAACAAAAGGAGGCAAGTGCACCTATCGCGACTAGTACATGATATTCGGGGGCAATATCGAGGTCGTATATTTCACAAGACGTGTTGGTTATTTCTACTTCACAAGGAGCTACTGTTATTTTACCAAAAATAAGGTGTTGGATTTTAACTAATTAGAGAGGATATATAAAAAGCTGGAAAGAGACTTAGAAAAAAAATAGATGAAGGAATAACGCTCGGTACCAAATAAATTAGGACTAAAATAACTTTTAACAACAATATAACATAAATTTCAATTTAATTAAGGGCAACTCGGTCGTGGAGGTTCCACAAATATGATCTCACCTTTCTCAAGGAATATCGCTCACCTGAACATTAAGACTATTCGACCGAGCTCTCGTTTGGTGATGGATTCCTCTTAATGCCCGCTTTACACTAAGAACCCACCTCTTGGGTGGGGAACCAAATCCGATAGAATTCCGCTCCTCCTCTCTCGAGGATTAGTGCGCAATTCTCTTTACCCAAGGGTGATCGCTCCATACGCACGGCCTCTCAGCTAGCTAGCCGATGGAGAACGGAAATAGAGCACACATATCGATACGTGGTTCTATGCATCGTATACCCGGGGTAAACCTTAAGTTCTTTAATTAAAGTGAGAAAAAGATCTTTAGTTATTATTAGTGATATATTATGTTGCAATGCTCTACGATACAGAGGGCTAAGAGCGATTAGCAACTCATCAGAATGGGGACGGCTTATGAATTTGATGAAGCATGAGATCGAAACGAAACGCTAAAGGATTATAAAAAAACATAAAATAACAAAACGTTAGAAATTGTTACACTTACTAAAAAGAGAACTCACACACTCAACAAAATCATAAAAGAAAAGCTAAGTTACAAAAAAGGGAAACTAAGTTAATAAGTCCTACTCAAATAACTAGGCGAGAATTAAATGTAAGTCCTACTGAAATTAGTAGGCAGGAAATAAATGCACGCCCTACTCAAATGAGTAAGTGGGAAATAGATGCAAATCCTACTCAAACGAGTAGGTGAAAAATAGATAACAATAAAAATTATCTCATACACACACAGACACACTCTCTACATAAATTATAGAAAGCAATAAAGAAAGCAATAAAAGCTACCTCATACACACACACACACTACATAAAATTAAAGGAATAATAAAAACTAAATAAAATAAAACTTAACCTCATACACTCACACACATATATTAAAGAGAAAGACAAAGTCATCTAAAAATTAAAACAACCACATTTCTATTCTTAAAACCTGCCAAAAATGCATAAAAAGATGAAATAAAAATTAAATGAGCAAAAAGAGTTTAAAATAACTATAAGAGAAAACCTAAAACAAAACTAAGTAGAAAATTTAGAAAAAATTAAAAACAAATTTACTCGTGATGGTCACGGGCGTGTCTGGGGGGCGTGTAATGTTGGCGTGCTGGAGAGGCCAAAAATTTGATGACTGGCAAAATTCTGGAAGTTTCTGGAAATTCCTCGTGACGGTCACGGGCGTGACCGAAGGTCACTGGCCTGTATGGGGGCGTGACTGGACACCAGGCAAAAAAATGATGTCGGTAGCAAACAAGTCTGGGACGGACTGAAAAACTCTTGACCGACACGGGCTTATCGGGGATGACACGGGCCTGTTCCACCCCTGTTTCATAGATTTATAGTGGGCAGCAGCTTTTTCACTAGCATCAAAGTGACACGGCCCGGTCACAGGCGTGACTAAAGGTCATGGGCGTGTACTTTGAAATTTTGAGTTTTTCTGGAAAATTTTTAGGGAAAGAAAATAGAGCCAAGTTAGAAGGAAATATACAAAAAGAAACATTTTATTGAATAAGGAAAGCTAAAAAAACAACAAAAATAACCTAAATGGACCTAACTTAAGTAATGTAAAATATGTCTATTTACAACTCATCAATACATAACTCAAACTTGAAGGTGTTGAACTTTGCTTCATCTATTGGGTTAGTGAAGATGTCAGCCACTTGCTTGTCTGTTGGGAAAAACTCAAGAGTGATGTCTTCAAATTCCACATACTCTTTAATAAAATGATATCTTATCTCAATATGATTTGTCCTGCAGTGTGAGATAGGATACCTAACAATTAAGATGGCACAAGTAGAATCAAAAAATAAAGGACCTCAATTATTTGGAGGTTATAGTCCTGGAGATGATGTTGGATCCACAACAAGTGTGTACAATAGCTCCCAGCAGAGATATACTCTGATTATGCAGTTGAGGTTTCTACACTTGTTTATGTCTTGCTGCTCCAAGACACTAATCTCCCTTCCCCAAAGAACTGACAGGTGCTTGAAGTTCTTTTCTTATCCTCTTTGTAGCCTGCAAAGTCTACATCTGTATAGCATGTTAGATTAAAATCCCCATTTCTAGGGTGTCATGGGGTAAGATCTATTGTGCCCTTAAGATACCTCACAATTCTCTTAGCAGCAGAGTAGTGAGATTCTTTAGGGTAGACCTGATACCTAGCACAAACATATGTGGCATACATGATGTATGGCCTACTTGCAGTAAGGTATAAAAAGGAGCCAATTATCCTTCTATATAAAGTTTCATCAACAGTTTTCCCTGCCTCATCTTTTCCTATAGGCATACTTGATCCCATGGGAGTTTTGATGGGGTGGCATTCTCCATAACAAACTTCTTGATCAACTCCCTAGTGAACTTAGATTGGGATATGGACAAGCCATCATCAGTATGTATTATTTGGAGGCCTAAGAAGAACATGAGCTCACCCATACTACTCATCTCAAACATCCCTTATATAAGTTTAGCAAACTTCCAGCAAAGGTTGTCATCAGTAGATCCAAAGATACTGTCATCAACATAAATCTGGACTAGAATATTTTGCCCTTAGATTTCCATAGGAATAAGGTCTTGTCTATCTTCCCCCTTGAGAATTTGTTCTCAATGAAGAAGCTAGACAATATCTCATACCAAGCTCTAGGAGCTTGTTTCAACCCATATTAAGCTTTCCTAAGTATATAAATAGAATGAGGTGAGTTAGGAATGGTAAGCCTTTATTTATTATTTTTTATATAGATGTTTTTTAACAAATAAATGATTTTTTATTTAGTTTATATAAATATTGTTATTAACGTTTTATTTTTGCATTTTCAGGTCAATCTGGCTTGCTAACAGCAATTTGGAGCTGATAGGATTGATCAGGAAAAAATCTGGAGAAAAGCCCAATTTTTCCCAAGTACACGCCCCTGTCATGGGCGTGACAGGCGGGGCGTGACCAGAGTCACAGGCCGTGACCTCCAGGCGCAGGCCTGATACGATTCCACGTCATTTAACTTTTACACGCCCCCATGTCACGGGCGTGACATGGGCGTGACCAACCTACACGGGGCGTGCCGCCAGTAGGAGCTCCAGCGCTCAACGCCACAGTGGTTTTGGGTTACATGCCCTGAACACGAGCGTGACCTATTGGTCACGGGCGTGACCCATAGGCCCGACTTCCCT
Source organism: Platanthera guangdongensis (assembly GCA_039583875.1). Classification (NCBI taxonomy): domain Eukaryota; kingdom Viridiplantae; phylum Streptophyta; class Magnoliopsida; order Asparagales; family Orchidaceae; genus Platanthera; species Platanthera guangdongensis. The sequence continues at coordinate 85,700,013 of CM077155.1, read as the reverse complement.
GCATTTCTCAGTCATCAATCAGCAGTTTCCATTGTAGTAAGTTCAAGCCTACACGCCCTAGGTCAGGGGGGTGACCCGTCCAACAACAGCCAAATTAACTCCTGCCATTTCTCCTTCTCGCGGTTTCCTATAATAGACTAGACCCGCCCTGGGTCACGGGCGTAACCTAGGGGCGTGACCCGCAAAATGATAGATTTTGGCAGTTTTCTGCCAACATTCCCGGGCTTTAATGGCAGCGGTTTCCAAGCCTTACACGTCCTAGTTCACGGGCGTGACCTAGGGGCGTGACTCTCCAGCAAAAATCCTATAAATTCCAAACAGAACCAAAAGCTAGAGAGTCATCTAGGAAGATTTTGGAGTAGAATTTAAGATGTTTTAGTAGTTTAGTTTTCTGTTCTATTGCATTTTGTTTCATGTACCTTTCAATTTCATAGTGAAGATTTAATCTTAGTATTGTTATTTTCAATTCAAGCAATTTCCTTTTGGCAATCATGTCTTACTTTTTCTTCTTTTCATGAATTTCTTCATCATATCAAGTAGCTAATTTTCATTTGCATTTGATCATGATGAACTGTGAAAGTGAAAAAAACTCTTTTTTGTCAAAGTTTTTATTTATCACTATTGATTTACCTTTGATTTAAATTATGTCGAATTCATATTTCGATATTATGTCTGTTTCCTAGATTTACTGAGAGGTTGTGAATACGAGTAGATCACTAAAGGGTAGAAGGAGCCGCGTGCACTCCTCGAGAGAGGATGACATGGATCTTCTAGATTGGAGTCAAATCCAATAGCAGGGTTCACCGCATTAAGCAATCTTGGGGGTTTCGACTAGGCGAGAGGTCCTAATCGATTGTCATAACCCGCATTTTCACCGCATTTAATAACTTATCAGAGTAAGGGAAAATGCGCGTCATGATGCCACGTCAGTAGGGGATAACTGCGGGCACTCAGACAAACACCTACTTTATCATGAAGAAAGATTTTTTAAGTTAATTTAAGGTAAAATTAGTTTAAGTGCAGTAGTTAGCCATATCCCTCAGCTTAGTGGTTCATCTAGTCCACAAGAAAAGTAATTAAACACTACGAAAAGTACTTCTTTTATCAGATTAGAAACCCTATAATAGCTCAGAGGTTCCCAAAGTACACCTCAAGGCATACAAGTTCTAAAATGAGTAGAAATAAAAATAGATTTGTACGGTCGTTAAATATAGTGATTTTACATTTTAAATATGTAATGTGTTAACCTAGAAATCGGCGATCCTTCCTAAGGTGGCTAGCTAGCTAGTCGGGACTTTCAGATTCTCCCTGGAGTTCGCGACAAGTCCAAGTGTAGGCGGACATATTTGATTTCTTTGTCCGCCCAGGTCGCATAACAACCGCGTGTCCTGTGGGGCGGTGGGCTGTTCCCATAGCTCACCCCCGCAGACCGCGTGGTTAGGCCTGCTAACCGCGCAACATTTTTCCTTACAGGTGGCAATCCAAAGCAACACGGGGCGATCTATGCGATCTATCCCTTTAGTCCGCCAGGTCGCCCAACCAGCGTAAACCCTGGACAAATTCAACCGTCGCTGGCTCAGCAGACTCACGCTCCGGCTCGACATCAGAGGGTTTCCTCCCCTACAGGGGTGGCCTGCTCCTCAGGCCGCTTCCTCTGCCTGCCTAGTGGTGGCCTGCTCCTCAGGCCGCTTCCTCTGCCTGCCTAGTGGCGGCCTGCTCCTCAGGTCGCCCCCTCAGCAGCCCTAGGGGGCGGCCTGCTCCCCAGGCCACCTCCCTTGCTGGAAATTGGGCGGCCTCCAGTGCCCAGGGCGCCCCCTTGGGCGGCCTCCAGTGCCCAGGCCGCCCCATTGGGCGGCCTCCAGTGCCCAGGCCTCCCCCTTAGCAGGCCTCCAGTGCCCAGGCTGCCACCTTGGGCGGCCTCCACTGCCCAGGCCGCCCCTTGGCCGTCCTCCGGTGCCCAGGCCACCCCCTTGGGCGGCCTCCAGTGCCCAGGCCGCCCCTTGGGCGGCCTCCTGTGCCCAGGCCTCCCCCTTTAGCGGCCTCCAGTGCTCATGCCGCCCCCTTTGGCGGCCTCCAGTACTCAGGTTGCCCCTTTGGTGTCCTATAGTGCCCAAGCCGCCCCCTTGGGCAGCCTCTAGTTCCCAGGACGCCACCTTGGGCGGCCTCCAGTGCCTAGACCGCCCCATTGGGCGGCCTCCAGTGCTCAGGCCGCCTCTTTGGTGGCCTCCATAGCTCAGGCCGCCCCCTATGGAGGCCTCCAGTGCTCAGGCCGCCCCTTTGGAGGCCTCCAGTGCCCATGCTGCCCCTTGGGCGGCCTCCAATGCCCAGGCCGCCCCATTGGGCGGCCTCCAGTGCCCAGGGCACCACCTTGGGCGGCCTCCAGTGCTCGGGCCACCACCTTGGGCGGCCTCTAGTGCTCACGTCGCCCCTTTGGCGGCCTCCAGTGCTCAGGGCGCTCCCTTTGGCGGCCTCCAGTACTCAGGCCACCCCTTTGGCGGCCTCAAGTGCCCAGGGTGCCCCTTTGGCGGCCTCCAGTGCCCAGGCCACCCCTTTAGTAGCCTCCAGTCCCAGGCTGCCCCTTTGGCGGCCTCCAGTCTCAGGCCGCCCCTCTGCTCAACTTCTCTGCTCGCCGAGTCCGCGCAAGTCTCCATGATGATGTCACTGGGCCCCGCTTCTAGAAGATCCTTCCCTGGGCCTATAAATTGACCCTGATACCTCTCATTTAAGGGGAAGAACGCGCAAGAGGAAAACTATCGCAGCTAGCAAGACCTGCGGGCTCCATTTTCCAGTACTCCACAGCTTGTCAGCAAGCCCTGCGGACTCAGTTTTCCAGTCCTCCATAGCTTGCCACCAAGCCCTGCGGACTTAGTTTTCCAGTCCTTCACAGCTTTCCAGCAAACCCTGTGGACTCATTTTCCAGTCCTCCACTTCTTTCCATCAAGCCGCGCGGCCTGCCAGCAGCCTCTTTTCCTTAGCCTCTGGCAACTCCTTCCTTAACCGCCAGCTTCCCCCATTGTACCTTTTATTTCTTTCTTGTGTAAAAGTACTATAATCAAGCTGTAATCTTGTTTCTTGACTAAAGGAAAGCCCGTCGCAAGAGTGACATTTTAGCCGCGGCGGTGGAAGTCTGTTGTTACTGCTCCTAGTTGCCCCTCTCTTCTCCTCTGCTCATCAAGCTTTTTATCTGCTTAGCAAGCTTCTTCTCTGCTCAGCAGGCTTCTCTGCTCTGCAAGCTTTTTCTCTGCTGAACAAGCTTCTCTACTCAGCAAGCTTTTTCTCTGCTCAGCAAGCTTCTTCTCTACTGAGTAAGCTTCTTCTCTACTGAGCAAGCTTCTATGCTCAGCAAGCTTTTTTTCTGCTCAGCAAGCTTCTTCGCTGCTCAGCAGGATTCTCTGCTCAGCAAGTTTTTTCTCTGCTTAGCAAGCTTTTTCTCTACTGAGCAAGCTTCTCTGCTCAGTAAGATTTTTCTCTACTCAGCAAGCTTCTTCTCTGCTGAGCAAACTTCTCTGCTCAGCAATCTTTTTCTCTGCTTAATAAGCTTCTTCTCTGCTCAGCAAGCTTCTTCTCTGCTCAGCAGGCTTCTCTGCTCAGCAAGATTTTTCTCTGCCGAGCAATCTTCTCTGCTCAGCAAGCTTTTTCTCTGCTCAGCAAGCTTCTTCTCTACTGAGCAAGCTTCTCTGCTCAGCAAGCTTTTTCTCTACTCAGCAGACTTCTTATCTGCTCAGCAGGCTTCTCTGCTCAGCAAGCTTTTTCCCTACTCAACAAGCTTCTTCTCTGCTGAGCAAACTTCTCTGCTCAGTAAGTATCTTCTCTGCTCAGCAAGCTTCTTCTCTGCTCAGTAGGCTTCTCTGCTCAGCAAGCTTTTTCTCTGCACAGCAAGCTTCTTCTCTGCTCAGCAGGCTTCTCTGCACAGTAAGCTTTTCTTCTGCTCAGCAAGCCTTTTCTCTGCTCAGCAAGCTTCTTCGCAGCTCATTAAGCTTCTCCACTGGTCAACCGTCTACTCGACACCTCCTGATCAACCTTCCCAACCATCAAACTCAGATCAATGCCCTTCTCTCCTATATTCCGCAACCCTTGAATAAGCGTTTGCTCCACTCTCGAGCACTCAGAAGCTTCATTCTTTCCTCTATCCACATAACCTTCTTCAATCACCTTGCCTGTGAGATCGAACACACCCAGTTAGCTGCTGGTTTAACGCCCCGAAAATTGTATTTGAGTCGATCGCGGAAAAAAGGGATTTTTGGTGCCTGTAGAGGGGTACACGGCCTAGGACACGGGCGTGTCCAAAGCTGTGTCTGGGTGGTGTTTTTGGTCATTTTCATCCCGAGAAGGACACGGCCAGGAACATGGCTAGCTGACATGGGCGTGTCATTGGAAACGGCCGTGTGCCTACCCGTGTCAGTACCCGTGTGCAATTGGGTCGTGTCGGTTGGCGTGGCGGTTATGCGTGATACGCCCCTGGACACGGGCATGTCGAGAGACCCGACACGGGCATGTCAGGTTGGACACGGGTGTGTCAGAGCCCGTGTGTCTTTTCGGTGTTCGACGATCGTGCCTGGATCGAGGCACACGGCCTGGGACACGGCCGTGTGCCAAGCTGTGTTCGGCCCAGGTCTGGAGATTTTTGAACGGATCTGAGCCGTTCATTTTCTTTAATTAAGATCCAACGGCCCAGATGATTTCCTGCTCTGTTAAGGCCGGGAATAGGGTAGTTAATCCCTCATTTCTCTCCAAGGCTTTCTCTTTCCAAGGTGTTAGAGAGAAGAGGAAGAGGAAGGAGGTTTCCGGCCGCCGGCGGAGCATCGGAGCACCGTTTCGAAATCTGAGAGCGGATCTGTGGAGGAAAGTTCGTTGCGAAGATTTCCATCCGTGTAGTTTTTCCATGACGGCAAAGCGGACAACAAGGGTAACGTTTCTCTACTTGAGCATGTGAAGCTGTTTCTTTCTGCATAGGGAATCCCGCTCCCGCGAGTGTGCGGTGAGTGCATGGTGTTCCTTGGGGTTGATGTGAATAGTCCCCCTTGTGTTGCATATAGTGTCTGGAATCGTAAGTACGGGCATAGGCATTGTGTGTGAAGCTTACCCGGACGTGTATTGTCTGCATCGGTGATGTTGCATTTGATATGTTTTGCTGGAGAAGACTCCGTGCTTTGGGTTTTTTGGGTTTCTACGCGGTAGATTGCATCAGGGATCCTTGGAGGTTAGCTTCAAGGCGCACCCGAAAAATTGAGCGGAAACGTGTTCGGCTAACTTGGCGGTCTGGGAACCGGCCTTGAACATAACTGTGTTATGTGATTGTTTGGAAATTTTGGGATCCGAGAGAAGCTTGGCCCGCGCATAGGACTTAAATTGTATATGCGGCGTGAGAAACGGGCAAGTGGAATTGGACCTAGGCTATGTGGAACGGTGCGAGAAATCCAAAAAGGGCACTGGCCTTTGGCATAGTCGGGAGCCTTAGACTAGACAGGGTTAGAAAGGCTAAAATGCTCACTTGGTTGCCATCTTTGGGATGGTGGTGGAGACACTGATATGTCAAGATTCACCGTAAATGTGCCCTGAGTGCACGGTGTGTTTGGCCGTGCGATCCTACACCTGTGGCATAGTATAATTGCGCTTTATTATTTTATTGTGCTAATGAATTGCAGGGAAAGAGCACCGCCGTCCCCAGTAAGGGGCGGGGTCGTTATAATTTGGTCGGCTTTTGGCTGACCGTTGCTTTGTTTGCCACCGTGCGGTGGAATGTTGCTTGCAGGTGCTGCGGAGCCGAGTGCCAAATAGCGGGCTGGAGCCCATGTTGTTGTGCTGGCCCTTGAAGGCCGGAGAATAGTTATTTTTATTTTGTCATGTGTGGCCGGCCTGCGAGCCGATGTATGTAAGACATTATTTTGTTAAATGAACATTTGTAAGGCCATAAGGCCATGTACCTTTTCAGTGTATTTGGGTTTCATTCATGTGGTTGTGTTCGTAGACATTCATATGTATTGGATTTAAGATTTGGGTTCTTTCAATTTTAAAAGCATCAGCTAGAATGCTCTGTGTAGGACGAGTAGTCTTAATTGGATGGTTTGAATATTCATTTGGTAACCCTTCCGACTGTCTGTGGTATATGGCGTCGGGTTCCAGCTGGACCTTCTGTTATATGCCATGTGACAGATGGGGGTATTACAATTTGGTATCAGACTTCTGGTTACGGTCAGGCTTAAATGAATTCATGGGCGAATTCTTTTAAGGGGTGGTGAGCACATGTGTGCGTCATCGTTATAACATCAAAAAGAACCCATGAATGTGCACTTAGGAATGAAAAATACACTTATTTTGTGGAATCTGAGTGTTCCAGTGATTGCTTTTAGTAATTTGTTTGTCGTCTAATCGTGTGTCTTTGCTACTATAGGCAGCTAGGAGCGTTGCTGGTCAGTCAGAGCGTCCGCAATCAGTAGAAAGTAGTGCACCAAGGGACGTGCCTACAACACCTCCTTCAGCGGAAACCATTAGGATGGTGGCTGAGGCGGTATTTGCAATGATAAATGCCCAACCTGCAGGGCAAATACATCGCACACTTCCTGCGAATGAGCAAGAACCGGTTAGGGCGGTAGAGCCGAGAGTGGTGGAGCGCGTAGCAGTTGATCTGGTAGAGCCAATGAGAGCTATGGAGAAGCAGCTTGAGCATGTAATGGGCTTTAATCCTCCGAGGTTCGATGGTGTTGGAACGCCAGCTCAAGCTGAGGACTGGCTCTCTTCGATAAAGAGGGTCCTGATAGCCACGTTAACTGAGGAGTGGCAGAAGACCACCATAGCGACTTTCCTTTTGGTGGGTGAAGCGAGGTTGTTGTGGGATGAGTTGGAGTTTCATCTTTTAGTGGGAAGGCAGCTTGCTGATGTGCCTATGGAGGAATTTTTGAGGTTGTTCCTAGCCAGATTTGTACCCTCTGCTCAGAAGTTGGAGATGGAGAATCAGTATCTTCGGTTTACTCAGGGATCCAGAATCATGGACGAGTATCTTCATGAGTTCACACGGTTGGGTCGTTATGCTGGTGCTACGTTTATGGAGGAAGAGAGGAAGAGCAACCGATTTTATGAGGGTCTACGTGGCGACCTACAACTACAACTTGCTGGGCCTAAGGCGCAAGGCTTCTTAGCCTTGGTCAATTCGGCCCGATCATTGGAGAAGGTCGTTAAAAAAGTTCAAGAGAAGAAGGACCCAGAAGAAAGGAAGTCCGAGTTCAAGGTGCCAAGTAACAACTCAAGTTTCCGCAGATGGAACAAGAAGCGGAGGACTTCGAACTCAGCCCCTTCGGCTGATGCGTCGGGGGCAACTACAAGTTGAGTCCCAGGAGCTTGCTACAACTGCGGGAAGATGGGGCATTTTTCTTGTGAGTGTTGGAGCGGACGTTCAAAGTTCGAGAGGAAGCTTGGAGCGACTTATGAGGAGAAAGGGAAGGCGGTGGAGTCAACTGCATCCCACCATGCTCTAGCCCAGCCTAGAGTCTACAACCTTGGCCTGCAAGAGGCCATAAAGCAAGCGGACGTGGTGACAGGTATGAGTTAAATTACAGTGGTTTAACTTTTATAGTTGTTACCTTTGTATTTGTTAGCTTACTTTGGTTGGTGCTAGGCTTTGTGTTGATCTTTGAGTTTCCGGCAAGAGCCCTGTTTGATACGGGAGCATCGCATTCCTTCTTGTCCGAAAATTTCATATCGCGCATCGGGGTTCCGTCCTCGATTGCAAAAGACAGGTTGGATGTGTTGTTGCCCAATGGTTGTCAATGCGCGCGGATAGTATATGCGGAGTGAAGATTCGGTTTGGAGACCCGGAGTTTGATTTGCGAGCGTTGATTCTACCGTTAGTGGAGTTTGACGTAATCTTCGGTATGGATTGGCTCTCGGAGCAGGGTGCATGTATTGATTGTAACCGTAATGAAGTTAAGTTGGGTCTGAACACTGATCGGGAGACTACTTTTGCGGGCATGAAGGGGTCAGTGAAAGTTTTAATGTCGGCCCTTCAGGTGTTCAAGGCAGTTCGGTCGGGGGCAGAGATGTTTGTCACTCTAGTGCAGACTTCGACGCCTAAGCCAAGTCTTGACAATATTCCAGTCATATCTGAGTATCCTGATGTGTTCCCAGATAATCTCCCAGGAGCCCCTCCTCAGCGGGAGATTGATTTTATCATTGAGCTGGTACCGGGCTCCAAAACGGTGTCATGCTCTCCATATCGGATAGCGCCAAGAGGGATGGCGGAGTTGAAGGTGCAATTGCAAGAGTTGATAGAGCAAGGTTATGTGCGTCCAAGTTCGCCACCTTGGAGCTCACCAGTTCTCTTTGTTAAGAAGAAAGATGGGAGCTTACGGCTTTGTATCGACTATCGGGAATTGAACAAGCTTACGGAGAAGAATAAGTATCCGATTCTGAGGATTGACGATCTGTTTGATTAGTCGGTTGGGTCAACGGTATATTCAAAGTTAGATCTGAAATCCGGATACTACCAGTTGAGGATAAGGGAGAGTGACATCCCAAAGATAGCATTCAGTACGTGGTTCGGGCATTACGAGTTCACGGTCATGTCGTTTGGGTTGACGAATGCGCCATCCGTGTTTATGGATCTGATGAACAGGACGTTCAGAGAGTACCTGTATCGTTTCGTGATAGTATTTATCGATGATATCCTGGTGTACTCGCAGTGCGAGGAGGATCACTACAATCATCTTCATATGGTGTTGGAGACGTTGAGGAGGAATCAGTTGTATGCTAAGTTCTCCAAGTGTGAATTCTGGTTACCCTCAATAGCGTTCCTTGGTCATGTTGTTAGTCGGGAAGGCATAGAAGTGAATCCGGCGAAGATAGTGGCAATACGGGAGTGGCCTACTTTGAATACGGTGGCGGATGTCCGGAGCTTTCTGGAGCTTGCCGGCTACTATAGGCGCTTCGTAGAGAACTCTTTACGGATAGCACTTCCACTCACGATGTTGACAAGGAAAGATCAAAAGTTTGTGTGGTCGCTGGAGTGCGAACAGGCTTTTGAAGAGTTGAAGAGGCGGTTGACCACGATGCCAATTTTATGTTCGCCAGTTGGAACCGAAGGGTTCGAGATCTATAGTGATGCTTCGGGTAATAGTTTGGGCTGTGTTCTGTTACAACATGGGAGAGTGATAGCCTATGGTTCACGACAGTTGAAGGTTCATGAAAGAAATTATCCGGTCCACGACCTAGAGTTAGCGGTCGTGATATTTGCTCTAAAGCTTTGTAGGCACTACCTGTACGGTGTGAAGGTCGACATTAACACCGATCATAAGAGTTTGAAGTACCTGTTGGACCAAAAGGATCTGAATATGAGGCAGCGGAGGTGGATGAAGTTCTTATGGGACTACACCTTCAAGATACATTATGTGCGTGGGAAGGGTAATGCAGTGGCGGATGCGTTGAGTCGCAGGACTCCGGCGCAGGCCAACTGGTTATCATTACATGATGAGAGATTGGTCCATGAGTTGGACCCTTTGGAGATATCTTGTGTCGACAAGTATTCTAGTGATGAGGCAAAATTGTTTTGGATAGAGGTGCAGTGTGACCTAGCGGATAGAGTTCGACGGGCTTTGGTTCAGGATAACAGCATGAAGCAGATTTTGGATGAACCTTTGGATGGGTCAAATTCCCAATTTGCTATTGAGGATGGGTTGCTAAGGAAGGACGGTCGCATATGCGTTCCTAGTGCGGATAATCTTTGGGAGGTGTTGATGTATGAGGCTCATCATACCAAGTACTCAATCCACCTAGGAAGCACAAAGATGTATAGAGACATGAAGAAATTATTCTGGTCGTCGGATTTGAAGAAGGATGTAGCACATACGTGGCCAAGTGCCATACTTGCGCATTTGTGAAGGCGGAATGCCAGAAGCCCGGAGGTTTCTTGAAATCCCTTCCTATCCCAGAATGGAAATTTGACGACATATCTATGAATTTTGTGCATGGCTTGCCGATGTCGCAGAAGGGAAACGATGCCATATGGGTGGTCGTAGATAGGTTGACAAAGGTGTCGCACTTTATTCCGAACAGGAAGGAAGATCCGGTGGAAACGTTAGCCAAACTCTACGTGGATAATATTGTATGATTGCATGGTGTGCCCCGCAGTATTGTTAGTGACTGAGATGGATGCTTTACGTCGAAGGATTGGAGGTTGGTGCATAGTATGTTGGGAACTAAGCTGAGTTTCAGCACAACCTTTCATCCACAGACGGATGGTCAGACCGAGAGGGTCAACCGGACGATGGAAGACATGCTTTGCATGTGCATCCTAGATTTTGGAAAGCATTTGGAGGATCACCTGTACGTGGTGGAGTTTGCGTACAACAATAATTTTCAGGCAAGTATTGGAATGGCACCTTTCGAGGCCTTGTACGGGAGGAAGTGTCGTACGCCGTTGTCTTGGTTGGAGGCAGGCGAATTGAAGTTGTAGAAACGTCAAGCGGTGGAAGACGCCACTTCAATGATACAGACAATTCAAGAAAGGTTGAAGATCGCTCAGGACAGGCAGGAAAAGTATTACAACGCCAAGCATAGGAATGTGGAGTTCAATGTTGGCGACATGGTGTATCTAAAAATCAAGCCGTTCAAGGGTGTATCGCGGGTTCGACTCTTGAAGAAGCTGAGTCTGAGATACCTTGGACCGTTTGAAATCCTGGAGCGTGTTGGCGAGGCGGCGTATAGATTGAGGCTGTCGGCGGAGTTGAGTGGGCTATATGACGTGTTCCATGTATCGGTGTAACGTAAGGCGGTGCAAGAGCCTTCGCAGATCATTGCGGATAATCAAGTACCTGTTGATTATGAGTTGACCACAAGGGTCAAGCCAGTACATATTGAAGATGTTGCAGTCAAGCGACTCCGCAACAAGGATATCCATATGGTTAATGTCCGATGGGATAATTGCGGACGTGAGGAGCTTTCTTGGGAGCGAGAGCAAGCTATGTTGGAGGAATACCCCGAGTTATTCCACTCAGGTATTATTTAGATTTGTGTACCTTTACTTAATTTCGGGACGAAATTCCTTAAGTGGGGGAGATTTGTAACGCCCCGAAAATTGTATTTGAGTCGGTCACGGAAAAAAGGGATTTTTGGTGAATAGGGGTACACGGCCTTGGACACGGGCGTGTCCAAGGCCGTGTCTGGCTGGTGTTTTTGGTCGTTTTCATCCCGAGAAGGACACGGCCAGGAACACGGCTAGCTGACATGGGCGTGTCATTGGACACGGGCGTGTTCCTACCCGTATCAGTACCCGTGTGCAGTTGGGTCATGTCGGTTGGCGTGGCGGTTATGCGTGACACGCCCCCGGACACGGGCGAGTCGAGAGACCCGACACGGGCGTGTCAGGTTGGACACGGGCGTGTCGGAGCCCGTATGTCTTTTCGGTGTTCGACGATCGTGCCGGGATCGAGGCACACGGTCTGGGACACGGCCGTGTGCCAAGCCGTGTTCAGCCCAGGTCTTGAGATTTTTGAACGGATCTAAGCCATTCATTTTCTTTAATTAAGATGCAACGGCACAGATGATTTCCTGCTCTTTTAAGGCCGAGAATAGGGGAGTTAATCCCTCATTTCTCTCCAAGGCTTTCTCTTTCCAAGGTGTTAGAGAGAAGAGGAAGAGGAAGGAGGTTTCCGGCCGCCGGCGGAGCATCGGAGCACCGTTTTGAAATCTGAGAGCGGATCTGTGGAGGAAAGTTCGTTGCGTAGATTTCCATCAGTGTAGTTTTTCCATGGCGCCAAAGCGGACTACAAGGGTAATGATTCTCTACTTGAGCATGTGAAGCTATTTCTTTCTACATAGGGAATCCCGCTCCCGCGAGTGTGCGGTGAGTGCGTGGTGTTCCTTGGGGTTGATGTGATTAGTCCCCCTTGTGTTGCATATAGAGTCCGGAATCGTAAGTACGGGCATAGGCATTGTGTGTGAAGCCTACCCGGACGTGTATTGTCTGGATCGGCGATGTTGCATTTGATATGTTTTGCCGGAGAAGACTCCGAACTTTGGGTTTTTCGGGTTTCTACGCGGTAGATTGAAGTAGGGATCCTTAGAGGTTAGCTTCAAGGAGCACACGGAAAACTGAGCAGAAACGTGTTCTGCTAACTTGGCGGTCTGGGAACCGGCCTTGAACATAACTGGGTTATGTGATTGTTTGGAAATTTTGGAATCCGAGAGAAGCTTGGCCCGCGCGTAGGACTTAAATTGTATATGCGGCGTGAGCAACGGGCAAGTGGAATTGGACCTAGGCTATGTGGAACGGTGCGAGAAATCCGAAAAGGGCACTGGCCGTTGGCATAGTCGGGAGCCTTAGACTAGACAGGGTCAGAAAGGCTAAAATGCTCACTTGGTTGCCATCTTTGGGATGGTGGTGGAGACACTGATATGTCAGGATTCACCGTAAATGTGCCCTAAGTGCACGGGGTGTTTGGCCGTGCGATCCTACACCTGTGGCGTAGTATAATTACGCTTTATTATTTTATTGGGCTAATGAATTGCAGGGAAGAGCACCGCCGTCCCGAGTAAGGGGCGGGTTCGTTATAATTTGGTCGGCTTTTGGCTGACCGTTGCTTTGTTTGCCACCGTGCGGTGGAATGTTGCTTGCAGGTGCTGCGGAGCCGAGTGCCAAATAGCGGGCTGGAGACCATGTTGCTGTGCTGGCCCATGAAGGCCGTAGAATAGTTGTTTTTATTTTGTCATGTGTGGCCGGCCTGCGAGCCGATGTATGTATGACATTATTTTGTTAAATGAACATTTGTAAGGCCATAAGGCCATGTACCTTTTTAGTGTATTTGGGTTTCATTCCGGTGGTTGTGGTCGGGGACATTCACATGTATTGGATTTAAGATTTGGGTTCTTTCAATTTTAAAAGCTTCCGCTAGAATGCTTTGTGTAGGACGAGTAGTCTTAATTGGATGGTTTGAATATTCATTTGGTAACCCTTCTGACAGTCTGTGGTACATGGCGTCAGGTTCCAGCTGGACCTTTTGTTATATGCCATGCGACAGATGGGGGTGTTACAGCTGGTGCACGCGACAACCTGCCCCCTTCTGCTTCCGAGCATCAACAGTTAACACGCGGCCTTTAGATCCGAACAAACGGTGAACAATGACAGTTAGTCATGTCAGACCATCAACCAGCTGAGAACCTTGCTCCAAGTCCCAGTGAAGATCCTCTTTGGGAGGACTTCGAGCAATCACGCCGTGAAAATGCTCGGCAGTTCCAAGCAATCAACCAAATTCTTGCTGCAATCACATAGTGATTAGACGCTCATCCTGCAGCAGATCCAGCTGCTCCAATCAATCCAACATCCGAAACTCCTCAAGCTTATTCTCCGGCTTGCCCATCGTTCTATCCTCCTTACACTCCAACCTTTCCGCAAGGCCTGCAGCCCCTTTGCGACCCCAAGATGAATAGTTTGCAGCTCGTAAAAACCTCTTCCGGGAAACAGCCCGGGGAATTCCTACAAGGTTTCTCAACTTTCAAGAAAGTCATCCTTACCCATCAGCCCATGCCTTTGCTCCTCCTGCAGCAGTTGTTCCCTTCTATCCTCCTACTTCTTTTGCAGCCACAACCTTTGGTCTCTTCTATCCTTATGATGTAGGAGAGCAGGATGTGCCTCCGCCATTTTCAGAGAATGTTCGTCATGAACCTACTCCAAACTTCAGAGAGCCATGATTTCCAATATACACTGGAGAGGCTGATCCAGTGAAGCACCTTCAAGCTTTTGAATCCGTCGTTGCTCTCAAAACTCTCTCAGATGCAATAATGTGCAAGCTCCTTGTAACAACTTTTGATGGGCAAGTGAAGGACTGGTTCTATGGTCTTCGCCCTTACTCCATCACTTCCTTTGCTGATCTACGAAGGGAGTTCTTACTCAGATTCTCTACCTCAACCAAGAGAAACGGCGGTCCAGAAGCCCTCTTTGAGATCAAGCAGCGAGAGAATGAAACTTGGTCTCAATTTGTTGATCGATTCCAGAGAGAAATCTTAGACATCGAGATTGTGGGTCAAGAAATGTACCGAGTGGCTCTTATCCACGGTCTCCGTTAAGGGCCTCTCAAGTTTGAAGCCAATGTCCGTGCACCGAGAACATAACAAGAGTTGATTGCCTTAGCCAACTCGTACATCTGAGGCGAAAAGAGCATCCCAGTCTTCGTCTCTAATCTTATATCAGAGAAAGATCCTTCTCATAAATAGCCTCCGAGGTCTCCTCGGAAAGATTTCCCAACTAACTCAAGGAGGGAAATAAGATTTCAGCATCGTCGATACTCCTTCCGGGATCAAGACCGTACTCGAGACCGACTACTACCACCAGCTCCATCTTCTCAAACAGCTGCAGTTTACCATCAGCAAGGCGATGACTTGCATGGGTCCGAACTAGATGAGGCCACGCAAGAAGTGAGCCAAGTCATGAAGGATAAGGCTAACTACAAAAGGCCTTACAGATCGGCTAATCAAAGATCAAGAGACTCAGAACCATACTGCGAGTTCTACAAAGAGTCAGGCCACTTGACTGAGAACTGCCGAGCACTCCGCCAACTGATGCAAAGGATGCTCCGGCAGGGTAAGATGTCACAACCCGCATTTTCTCAATAATTATACCATATCAGAGCAAGAGAAAATACGTGCCGTGATGCCACATCGCGCAGGCGATAACTGCACACGCTAAGGAAAAACCCCAGACTCTACACCTTTGGAGAAATTCATATTTTAATATGAAGGAATCCACTTAAGTTTGATGGTCGTATCCGTCGGCACAGTGGAACAACTAGTCCACAATTAAAAATATATGTATACGCTGAGAAAAATACTTTGGTTAGCTTGATTTGACATCCTACATGAGTATAAATGTCCATAAAGGACGACTCATGAAGTGCAGGACTCTAGATTTATCATAGTATAAGAATATACTTTAACGTTCTTCTGGAAAGTAATGCTTTAGTTTTATAAATATGCTATGCATGAGGTACATATAGTAATACTTTTTAGGGTTTAAAAATACCTAACATGCAACCTAGCATAAATCATTCCCAGAAGCAAGTAAACAACGCCAAATAGGCAAAAAAACAAATAAATTGCAGTTCTAGCTCATATATAGCATCAAAAGTAAACCACCAGTAGGCTTCAACAACCTGACACGAACCCACTAGTGAGTATGTATCTCTGTACAGAAAGAAAACAAAAACCACCTCACAAGGTCGAGCTACAACACTCTCAGCAACCCCGGGGGCCACAAGTAAGCTCCACCAAAACACTAGCCGCTCAATAGACTACCACCTAAACCTTAGGCATTCAAAGAAAGAACGCCTCAGCGAGCATATAATCAAAAGAAACTAGAGCATTAGAGTCATAAGTAAGGAGAGAATGTCTTACCAACCCTATAACAAGTGCTATCAAAAAGGGCAAAAAAGGGAACTGAACAGTACAGCAAGGGTAAACACCGCCCAAGGAAAAATCAAAATGCACCAAGTGCAAGAAATAAACAACATGCCCTGCTAAAAACCTGCAGCAGCAATAAGGCAAGCATATGCCAAAATAACAACTTTACAGAAAGGAACTAACAGTCCTAACTTGTGAATCATCAGCAGTGGTAAAGCCATGTGTCTTGGTTGGTGAACAAAAACAGTCCTCATCCAAACAACCAGACCCAAAAAAAAGACTCACGGGTTCAACGGTGGCAGCCCTAAGGTCCAACACACCAACATAACCAGCCAAAACCGAGGCCAAAATGGTGACAACACACCAAAACAACCAGCCCATCCCGGGGCCAAAATGGTGGTGACCAAGGCTCTATACCACACCACCCCTCACAGAGCCATCAAACAAAACCACTAGCAATAATTCACGACTCCACCTTCAAAACCAGCCAAGAAACATCAACAACCCGAAATAAACTCATCCTAACCAACTCAGGAGAAAACACCAGCCTTTGAAGAAAGGCGTCGAGTCCACTCTACATCAAGCCAGAAGGCGCCGAGTCCCTCTCGACACTAAGCACAATCCGTCGAGTCCCTCTCAACGCCAAAGTCTAAACAGGGAAGGCGTCGAGTCTACTCGACGCCACGTGGAGTGAGCTCCACTCACTCGACGCCAAAAGACTTAGCTGCAAAAACACAAACTGGACGATGGCGTTGAGTGAGCTCAACTCACTCAACGCCAAAATACTTAGCAAAAGTCTCTGGCAGGATGGCGTTGAGTGAGTCTAACTCACTCAACGCCAAAGGGAGACGGCGTTGAGTGAGTTCCACTCACTCAACGCTGTCAACGCTAACAACCACACTAGACGGCGTTGAGTGAGCTCAACTCACTAAATACTGTCAACGCTTCTAGACTTAGTCTCCAGACCAAAAAGCTAGGCGTTGAGTGTGTCCATAACACTCAATGCTTTTGACGTAGCCTAAAAACTGGACCTCTGCCGTGAGCTAACACTCAACGCCAAAGGGGCAGAGACCTGGCAGAAAAAAAATTCTCTACTCAGACCGACCATGCTAGACCCCAACATCTGCCCTAAAATCATAATATTTCTCTTACTTGCATCAACTAGCTGCTATTGCTAACTACCTAGCCTGAGCCATCCCAGAACCGACCATATCAGACATTTTATCTCAAGAAAACTTGGACTAGCTGAAACTTCTCTACACTAACAGCAGTATAACCATGGACAAAACCTACAGTACACCTAGAATCTGATGTAGTAGCCCCGAGCCGACCCCTCTCGATTGGCCTAGCCAGAGGACCACGTTCTGGCGACCACTGCCGGGCAGCAGGCCAAGCACCCCACCCATGACCGCGCCTATTCTCAGCGCGGCGGGATGTTGGGGCGAGGTCTGGAACCCAGCCCCCTTGATAAAGATCTTTCCTAACAGCTCTCATCACCAACTGACCTGCAGCTCAGTTGGTGATGAGAGTTGTTAGGAAAGCTCTTTATCAAGGGGTTGGTTTCGAGACCTCGCACCAACATCCCCCCATGCTGAGAATAGGCGCGGTCATTGGTAGGGTGCTTGGGCTGCAACCCGATAGTGGTCGCCAGAACGTGGTCCTCTACCTAGGCAAACCGAGAGGGGTCGGATCGAGGCTACCGAGAGGGCGCTGCCTGAGCACTGGAGGCCGCCAAATGGCCGGCCTGAGTACTAGAGGCCGCCCAAGGGGGCGGCCTCGGCAATGGAGGCTGCCCAAGGGGGTGACCTGGGAACTGGAGGCCGCACAAGGGGGTGACCTGGGAACTGGAGGCCGCCCAAGGGGCAGCCTGGCCACTAGAGGCCGCCAAAGGGGCGGCCTGAGTACTGTAGTATGCCAAACGGGGCGGCCTGAGCACTAGAGGCCGCCAAAGGGGCGGCCTGAGCACTGGAGGCCTCCAAAGGGGCGGCCTGAGCATTGGAGGGCGCCCAAGGGGGCGTCCTGGGGACTGGAGGCTGCCCAAGGGTGTGGCCTGGGCACTGGAGGCCGCCCAAGGGAGCGGCTTGGGCACTGGAGGCCGCCTAAGGGGCAGCTTGGGGACTGGGGGCTGCCCCTTTGGCGGCCTCCAGTGCCCAGGCCGCCCCTTTAGCAGCCTCCAGTCCTAGGCCTCCCCTTTGGCGGCCTACAGTCTCAGGCCGCCCCCTCTGCTCAACTTCTCTGCTCGCCGAGTCCGCGCAAGTCTCCATGATGACGTCACTGGGCCCCGCTTCTAGAAGATCCTTCCCCGGGCCTATAAATAGCCCATGATACTACTCATTTAAGGGGAAGAATGTGCAAGAGGAAAACTGCCGCTGCCAGGAAGACCTGCGGACTCTGTTTTCCAGTCCTCCATAGCTTGCCAGCAAGCCCTGTGGACTCAGTTTTCCAGTCCTCCACAGCTTGCCAGCAAGCCCTGCGGACTCAGTTTTCCAGTCCTCCACAGCTTGTCAGCAAACCCTGCGGACTCAGTTTTCCAGTCCTCCACAACTTGCCATCAAGTCGCGCGACCTGCAAGCAACCTCTTTTCCTTAGCCTCTTACAACTCCTTCCTTAACCGTCATCTTCCCCCATTGTACCCTTTATTTCTTTATTGTGTAAAGGTACTTTGAGTAAGCTGTAATCTTATTTCTTGACTAATGGAAAGCTCGTCGCAAGAGTGACATTTAAGCCGCGTCGGGCGAAGTCTGTTGTTGTCGCTGCTAGCGGCCCCTCTCTTCTCCTCTGCTCAGCAAGTTTTTTCTTTGCTTAGTAAGCTTCTTCTCTGCTCAGCAGGCTTCTCTGCTCAGCAAGATTTTTCTCTACTGAGCAAGCTTATCTGTTCAGCAAGCTTTATCTCTGCTCAGCAAGCTTCTTCTTTGCTGAGCATGCTTCTCTGCTCAGCAAGCTTTTTCTCTGCTTAGCAAGCTTCTACTCTGCTCAGCAGGCTTCTCTGCTCAGCAAGCTTTTTCTCTACTTAGCAAGCTTCTCTGCTCAGCAAGCTTTTTCTCTGCTCAGCAAGCTTCTTCTCTACTGAGCAAGCTTCTCTGCTCAGCAAGCTTTTTCTCTACTCAACAAGCTTCTTCTCTGCTCAGCAGGCTTCTCTGCTCAGTAAGCTTTTTCTCTGCCGAGCAAGCTTCTCTTCTCAGCAAGCTTTTTCTCTGCTCAACAAGCGACTTCTCTGCTGAGCAAGCTTCTCTGCTCAGCAAGCTTTTTCTCTGCTCAGCAAGCTTCTTCTCTGCTCAGCAGGCTTATCTGCTCAGAAAGCTTTTTTCTCTGTTGAGCAAGCTTCTCTGCTCAGCAAGCTTTTTCTCTGCTCAGCAAGCATCTTCTCTGCTGAGCAAGCTTCTCTGCTCAGCAAGCTTTTTCTCTGCTCAGCAAGCTTCTTCTCTGCTCAGCAGGCTTCTCTCCTCAGCAAGCTTTTTCTCTGCTCAACAAGCTTCTTCTCTGCTCAGCAGGCTTCTATGCTCAGCAAGCTTTTTCTCTGCACAGCAAGCCTTTTCTCTGCTCGGCAAGCTTCTTCGCTGCTCATTAAGCTTCCCTGCTGGTCAACCGTCTACTCGACAGCTCCTGATCAACATTCCCAACCATCAAACTCGGATCAATGCCCTTCTCTCCTCTATCCCCGCAACCCTTGAACAAGCGTTTACTCCACTCTCGAGCAATCAGAAGCTTCCTTCTCTCCTCTATCCCCGCAACCTTCTTCAATCACCTTTCCTATGAGATTGAACACACCCCGTTAGCTGCTGGTGCCCAGGATAACCTGCCACCTTTTGTTTCTGAGCATCAACATAATGCATGAGTTAATAATAGTACTTTTTATACTTGAAATTAACTATCATGCAAACCTAACATAAAATATCCTAGAGAGCAAGTAATCCTCAAACACATAAAGAAAACCAAGCAGCTAGCAGGTATCTAAAAATAACAATTCTGCGGACGTCAACAAACTGACACGAACCCAAATACAGTAAAGTATGTCTGAATTAGTAAAATAAAATAAACAACAATCTACCTTGCCAAGACGAGGCAACAACAACGACCAACACTGCCGCTCAAGCACTCTAAAAACCCGCACCGAACTCAGCCACTGCTCTGATCCTGAGGCATTCCAAAGACAGAACATCTCAGCAAGAAGGTACAAATGGTGGAAGAAAAAAAATAAGCCAAAATATACAAAGATCAAAAGGGGTACGAAGCCAAGACCAACAATACTTAAGTAAACTACAAAAAACAAAGCATCAAACAGGTAAAGAACACTTACGTGAATCGTCACGTACAACAAGAATACACCAAATGCATGAGGCTATAAGGTGACAGCATAAATAAATCATAAGGAACAAATACAAAACTTTTATTAGGCACCTGTGGTCGACTCTACCCAAAAACTTGTGCGAGGTGGTCACTGAACTGGACACACCCTCACGAATATAATATCTGTCTAACTGCGAGGGAGTCTCATATTCTCCACCATACACTGCTGATGAATTGTAAATATACGTATTTTTTTGTACATTAATTTAGCCGTTTTCATTTCTTTTCGTCATTTTTACATATTTTTCTTTAATAAATTGCTTCCTTTTTTATAAATATTGCTAACTTAAATTTATTTCTGTTTCCTGAAATTTTCAGGAAAAATGCATAAAAATGCCATGTCACGCCCGTGACATATTGGTCACGCCCGTAACCAGGGCGTGACACGTCAAAAACCGTGAAATCAGCAAATTTTTGAGAAGCAAAGCTTGACACGCCCGGGGTCACGCTCGTGTCACCCGACACGGGGCGTGACCCAAGCCCATGTCCACCCGCTCGACGTTTCCATCTCAATGATCGTCGACCTCCTCGACACGTCCAGAGTCACGCCCGTGACCTAGGGCGTGACTCAATCTCAGCTCAACGATTTCAACTCGACACTTTCCGCTCGACATTTGTCGAGTGTCGACACCTACTGACACGCCCAGAGTCACGCCCGTGACCTGGGGCGTGACCTTTCCAGCTTGCCCGACAAGACCTGCCCGAAGACTTTCGGTGCAACCCGGTCCAGATCCATCTGCTTGACACGCCCAGCGTCATGCCCGTGACCTGGGGCGTGACTACTGCGAGACCGACACGTGTCCAGCCCGAAGTCCACTTTCCCGTCAAATCACCGGCCACCTTCGCAAATAGTACTGACACGCCCCATATCACGCCCGTGACCAAGGGCGTGTACTTGTAAATTTTTCCCTATAAATTCAGAGCTTCTGCTTGAGTTCTTGTTCCCCTTTTTGAACCATTTTGTATAGGGGAAATGCTGCCGGGATGCTTCCAAAGTCTATGTAAGGGATATTTTTCCCCCTCTCCTTAGCTTTTATTTTCGTGTCTTTGTAACCCGTGTTTTTAGTTAATAAAATTTGTTTTTTTTCTTCTCTTAATATAGCTTTGGAATGGATCTATGCAACTCTTCTTTATGCAATCTTATCTTCTTTTCTTGTTTTAACTTAGTTTTTTTCGTTGTCTTTTCTTGTAAGCGTGTGTATGTGTATGAGAGTAAAATGTTATTACTTCTTTTTATTGTTAAGTAGATATTTTCATCTTCATAATAGCTATTTAGTTTTTGTTCTAAAACCCGTCCTTATGAAGCTATAAAAACGATTTTAAAATGGTTGTCATTTTCATTTCACTTAGACTTTTTAGTTTTGTAGAACTTTTCATCCTTTTATATTTTCTTCCACTTTTTCGGTGTTTTTATAGCATTATAAGAATGGATTTGTTATTATTTTGTTTTTCCAACCACTTGTATTTTTCCTTTATTTTCCAAAACATTTTGCTTATTTAATTTTTTTCGTCTTCATTTTAATCATTTCTACCGCATTTTAGCGGTAGAAATGTATTCATTTTTATTTTTCGAGCACTTGCATTTTCATTTTTGTTTGCAAAACTTTTTCGCTCGTTTAATTTTTATTTTCACTTTTTATGCATTTCTACCGCATTCTAGCGGTAGAAATGAAGTTGTTTTAATTTTTCAGTAACATAGTTTTTTGCAATTTTTTATGTATGCGCATTTATTTCCGCCTACTCGTTAAGAGTTAAATGGCGATTACTTATTTTACTTTCTGTAGAGTGCGTGAGTTTGTAATTTTCTTTATTTCCGCCTACTCATTCGAGTTAAATGGCAGGTCTTTATTTTCCCTACTCATTTGAGTAGGATTTGTGTGTGTGTGTGTTTTCATTTATGTCGAGAGAGCGTGTGTGTGAGTTTTACTTTCTGTCGAGTGTGTGCGTGTGTTGCATTTATTTAGTCCTACTCGTTTGAGTAGGACATTCTTTCTTTCTCCCGCCCACGCGCTTGCGCCGGGACTCGCAATTTACAGCTTTCTTCAGTCCTACTCGTTTGAGTAGGACTTGTAATTTTCTGCTTTATTTTCCTGCTTTCATTTACTGCTTTCATTTACTGCTTTCTTTATCGCTTTATTTTCTGCTTTTCACCGCAAGCCGTCCCCATTCCGATGAGTGGCTAATCGTTCTTAGCCCTCGGCATCGAAGAGCATTGGGACAGATAAAATAGCTTAAAATAATTAAAGGTCATATCTTTCTAATTAAGTAAAAGTACTTAAGGTTTGCCCGGGGTTAACGACGCGTAGGAGCACATATCGATGTGTGGGGCCCTATTTCCGTTTTCCATACGCTCGCCGAGAGGCCGTGCATATGGACAGATCACCCCTTGGCAAAGAGAGTTCCGCACTAACCCTCGAGAGGAGGCGTGCCAACTCTACCGGATTGGGTTCCCCACCCAATAGCGGGGTTCTTAGCGTAATGCAGGCGTTAAGAGGAATCCTTCGTCGTACTAACGTTCGGTCGAATAGTCTTAGCGTTCAAGTGAGCGATAGCCCTATAGCTAGGTGAGCTCATTTTAGTGGAACCTCCACGGCCAAGTCTCCGTCTTAATTAATTAGAAATTTAGGAGCTCTTTTTACTTGAAGTTTATTTTAGTTCAATTGTTTTTTCGGTGCCATCGAGCAATGCTATTCATCGGCACCACCTTATTGCTTTCTTTTTATGCTTTCATTTTCTTTTTCTGCATTTTTATTATATATAAAATAACCCGACAAGTTAATTATCGGTAAAATAATAGTCCCCTCCAGGGAAGAGTAGAAATAATCGAACCGATCCGGAGAACAATACGACCTCGATATTCCACCTGGAATATCCTGTACTACTCACGATAGGTGCACTTGCCTCCTTTCATTAAAACTCGATCTAAACCGTTTTATATCCAAATAAATAAATACGCGCGCCCCGTTTTTTCAATAAAACCACTTCCGCCTTTTTCTCAAATAAAACCGCCGGGTCGCCGCGTGACCGTAAATAAATTTTGGAGTTTTAACCATCAAGTTTTTGGCGCCGTTGCCGGGGAGAAGTCGTTTTCGTTATTTTGAAGCCTGGAAATCTATTAATTTTACCTTATTATAAAAACCTATATATAATAATAATAATAATAAACTACTTAAAAAAAACTAAAAAAAATAATAATATATTATTTTTATAATATTATTATTATTTATAAAATATTTTTTTGAAATGACGTCATTTTCTACTACCAAAACAAAACAACACAAAAAAAAACTAACTTATAAACCAAAAAACTCTAAAAACTTGAAAAAGTTTAAAACTTAAAAAATTTAAAAACTCTAAAAAACCTACAAATCCTAAAAACCAAAAACCTAAAAAAATCTAAAAACTTCAAAAATGAAAAAAAAACAAACATAATAAAAAAAATAGAGAAAAACTTAAAAAACTCAAAAAAAACTAAAAACTAAAAACCAACTAAAAATAATAAAAAAATCTACTTAAAAACACCAAAAAAAATATATATAATAATTTGATATTAATAAATGTATATATGTTTAACTTTTTTATTTAATTTGTTTTCTTTTATTTCATTTTGCTTCAGCACGCTTCCATTATTCTGCGCGCTAGGGGATCACATTTTATCACGTAATGGTCGCTAAGGCCTTAGCTACCTTTCGACTCCCCCCACGCACTTGCCCCCTACCGCCCGCATACCTTTTGGCCGACTTTCTCTTTTCTATTTTTTTCGTTATATTTTTGCTTTTTCTTCTACATAATGCAGAGTTTCGACCCGGGCCTCCCGGTCTCATCTAAGGGAAGCTCCTTCCCTCCCTTTTTATTTTTGTACTTATTCTATTTTGTATATTATCTGTTCCGCATACTTAGATTGCAACATTGGGGACAATGTTGGGTTTAAGTATGGGGGTATTTTCCTATACTGCTTTTTTATTTTGTACTCATCAAAACTACAAAAAAATTGCAAAACTTAAAACATTAAAAAAAAAATTTTAAAAAAAATATTCCTTGTTTTATATAATCAAAAAACTAAAATAAATCATAAACCAAAAAGAAAATAATTGCAAAAATTCAAAAAAAAAATTTAATTTTACTTTGTAAATATTTTTTTCAAAAACTAAATCTCTCTTCCCCCCCCCCTCTTCTTTTTTGTAAAAACTCGCATTTTGCATGCCCGCGACGGTCGACTCATCGAACCAACCATCCAAATAGAGTCTGTTCGCGGGCTACATTTGAGTTTTTACTTTGTACTTTATTTGTAAAAATCTCTCTTTTCCCACTATCTTCTTTGTAAATGCACTTCTTTCTCTTCTCATTCTTGTAAATTACTTATCATAAAACACTAAAACATCAAAAAAATTAGAAAAACCAAAAATTCATAAAAAAGATAATAACTCTAAAAATTCAACAACAAAAAAGATCATAATCAGAAAAAAATAAAAAAAAATGATAAAAACTCTAAAAATTCCAAAAAAATGTTTTGTTAATTATGTAACAAAATAAATCGAATATATCATTTCTTAACCCTTTTTGCTTTCCACAAATCTAGTTTCGAGTTAATTTATAAGCGAATTTTAGTTATTCTTTGCTTACTATTCGTTTATTAATTAAAGTTCGATATATTTAAGTGTCTGGGGTTAAGACTTAAAGAATTTTTTATGTCTTTTCCTTATAATAGGGAACTTGTTTTTCACCACCACTTCTAATTTTATAAATAGAAGCTCGTTTTTTATGTTAGAAAATAACACCTATGGATTTCAATTATTTCTACTTCATGCTTTTAGAAAGATAGGAACGTTCATTTTAAAAAGGTTGCTCTCAAAACTTTTTTATTAAAATCTAGTTTTCCTTTTGAAAAACTAAACCCACTTCCATTTTTTTCATGTCTTACTTGACATGTTTACCCCTATCCCTTAAAAGATCTTATGTCAATGGGAATAAGATTTCATTCCGTAAACATAGGCACCCAATATTTAAAAAGATTATATGTTATGGAGTAAGAGGATAAAATTCATTACTCCTACACATATATATTGGGTTATTTATTATTTATGAAGAAAAAAAATTGATTGATTATGTGTTAGAAAAATAAGATTTCATTTTCCTAACAATCCAAAAAGAAAAAAATTGGAGGTTCGAGAAAAAATTGCCTCGCCTCAATATTCAAGCCTTCTTCATAAACCACCAAACCACTTAGCTCATTTCAATGATTCTAGAATTAATTTAAAATTTTTTGAGAGCATAACTTTTAAATTGCATTATTTCCTTTAACTTCTTTTAAGCTAAGGTTTTTTTATATAAATCCAATCCATTCTTGTTAAACTAACAAAAATAAATTTTTGCTTTCTATTTTATTTTATCTAGAAGACTTTTTTAAACTCTTCCTCTATTCATAACATTTCATAAATTAGGATTTAATTCTTTAACCCCGGATGTCTATTTTGATCTTATTTTTAATTAATTCAAGCGGTAGCTAAACTTAGGATTTCTTTAATTCCTTATAAGTTCATCTCCAACTTTTGCTCTGGAATAGCAAAAGCTTAAGTATGGGGGTATTTGATGAATTGTAAATATACGTATTTTTGTGTACATTAATTTAGTCGTTTTCATTTCTTTTCGTCATTTTTACATATTTTTCTTTAATAAATTGCTTCTTTTTTTATAAATATTGCTAACTTAAATTTATTTCTATTTCCTGAAATTTTCAGGAAAAATGCATAAAAATGCCATGTCACGCCCGTGACATATTGGTCACGCCCGTGACCAGGGCGTGACACGTCAAAAACCGTGAAATCAGCAAATGTTTGAGAAACAAAGCTTGACACGCCTGGGGTCACGCCCGTGTCACCCGACACGGGGTGTGACCCAAGCCCGTGTCCATCCACTCGACGTTTCCAGCTCAACGATCGTCGACCTCCTCGACACGCCCAGAGTCACGCCCGTGACCTAGGGCGTGACTCAATCTCATCTCAACGATTTCAACTCGACACTTTCCGCTCGACATTCGTCGAGTGTCGACACCTACTGACACGCCCAGAGTCACGCCCGTGACCTGGGGCGTGACCTTTCCAGCTGGCCCGACAAGACCTGCCCGAAGACATTCGGCTCAACCCGCGCCCAGATCCACCTGCTTGACACGCCCAGCATCACGCCCGTGACCTGGGGCGTGACCACTGCGAGACCGACACGTGTCCAGCCCGAAGTCCACTTTCCTGTCAAATCGCCTGCCGCCTTCGCAAATAGTACTGACATGGCCCATGTCACGCCCGTGACCAAGGGCGTGTACTTGTAAATTTTTCCCTATAAATTCAGAGCTTCTGCTTGAGTTCTTGTTCCCCTTTTTGAACCATTTTGTATAGGGGAAATGCTGCCGGGATGCTTCCAAAGTCTATGTAAGGGATATTTTTCCCCCTCTCCTTAGCTTTTATTTTCGTGTCTTTGTAACCCGTGTTTTTAGTTAATAAATTTTGTTTTTTTTTCTTCTCTTAATATAGCTTTGGAATGGATCTATGCAACTCTTCTTTATGCAATCTTATCTTCTTTTTTTGTTTTAACTTAGTTTTTTTTCGTTGTCTTTTCTTATAAGCATGTGTGTGTGTATGAGAGTAAAATGTTATTACTTCTTTTTATTGTTAAGTAGATATTTTCATCTTCATAATAGCTATTTAGTTTTTGTTCTAAAACCCGTCCTTATGAAGCTATAAAAACGATTTTAAAGTGGTTTTGTCATTTTCATTTCAGTTAGACTTTTTAGTTTTGTAGAACTTTTCATCCTTTTATATTTTCTTCCACTTTTTAGGAGTTTTTATAGCATTATAAGAATGGATATGTTATTATTTTGTTTTTCCAACCACTTGTATTTTTCCGTTATTTTCCAAAACCTTTTGCTTATTTAATTTTCTTCGTCTTCATTTTAATCATTTCTACCGCATTTTAGCGGTAGAAATGTATTCATTTTTATTTTTCGAGCACTTGCATTTTCATTTTTGTTTGCAAAACTTTTTCGCTCGTTTAATTTTTATTTTCACTTTTTATGCATTTCTACCGCATTCTAGCGGTAGAAATGAAGTTGTTTTAATTTTTCGGTAACATAATATTTTGCAATTTTTTATGTATGCGCATTTATTTCCGCCTACTCGTTAAGAGTTAAATGGCGCTTGCTTATTTTACTTTCTGTAGAGTGCGTGAGTTTGTAATTTTCTTTATTTCCACCTACTCATTCGAGTTAAATGGCAGGTCTTTATTTTCCCTACTCATTTGAGTAGGATTTGTGTGTGTGTGTTTTCATTTATGTCGAGAGAGCGTGTGCGTGAGTTTTACTTTTTGTCGAGTGTGTGCGTGTGTTGCATTTATTTAGTCCTACTCGTTTGAGTAGGACACGCTTTCTTTCTCCCGCCCACGCGCTTGCGCCGGGACTCGCAATTTACAGCTTTCTTCAGTCCTACTCGTTTGAGTAGGACTTGTAATTTTCTGCTTTATTTTCCTGCTTTCATTTACTGCTTTCATTTACTGCTTTTTTATCTCTTTATTTTCTGCTTTTCACCGCAAGCCGTCCACATTCCGATGAGTGGCTAATCGTTCTTAGCCCTCGACATCGAAGAGCATTGGGACAGATAAAATAACTTAAAATAATTAAAGGTCATATCTTTCTAATTAAGTAAAAGTACTTAAGGTTTGCCCAGGGGTTAACGACGCGTAGGACCACATATCGATGTGTGGGGCCCTATTTTCGTTTTCCATACGCTCGCCGGGAGGCCGTGTGTTTGGACAGATCACCCCTTGGCAAAGAGAGTTCCGCACTAACCCTCGAGAGAGGAGGCGCGCCAACTCTACCGGATTGGGTTCCCCACCCAATAGCGGGGTTCTTAGCGTAATGCGGGCGTTAAGAGGAATCCTTCGTCGGACGAGAGCCCAGTCGAATAGTCTTAGCGTTCAGGTGAGCGATAGCCCTATAGCTAGGTCAGCTCATTTTAGTGGAACCTCTACGGCCAAGTTTCCGCCTTAATTAATTAGAAATTTAGGAGCTCTTTTTATTTAAAGTCTATTTTAGTTCAATTGTTTTTTCGGTACCATCGAGCTATGCTCTTCAACGGCACCACCTTATTGCTTTCTTTTTATGCTTTCATTTTCTTTTTCTGCATTTTTATTATATATAAAATAACCCGACAAGTTAATTATCGGTAAAATAATAGTCCCCTCCAGGGAAGAGTAGAAATAATCGAACCGACCCCGAGAACAATACGACCTCGATATTCCACCCGGAATATCCTGTACTACTCACGATAGGTGCACTTGCCTCCTTTCGTTAAAAATCGATCTAAACAGTTTTATTTCCAAATAAATAAATACGCGCGCCCCGTTTTCTAAATAAAACCACTTCCGCCTTTTTCTCAAATAAAACCGCCGTGTCGCCGCGTGACTGTAAATAAATTTTGGAGTTTTAACCATTAACTGCAGACGCCCAAAAACCTGGTAGACTTCCACAGGGTACTAATAAAGGAAACAAACGTTTGCGGAGGTGTTTTCATCCACTAACTCCCGCAATCAAGAAAACCCACAAATAAAACCACCACATATATCTCGAGACTTGGCACATCAGATTCTACTTGATATTTCTTGATTCAAGACGCGATTGAGCAACCTTTAGGAATGATTTACAATCATAGATAAAACTCTAATACATTCAATAACGATAGAAAGGGCCATTAAAGTCGTCGGTGAAACATTTCAACAAAGATTAAACATGGCTTGACAAGATTGAATAACCATGACAACACAAAAAAAACAAGCGATCTTCAAGTAAGGATTAAACATTTCAATAACTTGGAAAGACAAAGTGCAGAAGATTAAAGACAAAACTTAACAGTTACCATTAACCGAAGAAGAGGAAATAGGGGTAAACCACCACATGCCTTGGTTTAACCGGAATCGTTCACCGAATTACTCCACGTCGCAGATCGGGGCAAAAGAAGATGGGAGGAGTTGAAATCTGAACAAAAATGGCCGAAATAGAAGTTAGGGCAAAAAAATCCTAACGAGAAATCTCAAGAAATGGGGATAATTTTTCCACGATGGCGTAGCTCTCGACGAGAGCTTTCCAGATCTATACTTAGTTGAAGATTTCGAGCGCCGGAGCACCGTCGGCGGCCACCGGAAGATTCACGAACAGGAGGGAGTCGCCGCACAGATGGTTTATTTTCGGTCTAAGTCTTGAGGAAGAAGAGGAAGGAAATTTTCTTTTCTAATTATCCTAAGTATAAAAACATATATATATATATATATATATATATATATATATATATATATATATATATATATATATATATATATATATATATATATATATATATAAGTATTTATAAAAAGTTTTGCCTAAAAACGGGCTATTTACGAGCGGGTGTGCGGAAAACGAAAATAGAGGTTTAGGATGTCTTCAAATCGAAAAGTGTCCGACATGAAAGCTGTAGATCTCGTAGAGACGAATAAATTTTATGTTAACTATTTTATTTATATGTTTAAGACCCCCTTTTTTTCTTTTTAAACCCCGGGGTCTTATGCCCAGAACCGCCGTTTTGCAGTGGCCCCGACTCTCGGGAAGGCCGCCACTACAAAACGCCGATTCTGCCGGCCTTTTTGATCAACAAGAGAGAGTAGTATAATATTGATTCGGATAAAACTAAGTCCACATCACATGTATTAAATGTAAATGAAATCACACCGAGTCCATAAATAGAAAAGAGAGTGTACTGCAAAGTAACAAAATGGAAATAAAAACGAGCTTAAGCCCGGTACATCAGATCCTCGCTACAATATCTCGCGGAAGATATAAAAAGATTATCACTCATGGAGCTGGTCGCTGGTGCTCCGGTACTAGACTGGCCCACCTCTATGCGCACCGTACTCCGCTGGTGCTGGTCCCTATGCTGCTAGTCCCTGTCTCCCATCCGAAGCCCCTGTAATGTTGTGGTCTGAAAACCATTAGTCATAAAGACTAAGCCATATCATCCCCAACCCCTCCCCCCATGGCTCCCAGGCACCGAGCGGTGAGGATGAAAGGGAAGCTACAAAGGTGGAGAGTACAAAGTGGCAGGTGACAGTGGAACTAGTCTAGCAGTTCTATAATAGTATGCAGTAAGGTAAGCAAGTAGAGTAAGCAAGTAGAGTAAGCAACATATGTAAAAAGACAAGGTAGGAAGAAAGTAACTTTAACTTATAAGAATGCCCATACAAACTTATAAGTTAAGGGGTCTTCTACATGGCTCCCATAAATTAAAAAGTCTCATACCAATTTATATGTTGGGGTGTCGGTTGTATGCAAGTATGAGTGTAGTGATATGCTATGCCATGATTCATGCAAGTGCAACCCACGCACACGACTCTATGCGCACAGACCTTTAGTTTCCCCTATTTGTGCAGCTAGCTTCACTCCCAGGAACCTCCGTAGTGGCAAACGGAGACAGTGGGTCGGGCCCCCCACTCCTAGGCGGGGTATCCACACTACCAGGCCTAGCACTCCCGTGTGCCCCTAGAAGAACACAACCTAGAGTATCCGCGTACTAATGCTGGCCATATCCACCAGACTTTCTTTGGCTAAGTGTCCCACACCGCCGAGTCAACGTATCGACGTCGGTGTGAATGACCGTCCGATACCGAAGACCCACCACCTTACTTTGTATCCAAAACCTTTTGAGCCACTGGCTCCCCGGACTATCCGTCCGTGCATCTACCTTCCGAACGAACCGTCCGGATGGCAATCAAAACTACCTAATCAACCTCCCGAGCTGCCGGGGTGTGTTAATGCGTAACTCTAGTTATACTAGTTGCTCTTGAAGTGTTTTATTCTTACTGTTTAGGTTATCCCCGGATTGCCCAAGGTATTCCCGTGAAGGGCTCTCGAAGGCACTAGGAACTACCATGGGATTACATCCAAAGCTCCCTTTCACAAGACACTTATTATTATTGGTTGCTATCATGTTTCCCAAACCCTTACTTATTGTACTGGATCTAACCCTAGAGTATTTCACACTTCCTCCCGTCGGGAAAGACGATCTTTCGTCAATCCCGAGCACCACTTAACACTAGCCAAACCAACACCCTACTCATCCTATCTTCCAATGGTAAACTCATTTTTAATTATCAAACCAGCAAACATCTAACCCCAACTCATGTGCCCAAATTCATATTCCAAATTAAATTCTGCAGTTTTACTAAATGCAGACCAACACAAGCTATATGACATGTAAAACAAGAAGTACTAAACATATTCATCCAGTATGCCTATAATAATTATGAGGGGTCTATCATGATATGTTAGGCCTAAATCCAGAAATTCATATTTTTTCTAATTTATCTGGTTATTTATTTAATTATTCTGGTAATCCAAAAACCCCAAGTTTGAACACGATGTACCAATAGCAGACAAGTAAATGATCCACAAATTTATGAAAAATATAATATGACTATTGAACATAAAAGCCAAAATTTCTCAACTCTTTAACAAAATGTAAGCACCGAATTAATTAATTCAACAAAAAGACAATAAATGGAAATAAATAGAGAAGTGCCCTAAATATTATCCAAAAATTACAGAAACTTTACCAAGGCTATAGTATGATCGTAAATCATAACTGTCCAAGTTTCATAACATTTTAAATTAGTTTAATCATGATTTTATCAAAATCATCCTTTGGGGAAATACAAGGATTATAACTACAAGTACAGGCTAATTTCGTCCAAACACCCTACAATAATTTCCAGAGGCTCCTACTAACCCTAAGACCACTCTACCCAAGCTTACTCACTGTTCAATGAGTTTTAGTAACCTATTTTATCTCTAAAAGTTTTGTGACCTAAAATAGGGTTAGGGTTTAGAGGGGCCTACCCATTCCTAAATCCCTTAAGAATTTAAGCAGGGGGTTTTAGCTACTCTAGTTCTCACTCTACCAAGTGTCAAGTCCATACGAGGTATTTTGACCCCTTGCCCTTCACAAGACACAAAAGCCCCTCCTTAGGGTTTGACCTTAAGTCCTAAGGCAAATTCACTCCAATCTACCCCATTTTCTATGAGTGGGTGATAGAAGTAATGCCAAGTCAGTGGCCCAAATTTCATCCTCTGTTGAGGTGAGATGGCCACTCAAAACCTAAATTGCCCATTTGACCAAAATTCCCCTATTATGGCAAGGCTAGGGTTTGCTTGTTTTCAACTCAAACCATCTCCATATGAAATGAAAGTTTAACCAGAGCATTATGAAGCCCTAAAGACCACTCATCAAAATTTGGGAGGGTTTGGAAGTCATTAGACTACCTAATTAAATTACCCTATTATTATATAATAAATGATAGAACCATATACAAAGTATCTCCAAAAATTCCCAGTTTTGTACATGCCCTTGATATAGATAAGGGTGACCCTTTGCCCAAATTTCAAGCCATTTGGACAAGGGATGAAGAGTGGGAACCATTTTAAATATCAGGATAGCCCTAGGTATAGGTCCCACCAAAATTGGTGCCCTGGCCAAACCAGGCACCCAAATGGGTTCAAATAAATTTTGCTGTATACTAGACTCTCCAGGCTACAAATTTAATTTTGACCATCTTTTATGAAATAGCTCCTAAGTATTTTTAAAAATTAATACCATAAAATATAAAATATGTGACATAATTAAATAATCAGAAATTTATATCATATAGTTTCAAGTCTAATATGTCATGAATCTTGGCGCGTCTTGGACGGAATCCCGTCATCTTCAAGCTCCAGCCGACAGACTGGATTCATCCTGCCTGGAGCTCCTTGCAAACGCTGCCGCTGGCAATCCGGCCACTTCCTCGGCCGGCCACCGCCACCACCTCCGTTGAGGTGGTGGCTAGCGCCAGGCGGGGCACAGCCGCCGGAGATGCCTATTCCGGCAATCCCGAGAGTTCCTTTTTCACGGAAAAATCATGAAAAGAAGAGCTTCAATCGGGCTAAATTGAGCCCGATTTTCATTCTAAAAGATCGTTATGATCTATCCACAGTGTGAGAGGAAGGGGATGAGCTTGCTTGCGCCCTGGAAACGCATTGATCGTCGGGAAGCCATGGTGGTGGCGGCGCCGCTCGGGTTTCTGCAACTACACATTGAACTGGATCTAAATCGTCGGGGTGAGAGTGGAAGCGACTCCTCGGAGCCCACTGAAGCTTTTAAAATCATCAAATGGGGAGGGGGTGGGGGGGGGGGGGTCATGGCAACAATGCCATTAATGTCCATGAATGGTTTGGCTCGGCCATGGTGATGGGGGGTGAATCTGCCTTGGGATGGCCAGGAAATGGCTGGAAACTTCTCCTCTCCTCCAGAGGAGTTGAATCCAGCCACCAAAGGTGGCCCTTGGCCTCCCCATGCATGAATGGCCTTCTCCTTCTTCTTTCTCTCTCCTCCATTAAAGGGAAGATGGAGTTTTCTCTCTCCTGGTCATCAAGGCCAAATTTTTTGTGTCTCCTCCAACCTATTGGCAGCCCACTAACTCATAATAATAATAAAAATGAGGTTAGCCCAAGTCGGTGAAATGGGTTGAGCTTGGGTTAGCCCATTTAGGCTAATTTGACCTAACACTAGAATAGAGTTGACCTTGGTCAACATGACCATTTGGGTTGACCACAATGGGTCTTTATTGACTCATTGGACTCCCTTCAGGTCTAGGAAGGGTTGGGTAGGGTTGTCTTGGCACTTTGGAGGTCACCTACCCTTAGGAAGGGTACTTTGACCAAATTAGGGCTAGAGTTGACTTTGGTCAACCTAGACTCTTGGGTGGGTCCTTGGTGACCGATTGACCTCACGTTAGGGTTAGTAGGGCATGGGTGGGGTCCACTTGGCTAGAAGAAGGTTAATTCACCCTAAGTAGGCTAGTTTGACCCATTTAGGGTTAGGGTTGACTTAGGTCAACTTAACCACTTTGACTACCCACAGTGGGTCCTTAGTGACCCTATGGACTTCCCAAGGTGTTTGGGGTGTTATGGTAGGGTCCTGGGATCAAGGTGTAGCCCTAAGGTCACACCTTAGGTTTAACTGTTGAGGCTGAGCTATAGGCAAACCAAGGTGATATTTACATTGGCCCTTGTTCACTTAGTCCTTTGAGCTTTTGGTTGTTTTTTCATGACCTAGTCATGACAAAACAAAACACTAGGGGTCTAGTTGGAAATGAGATGTTACAAATCCCAACAAACAAAAATAAAAATTTCGTCTTCGAAATTCAGGTTAGGCTGCGGGGTTTCTACTGAGAGTAACTGAATGTAACATCCCATAAGACGTTGAACGTATACTTTACCTGGAGAGATCCAGGTACCTCTGCGGCATCAGATCCGGTGGCTCCCAAGTATGCTCCTCCTGCACATGGTCCCTCTACAGGACCTTGACCAGAGGGACCTTCTTGCGCTGCAAGAACCGCATTGTTGTATCATCTATCATGACCGGCTCACAGCAGACTGATTGATCAAAAGCTGTCGAGCCATCTATACCAAGAACCTGCTCTTCCGGTCGTAGTAGAGCCTTCCTAAGACAGCAGACGTGGAAGACGTCGTGCAAAACCACTAACTCTGGCGGTAGCTCTGGTCTGTAAGCCAATGGGCCGATCCGCTCCAGGATCGTGTAACGCCCCATATTCCTTGGACTGAGCTTCTTCCGCCCGCCTACCAGCGAGACTTCATGTACCAGACTTATCTCTAAGAATACACAGTCTCCATCCTGAAGCTCTACTTGGCAATGTTGCGCATCGTAATATTTGGCCAGTCCGCCCTAGGCCTCCAGCATCCTATCTTGAATCAGTCGCTCCTGAGTATCTGGGTTCTCCACAAATTTTGAGTTGAGTGCCTTTGGATCCTCATCCTAGATCCATGATAGTGGAATCCTGCAACCTCCGTATGAGGGTGGAGAGTTGTGTTGAATGTCAACCGAGACCCCACATAAGCCTGGACTGATCTTCTCTCCTTGGACGTACATTATCCATCCTGATTCGACACGACCATCTTGAGCACACCATGATAACGAACAACTACTCACAAATATTATGAAACACCCACTGGAGTTTTCTTTCGGGTCAGGGTGACCCGAGATATCTCGACCAGTCTATCATTGATGTTCCAATTATAATTATGACCGAAGTGCGGATGAGGAATCATGTGTATGAAAATCCCTAATTATATCCTCAAACTTCCACTCTAACTCGGGCAATCACTGTAATAGTTCCCCAAAAGTTCGTGCACTTAACCATCATCAGGCGACGGACCTCACCGTGCATCACAAAATCCATGACGCCCTTCTTCACTCCAGGGAGATACACGTTCCGAGATACAACAAACTTCTGATGATTAAATTTCTCGTTTGTACGGGTAGACAACGACTCGATAAAATCACCACTTCACAATCAGATTCTTATCCCTACAAATACGACCGAGTAGCACCGAATACGGTTTACGTCCATTTCACTATATTCACGACACAAAGTTTTCTAGATGAGGTCTAAGGGAAACCCAAGTCAATAACTAATTTGCCAAATAAATAAAGGACAAGCCCAATAAACAGAAGATAAGACCCCAATAAACAAAAGATAAGTCCCCAATAAACAAAAGATAAGCCCCTACCTACCTTGGGCTAAGTATCTTTGATATTACCATGTTATATCCGTCCTAGCTAGGTGCACAATCCCTAGGGCATAAATCTTTGACTTGGGGTTCCAACCTGAAACCTGTTGATATACTCCATACTTTATACCCTCTGAGTCACATTTACGACAACCTCATCTGTGTCAAAAAGTTCCCAATCCCAACCGAGACTCTTCCAAACTTGAATTCCTATCCAACCCTCAGTGCTTGTCATGGTGGTTGTCTCCATGTAATATTGTTACTGGTATAAGGGTTGAGACTATGTGTCTTCTACCATTCTGCTAATGTATTTTTGGTCTCAATTCTCCTTAAAGCAGTCCTTCCGGTTTGAGTAATCCTTGATAGGGACGATAGGGCCACCTGAGTTTATGGCTTAGGTAGCCATTCTCGTGTTTTACTCCTCCTTTATTCTCTTTAGGTATCTCCTTATCTTAACCAACTTCATACCCGAGGTCTATTTCAGACTAGGGCATACTATATGTTATCGTGATTAGTCATGTCTCCTAGTGGGTTGAGTCTAACTCTTTGACTATAGAATTATAAGATGAGATCTTCGCAGCTGGAGGTGCTCCATGCTGGGGGAAGGGTTTGCCGCAGCCTACAAATAAGAATTCCAATTGTTAGCTAGCGTACAAATGGAATGAATGGAAAGAGAAAAATGGACTTCTACATGTGATTTCCCTTATGGGCACACCACTGCTTCTGCTGCTAGTTTGTCCGCAAACTAAGCTCGCGCGGCGGTGGCCTAAGGTTTTTTGTGGACTACTTCTCTTTTCAAACGAGGTTTCGCTCTGATACCACTTGTAAGACCCTTTTTTTTCTTTTTAAACCCCGGGGTCTTATGCCCAGAACCTCCGTTTTGTAGTGTCCCTGACTCTCGGGAAGGCCGCCACTACAAAACGCCGATTTTGCCGGCCTTTTCGATCAACAATAGAGAGCAGTATAATATAGCTTTGGATAAAAGAAAGTCCACATCACATGTATTAAATGTAAATGAAATCACACCGAGTCCATAAATAGAAAAGAGAGTGTACTGCAAAGTAACAAAATGGAAATAAAAACGGACTTAAGCACGGTACATCAGATCCTCGCTATAATCTCTCGCAGAAGCTATAAAAAGACTATCACTCACGGAGCTTGTAATGCCCCGAAACTCAAAAGAGCGACGGGAGGCATTTTGGGCCAAATCTGGTATTTGGCAGGAGTCACACGGCTTGGGACACGGGCGTGTCAGGCTCGAGTCGACGATTTGGCCGTGAAGTCGATATTTTGCGCTCGACGATGTGTCGAGACGGGGTACACAGCCTGAGACACGGGCGTGTCTCAAGGCGTGTCGAGCCCGTGTCGACGATCGGCCAGGGAAGTCGACGATTTTCGCTCGACGATGTGTCGAGATAAGGCACACGACCTAGGACACGGGCGTGTCCAAGGCCGTGTCGTGTGGTCGACGAACTTCGCTCGACGAAGTGTCGAAACTGTGAACATGGCATGAAGCCCAGGCGTGTTCGGGTGTGACAGGGTCGTGGACACGGGCATTTCCAAGACCCGTGTGAGTCTCGGGTTATTTTTGGGGCTGTGTCGATGGAGGCGCACGGCCGACCACACGGCTGTGTTAGTTGGAACACGGGCGTGTCAGGTCGAACACGGGCTTGTCGGATGTCCATGTGCTATTCCAGACACATCGATTTTGACGGTAAATGGGGGACACGGCCTTGCACACGGGCATGTCGCAGGCCGTGTTCGGCCCAGTTTTAGCATTTTAGATCTGGATCGTGGCCGTTCGTTTCTTTTATTCGGGAACTGACGGCTGGGGGCTATTAGTGCTTGCATATACACGGGATTGGACCCTTGAAACCCTCATTTCACTTGAGTGGTTCTCTTTCTAAAGCTTAGAGAGGGAGGAGAGCAAACGAGGAACAAGCTTAGATCCGGTCTATGGAGGAGCTTCGGAGCTCCAAATCGCGAACCGATTTCGGATCTACGGAGGCAAAGAGAGTGCGGTGCTTTTCATCCGCTTACATTTCCATGGCGCGAAGGAAGAACGCTAGGGTAACGATTCTCTTCTTGAGCATGTGAAGCTCTACTTCTTTGCATAGGAAGCCCGCTCTCGCGAGTTTGCGGTGAGTTGGAGGCGTTCCTTCGGGTAGATATGTAAAGTCCTCGTTGTTTAGAGTCCGTATTCGAGAACGGACATAGGGATGATGTGTGAAGCCTACCCGAACATGTTGGTCCGGATCGGTGATGTTGCATTTCATAATGGCCGGAGAAGACTTCGTGCGAATGTTTGTTTTCGGGTTTTTCTACGTGGTAGATTGCAACAGGGAGCCTTGGGGATTAACCCAAAGGTACACCCGGAAAACTGGGCAGATGCGTGTTTCTACTAAACATGTGGGCCTGGGAGCCAACTTATACATAACTGGTTTATGTAATATTGTGCGTTCGATTCACGGGCTTCGGGGAAACTTAACTCGTGCCGATTATATTAAAGTGTCGTGGCAAGTGAGCAACGGGTTGAGTGGAACCGTTTCTGCTTTATGCCGAGGGCATAGAGGTCGGGCCTTTGCTGTCGATGATTTTAAAGTGTCATTACTTATGCTTATAGGCTGTTGATGATGTTAAAGTGTCATAACTTTTCCTAGAAGAGTCAAGGCTGTCGATGATATTAAAGTGTCGTGACTACTGCCTTAATTGCTCACGAGAGATTGCCGTCCTGCGGATGGTGGTGAGTCGGCAGGCTTAGACCGCAATCACCGAGAATGTGCCTTGAGAGCACGGGGCGTGTGGCCATGCGTGCCAACGCCTGTGATGCAATGTATTTATATACTGCTTGGTTGTGCTAATAAAATGCAGGGAAGGAGCATCGCCGCCCCGAGTTGGGGGCGGGATCGTTATAATTTGGTCAGCATTGCTGACCATTGCTTTCGTTTGCCACCGTAAGGTGGTTTGTTGCTTGCAGGTGCTACTGGACCAAGCGGTCAATAGCGGGCTAAAGCCCAAATTGCGAAGCCTGCCCTTGAAGGCCAAATCGAAGTGTTTACTTGCTTTTGTTCATGTATGACCGGCCTGCGTGCCGTGGTATGTACTACCATATGTAAGGCCTTAAGGCCAGTACTTGTGTATGTACTACATTCCTATTTGGTGTATAAGTGGACATTCATGCTTGTGTTGGGTTCTTTTAATTGCAACTTATAAAACTGGTTCCGCTAGAATGCTCTGTGTAGGACGTTAGATTGGTTGGATGGTTTCCATTGAGTAACCACCCGGTCTGTATGTGGTATACGGCGTCGGGCCCCAGACGGACCTACTGCTATATGCTATGTGGCGGATAGGGGGTGTTACAATTTGGTATCAGACTACTGGTTTCGGTCGGGCTTAAATTGAATTCGTGGACGAATTCTTTTTAAGGGGTGGTGAGCACATGTGTGTGCGTCATCGTTATAACAATAAAAGAACCCATGAATGTCCACTTAGGAATGAAAATACACGTGTTTGGGGAACCTGCGTGTTCCTATAATTGCTGTTTGCAATTCTATTTGGTCACTAAATGGTGTTTTGTACCACTATAGGTGACCAGAAGCAGTGCTGGGCTGCTAGAATGTCTAGTTTCTGAGGAGTATAGTGCACCCGGTGAGGTGTTTGATACCCCTCCTTCGTATGAAACCGTTAGAAGGATCGTTGAAGCGGTGTTCGGTATGACGGGTGCACACCTTGGAAGAAATGTACAATCCTGCGCCCCTATTGTGGCTTCAACGCCGGTTGGCGTGATGAAGCAGATTACTTTTGTTAGACCATCGGTGCAGCAGCTAAATATGCATTTAGTACAGGGAGCGCACACAGTTGAGGAATATTTGCAAGCATTCTTATGATAAGCTGATACCCATGCTTCGAGTTGGATAATGAGCAAGCTACAGTCGATAGATTTTATAATGGCCTGCGCGCCGAGTTACGAGTTCTACTGCTAGGACTAAA
This sequence comes from Platanthera guangdongensis, assembly GCA_039583875.1. Classification (NCBI taxonomy): domain Eukaryota; kingdom Viridiplantae; phylum Streptophyta; class Magnoliopsida; order Asparagales; family Orchidaceae; genus Platanthera; species Platanthera guangdongensis. The sequence goes on along the minus strand of CM077155.1, from coordinate 85,660,655 downwards.
GTTATTGGGATTCCGAGCCTTGGTGGAATCAGCTAGATCTTTGGAGGCAGATTTGAGGAAGACTCTCCCGATGCCAGCGACCATGGTATCGAACTATGCAAGCCCCATAAGAGTTGCATCCGGCGAAATGCTGGAGAAAGGGGCTACGACATTGACTAGCAAAGCTACTTACACATGTTTTACTTGTGGAAAGAAAGGGCATTTTGCCATAGAATGTCGGAATGGTGCTCATAAGGCTAAGAAAGACATGTCAGGAGCAGTCGAGGACTTTAGTACAAAGGAGACATCATTCAAAATGTCGAACACCTCAAAGTCTGGTTATCGTAGGTGGTATAAGAAGGCTAGGACTTCGGGTCCAGCCCCCTCTGCTGGGGCTTCTGGGGTGACTATGGGTCGAAGCCCGGGCGCATGTTTCACGTGTGGAAAATCGGGGCACTTTGCCCGAGACTGCTCGAGTGGATGTCCCAAGTCCGATAAGAAGCATGCTGTCATGATGACAGGTATGGTTTAAAGTTATAACAGTTTAGCCTTGAATACTTTTCGCCCTTGTGCATGTTAGCTTAGAACTACATGTGCTAAGCTTTGTTATGATTTTCGTTTATTCGGTGAGAGCACCGTTCGTGTAAATGAAGCTTCACATTCCTTTAATTAGGAATTATTTTACACGTCAGAGTACCTCCTTCATTGGTAAAAGACAAATTGGATGCTCTATGGTCCAATGGCGCTCAATGCGCGCGGATAGTATCAATTGCGTTTAGGTGTGGTCGGGGAGCCAAGACTTTGACTTCCAAGTATCGTTACTACGGCTATGGGAGCTCGACGTGATGTTTGGCACGGACTTGCTCTCGGAGCAGCAAGCCTATATTGATTGCAGTCGTAAGGAAGTCAAGCTGGGAACAAGTCATGAGACAACTTTTACGGGCTTGAAGGGGGTCGAGCAAGACGTTGATGTCTGCTCTTCAGGTGGTGATGGCGGTTCGTGCCGGTGTAGAACTGTTCTTTACGCTAGTGGAGGTTGCAAAGCCGAAGCCCGCGTTGGATAGTATATCAGTGGTATCGGAGTACCCTGATGTGTTACCTAGAGATCTCCCTGGAGCCCCGCCTCAACGGGGGATAGATTTTGCGATAGAGCTCGTACCAGGTGCAAAGCCTGTGTCACGCTATCCATATCGGCTAGCGCCTAAGGAAATGGCGGAGCTGAAGGTTCAACTGCAAGAGTTGTTGGAGCAAGGGTATGTGCGTCCAAGTTCTCCGCCTTGGAGCGCGCCAGTCCTCTTTGTTAAGAAGAAGGACGGAATCTTGAGGCTATGTATTGATTATCGGGAGCTCAACAAGTTGACGGAAAAGAACAAGTACCCGATCCCCCGGATCGATGATCTTTTTGATCAGTTGGTCGGTCGACGGTGTACTCGAAGTTGGATCTCAAGTCCGTGTACTATCAGCTGTGAATAAGGGAGAGTAATATCCCTAAGACAACGTTCAGTACAAGATACGGGCATTACGAGTTTACGGTCATGCCGTTTGGGCTGAATAATTTGCTGTCAGTGTTCATGGATCTGATGAACAGGACCTTCAGGGAGTACTTGGACCATTTTGTGATCATCTTCATCGACATTTGGTTTTAGAAACAGTAAGGAGGAGTAAATTGTATGCCAAGTTGTCGAAGTGCGAGTTTTGGTTATCCTCAGTGGCGTTCCTCGGTCATATAGTTAGTGGGGAAGGTATTGCAGTGGATCCGGTGAAGATTGTTGCGATACGGGAGTGGCCTGAGCTTTCTACGGTAGAGGAAGTCCGGAGCTTTCTGGGGCTTGCCGGCTACTATAGGCGCTTCATAGGGAACTTCTCGCAGATAGCGTTACCTCTCAATACTTTGACAAGGAAGGAGCAGAAGTTTGTTTGGACGACGGAGTGCGCGCGAGCTTTTGAGGAGTTGAAATTTCGGTTGACCACGGCGCCTGTGCTGAGTTCGCCTTGTGGGACCGAAGGTTATGAGATTTATAGTGATGTTTCGGGCAGCTGTTTGGGTTGCGTGCTACTGCAACATGGAAGTGTGATAGCTTATGGCTCGAGACACCTGAAAGTGCACGAGAGGAGTTATCCGGTCCATGACTTGGAGTTAGCGGCCGTGATTTTTTGCCTTTAAGCTGTGGAGACATTATTTGTACGGTGTGAAGATTGATATCTACACCGATCACAAGAGCCTGAAGTATTTGATTGATCAGAAAGATCTGAATATGCGGCAGCGTAGATGGATGGTGTTCCTGGCGGGACTATACATTCAAGATCCACTACGTGCCTGGCAAGGGCAATGCCGTTGCGGACGCGTTGAGTCGCCGAGCCCCAGCTCAAACCAATTTGCTATCGGTGCATGATGAGCGGTTAGTTCGGGAGTTGGAGCCGTTGGAGATTGTTTGTGTAGACAAGCAATCAAGTGCTGAAGCAGTACTTAATTGGACTGAAGTTCAATATGACCTGGCTGATCGGATTCGGCAGGCTTTGGATTTGCTTGACCATATGAAGCAGTTCATGGTAGAGGCTCTGGATGGGTCAAATTCCCAATTCGTTGTGGAGGACGGATTGCTTTGGAAAGACGGTCGTCTGTGGGTCCCAAGTGTGGGCAAGTTGCGGGTGGACTTGTGGTACGAGGCGCAGCATACCAAGTACTCGATTCACCCGGGGAGCACAAAGATGTACCGCGACGTTAAGAAACTATTTTGGTGGCTAGGTTTGAAGAAGGATGTGGCGCTCTATGTGGCGAAGTGCCAAACTTGCGCTTTGGTGAAGGCGGAGTGCCAAAAGCCGGGAGGATTTCTGAAGTCCTTGCCTATTCCGGAGTGGAAATTCGACGACATCTCTATGGACTTTGTGCACGGGTTGCCAAGGTCACAAAAGGGGAATGACGCCATTTGGGTGGTCGTAGATCGGCTAACGAAGGTGTCGCATTTCATTCCGCATAGGAAGGATGATCCGGTGGAGAAGTTGGCAAAACTATATGTGGATAATATAGTACGACTTCACGGTGTGCCCCGCAACATCGTGAGTGACCGAGATGGGCGGTTCACGTCTAATGATTGGAGTCCAGTGCAGCAAATGTTGGGAACAAAGTTAAAATTTAGCACAGCCTTCCATTCGCAAACAGATGGGCAGACCGAGAGGGTCAATAGAACTATGGAATACATGCTCCACATGTGTGTCTTGGACTTTGGAAAGTAATTGGAAGACCATCTTTATTTGGTGGAGTTTGTGTACAACAATAGCTACCAGACGAGTATTCAAATGGCGCTCCTCGAGGCCCTTTATGGTAGAAAATGTCGCACGTCATTGTCTTGGTTAGAAACGGGTGAGTGGAAGTTGTACAAGCGCCAAGAGGTGGGAGATGCTACGTCTTTGGTTTGTACTGTAAAACTCCCCCCTCCCGGATTCCAAAACAAGGCACGAAGGGGGAGTCTTATGCCCGGAACAGCCGCCTTGCGGTAGCATTAGCACACAGGCTAACCTGTACCACAAGACGCCTATTCCGCCGGCTTCAACAATATCAATATAACATGCCAACCCAACCAAATAAATAAACAAGAGAAGTCAAAATCCACACTAAGTTATAATGTCCAAATACATCAATAATGAGAAGCTAAAACATGCTTCTACAATATATCAGAGTACAGCTAAACATTGCCCAAACGGGCTACAACAAAGTAATAGAACTAACATCGGTAACCGACGGTATCGAGGGCACCGTCCCTTCAGGCCCTATCGTCCTGGCCTGGCTGTCCTGCGGCGTGACCTCCTAAAAAGGAAGACGTAGCAACCGTTAGTCGAAACGACTAAGTGGTTTCACATCCGCTCCCCCGGCGACTCCTCGGCACCGGGCGGAGAAAAGGAATAAGAGTATAGTATATAATAAGTATGCAAGAGAAGGAAGTACAAGCAGGTGGCAGTAGTGTAAGAGTAACAGTATCATAATCAGCATTTATGTAAGAGCTACACTACACTAGCAAGTATAAGTAACAGCAGGAAAGTAACTTCACTTATAAGAATGCCCATACAAACTTATAAGTTTAGGATCGGGTTACATAAAAGTAACTCATCGTATAAGAGTGCCCATACAAACTTATACGATGAGGATCTTGTTGTGCAATGCTATGAAATGCTATGAATGCTATGCAATGACTCACCCATGCACACCCATGCAATTGCTATGTCGACACAGACTATAGTTCCCACTTTTCGAGCAGGTAGCTAACCTCTCAGGCATCAGCCGCCGTGGCCAGGCGGTGACAGTAGAACGGGCACTTCTACTACTAGGCGGGTATCACACTACTTCACCTAGGCGTCCGTACGCCTCAACGCTAAGAACACAACAGCGGAGCCCCTGCGTACTATGGCCCAGCGGGGTCTTGGGTAGATGTGCACCAAGAACACAGCCCGAACTGGCCTTGCGTGACCCGGAAGGGGCCTCGGAAGAAAGCACGAGGACACAGCCCAACCGTTCACATGGCCGGAGGGGCCTCGGGACGTGAACACCGAGGACACAGCCCAAACCGACCAAGTCTAACTGTCAACTCCCGTCGGTGTGACGACTGGCGAGCCCGTAGACCTGCCACACTATCCTTAACCCAGGATTACGACACCGCGTGTCGACTCACACCACATGCAAATTCCACATCAACATATCATGGAAGGGGCCTCGGAGTGAGCACGAGGACACAGCCCAACCATCCATCCAAACCTTACCTCAACATGACCAAAGCTTAGTGGCGGTCAACACCGCACTTGCACATTTACTATAACATGCCAATAGGAGACGACACACTATTGTTGGACTCCTAAATTCAATCCGATATATAACATATGCATGGCCATGGGTTACCCATCTATATATCATCCCAAGTGATTTCAACATGATATAAATAAGATTTGCTCTTACTACAACTTACCGAAGTATTATCAAATCAATCCAATTAAACATAAGGAAATCAACAGGCCTCAAGCTATCTTGCGATAATAAATTGATTTCTAAAACAGTAAATATTATCATCCATAACACTTTGGTGGTTAACATAAATTATTTCACCAAATTCTCGAATTGATTGCGACATTGGACCCACCAATTTCAAATCCACAATGTATGTAAAGACCCAGAATTTCAGCGCAGGATTAGCACTGGACAGTAACTTCGACCGGAGTTTCCTGAAGTTACAGGAATCCGGTGGAGGCGTGTAACCCCTCGTTGGAAAGACCTTTTCGTGATCTACAACTTTCATATTCAGGTCACAACCCAGATTTGACAAAAACTTACTCGAAATCGGCTTCAAGGTTCGCTGCGCACAGAACACGATTTCTGTGTACAGGAATTTCCGGACAGCAAACTCGATTAGGTTTTCCCGGGGCCACAGACATCACCTGAAGTCGTGCAACCACTCGTTGGAAAGGTATTTGCAAGGGCTACAACTTTCGTGTTTAGCCAAAAGCCCAGATCTGCACATATCCTACATGAAAATGGCCTAGAAGATCGCTGCGTGCAGAATACAGATTCTGCGCGCATCTTAAAGAAAAATGAACGGCATCGGTCCGTCTTCCTCCTCAAGCGATCCTTCCTAAATTTTCCAGAAATGTCCTCCTCCCTTATTCAACCTCAAGGGCCAAAACTCCTCACGAAACCATTCACCCATCGTCGTATTGAAGAAAGGGAAAGGGTTGAAGAGATCTAAAATCTAGGATTCAAATCCTAGCATGGCCAAACCTAGAAATCTTCTCCTCTCCATCAAGCTCTCTTGAGCCGATGTCTCTCCTAAATATCTAAGATCTAGCACCAAGGGAGAGGGTAGGAAACTCACGTTGGCTCCAGCGGTACCACCATTTCCGGCCATGGATCGCGTAGTTCTCCTTGGCGGCATTTTCTCTTTCACGGCGATGGCGGATCTCCTTCGGTAGAACTTGCTCCTGCAGTTTTCCTCTCACCAGGAACTCTCACAGGAAATAGGGGAAGGAAAGGAGAATGAAAAATGGCTAGGGTTTTCTCTCCCCTTAAATACAAAATGTGACACGGGTAGGGACACGGCCGTGTCCGTACCCGTGTCCTGCTTCCGCGAAACGGCCGTGGCGGTTTCCATGTCGGTTCAATGTTTGACACGGGTAGGGACACGCCCGTGTCCCGACCCGTGTCCACATGACACGGCCGTGTGCCTGACCGTGTCATTGGCCGTGTACTTCTCGGGTTGCATCTCGACACTTCTCGTCGAGCTCAACTCGACGCACACGGGTAGGGACACGCCCGTGTCACTACCCATGTCCCCCGCTCGACTATCTCGACGAATCTCGACGATCTCGACACGCCTCGTCGAGATCAACTCGACGCACACGGGTAGGGACACGCCCGTGTCACTACCCGTGTCACTTAGTGTCGACCCCGCTCGACGATCTCGACGACTCTCGACGATCTCGACACGCCTCGTCGAGATCATCTCGACGCACACGGGTAGGGACACGGCCGTGTCACTACCCGTGTCACTTTGTGTCGACACAACTCGTCAGTCTCGACACGGCTTGTCGAGTAGAACTCGACGCACACGGGTAGGGACACGCCCGTGTCACTACCCGTGTCACCCCCCCGTGTCACTCTGCACTGATTTCTCCACTTCTCCACAAGTGCAGCCCATTTCCCTGCACTTCTCAGGACTTGAGTCAACCCTCCTGACTCAAAAACACACACACTAGGGGCCTAGAGCGATTCGGGACGTTACAAATCCTATAAACAAAATAAAAGATTTCGTCCCCGAAATCAGGCTTAGGCTGGGTGGAGAAAAACTTAACTGGAAGTTTATCATATGTTTTTAAATAAGATTACCTTGGGCAAACAACTCCGGGTAGCGTTGCTGCATCAAATCCATTGGCTCCCAGGTGTACTCCTCCTTCCCATGATTCAACCATAGCACCTTCACTAAGGGAACACTTTTGCGGCGTAATGTTCTTGTCTCGCTGTCAACAATCCGTACCGGCTCTAGTCGCACAGACCTATCTGACGCCACCGCACCATCAGTAGTGGGAATAAATTGGTCGGGCCGCAATAGTGCTTTTCGAAGCGACGATACGTGGAACACGTCGTGAAGATTTTCTAGTTCCGGTGGTAACTCCAACCGATAGGCCAACGGGCCAATTCTTTCCAATATAGTATAAGGCCCAACATACCTTGGGCTGAGCTTTTTCACTCCCCGCACCCGCGACACTCCATGCATCGGCCGAATCTTAAGGAACACTTTTTCGCCCACTTGGAACTCCACCATCCGGTGCTTTTTATTGTAATATTTTGCCTGTCGACTTTGAGCCTCCAACATGCGGTCTCTTATCAATCTGACAGCCATATCAGTATCATCTATAAATTCATTTCCTAATGCCTTCGGATCTTCATCCTGCACCCAAGACAAGGGGGTCCTACACCTTCTTCCGTAAAGGGCTTCATGGGGCGTCATACCGATGCTCGCTTGATTACTATTATTGTAGGAGAATTCCACTAGTGGCAAGAGCCTTTCCCATGGCTCTCCTCTGTCCAGCACACATAATCTCAATAAATCCTCCAGTGTTCTGATGGTCCGCTCTGACTGCCCGTCAGTCTGAGGATGAAATGCGGTACTAAAGGTTAGGCGTGAGCCCAAATACGCCTGTACCGCCTTCCACTCATTGGATGTAAACCGACCATCCCGATCCGAAACAATTGTCTTGGGCACGCCATGATACCGTACAAATTGCTCCACAAAAAGGCGTACCAAAACATCCACGTGTGCTTCCTTCTTCATTGGAATGAACCGGGCCACCTTTGTCAGTCGATCCACAATAACCCACACTGAATCATTCCCGGAGCGTGAGCGAGGTAGCCCATGGACAAAGTCCATGGAGATGTCCTCGAACTTCCATTCGGGGATGGGCAATGACTGCAACAAACCACCGGGACTCCTGCATTCAGCCTTCACTCTTTGGCAAGCTTCGCAATGTGTAACATAGTAGAGAACATCCTTCTTCATTCCCGGCCAACACATGGTCTTCCGCAGTCCGGCGTACATCTTAGCAATACTCGGATGCACTGAATATTGAGAGGAATGCGCCTCTCTCAATATATCTTCCCGAATTTTGCCGCCCTTGGGAATATAAAGTCAGCCTCGAAGATAAATGAGGCCGTCTTTTAGTGTGTACTCATCGGTGGTCCCATCTTCAATTGCCTTGATTGCCGGGGCCAAGGCCGCATCCATTCCTTGCTCCACCCGAATCCGGTCTCGGATATCACAAACTATGCTCATGTTGGCCAAATACTCCGCATACTCTGCCGAAGGAGCCTTGAATACTAGAGTAATTTCCATCTCTTCGACCATCCGAGCCAACTCCATACTCATCAACCGAGACTCTGGGCTAGAGCCTGGCGCTTTCCTACTCAAGGCATCGGCTACGGAGTTCGCTTTCCCAGGGTTGTAGTTCATGGTGAACTCATAGTCGCATAGAAATTCCAACCACCGTCGTTGTCTCATGTTCAACTCCTTCTGAGTGTGGACATACTTCAAGTTCTCGTGATCGAAAAAGATCTCGCAGTGTACGCCATATAGGTAATGCCTCCAGACTTTCAAAGCGAACACCACTGCTCCCAGCTCCAAATCATGAACTGTGTAATTGATTTCATGTTTCTTTAACTGCCTTGAAGCATAAGCGATTACATGCCCGTGCTGCATCAGCACCGCACCCATCCCTTGATATGATGCGTCCGTGTAAACCTGAAATCCTTCCTTCCCCGACGGAAGTGCAAGGATGGGGGCGGAGGTAAGCCTATCCTTCAACTCTTGAAATGCTGCTTCACATTTAGGTGTCCACTCAAATGGCACACCCTTCTTCGTCAAGGAGGTAAGAGGAAGGGCAATCTTGGAAAATCCTTTCACGAACTTGCGGTAGTAGCCAGCAAGTCCAAGAAAGCTTCGTACATCGGCCGCCGACTTCAAGGGCGACCACTCCTTCACGGCCCGTACCTTTGCGGGATCCACTGCCAATCCTACCCCACTGATCACATGACCCAAGAAAGCTACCTCCTTAAGCCAGAATTCACACTTGCTAAACTTGGCATACAAGGCATGCTCCTTCAATTTCTTCAAAACCAAGGTCAGGTGCTCGACATGCTCCTCCTCCGTCTTTGAGTAGACCAAGATGTCGTCGATGAAAACAATGACGAAGATGTCCAAGTATGGTTCAAACACCTTGTTCATTAGACTCATGAAGGCCGAAGGTGCATTTGTGAGCCCAAACGGCATTACTGTGAACTCATACAAACCATATCTCGAACTGAATGCTGTTTTCTGAATATCCCCCTCATGTATCCTCAACTGATAGTATCCAGAGCGCAAGTATAGTTTAGAGAACCAATGTGCTCCCACTAATTGATCGAACAACTCGTCGATCCGCGGTAGCGGATAAGTATTCCGCACCGTCAACCGATTGAGTTCCGATAATCTATGCACAATCGCAGGGTTCCATCCTTCTTCTTTACGAACAGCACAGGGGCTCCCCATGGTGATGAACTGGGGCGAACGAACCCTGAATCTACTACTTCTTGCAATTGAACTCTAAACTCCGCGAGTTCTTTCGGGGCCATTCTGTACGGAGCCTTGGACACAGGCTTGGCACCTGGTACTAGATTGATCTGGAAGTCAACCTCTCTATGCGGAGGTAATCCTGGTAGCTTCTCAGGAAATACCTCGGGAAAATCCCGCACAACCCGTACATCCTTTAACTCCAACGCTTCCTCCTTCAACTCGAACCAGATCATGAAAACCTCGTCCCCCTTCATATGAGCTTTTACAACCTGGACGGAAGATAACATCATGCGAGGCGCGAAGCCAATACCTTGGAAGATGACGTCAGAGTCTCCATGTCTCAAATAGATCCGCTTCTCCGTGCAGTCGATCCTCGCGAAGTGCCAATCCAGCCATGCCATGCCCAAAATGATGTCAAACTCCGGCATTCTCAGAACCGTGGCCGGCGTATCAAAGGATTTCCCATCAATAAATAACTCCAACTCGCACTTGGCGGTTGCGATCATCTCCGAGCCGTCCGGAAGGCGTTATCGTCGGGCTATGCCGGTAAAGTACTGTACATCCTCCACGTCTTTTATGAATCCTCGGACACAAATGAGTGTGAGGCACCGGTATCGAACAGAGTGTAGGCCGGTTTCTCACTAACCATTACGCCTTAGTATCAAGATTGTGAATGCTCAAGCCAGATTCCTAGAAAAACTTAGGCAGACTAAGGACGAATGCTTAATTTCTTCCTCGTAGTCCTCGTCTTTGAGCTGGGTCCCGCTTCAATCACTCCTTCAGCGAGTCTCTTAACGCTTGTCTGAACACCCAAAAGACCCGCTCCCAACCACTATATCATATCCATTATCTCCACCAAGCACAAATCTCCTATAAACAAAAGTGGTTGCCCTAGGAAATCTGCCATGTCTATTTTCTCCGTTAGATTCAAAATCCGCTATAAACAAAAGTGCTTGCCCGAGGGGATCTCGCGAGACTTTATACCATAGTTTTACATACTTGGGGTCGTCCAAACTTGGAAGATCGACGTATAAAGGTATGTACCTAAGGTCAGGTTGGCTAATCGTAGGGTCAAAGTTGGACAAACTTAATGTGAATTACATATGGGCACACCACTGCTTCCGCTAAGTCAGCTTGTCCCCAAACTGACTAACCAAACGGGGGTGGCACCATTGTTGAATTACTTCTTAGTTGAGGATCGTGGCAAACTGATACCATTTGTAAAACTCCCCCCTCCCGGATTCCAAAACAAGGCACGAAGGGGGAGTCTTATGCCCGGAACAGCCGCCTTGCGGTAGCATTAGCACACGGGCTAACCTGTACCACAAGACGCCTATTCCGCCGGCTTCAACAATATCAATATAACATGCCAACCCAACCAAATAAATAAACAAGAGAAGTCAAAATCCACACTAAGTTATAATGTCCAAATACATCAATAATGAGAAGCTAAAACATGCTTCTACAATATATCAGAGTACAGCTAAACATTGCCCAAACGGGCTACAACAGAGTAATAGAACTAACATCGGTAACCGACGGTATCGAGGGCACCGTCCCTTCAGGCCCTATCGTCCTGGCCTGGCTGTCCTGCGGCGTGACCTCCTAAAAAGGAAGACGTAGCAACCGTTAGTCGAAACGACTAAGTGGTTTTACATCCGCTCCCCCGGCGACTCCTCGGCACCGGGCGGAGAAAAGGAACAAGAGTATAGTATATAATAAGTATGCAAGAGAAGGAAGTACAAGCAGGTGGCAGTAGTGTAAGAGTAACAGTATCATAATCAGCATTTATGTAAGAGCTACACTACCCTAGCAAGTATAAGTAACAGCAGGAAAGTAACTTAACTTATAAGAATGCTCATACAAACTTATAAGTTAAGGATCGGGTTACATAAAAGTAACTCATCGTATAAGAGTGCCCATACAAACTTATACGATGAGGATCTTGTTGTGCAATGCTATGAAATGCTATGAATGCTATGCAATGACTCACCCATGCACACCCATGCAATTGCTATGTCGACACAGACTATAGTTCCCACTTTTCGAGCAGGTAGCTAACCTCTCAGGCATCAGCCGCCGTGGCCAGGCGGTGACAGTAGAACGGGCACTTCTACTACTAGGCGGGTATCACACTACTTCACCTAGGCCTCCGTACGCCTCAACGCTAAGAACACAACAGCGGAGCCCCTGCGTACTATGGCCCAGCGGGGTCTTGGGTAGATGTGCACCAAGAACACAACCCGAACTGGCCTTGCGTGCCCCGGAAGGGGCCTCGGAAGAAAGCACGAGGACACAGCCCAACCGTTCACATGGCCGGAGGGGCCTCGGGACGTGAACACCGAGGACACAGCCCAAACCGACCAAGTCTAACTGTCAACTCCCGTCGGTGTGACGACTGGCGAGCCCGTAGACCTGCCACACTATCCTTAACCCAGGATTACGACACCGCGTGTCGACTCACACCACATGCAAATTCCACATCAACATATCATGGAAGGGGCCTCGGAGTGAGCACGAGGACACAGCCCAACCATCCATCCACACCTTACCTCAACACGACCAAAGCTTAGTGGCGGTCAACACCGCACTTGCACATTTACTATAACATGCCAATAGGAGACGACACACTATTGTTGGACTCCTAAATTCAATCCGATATATAACATATGCATGGCCATGGGTTACCCATCTATATATCATCCCAAGTGATTTCAACATGATATAAATAAGATTTGCTCTTACTACAACTTACCGAAGTATTATCAAATCAATCCAATTAAACATAAGGAAATCAACAGGCCTCAAGCTATCTTGCGATAATAAATTGATTTCTAAAACAGTAAATATTATCATCCATAACACTTTGGTGGTTAACATAAATTATTTCACCAAATTCTCGAATTGATTGCGACATTGGACCCACCAATTTCAAATCCACAATGTATGTAAAGACCCAGAATTTCAGCGCAGGATTAGCACTGGACAGCATATTCGACCGGAGTTTCCTGAAGTTACAGGAATCCGGTGGAGGCGTGTAACCCCTCGTTGGAAAGACCTTTTCATGATCTACAACTTTCATATTCAGGTCACAACCCAGATCTGACAAAAACTTACTCGAAATCGGCTTCAAGGTTCGCTGCGCACAGAACACGATTTCTGTGTATAGGAATTGCCGGAGAGCAAACTCGATTAGGTTTTCCTGGGGCCACAAACATCACCTGAAGTCGTGCAACCACTCGTTGGAAAGGTATTTCAAGGGCTACAACTTTCGTGTTTATCCAAAAGCCCAGATCTGCACATATCCTACATGAAAATGGCCTAGAAGATCGCTGCGCGCAGAATACAGATTCTGCGCGCATCTTAAAGAAAAATGAACGGCATCGGTCCGTCTTCCTCCTCAAGCGATCCTTCCTAAATTTTCCAGAAATGTCCTCCTCCCTTATTCAACCTCAAGGGCCAAAACTCCTCACGAAACCATTCACCCATCGTCGTATTGAAGAAAGGGAAAGGGTTGAAGAGATCTAAAATCTAGGATTCAAATCCTAGCATGGCCAAACCTAGAAATCTTCTCCTCTCCATCAAGCTCTCTTGAGCCGATGTCTCTCCTAAATATCTAAGATCTAGCACCAAGGGAGAGGGTAGGAAACTCACGTTGGCTCCAGCGGTACCACCATTTCCGGCCATGGATCGCGTAGTTCTCCTTGGCGGCATTTTCTCTTTCACGGCGATGGCGGATCTCCTTCGGTAGAACTTGCTCCTGCAGTTTTCCTCTCACCAGGAACTCTCACAGGAAATAGGGGAAGGAAATGAGAATGAAAAACGGCTAGGGTTTTCTCTCCCCTTAAATACAAAATGTGACACGGGTAGGGACACGGCCGTGTCCGTACCCGTGTCCTGCTTCCGCGAAACGGCCGTGGCGGTTTCCATGTCGGTTCAATGTTTGACACGGGTAGGGACACGCCCGTGTCCCGACCCGTGTCGACGATCTCGACGACTCTCGACGATCTCGACACGCCTCGTCGAGATCATCTCGACGCACACGGGTAGGGACACGGCCGTGTCACTACCCGTGTCACTTTGTGTCGACACAACTCATCAGTCTCGACACGGCTTGTCGAGTGGAACTCGACGCACACGGGTAGGGACACGCCCGTGTCACTACCCGTGTCACCCCCCCGTGTCACTCTGCACTGATTTCTCCACTTCTCCACAAGTGCAGCCCATTTCCCTGCACTTCTCAGGACTTGAGTCAACCCTCCTGACTCAAAAACACACACACTAGGGGCCTAGAGCGATTCGGGACGTTACATGTACCGTTCGGGAGAGGCTGCAAATCACCCAGGACCGGCAAGAGAAGTACTATAATGCCAAGCACAGGAACGTGGAGTTCGCTGTGGGCGACTAGGTGTACTTAAAGATCAAGCAGTTCAAGGGTGTCTCGCGGGTGCGGCGATTGAAAAAGCTAAGCCCGAGGTATCTTGGGCCGTTTGAGGTTCGGGAGCGGGTTGGTGAAGCAGCCTATTAGTTGAAGCTTTCGGTGGAGCTTAGTGGTTTACATGATGTATCCATATATCAGTGCTACGGAAGGCGGTGCAAGAGCCTTCGCAAGTGATCGTGGTCGATCAAGTGTCGATTGTTAGTGGGTCGACGACAAAGGTCAAGCTCGTGCGTATTGAAGACTCGGAAGTCAAGCGGCTACGCCATAAAGAGATCAGGATGGTCAAGGTCCGATGGGACAATTGTGGTCGAGAGGAGCTCTCTTGGGAACGAGAACAGACTATGCTTGACGAGTATCCGGAGTTGTTCCGCTCAGGTACAATTTAATTTTGGTACTTGTCTTTCCTTTATGTAATTTCGTGGACGAAATTCTTTTAAGAGGGGGAGAGTTGTAACGCCCTGAAACTCAAAAGAGCGACGGGAGCGTTTTGGGCCAAATCTGGTATTTGGCAGGAGGCACACAGCCTGGGACACGGGTGTTTCCCAGGGCGTGTCAGGCTCGAGTCGACGATTTGGCCGCGAAGTCGGCATTTTGCGCTCGACGATGTGTCGAGACGGGGCACACGGCCTGAGACACGGGCGTGTCTCAGGGCGTGTCGAGCCCGTGTCGATGATCGGCCAGGGAAGTCGACGATTTTCGCTCGACAATGTGTCGAGACAAGGCATACGGCCTAGGACACAGGCGTGTCCAAGGCCGTGTCGTGTGGCCGATGAACTTCGCTCGATGAAGTGTCGAGACTGTGAACACGGCCTGAAGCCCAGGCGTGTTCGGGTGTGACACGGGCGTGGACACGGGCGTGTCCAAGACCCATGTGAGTCTCGGGTTGTTTTCGGGGCTGTGTCGATGGAGGCACATGGTCGACCACACGGCCGTGTTAGTTGGAACACGGGCGTGTCAGGTCGATTGTCGGATGCCCGTGTGCTGTTCCAGACGCATCGATTTTGACGGTGAATGGGTGACACGGCCCTGGACACGGGCGTGTCGCAGGCCGTGTTCATCCCAGTTTTAGCATTTTAGATCTGGATCGTGGCCGTTCGTTTCTTTTATTCGATATCCGACGGCTGGGGGCTGTTAGTGCTTGCATATACACGGGATTTGACCCTTGAAACCCTCATTTCACTTGAGTGGTTCTCTTTCTAAAGCTTAGAGAGGGAGGAGAGCAAAGGAGGAAGAAGAAGCTTAGATCCGGTCTCTAGAGGAGCTTCGGAGCTCCAAATTGCGAACCAACTTCGGATCTACGGAGGCAAAGAGACTGCGGTGCTTTTCATCCGCTTACATTTCCATGGCTCCAAGGAAGAACGCTAGGGTAACGATTCTATTCTTGAGCATGTGAAGCTCTCCTTCTTTGCATAGGAAGCCCGCTCTCGCGAGTTTGCGGTGAGTTGGAGGCGTTCCTTCGGGTAGATATGTAAAGTCCCCGTTGTTTAGAGTCCGTATTCGAGAATGGACATAGGCATGATGTCTGAAGCCTACCCGGACATGTTGGTAAGGATCGGTGATGTTGCATTGCATAATGGTCGGAGAAGACTTCGTGTGAATGTTTGTTTTCGGGTTTTTCTACGTGGTAGATTGCAACAGGGAGCCTTGGGGATTAACCCAAAGGTGCACCCGGAAAACTGGGCAGATGCGTGTTTCTTCTAAACTTGTGGGCCTGGGAGTCAACTTGTACATAACTGGGTTATGTAATATTGTGCGTTCGATTCACGGGCTTCGGGGAAACTTAACTCGTGCCGATGATATTAAAGTGTCGTGGCAAGTGAGCAACGGGTTGAGTTGAACCGTTCCTGCTTTATGCCGAGGGCATAGAGGTCGGGTCTTTGTTGTCGATGATTTTAAAGTGTCATGACTTATGCTTATAGGCTGTTGATGTTGTTAAAGTGTCATAACTTTTTCCTAGAAGACTCAAGGCTGTCGATGATATTAAAGTGTCGTAACTACTGCCTTAATTGCTCACGAGATATTGTCGTTCTGCGGATGGTGGTGAGTCGGCGGGCTTAGACCGCGATCACCGAGAATGTGCCCTGAGAGCACGGGGCGTGTGGCCATGCGTGCCAACGCCTGTGATGCAATGTATTTATATACTGCTTGGTTGTGCTAATAAATTGCAGGGAAGGAGCATCACCGCCCCGAGTTGGGGGCGGGATTGTTATAATTTGGTCAGCATTGCTCACCGTTGCTTTCGTTTGCCACTATGCGGTGGTTTGTTGCTTGCAGGTGCTGCTGGACAAAGCGGTTAATAGCGGGCTAAAGCCCAAATTGCAAAGCCGACCCTTGAAGGCCTAATCAAAGTGTTTACTTGCTTTTGTTCATGTATGACCGCCCTGCGTGCCGTGGTATGGAAAACATGTAATATGAAGTAAACCATATGTAAGGCCTTAAGTCCAGTACTTGTGTATGTACTACATTCCTATTTGGTGTATAAGTGGACATTCATGCTTGTGCTGGGTTCTTTTAATTGCAACTTATAAAACGTCTTCCGCTAGAATGCTCTGTGTAGGACGTTGGATTGGTTGGATGGTTTCCAGTGAGTAACCACCCAGTCTGTATGTGGTATATGGCGTCGGGCCCCGGCCGGACGTACTGCTATATGCTATGCCACGGATAGGGGGAGGTACAGAGCTGGTCGTTGGTGCTCCGGTACTTGACTGGCCCACCTCCATGCGCACTGTACTCCGCTAGTCCTGTTCCCTATGCTGCTGGTCCCTGTCTCCCATCTGAAGCCCCTGTAATGTTGTGATCCAAAAACCATTAGTCATAAAGACTAAGCCCTATCATCCCCTACGCCTCCCCCCATTGCTCCTAGGCACCAAGTGGGGAGGAGGAAAGGGTAGCTACAAAGGTGGAGAGTACAAAGTGGCAGGTGACAGTGGAACTAGTATAGCAGTTATATAATAGTATACAGTAAGGTAAGCAAGTAGAGTAAGCAAGTATAGTAAGAAGCATATGTAAAAAAGACAAGGTAGGAAGTAAGTAACCTTAACTTATAAGAATGCCCATACAAACTTATAAGTTAAGGGGTCTTTTGCGAGGCTCCCATCGTATAAAATGTCTCATACCAATTTATATGTTGGGGTGTCGGTTATATGCAAGTATGAGTGTACTGATATACTATGCCATGATTCATGCAAGTACAACCCACGCACATGAATCTATGCACACAGACCTTTAGTTCCCCCTATTTGGGCAGCTAGCTTCAATCCCAGGAACCTCTGTAGTGGCAAACAAAGACAGTGGGTCGTGTACAACCCCGTGTTTGTCGAGCGGGACCCGCCAAGCCAGGAGAGCGAACCAGGTCGCCCGGCCCGCACCAGAACAGCATGAAGGCATGTAGCAGGAGGATAGCCCTCTCCCGCTCAGGTCAGGAGAGCGAGCTAGGCGAGCTGACCCCTTCATCCGTCTCGCTTGCTTAGAGATTCGTCGACCGGAGTTGGGGTCGCCATTTGTCGAACACGTATTCGCGGATGGGTTCGACGAGCCCAGATATGCGAGCCGCTCTAATGGTCACAGTGGCCGCCAGCCCGCTCCCCTATATGCGACTTGGCCTCCTATCCTCCTTGGTAGAGGATTTGCGGGTCACGGTGGCCCGACTCGCGCTCGTCCAAGAAGAGTAGGCGAGCCGCTAGAGCCAGGTCGCACCCGCCTCTCGCGGGAAGAGATTAGTGGCGAGCTGACCTCCCTATCCCTGGATGGGGCCCAGTAGAAGCACTGAGGTGAAATTACCTGGTGACCTCCCCATGGGTGCGAATAGCTTGTTGGAACAGCGGAGCTACGCTGTTAGCCGACCAATTTGGACTGCACATAGCTATTAAAAATAGCGGAGGTTGGTTATTTGCAGGCCATTTTCAGAATTCTATAAATAGAACCCAAGGGGGCACCTGAGAAGGCACGCTCTCATACTCCCTAGCTTCTTGGTCCTCTAGTTTTTTCTGACGTAGCCTTAGCTCGGTCTGTGGCTAAGGAGGGGAAGTACTCTCAGGTCTTCCGGGAGTGTGGTGGGTCCTCCCCGCCAAGCCCTTGGGTCGGTTCTTCCCTTGCCTCTTTTGTTGTTTTGTTTGCAGGAGAGAAGTAGGTGCGCGATAACCCCTTCCCCAAGGGTGAACTCCATAAGAGACCGAGATTTCGGTTTCAACATTTTTGGTGCGGTGAGCGTGGAGCGTTGTCAGCACAAAAAAACTTCAGCGAGCTCGATGACGGGAGGACAAGGATCTGACAGGTCGGACTCGCCGCCCCCCTACCTCTTGCCACGGTAGGGATGTTCGAAGATTTCAAAAATGAGGTGCTGAACCTTGTCAAGTTCGCACTCGGCATGCAGACCGAGTGCTCGACTCCAGCAGTTCAGATTGCAGCTGCCCCTTCTCTGGGTGAGGACGCCCCCGGCAGGCGATCCGGTAAGGAGGTTGCCTAGAAAGGCCGGGGGTGCGTGCTCCCCGGGTGCGAGCTCTTCCCTGGATTGGCATGCGGAGGTTGGTTCAGCGAGCTGGGCTCGCGAGATGGGCCAGCTCGCCCAGTAGGGGGAGGAATCCCCTTCAGTGATTTGGTTTCCTCTGCCCCGGTTCCATATGGGTTCAGGGAACCCGAAATGTCCTACTACACCAGGAAGGGAGACCCAGTCCAACATGTACAATGGTTCGAGGACGTCGTCTCGATCCGACAATTGTCGGATGGGTTCAAATGATGACTCTTCGCCATCACCCTCAAGGAGAATGCGAGGGAGTGGTTCCATCAGCTGCCGGCCAGCGCAATCTACTGCTTTGAGTACCTACGCCGGGGGTTCATGCTGAGGTTCACTATCTCGAAGAGGAGGAAGAAGGAGTCGGAGTCCCTATTCCACATCAAGCAGGGAGTGAACGAGATGTTGGGGAGCTACGTGGATCGGTTCCAGGAGGAGGTCAGCCAGGTCCAGGAGATGCCGGGCCATAGTTTGATGATGGCATTTACCCTGGGCCTGCAGCAGGGATTCTTCAGGATGGAGCTGAAGAGAGTTCCCCCCCCCCCTCTCCTACGTGGAGCTAATGGAGAGGGTGGCGAGAGAGGTTGACGGGGAGGCGTCAAACCCGGAGTTTGTGCGGAAGCTGGCCAGGTGGGCCACGGAGGAGGAGAAGGAGTCGATAGGAGGAAGAAGCCAGGAGGAGAGGAGAGAAGAGCACAGGCAGAGGGAGCAGGGGCAGCTCTAGGGGCAGCAGCCGCCCCGGTGGGGTAGTCAGGAACTTGATCATTGGCTAGGCTGGAGGCCCGAGTGGCAAGGGCAGGGACCACAAAGAGGGTACAAAGGAAGGGACCGCCACCAGGGAGGTCAAGATCAATTCCACCCCCCGGGCTGGAGGCAGGCCCAGAGACCTCGACTCCCCGATCAGGAAGAGGCTATTGCCATAGCCATGGGGGAAGGAGGCGAGTATCAAGGAGGAGGAGAGAGGCTAGGGTGGAGTTTCCTTACTGCGACTTCCATCAGGAGGAAGGGCACGCCACAACCACGTGCCCGAAGTTCCTCGAAATGAGGAGGAAGAGGGAGCAGCAGTAGCAGCAGCAGGGGCGTCAGGAAGTGAGGATTGAGGAGGTCATGCCTCGGGCGAAGGAGGACCGTTGCGAAGACCGGGTAGATGTCAGGACCCGAGGAGGGATCAGAGTGATCCACGTGGGGTGGGGGTTGAGGCTTCCCGGAAGGCAAGCCTCCACACTATGTATCGCCGGAGCGTTGGCTCCACATCCCAGACCTCGCCCCCAGAGGAGAGGATCACCTTCTCGAGGAGCGATATGGCGGATCATGAGGATCCTTTTTGCGATGCGCTGGTCATCTAGATAGCCATTGACAATTTTACCGTCTCCAGGAACCTCGTCGACAACGGAAGCTCCATCAATGTCGTCTTTAAGAAGGCGTTTGACGCGATGAAGGTGGATATGAAGAGGTTGCTGGCCTCGGATGGGCCCTTGTTTAGCTTTTCGGGGGAGAGGAAGGAGGTCGAAGGAGGGGTGGGCCTCCATGTCACCCTGGGCGGGCTGTCTAGGAACTGCAGGTTCATCATCGTGGATGTCCCCAGCAGCTACAGCGCCATCTTTGGGAGGCCCCTTATCAGCGCCTTCCGCTGTATCCCCTCATCGTTCCATCAGTGCTTGAAGTTCAGTGCCGAGGGGATTCAGGTCAGGGTCACGGGGGACCCCAAGGTGGCCGCCGTGAACTCCATTTCTTGGCAGGAGGGAGCCGAGGAGATGGAGCGAAGGATGGAGAGGGCGGAGCAGGAAGCTGGCAGGGGGAGGCTGGAGGCGGAGAGCTGCGCTGGGGTAGAGGTAGTAGGAGGAGATTGAGAGGAGTCGGCCCGAGGCGATGGCCATGGAAGAAGAGGTGGAGGCGGAAGTCCTCATCCCAGAGGATAGGGATGTTGAAGAATGCAGAGAGCAGTCCAGGTTGGAGGCTACAGAAGAGGTGGTGGAGCTGCAAGTCCTCACCCGAGAGGGCAGGGTGGAGAAAGTCCGCGTCAGCGTAGGGATGACCGCTGAAGCTCAGGACAGGATGCTGGAGTGCATCCAGAGGAACACAGACATCTTCGCATGGACCGCCGCGGAGATGCCGGGGGTTAACGCGGATGTGTCTTGCCACCTCCTAAACTTGGACCCGGGAACACACCCCGTCCAACAAAAGAAGAGGTCTACTGCGGACAAGCTGGCAGAGCCCATCAAGGAGGAGGTGGCGAAACTCCTCAAGGTCGGCTTCATATCCAAGATCCAATACCCCGGCTGGGTATCCAATGTGGTCATGGTCAAAAAGGGAGATGGTCGGTGGCGAATGTGTATCGATTTCTCTTTGCTTTATAAATCTTATCCTAAGGACTGTTATCCCTTGTCTCGGATCGACTCGCTGGTTGACTCAGCCGTTGGTTTTTCTGTAATGTGTTTTCTAGGAGCATTTTCAGGTTATCATCAAATCAGGATGCACCCCCCGAACGTCATGGATGTCTCGTTCATCACGGGGTATGGATGCTACTATTACAAGATGATGCCCTTCGGGCTAAATAATGCAGGGGCGACCTACCAGAAAATGATGGACAGGGTCTTCAAAGAGCAGAAGGGGAGGAACCTGGAGGTGTACGTGGATGATCTCATGATCAACAGTTAGGATGTGTACTCTCACCTCCAGTACCTATAGGAGACCTTCGCCACCCTGCTCAAGTACAAGATGCGTTTGAATGCCCTGAAGTGTGTCTTCGAGGCAAGCAGGGGGAAGTTTTTGGGGCACCTCCTCACCCCTGCGGGGTCGAGCCGAACCCGGATAAGGTCGAGGCCATCTTGGAGCTGGGATCGCCACGAAACACTAAGGAGGTGCAGCGGCTGACGGGGAAGCTGGCAGGGCTAAGTAAGTTCCTCTCTCGGGCCGCGGAGAAGTGTGCCCCCTTCTTCAAAACACTAAGGGGTGGTCAAAAGTTCGAATGGACCAAGGAGTGTGAGGAGGCATTCCAGGCCCTCAAGATGCAGTTGACCCAGGCCCCGCTGCTCCAAGGGCCAAAGGAGGGGGAGGACCTGTTTTTCTATCTTGGGGTCGGGGCGAAGGCATTGAGCTCTGTCCTAGTTCATGAAGAGGGGAAGAAGCAGCTCCATATTTATTACGTGAGTCGGGTCCTGAGAAAGGCCGAGCTCCGGTATCTAATTTTGGAGAACCTAGCCTTCGCCCTGATCGTCTTAGCCCGAAGGCTGCGACCCTATTTCCAGGAGAACTCAATCCGAGTGGTGACTGACCATCCCCTCCACAACATCTTGGAGGGGGTGGAGCATTCTGGCAGGCTGGCCAAGTGGTCGGTGGAGTTGAGTGAGTTCGACGTCTCCTTCGTCCCCTGCCTCTCGATCAAAGCTCAAGCGATGGCCGACTTCTTGGCCGATTATGTGGTCGAGGTGGCGGAGGAAGAGCTCACTCGTCCGACTCCTTGGAGGGTGAAGGAGGATGGCGCCCCGGGGAGGCATTCCCTAGGAGTGGGGGTGATCTTGGAGAGTCCCCACGGAACTAGATTTGAACAGACGGTGGTGGTGCACTTTCCCATCACCAACAATCAAGCCGAGTATGAGGCCGTGATAGCAGGGCTGCGCCTGGCCAGGGAGCTGGGTGTGTCGGACGTGGAGGTCCTTACTGACTCCATGGTGGTAGCTTTCCAGATCAACGGGGAGTTCGAGGCAAGAGAGCCGATCCTGCGGCTATACTTAGCCAAAGTAAAGGGGATCATCGGCATGTTCCAGACTTTTTTCATCAAACACATGCCCCAGGAGGAGAACGAGCAGGCAGATCAGCTAGCGAAGCATGGACCCCGGGTGGGGGGTGCCATCACCGACTTATTCTGCCCTTCTATCGAAGAGGGGGAGCTTATGGAAATAGACCAAGAGCCTTCGTGGATAGACCCGGTCACAACCTTCCTTTCCACGGGAGAGTATCCAAAGGGGGTAGACAAGAAGAAGCTCAGGTACAAATCAGTGTATTACCTCCTCCGGGACGGGCAGCTGCACAGGAAGACTCTCTCGGGGATGTTGGCTCGTTGCGTGGCCGAGGGGGAAGTACAGAGAATCTTGGAAGAAGTTCACTACGGGGAGTGTAGGAGTCACTCCGGGAGTCGGACCCTGGAAGGAAGGATCGTCAGTCAAGGTTATTTTTGGCCCACCCTAGGCTGCGATGCGACGGAGTTCACAAAAAGATGCCACAAATGCCAGCTATTCGCCCCCCTCCAGCTACAGCCGGCTCAGTGGCTCAAACGTATCACATCCCCCTGGCCCTTTGCCATTTGGGGAATGGATTTGGTTGGACCATTACCCCAGGGCAGTGGGCAGAGAAGGTTCCTACTAGTAATGATCGATTATTTCTCCAAGTGGTTGGAGGTAAAGGTGCTGGCCAAGGTGACCTCCCAGGTTATCAGAAACTTTGTTTGGGGGGAGATCACCTGCCGTCATGGGCTGCCCCAGGACATTGTCATGGATAATGGACCTCAATTCGCCAGCGTGGAGTTCACCAGTTTTTGCGAGCAGCTTGGAATCGACCTCAGGTTCGCCTCAGTCCATCAAACCAGGAGCAACGGGCAGTTGGAGGCTGCGAACAAGATCATCGTCAACCTCCTGAAAAAGAAGGTGGAAAATCTGAAGGGGAGATGGGTGGAGCAGCTTCCCGCGGTTCTCTGGGCTTTGAGGACCACCCCAGCACAGCTACAGGAGAGACCCCCTTCAAGCTCTCCCATGGGTGTGAGGCAGTGCTCCCCGTGGAATTTGAAGTTCAAACGCCTCGAGTTGTTGCGGCCAGGGAAGGCAGGGAAGAATGGCAGGATGAGAACGAGGAAGAGCTGCGGTTTTCTCTCGACATGGTGGAAGAGCTGCGGGACCTTCCCACCATCCGACAGGAAGAGGTGAAGAGAAGGATGGACAAATACTTTGACAAACACGTCAGAGCCAAGCAATTTGTGGAAGGGGACTTGGTACTGAAAAAGGCGGATGCAGCAGGCAGGTCGGCAACCATGTGGAAGCTCAACCCCAACTGGGAAGGTCCATTTATTATAGAAGAGGCATTAAGGTCAGGGGGTATCGACTCCAAAATGTGGAGGGAGAGACTCTAAGTCTCATGTGGAGTGGTGATGATTTAAAACGCTTTTTCCCTTGAAACATGTAAGTGGTGCTTTGTTTCTTAATGAAAGTTCTTTAACACGCCAATGCTGTCACAATGAGTTTGCATGAAGAAGTGAAGTGTATTTGGACCCCAAGCAGATCCCGCTGTCAGGCTCGCGCCTAGCTAGCAGGGCTGGAAGTCACTCGGTGTCATCCTTAGACCTCGAGCAGATCCCGCTGTCAGGCTCCCACCTAGCTGGCAGGGCTGGAAGTCACTCGATGGTATCAGCCGTGGACCCCGAGCAGATCCCATTGTTAGGCTCTCACCTAGATGGCAGGGCTGGAAGTCACTCGTTGTCATCCTTAGACCTCGAGCAGATCCCGCTGTCAGGCTCCCACCTAGCTGGTAGGGCTGGAAGTGACTCGATGGAATCATCCGTGGACCCGAGCAGATCCCGTTATCAAGCTCTCACATAGCTGGCAGGGCTGGAAGTCACTCGGTGTCATCCTTAGACCTCGAGCAGATCCCGCTATCAGGCTCCCACCTAGCTGGCAGGGCTGGAAGTCACTCGATGGTATCAGTCGTGGACCCCAAGCAGATCCCGCTGTCAGGCTCTCACCTAGCTGGCATGGATGGAAGTCACTCGGTGTCATCCTTAGACCTCGAGCAGATCCCGCTGTCAGGCTCCCAATTAGCTGGCAGGGCTGGAAGTCACTCGATGGTATCAGCTGTGGACCCCGAGTAGATCCTGCTGTCAGGCTCTCACCTAGTTGAAAGTGCTGGAAGTCACTTGTCGTCATCCTTAGAACTCGAGCAGATCCCGCTGTCAGGCTCCCACCTAGCTGGCAGGGCTGGAAGTAACTCGATGGTATCAGTCGTGGAACCCGAGCAGATCCTACTGTCAGGTTCTCACCTAGCTGGCAGGGATGGAAGTCACTTGGTGTCATCCTTAGACCTCTAGCAGATCCCGCTGTCAGGCTCCCACCTAGCTGGCAGGGCTGGATGTCACTCGATGGTATCAGCTGTGGACCCCGAGCAGATCCTGCTGTTAGGCTCTCACCTAGCTAACAGGGCTGGAAGTCACTCGACATCATCCCCAGACCTCGAGCAGATCCCGCTATCAGGCTCTCACATAGCTGGCAGTGCTGTATGTCACTTATCGGGGGAAAGACATCAACTACTCGCCAGCTAATGAGGGAGGTCTTGATACGCAAAGAAGTGTCAGAAGATGGGGAACCAGATGTCCAAATGACGTGTAATTGGAGTCGCGAAGCTAACCAAAAATGGGGGAGGGCCTAATGTAGTCGCCCAGAGCCCAAAATGACGGCCAAAAGGGGGCAAGAACCCGGGCCACATTGTAAGAGGGTCAGCCCGCGAGAAATCCGATGGCTCGGGCGAGCAATGAACCAGCTCGCTTCTCCTGGTGAGCGAGTAGTCACCTCAGCGATACCGGACTTTCGAGGTAGGTCTCCACAAGCGGGACGACCATTTGAGTCTCCGATGACTCCTAAGCTAAATCCGTAGGCATGCCACCTCGTCGGCATAACGCGAGATGAATGACCGCGAGTACGGAAAGGGAGAGTTTACATCACGCAATAACAGCAAATATGAAAGAATTAGTGCCTAACCACCTAGAGGGGGGGGTGAATAGGTGTAATTCCTTTTTATTCAAAGGTAGAATATCTTTCAGTAAATTACTCAAACACAGATAATTCTACAGCTAACACAGCACAACATTCACAGAATCATTCAATCACAGAGTGCACAAAGTTTTTATAGTGGTTCCCCAAGGTCTGGGTACATCCACTTTCCCCCTTTGCCTATCTAGCAGTGTGCTAGATTCGGCCTAACTTCTTCTCTTCACCTCAGATCCTCAGATATTAGAACTCAAAACCCAACAAGGCTCCTACAACTCAGAGTTATTCCACACTCCTACAGCTCAGGCAAACTGCCCTACCTCAGCCTACACAAGGCCTACAACTCAGAGATAACAATCTCCTACAACTCAGGCTCACAGCCCTACCACTCAGAGATCTAAATGTCCTACAACTAAGCCTTTATAAACACAGGCTTACAACTCAGATCTTTAAAAGATCCTACAAAAAAAATAGATTTAACAAAGTATTTTACCACCACCCTGGAAGAGAGAGAATGGATGGATGGCTTCTTGATCAGTTCTTGGAAGAATCTAATAGCAGAGAACAACCACTCTTAGCTTTCTTCAAAGCTTCTTGAATCTGAACTGAGTAGGGTTGAACTCCTGTGAAGTTGATCTTCAATCAGCTTCTTTCTTGATATTCAGATCACAATCTGAATCCTTCTTAGTAGTCTGGTTCAACTACTGCACTTAAGTAGATGGAGCTCTCTCTCTCCAACTTCTTAGATCTTCTGACGAAAATCTTCTTCTGTATGTGTATATACTTTTTTCTATTAGTTCATCAATCATCTATTGTTGAAGGAGAATGCCTTTATATAGACTTTCTCCATGGTAACCGACTGATCTGGTTTCTAACAAACTTCTGACAACTCTGACAGTTACAGTAGACTGGTTGGTAATGGCAGTTGTCAAGTCATCCAATCACTTCTTGAAACTCTGTCTCTGTCAGCAAAGTGTCGAGACTGAACTTCATCATGTGTCGACATAAGTAGACTAAGTGTCGACACAAGTGGAATAATTATCGACACAAGCCTTGGTGGTGTCGACACATCTCCTTTGTTGTTGATACTGCTTCTCGACACAGATTCTGTAGAATGTGTCGACACTGATTCTGTGTGTCGACACAATCACTTCTTCTCTTTAACTTTGTTGAAGCTCTGCAGTGTGTCGACACAAGTCCTGTGTGTCGACACAGTTGATGTCGACAAAGTCTTCTGTGTGTCTACACTGCCTCTTGGTGTCGACATAGTTGATGTCGACTAAACTTTCTCTGTGTGTCGACACAGTTGATGCCGACTATGCTACTCTGTGTGTCGACACTGCCTCTGTATGTCGACACAGTTTCTTCTGGTGTCGACACAGCCTTTCCAAGTGTCGACACAATTAACTTCAAGTGTCGACACAGCTTTTCTCCCGTGTCGACACAAGCCTTCATAAGTGTCGACACAGCTTCTCCTGGTGTCGACACATGGACTTAGAAGTTTTTCTGCATTCCTGCATTTACTTAACCTGCACATATAAACTCAAAACAACATCAAATACACCTTGATGCATATCATTGAGTAAGGTGAGGCTTCTTCAAATCTGGTACACATTTTCCAATGTACCCAACAATCTCCCCCTATTTGGAGAAGTCATAACCCTTAGTCAATGATATACACCATTCATAACAAATACACATTATGATGTATAACAACATTATATGACCTGGTAACTTATAAACAAAACATATATAACAAATCATCACAGAATAATAATGCTACTAGAATGAGCATTAATCAGGTTTTGTTTCAACTTTCAAAAGTTTTTTTAATAATAGTTTACATAGATTTTAAACACTAAAGTTTACAATGTTATAAAATCTAGTGAATCTAATCTAAGGCTGCTCTGGCTCCTTGATGACAATTCCTTTGCCTGATTGGATCTTGGCTTGAACTGGAGCATCAGTATCATCAGCTGGCTTCTTGCCCTTTAGATCTTTCTTCTTTTGCTCTTCAGCCCTTATTCTTTGCCTTTCAAAGTAGTGAAAGGGCTTTGGAAAATATTTGCTAGGCTCCTGAGCATTAGGAGGTAGCTTCCCAGCCTTAGCCTTTCTTCTATGTTGAACAATGGCTTCTTGCCTGACTTCATACTTTTGTCATTCTTGTGCAGAGTACCATTTGCCCCTATCATGGGTTTTATCCTTTACAGCTTTCCAAGCAGTCAGTATAATGTTCCTGGATGTTGGACTCCACTGCTCAAAATCAGGCTTCAACTCAGCCTGTTCTCTGAATCATTTCTTAGACAATAGAGCTTCTTGCTCTTTGTTCAAAACTGCCTCTGACACTGGCATGTCTACTTTCTCAAGGATAACATTTTGAGCACCTTCTAGAGGGTTGTACATAGACTGTACTTCTTGGTGAATCATTTCAAAATCTGCTGGAGGATAAATAACTTGAGAAACTTCAGCTTGATCACCTCCAAAATAAGCAGGGTGTATACCTGACTCAGCCACATTGTCATCATCACAGAGGGGTGGATATCCAAGTGTGGCTCTGATGCTATTAAAGATCCATTTAGCATGACCAGAGCCAGCTTTGACTAACACTCTCTCACCCTTTATGACTTCTCTGACAACATGATCCCTAAGGTCATCTTTCTGAAATCTGATTTGTTTAACACCATCTTTATAGATTGCCTTTAACTTCAGTAGCTGTCCAGAAATGGTATTTTGAGAATCCTGAATAGCTGTTTGGACAGCAGCTAGTCCTTCCTGTAATTGCTTATCAAACTCTGTCATGGCATTCGGCCTTGCCTCAGGCTGAGTAGTTACACCATTCTTCAGTTCTGTAACAATCACATTATGTGATGCTGTCAGATTATCATTCATTCTAATCTGATTCTCTAGAACATAGCCTTGTTTAAGAGTTATATCATCAACTTGAGTCTTGATTTTCTCTTGATGTGTTGCTAGGAAAACCACAGCATTGCCTCCTTTGTGGAAACAATCAGTCATCTCCTTCTTATTTTGATTAACTTCAAATCTTATAGATTTAATATCTTGTGCCAAGGAGAGTTGTAGATCTTTGTGGGTCTCATCCATATACTTCTCCATGGCAATCCTTTGTTCATCTAGCTTTACTTGTAGAGAGACTAATAACGAACTGTAATCAGTTACTGGGGCTGGTTCTGGAGCAGTTTGTAAAGCCCTCTTATAGCTCTGGCTTCTTCTTTTGAATACCATTAGCTTTCTTTTCTTAGCTTGAATTTCTGCTTCATCTTCTGAAGCACATGTACTGGCAATATCAACTCTGTCCTTAGGACTAGGAGGCAATTCCTGTATAGTCCTAGGTAGCTCCCCCTGAGTCCCTTGCTCCTCCCCCACAGTACTTACTTTTTCCTTCTCAAGGTTAACTTGCTCCCCCTCAAAGTTTGCTTTCTCCCCCTCAAACTCAGTCTGCCCTAAATCGGGGAACAACTCTTCAAGTGTGAACTCTTGTTGAGAAGGGACTGAAGATACTCTCATCTCTGGAGCATGATCAATAGCAGATGTATCCTGCATGATAACATCTTGAGCTTGACTGTGTAGTTGAGTTGTCTGGTCAACATCAATCAAAGATTCAGTTAGAGTTTCATCTTTATCATTAAGAATTGATTGATTAACCTCATGTATTACCTCAAGTATAGTTTGTGTAGCAATATCACTTTCCAAGTGTATTGGCTCTTCATCAACATGAGGCTCCCCCTGCACTTGAGCACTGTCTGTAGGGTCTTGTGCAGGAATATCTTGTGTTGTTGATTTTTCAGGAATCTCTTGCCTTTCTTTCTCAAGCATATCCTTAGTTAGGACCCTATCCCATCTAGATATAATCCTTATGTCCATTCTCCTCATATGGTTAATCTTTGAGCCAGCAATTTGTTCCATTACTTCTGGAATTATTCCAGCCAAGTAGAGACTCATAATTCTTCCCAGATTTGGTTTCTTAAAACTTTCCTTAATGCTTTCCAATATTACTGCTGACCAATCAGTGTTTAGTCTGTAGATGATCCTGGTCATCAGACTGAACATATAAGATGAAATCCTATCATGCCCTCCTGGCTTGCAGAGTATGACCTTGCCAACTATTTCTGAAAGGAATTTGCCTTACTGATTCATTCCTTTTCACTTCATTGAGGATCCAATCTTCATGGTGGGATTCAATCAACACCATTGAAGTGCTTCCCTTGTCTTGGATGAGGTAACTTCTACTTCTTCTTGAATTCTTGGTAGTTGAAGAGTTTTCCTCAAGCTCTTCAAAGTCAGTTTAACTTTAGAACCATGAACTATAGATTTGATCTTAAGTCCAGTTGAATCTATAGAAGCAGCGCCATAGAAATCCAGAATTTCTTTCATCCAAATCTTTGTTGGTTCAGATACCAAAAATTCTAACCCATTCTCAGCAATTAGGGTTACTACGAATTTAATTTCAGATTCCGCATGATCAAAGGTATTGCGTACCAGCTCATAGCCTTCATTGACATTGTCTTCTAGCTTCGGCGTCATTAGGGTTGAGTGAAAGCTTGGATTAAGAAGAGAGAAGTTGTCGACACAGGGTTTTGGTCTCGAAAATATGGAGAATCTGTCGACAGAATATGATGTTGACCTATTTATACCTTTCTAAATAATGAAGGTCAAAAGTCGCGTTAACAATCTCTTAATGTGTTGACATTGTTGAAAAGTGTCGACACAGACTTCTAATGACTCGACACCAATTTTATTTGACTTTGGCGAGTTCGATGATCTGAGGTCGACGAATCTGCGTGTTTACTCTAAGTGTCGACACCACATCTGGATGTGTCGACACCACTTCTCGGAAGTGTCGACACCGATTCTCTAGATGTGTCGACACCACTTTCCTGGAATGTCGACACCAACTACTATGTGTCGACACCACTTTTCTGGAATATCGACACCAACTACTATGTGTCGACACAGACAACTTCTGATGTCGACACAATTTTACTTAGCCAAATTTTGTAAACTAACTTATGTTCAACATACCTATTTCAATTTTGAATTTGTTGAATTTAGTTTCATCTAAAGGCTTAGTAAACATGTCTGCTAGTTGTAAATCAGTACTAACAAATTCTAAAGAGATATCTTCTTTCTCTACATGGTCTCTAAGAAAATGGTATCTTATTTCTATATGCTTTATTCTACTATGAGAAACTGGATTATGTGCAATAGAAATAGCACTAGTAGAATCACATAATAATGGGGTTCTACTTACCTGAATACTATAGTCTTCTAACTGATGTTGTATCCACAATAGTTGTGCACATCAACTTCCGGAAACAACATACTCAAACTTAGCTGTGGATATTGCCACATTGGTCTGCTTCTTACACCTCCATGACACCAGTCTTCCACCTAGAAATTGACAGGTGCCTGTAGTACTTTTCTTATCTACTTTGCAACCTGCAAAGTCTGCATCTGAATAACCCATTTGTAGAAAATCTCTATCCCTAGGATACCAAAGGCCTAGATTAGGTGTTCCCTTAAGATATCTCAAAATCCTTTTGACTGCAGTAAGATGAGATTCTTTAAGGCAGGATTGGTACCTAGCACAGACACATGTAGTATACATGATATCTGGTCTACTAGCAGTCAGATATAGGAGGGAGCCAACTATTCCTCTATACAAAGTTTCATCTACAGGTTTCCCTGCATAATCTTTGCTAAGAGATACACTTGTCCCCATTGGAGTTCTCATGGTAGTGGATGACTTTATACCATACTTCTTAATTAACTCTAGGGTGAACTTAGACTAGGATATGCATAATCCATCTTCAGTCTGTCTTACTTGGATACCCAAGAAGAACTTAAGTTCTCTCATACTGCTCATTTCAAATTTCCCTTGCATATGTTTTGCAAACTTTCTACAAAGGTTACTTTCAGTAGGCCAAAATATTATGTCATCAACATATATTTGGACTAGGATAATCTTTCCTTTGTATTCTCTAAGGAATAGAGTCTTATTTATTTTCCCCTTTGAGAATTTGTTCTCAATGAGGAAAGTAGATAGGATTTCATACCAAGCCCTTGGAGCTTGTTTTATTTAACCCATACAAAGCATCCTAAGTCTATAGACATAAGTAGGATTGAGTGGATCAACAAAACTTGAGGGCTGCTCTACATAAACCTCCTCTTTTAAGTCTCCATTTAAGAAGGCATACTTAACATCCATCTGGAACACTTTGAAGCCTTGATATGCTGCATAGGCTAGGAATAGTCTGATAGCTTCCAATCTAGACACTGGAGCAAAGGTCTGATCAAAGTTTATGCCCTCCTCCTGTCTGTATCCTTTGGCAACTAACCTTGCCTTGTTCTTCACTATGATCCCACTCTCATCAAGCTTGTTTCTATATATCCACTTTGTCCCAATGACATTGTGGCCCTTTGGTTTTGGAATCAAATCCCAGACCTTGCATCTTCTGCATTGATTTAACTCTTCCTGCATGACATCAATCCAGTGTGGGTCCTCAATTGCTTCTTCAAATATCTTGGGTTCCACTTGAGATAAGAAGCTAGAGCAAAGAACTGTGTTCAAGTTCCTGCTCCTTGTCTGTACTCCTTGTCTTAGATCACCAATGATCTAGTGTGCAGGATGATCTTTCAACTATCTAACCGCTGGAGGTAATCTATCAGTAGTTTGGCCTTCTCCAATTTCTACATTAAGCTGCACCTCATGTTCTTCATTACCATCCTGAGTTTCTTGTACTCCCCCTGGACATCAACTACCATTTTCCTCATCCAGCTTTGCAGTTGGATCTTCCCTGATAGTAAGATGGTCCATCTTTTGCTGAATACCTGTGGAGATACAAGAACCACTTGGCAACTCATTGTTAATAAGTCAAGTTTCATCAAAAATGACATGAACTGACTCTTCTATAACTTGAGTAGCCAAGTTGTAGACCCTATAGGCCTTACTATTGTTGCTGTACCCAACAAATATCCCATCTTGGGATTTGGCAGCAAACTTAGAAAGGTGAGATTTTCCATTATTAAGTATATAACACTTGCAACCAAAGATCCTGAAATAAGATAAGTTTGGTTTTCTGCCTTTCATAACCTCATAGGGTGTCTTTTTGTGGCTTTTGGTGATGGAAGCCCTATTGAGCACATGACATGTAGTGTTAACTGGCTCAGCCCAGAAATATTCTGGGAGAGAAGTATCACTCAATAGTATTCTTCCAGCCTCAATCAATGTCCTATTCTTTCTCTCAGCAATGCCATTTTGCTGAGGTGTTCTAGGTGAGGAGAATTCCTGATGAATCCCAAACTCTTCACACAGCCTTGTCATACTTTCAGATTGGAATTCAGTTCCATGGTCACTTCTAATTTTGACCACTGAACTATTTAATTCATTCTGAATTTGTTTGACAAAATTATAGAAGACCTTTGGGGTTTCAGATTTCTATCTCAGAAAGAATACCCATGAGAATCTAGAATAGTCATCTACAACCACAAAAGTGTAGACCTTCCTACCTAGGCTCTGAACTAGCATAGGACCAAATAAATCCATATACAAGAGGTATAAGCACCTCACTGAATCCTTAGTTTCAAGTCTATGAAAGGAGGATCTAGTCTGCTTGCCTTTTTGACAAGCTGAACATATTCCATCCTTATAACACTTAACTTGGGGACCATTCCTCACTAACTCTTTGCTAAAGAGTTGGCCAATGGTCTTGTAGTTAAGATGGGCTAGCCTCTTGTTCCATTTGACATAATGAGAGACTTTCTCATCAGCGACAAGATAGATAGGAGAATTTCTATTCTCACACACAAAGTCTAGGCAATATACATTTCTTTTTCTATATCCAGTCAATATGACCTCTTGATCACTTGACCTCTTGATATGACAAACATTCTTAACAAATGAAATGTCATAACCTAAATCACTCAGCTGACTTATGCTAATTAGGTTGTGTTTCAAACCCTTTACATAGGCCACTTGTGTGATTGTAACTGAGTTATTAAAAATGTTACCAAAACCTTTGATGACTCCCTTTTCAGAACCACCAAAGATTACTTTAGGCCCATTCAGCATAGGTGAGTAGTCCTTCAGCAATCCCCTTGTTCCAGTTATGTGCCTGGAACATCCACTGTACAAGTACCATATAGGGGCATGGAAACTTGGACTCACCTGCAACACAGATTACTTAACCTTAGAACCCAAATAACTTTTGGGTGATTGCTGCAAGTTAGTCTGAAACTTAACAAATCTGCTTACAGCTTTTCTAACAGGCAGACTGCTACTCTCCTTGACACTGGAATTATGCCAACAGTCTAAGGTAAAGTGGCCTATCTTGCCACAGCAGCAGCACTCAAACTTATTGTACCTCTTTTTAGGTGCAATCGTAGCTGTAATATTTGCAGCAGGTCTGTTATTTTGTGCTGGGGCTTTGCCTCTAGAATTGGACTTGGCAGTCCATGCAGTTCTCTTAAACCCTAATCCAGCCTTACCCTTTTGAGACACAAACTCATCAATCAAGGGTAATACAGATTTTGGCTTTGAAAAACTAGCTACAATCTCCTTCTCTTTCTGAAGTTTAGTTTCCAGATTTTTAATCTGATCATTTTTGAATGTGATATTACCCATCTAAATAACAGTAATGTTTTTCAGTATGGCTATCTCATTCAACTTCTGATCCAGTAACTTCTCTGAATCAAATGCAGCCAACTTAAGAGCTGCAATTTCCTTAGCCTAATTTTTGGCCAGGTTTTTACTTCTCTTAAGTGCCTGCAATAAATCTCTATATTCATCTATCAACTGATGAATATCTCCTTCAGATTCAGACCCATCTTCATCTCTTGATGGAGAGGCATTTGATTCTGACCCAGTGAAATAATCAGAATCTACAGAAACATATTTTACCTTACTGGGGCAAGGTTGATCCTGGCACTTGTCTTCTTCTGACACAGCCATCAGTTCTTTGCACTGATGGTCTTCCTGCTCATAGATAGAGTCCAGTAATTGCATGAACTCATCCTTTTCTTCTGCAAACAGACCAATATATGCCTCAGCCTCAGATTCTGATTCTGAAGTTGATTGATCTGTTAAGCTTTTCTCTTTCTCAGCAACCAAGGATTTCTCCTTCTTGCTCTTGTACTCTGACTTCGTTCTCTTATATGGACAGTCAGCCACAACATGTCCAGCTTTATTGCAGCAATAGCATATAATCTTGGAGGTAGATGTCTTGCTAGGCTTTGCCCCATTCCTGTCCTTCCTGGATGATTTCCTCTTCTAATAGTAGTCATCCTTGTACTGAGATGTGGAAGGCTTAGATTTCCACTATTTCTTCTTCAAGAATATCTGGAACTGCATTGTAAATGCTGCAAAGACTTCATCTGTATTGCTGCTATCTGAACTGGGATTATCTGAATTATCTGAGATAATTTCTGCATCTCTCTTAGGAAAAGATGGAGATATTTTCCTATTCTTCCTTGTAGCTTCAACCTTGAAAGCCACTGACTTTTCTTTATAGTCACCCTTTGTGTTTTTCTCTTCCTCCTTTCTAGCTAACAGCTGCATCTCATATGACAGCAATTTTCCAAACAGTGTTGGAGGAGAAATCTCAGCCAGTCTGGCCACTTCTCTTATGGCACAGATTTTTGTATCCCAATCCTTAGTCAATAACCTAAGGAATTTATCATTTAACTCATAAGTACTGAAAACTCTTCCATAATACATTAGTTCATTGACTATCCTATAGAACTTATTATAGAATTCCGTAATACTTTCAGACTTGGCTTGTCTGAAACTTTCATATTCTTGATTAAGCATTGATTTTCTATCTTACCTAACCTCTTCAGAACCCTCCATGTAGACTATCAATGTGTCCCACATTTCCTTGGAGGTTTTGCAATGAATTAGATTCTGCATTGTTGAATCATCAATGACACTTACTATAATATTCTGGGCTCTTTTATCCATTGTTGCCAAGATGATCTCATCTTTAGTCATCTCTGAAAAATCCTTTGGAATTCTTTGATTGGCATCAAGAACAGAAATCTTCATTGGAATATATGGTCCTTCCTTAACTGTTATATAGATTCTAGGATCAGATGCCTCCACAAACAATCTGACCCTTTCCTTCCAAATTCCAAATATCTCTTTCCTGCAGATGGGCAATTTCATTGAACCAAGTTCTTTGTAGTTTTCTCCTGAACCCATCTTCTTGATCTTAATTCTGCCTTACAGATCTCACTCAGACTGTTAAGTCTAACGTTGAGGAACCTCCCTCTGATACCACTTGAAAGGATTAGTGCCTAACCACCTAGAGGGGGGGGGGGGGGGGGGCGAATTATTGTAATTCCTTTTTCTTCAAAGGCAGAATATCTTTTAGTAAATTACTCAAACACAGATAATTCTACAGCTAACACAGCACAGCATTCACAGAATCATTCAATCACAGAGTGCACACAGTTTTTATAGTGGTTCCCCAAGGTCTGTGTACATCCACTTTCCCCCTTCGCCTATCTAGCAGTGTGCTAGATTCGGCCTAACTTCTTCTCTTCGCCTCAGATCCTCAGATCTTACAACTCAGAACCCAACAAGGCTCCTGTTAAAATTCAACTCAGAGGAGAATGCCCAGTCCACACTCCTACAGCTCAGGCAAAACTGCCCTACCTCAGCCTACACAAGGCCTACAACTCAGAGATAACAATCTCCTACAACTCAGGCTCACATCCCTACCACTCAGAGATTTAAATCTCCTATAACTAAGCCTTTATAAACACAGGCTTACAACTCAGATCTTTAAAAGATCCTACAAAAAAAATAGATTTAACAAAGTATTTTACCACCACCCTGGAAGAGAGAGAATGGATGGATGGCTTCTTGATCAGTTTTTGGAAGAATCTGATAGCAGAGAACAACCAATCTTAGCTTTCTTCAAAGCTTCTTGAATCTGAACTCAGTAGGGTTGAACTCCTGTGAAGTTGATCTTCAATCAGCTTCTTTCTTGATATTCAGATCACAATCTGAATCCTTCTTAGCAGCCTGGTTCAGCAACTGCACTTGAGTAGATGGAGCTCTCTCTCCAACTTCTTAGATCTTCTGATGAAAATCTTCTTCTGTATGTGTATATACTTGTTTCTATTAGTTCATCAATCATCTATTGTTGAAGGAGAATGCCTTTATATAGACTTTCTCTATGGTAACTGGCTGATCCGGTTTCTAACAAACTTCTGACAACTCTGACAGTTGTAGTAGACCGGTTGGTAATCGCAGCTGTCAAGTCATCCAGTCACTTCTTGAAACTTTGTCTCTGTCAGCAAAGTGTCGAGACTGAACTTCATCATGTGTCGACACAAGTAGACTAAGTATCGACACAAGTGGAATAAGTGTCGACACAAACCTTGGTTGTGTCGACACATCTCCTTTTTTGTTGATACTACTTCTCGACACAGCTTCTGTAGAATGTGTCGACACTGATTCTGTGTGTCGACACAATCAATTCTTCTCTTTAACTTTGTTGAAGCTCTGGAGTGTGTCGACACAGTTGATGTCGACAAATTCTTCGGTGTGTCGACACTGTCTCTTGGTGTCGACACAGTTGATTTCGACTAAACTTTCTCTGTGTGTCGACACTGCCTCTATGTGTCGACACAGTTGATGTCGACTATGCTTCTCTGTGTGTCGACACTGCTTTTGTATGTCGACACAGTTTCTTCTGGTGTCGACACAGCCTTTCCAAGTGTCGACACAATTAACTTCAAGTGTCGACACAGCTTTTCTCCAGTGTCGACACAAGCCT
This sequence comes from Platanthera guangdongensis, assembly GCA_039583875.1. NCBI lineage: Eukaryota > Viridiplantae > Streptophyta > Magnoliopsida > Asparagales > Orchidaceae > Platanthera > Platanthera guangdongensis. The sequence continues at coordinate 85,623,591 of CM077155.1, read as the reverse complement.
TCATAAGTGTCGACAAAGCTTCTCCTGGTGTCGACACATGGACTTAGAAATTTTTCTGCATTCCTGCATTTACTTAACCTGCACATATAAACTCAAAACAACATCAAATACACCTTGATGCATATCATTGAGTAAGGTGAGGCTTCTTCAAATCTGGTACACATTTTACAATGTACCCAACAATCTCCCCCAATTTCGAGAAGTCATAACCCTTAGTCAATGATATACACCATTCATAACAAATACACATTATGATGTATAACAACATTATATGACAGAGTAAATTATAAACAAAATATATATAACAAATCATCACAGAATAATAATACAACCAGAATGAGCATTAATCATGTTTTGTTTCAACTTTCAAAAGTTTCTTTAATAATAGTTTACATAGATTTTAAACACTAAAGTATACAATGTTATAAAATCTAGTGAATCTAATCTAAGGCTGCTCTGGATCCTTGATGACAATTCCTTTGCCTGATTGGATCTTGGCTTGAACTGGAGCATCAGTATCATCAGCTGGCTTCTTGCCCTTTAGATCTTTCTTCTTTTGTTCTTCAGCCCTTATTCTTAGCTTTTTAAAGTAGTGAAAGGGCTTTGGAAAAGATTTGCTAGGCTCCTGAGCATTAGGAGGTAGCTTCCCAGCCTTAGCCTTTCTTCTATATTGAATAATGGCTTCTTGCCTGGCTTCATACTTTTTCCATTCTTGTGCAGAGTACAATTTGCCCCTATCATGGGTTTTATCCTTTACATCTTTCCAAGCAGTCAGTATAATGTTCCTGGATGTTGGACTCCACAGCTCAAAATCAGGCTTCAACTCAGCCTGTTCTCTGAATCTTTTCTTAGCCAATAGAGCTTCTTGCTCTTTGTTCAAAACTGCCTCAGACACTGGCATGTCTACTTTCTCAAGGATAATATTTTTAGCACCTTCTGGAGGGTTGTACATAGACTGTACTTCTTGGGGAATCATTTCAAAATCTGCTGGAGGATAAATAACTTGAGCAACTTCAACTTGATCACCTCCAAAATAAGTAGGGTGTATACCTGACTCAGCCACATTGTCGTCATCATAGAGGGGTGGATATCCAAGTGTGGCTCTGATGCTATTAGAGATCCATTTAGCATGATCAGAACCAGCTTTGACTAACACTCTCTCCCCCTTTATGACTTCTTTGGCAACATGATCCCTAAGGTCATCTTTCTGAAACCTGACTTGTTCATCAAGAAAATTAACACCATCTTTATAGAATGCCTTTAACTTCAGTAGCTGTCCAGAAATGGTCTTTTGAGAATCCTGAATAGATGTTTGGACAACAGCTAGTCCTTCCTGTAATTGCTTATCAAACTCTATCATAACATTCGGCCTTGCCTCAGGCTGAGTAGTTACACCATTCTTCAATTCTGTAACAATCACATTATGTGATGCTGTTAGATTATCATTCATTCTAATCTGATTCTCTAGAACATAGCCTTGTTTAAGAGCTATATCATCAACTTGAGTCTTGATTTTCTCTTGATGTGTTGCTAGGAAAACCACAGCATTGCCTCCTTTGTGGAAACAATCAGTCATCTCCTTCTTATTTTGATTAACTTCAAATCTTATAGATTTAATATCTTGTTCCAAGGAGAGTTGTAGATCTTTGTGGGTCTCATCCATATACTTCTTCATGGCAATCCTTTGTTCATCTAGCTTTACTTGTAGAGATACTAATAAGCAACTGTAATCAGTTACTAGGGCTGGTTGTGGAGCAGTTTGTAAAGCCCTTTTATAGCTCTGGCTTCTTCTTTTGAATACCATCAGCTTTCTTTTCTTAGCTTGAATTTCTGCTTCATCTTCTGAAGCAGATGTACTGGCAATATCAACTCTGTCCTTACGACTAGGAGGCAATTCCTGTGTAGTCCTAGGTAGCTCCACCTGATTCCCTTGCTCCTCCCCCACAGTACTTACTTATTCCTTCTCAAGGTTAACTTGCTCCCCCTCAAAGTTTGTCTTCTCCCCCTCAAACTCAGTCTGCCCTAAATCAGGGAACAACTCTTCAAGAGTGAACTTTTGTTGAGTTGGGACTGGAGATACTCTTATCTCTGGAGCATGATCAGTAGCAGATGTATCCTCCATGATAACATCTTGAGCTTGACTGTGTAGTTGATTTGGCTGGTCAACATCAATCAAAAATTCAGTTAGAGTTTCATCTTTATCATTAAGAATTGATTTATTAACCTCATGTATTACCTCAAGTATAGTTTGTGTAGCAATATCACTTTCCAAGTGTATTGGCTCTTCCTCAACATGAGGCTCCCCCTGCACTTGAGCACTATCTATAGGGTCTTGTGCAGGAATATCTTGTGCTGTAGATTTTTCAGGAATTTCTTGCCTTTCTTTCTCAAGCATATCCTTAGTTAGGACCCTATCCCATCTGGATATAATCCTTATGTTCATTCTTCTCATATGGTTAATCTTTGAGCCAGCAGTTTGTTCCATTACTTCTGGAATTATTCCAGCCAAGTAGAGACTCATAATCCTTCCCATATTTGGTTTCTTAAAACTTTCTTTAATCCTTTCAAATATTACTGCTGACCAATCAGTGTTTAGTCTGTAGATGATCCTGGTCATCAGATTGAACATATAGGCTGAAATCCTATCATGCCCTCCTGGCTTGCAGTGTATGACCTTGCCAACAATTTTTGAAAGGAATTTTCCTTGTTGATTCATTCCTTTACTGTTCATTAAGGATCCAATCTTCATGGTGGGATTCAATCCACACCATTGAAGTGCTTCCCTTGTCTTAGATGAGGTAACTTCTACTTCTTCTTGAATTCATGGTAGTTGAAGAGTTTTCCTCAAGATCTTCAAAGTCAGTTTAACTTTAGCACCATGAACGATAGATTTGATCTTAAGTCCAGTTGAATCTATAGAAGCAGCACCATAGAAATCCAGAATTTATTTCTTCCAAATCTTTGTTGGTTCAGATACCAAAAATTCTAACGCATTCTCATTAATTAGGGTTACTATGTATTTAATTTCAGATTCCGCATGATCAAAGGCATTGCGTACCAGCTCATAGCCTTCATTAACATTGTCTTCTAGCTTCGACACCATTAGGGTTGAGTGAAAGCTTGGATTAAGAAGAGAGAAGTTGTCGACACAGGGTTTTGGTCTCGAAAATATGGAGAATATGTCGACAGAATATGATGTTGACCTATTTATACCTTTCTAAGTAATGAAGGTCAAAAGTCGCGTCAACAATCTCTTAATGTGTCGACACTGTTGAAAAGTGTCGACACAGACTTCTAATGACTCGACACCAATTTTATTTGACTTTGTCCAGTTCGACGATCTGAGGTCGACGAATCTGCGTGTTTACTCTAAGTGTCGACACCACATCTGGATGTGTCGACACAACTTCTCGGAAGTGTGGACACCGATTCTCTAGATGTGTCGACACCACTTTACTGGAATGTCGACACCAACTACTATGTGTCGACACAACTTTTCTGGAATGTCGACACCAACTACTATGTGTCGACACAGACAACTTCTGATGTCGACACATTTTTACTTAGCCAAATTTTGTAAACTAACTTATGTTCAACATACCTATTTCAATTTTGAATTTGTTGAATTTAGTTTCATCTAAAGGCTTAGTAAACATGTATGCTAGTTGTAAATCAGTACTAACAAATTTTAAAGAGATATCTTCTTTCTCTACATGGTCTCTAAGAAAATTGTATCTTATTTATATATGCTTTGTTCTACTATGAGAAACTGGATTATGTGCAATAGAAATAGCACTAGTAGAATCACATAATAATGGTGTTCTACTTACCTGAATACCATAGTCTTCTAACTGATGTTGTATCCACAATAGTTGTGCACAGCAACTTCCAGCAGCAACATACTCAGACTCCGCTGTGGATATTGCCACACTGGTCTGCTTCTTACAGCTCCATGACACCAGTCTTCCACCTAGAAATTGACAGGTGCCTGTAGTACTTTTCCTATCTACTTTTCAACCTGCAAAGACTGCATCTGAATAACCCATTAGTAGAAAATCTATATCCCTAGGATACGAATGGCCTAAATTAGGTGTGCCCTTAAGATATCTCAAAATCCTTTTGACTGCAGTAAGATGAGATTCTTTAGGGCAGGATTGGTACTTAGCACAGACACATGTAGCATACATGATATCTAGTCTACTAGTAGTCAGATATAGGAGGGAGCCAACTAGTCCTCTATACAAAGTTTTATCTACAGGTTTCCCTGCATCATCTTTGCTAAGAGATACACTTGTCCCCATTGGAGTTCTCATGGTATTGGATGACTTCATAGCATACTTCTTAATTAACTCCAGGGTGAACTTAGACTGGGATATGGATAATCCATCTTCAGTCTGTCTTACTTGGAGACCCAAGAAGAACTTAAGTTCTCTCATACTGCTCATTTCAAATTTCCCTTGCTTAAGTTTTGCAAACTTTCTACAAAGGTTACTTTCAGTAGACCCAAATATTATGTCATCAACATATATTTGGACTAGGATAATCTTTCCTTTGGATTCCCTAAGGAATAGAGTCTTATCTATTTTCCCCCTTGAGAATTTGTTCTCAATGAGAAAAGTAGATAGGGCTTCATACCAAGCCCTTGAAGCTTGTTTTAACCCATACAAAGCTTTCCTAAGTCTATAGACATAAGTAGGATTGAGTGGATCAACAAAACCTGAGGGCTTCTCTACATAGACCTCCTCTTTTAAGTCTCCATTTAAGAAGGCAGACTTAACATCCATCTGGAACACTTTGAAGCCTTGATATGCTGCATAGGCTAGGAATAGTCTGATAGCTTCCAATCTAGCCACTGGAGCAAAGGTCTGATCAAAGTTTATGTCCTCCTCCTGTCTGTATCCTTTGGTAACTAACCTTACCTTGTTCTTCACAATGATCCCACTCCCATCAAGCTTGTATCTATATATCCACTTTGTCCCAATGACATTGTGGCCCTTTGGTTTTGGAACCAAATCCTAGACCTTGCATCTTCTGAATTGATTTAACTCTTCCTGCATGGAATCAATCCAGTGTAGGTCCTCAATTGCTTCTTCAAATCTCTTGGGTTACACTTGAGATTAGAAGCTAGAGCAAAGAACTGTGCTCAAGTTCCTGCTCCTTCTCTGTACTCCTTGTCTTAGATCACCAATGATCTCGTGTGCAGGATGATCTTTCAACAGTCTAACTACTGGAGGTAATCTATCAGCAGTTTGGCCTTCTCCAATTTCTTCATTAAGCTGCACCTCATGTTCTTCATTAGCATCCTGAGTTTCTTGTACTCCCCCTGGACAGCAACTACCATTTTCCTCATCCAGTTTTGCAGTTCGATCTTCCCTGATAGTAAGCTGGTCCATCTTCTGCTGAATACCTATGGAGCTATAAGAACCACTTGGCAAATCACTGTTAATAAGTCTAGTTTCATCAAAAATGACATGAACTAACTCTTCTACAACTTGAGTAGCCAAGTTGTAGACCCTATAGGCCTTACTATTGTTGTTGTACTCAACAAATATCTCATCTAGGGATTTGGCAGCAAACTTAGAAAGTTGAGATTTGCCATTGTTAAGTACATAACACTTGCAACCAAAGATCCTGAAATAGGATAAGTTTGGTTTTCTGCCTTTCACAACCTCATAGGGTGTCTTTTTGTGGCTTTTGGTGTTGGAAGCTCTATTAAGGACATGACATGCAGTGTTAACTACCTCAGCCCAGAAATATTTTGGGAGAGAAGTATCACTCAATAGTGTTCTTCCAGCCTCAATCAATGTCCTATTCTTTCTCTCAGCAATGCCATTTTGCTGAGGTGTTCTAGGTGAGGAGAATTCCTGATGAATCCCAAACTCTTCACACAGCCTTGTCATACTTTCAGATTGGAATTCAGTTGCATGGTCACTTCTAATTTTGACTACTAAACTATTTAATTCATTCTGAATTTGTTTGACAAAATTATAGAAGACCTTTGAGGGTTTCAGATTTCTATCTCATAATGAATACCCATGAGAATCTAGAATAGTCATCTACAAGCACAAAAGTGTAGACCTTCCAACCTAGGCTCTGAACGGGCATAGGACTAAATAAATCCATATGCAAGAGGTACAAGCACCTCACTCAATCCTTAGTTTCAAGTCTATGAAAGGAGGATCTAGTCTGCTTGCCTTTTTGACAAGCTGAACATATTCCATCCTTATAACACTTAACTTGAGGACCATTCCTCACTAACTCTTTCCTAAAGAGTTGTCCAATGGTCTTGTAGTTAAGATGGGCTAGCCTCTTGTGCCATTTGACACAATGAGAGACTTTCGCACTAGCTACAAGACAGATAGGAGAATTTCTATTCTCACACACAAAGTCTAGGCAATATACATTTCTTTTTCTATATCCAGTCAATATGACCTCTTGATCACTTGACCTCTTGATATGACAACCATTATTAACAAATGAAATGTCATAACCTAAATCACTCAGCTTACTTATGCTAATTAGGTTGTGTTTCAAACCCTTTACATAGGCCACTTGAGTGATTGTAACTGAGTTATTAGAATTGTTACCAAAACCTTGGATGAATCTCTTTTCAGAACCACCAAAGATTACTTTAGGACCATTAAGCATAGGTGAGTAGTCCTTTAGCAATCCCCTTGTTCCAGTCATGTGCCTGGAACATCCACTGTCCAAGTACCATATAGGGGCATAGTAACTTGGACTCATCTGCAACACAGATTACTTAACCTTAGAACCCAAATAACTTTTGGGTCCTTGGTGCAAGTTAGTCTGAAACTTAACAAATCTGCCTGCAGCTTTTCTAACAGGCAGACTGCTACTCTCCTTGACACTGGAATTATGCCAACAGTCTAAGGCAAAGTGGTCTATCTTGCCACAGCACCAGCACTTAAACTTATTGTACCTCTTTTTAGGTGCAATCTTAGCTGTAATATTTGCAGCAGGTCTGTTGTTTTGTGCTTGGGCTTTGCCTCTAGTATTGGACTTAGCAGTCCATGCAGTTCTCTTTGTTGGGTACATTGGTTAAATGTACCTGATTTGAAGAAGCCTCACCCAACTCAATGATATACATCAAAATGCATTTGATGTGTTTTTGAGTTACTTGTGCAGGCTAAGTATTTGCAGGACTGAAGCAAAAATTACTAAGTCCATGTGTCGACACCCAGAGGGAAAGTGTCGACACTTAAGAAGACTTGTGTCGACACCCAGGCAAGCAGTGTCGACACTTGGAGTCATTGTGTCGACACCTGGGATGCAGAGTCGACAACAGACACAAAGTGTCGACACAAGGAGCTGTGTCGACACTCAGTGAAGAAAAGTGCAGTAAAGCTGTGTCGACACTTAACAGCAGTGTCGACACCCAGTGAAGCTGTGTCTACACCAGAAAGTGTCGACACTTGGTGCTGTGTCGACACTCAGCAAAAGTCAGCAGAGACTAAGTATAAGTGTCGACACCCAGAACAATGTGTCGACACTCAACAGAAGAGTCAACATTTGAAGTAAGTGTCGACACCAAGAACAATGTGTCGACACTCAGTTGAAGACTCAACACTTGAAGAAAGTGTCGACACATGGAGTTGTGTCGACACTTAGCAAAGAACAGAAAGATCAACAAAATATTCTAAGTACAAGTGTCGACACTAAGGGAATGTGTCGACACTCAGCTGAAGTCTCAACAGAAGAATCAAGTGTCGACACAAGGAGCTGTGTCGACACTCAGCAAGTATCAACATTGAAGACTATGTGTCGACACCAAGAAGTAGTGTCGACACTTAACAGATTCAACACAAGAAGTTGTGTCGACACAAAGGAGATGTGTCGACACTTAGAAGAATTCAGCAAAAGATAGAAGATCAAGTACTTGTGTCGACACTCAATTTCAGTGTCGACACATGCAGAAGAAACTGTGTCGAGACATAGAATATACAACACAAGGAGTTATGTCGACACCTTGTAGACTTGTGTCGACACTTACACAACTTGTGTCGACACTTGGTCTATAAGTGTCGACACTTAAAGACAGAAAGTCTCGACACTTTCAGACAGTTAGAGAACTTTCAAGAACTGACTGGATGACTTGACAGCTGCCGTTCCAGCCAGTCTACAGCACCTGTCAGAGATGTCAGAAGACAGTTATGAACCGGACCAGCCGGTTACCATGAAGAAGGCCTATAAATAGGCTCATACAGTCTACAGAAACTGTTGTTGTTGTTGAAGAAGTTTCTGAAGCAATTCAAAAAGTGATTCACAGAGTTGTTCAAGTTATTGATCAAGTATCAAAACAAGAAGATCTAGCTGTCCAAGTGCAGATCTAAGAAGTTGGAGAGAGAGGGCTCCATCCAAGAAATCAGCCGTTGGAACTAGGCTGAGAAGAAGGATTCAGATTCATTCTGGATCTTAAGAAGCAGAGGTCAAGGATCAACTGCAGAAGGAGTCAATCTAATTGAGTTCTACTTTCAAGAAGCTTTGAAGAAAGCTAAGTCAGATTGAATCCAGCTGAGTTCTTCCAAGAACTCATCAAGAATCTCTCAACTCCCCTCTCTTGTTTCTGAGTTGTTGAGTTAACAATTGTAAATTCATTTTTATCTTGTAGGATCCTTTGGATCTGAGTGATTGTAAGCCTGTAATTATAAAGGCTGAGTGTAGGGCTTGAGAGCCTGAGTGTAGGAGATTGAAATCTTTGAGTGTAGGCCTTTTTGTGGCTGAGTGTAGGCCTTGTTGGCTGAGTGTAGGCCTTTGTGGCTGAGTGTAGGCTTTGTGGAAAAGCTGAGTTGTAGGGCCTTGGGCCTGAGGTGTAGGAACCAGTTTGGGTTCTGAGACAGTGGTGAAGTTTGGCCGAATCTAGTACACTGCTAGATAGGCGAAGGGGGAAAGTGGATGTACCCAAAGCTTGGGGAACCACTATAAATCTCTGTGTCTGCTGTGCTGTGCTTTGTTGTGTATGCTGTGTGATTGCTGTGCAAAAGTAGAGTAGATTCTGTGTTATAACTGTTTGCTGCCATTAAAGTTTAAAAAGAAATTGGTCACCTATTAACCCCCCCCCCCCCCTCTAGGTGTTTAGGTACAATATATTTCAAGTGGTATCAAAGCGAGGTTCCTTAAAAAGGACTAACAGTCTAAGGAGATCCTGTTTGGCAGATTCAGTCTAAGGTAAATTACAGATTCAAGAAAATCAAGAACCATGGGTTCCTCTGAGAATCACAAGGAATTGGGTTCCATGAAATTACCTATATGCAGGAAAGAAATATTTGGGATCTGGAAGGAAAGGGTAAGGCTATTTATGGAAGCCTCAGACCCTAGGATATACATCACAGTAAAGGAAGGGCCTTATGTGCCCATGAAGATATCAGTTCTAGATGCAAATCAGAGAACCCCAAAGGATTTCTCTGAAATGACTAAGGATGAGATTGTCCTAGCCACCATGGATAAAAGGGCACAAAACATTATAGTGAGTGCCATAGATGATGCAACTTTTCAGAATCTAATACACTGTAAGACAGCCAAAGAGATGTGGGACACTCTTATTGTGTATATGGAGGGTTTTGAAGAAGTTAGGCAAGATAGAAAATCCTTGCTAAATCAAGAGTATGAAAGTTTTAGACAAGGAAAGGGTGATAGCATAACTGAGTGCTATAAGAAGTTCTACAGAATAGTGAATGAACTCATGTCTTATGGAAGAGAGTTCAGCAATTATGAACTAAATGACAAGTTCCTAAGGTCCCTAACTAAAGATTGGGACACCAAAATCTGTGCCATTAGAGAAATGGCTAAGTTGGGAGAAATTCCACCACCTACACTGTTTGGCAAGTTATTGTCTTATGAAATGCAGTTGACAGTGAGAAAAGAGGAGGAGAAATCAACAGGAACTGAACACAAGGAAAGAACTGTAGCTTTCAAGACAGAAGCCTCCAGAAAGTGCAGGAATAAGTCATCAACTCCACCTCCAAAGGTAGTTGAATCAGAGTCAGATGAGTCAGTCAGCACAAAATCTGAAAGCAGTGAAAGTGATGAAGACTTTGCTGCCTTCACTAGACATTTTCAGAAATTCTTGAAGAAGAAATAGTGGAGGTCAAGGTCTTCTACTTCAAAAGGAAAAGAAGATTTTTATCAGGATAAAAAGGCTTCAAAGAAGGACAGGAAGAGGACTAAATCTAGCAAGGCAACTGTTTCAAAAATAGTGTGCTATTGCTGCAATAGACAAGGCCATGTTGTTGCAGATTGTCCTGAGAAGAGAAAAGAGTCTAGTGACAGGAAGAAGTCTCATTTCAAAGGCAAGAAAGAGAAGTCTTTTGTTGCCAAGAAGGAGAAGACTCTATCAGATATCTCTTCTTCAGAAACTGAGTCTGATGCTGAGCCATACATAGGGCCGTTTGCTGAAGAAGAAGAAGAAGAATTCATGCAGATTATGGAATCTATTTATGAACAAGAAGACTGTCTGTGCCAAGGACTGATGGCATTGACTGAGAGTGACAAAATCCTGGAGCAGCCAGAACCCAGTAAGGTACAAAGTTCAACTTTAAGTTCAGTTTCTTGTGCTAGTACAGAATCAGATTCATCTTCATCAAGTGATGAAAGTGTATCTGAGTCTTAGAAAGATATTCATCAGCTTATAGATGAATATAAAGTACTGTTGCAAGCTTACAAGAAGAGCAAGTCCCTAGCCAAAAGTCAGGCAAAGGAAATTGCTGATCTAAAAGCTGCTGCAACAGATTCTGAGAAGCTATTTGATCAAAAGCTTAATGAGATAGCCAGGCTGAAACACATAACAGTGATTCAGATGGGGACTATCACCTTTAAGAATGATCAAATCAAGAGTCTGGAGATCAATCTTCAGAAAGAGAGAGAGCTTGTTGCTAGGTTTTCTAAACCTAAGTCAGTGTTACCCATAATTGATGAATTTGTTCATCACAAGGGTAAAGCTGGACTGGGCTTTACTAGACATGCAAGGACTGAGCAGTCCAAGTCCAAGTCCAAGGGCAAAGCCTCAACATTCAACAAGTCTGCTGTAGATAAGACAGCAAAGACAGTACCTAAGCAAAGGTACAATAAGTTTGAATGTTGGTGCTGTGGCAAGGTTGGCCATTTTGCAATGGATTGTTGGCACAATGCTAGTGCCAAAGTGAGTACCAAACTACCTGTTGGAAAGCCAGTAGGTAGCTTTGTCATGTTGCAAACTAACAAGTACCAAGGACCCAAGAATTCTTTGGGTTCTAAGGTTCATTAATCTGTTTTGCAGGTGAGTCCAAGTGGCCATACCCCAACATGGTACTTGGACAGTGGATGTTCCAGACATATGACTGGAACTAGAGGATTACTAAGAGACTTCATTCCAATAAAAGATGGTCCAAAAGTCACCTTTGGTGGTTCTGAAAAAGGAATCATCAAAGGATTTGGTAACATTTCTAGCAACTTGGTTACCATTACTCAAGTGGCTTATGTTAAAGGGTTGAAACACAACCTAATAAGTATAAGTCAATTAAGTGATGTAGGGTATGACATCTCATTTGTTAAAAATGGTTGTCATATCAGGAGGTCAACTGATCAAGAGATCATTTTGACTGGTTATAGGAAGAGGAATGTCTACTGCTTAGACATTATGATTGAGAACAATGGTTCTCCAGTGTGTCTTGTAGCTGATGAGACAGTCTCTCATTGTGTCAAATGGCACAAGAGGCTTGCCCATCTTAACTACAAGACTATTGACAAACTCTTTAGCAAAGAGTTAGTGAGGAATGGTCCTCAAGTTAAGTGTGTTAAAGATGGTATTTGCTCAGCTTGTCAAAAGGGCAAGCAGACTAAATCCACCTTTAGAAGCATAGAAAACAAAGATGTTGTGAGGTGTTTATATCTCTTGCACTTGGATCTCTTTGGTCCAATGCCAGTTCACAGCTTAGGTAGAAAGGTCTATACCCTTGTAGTTGTAGATGACTACTCAAGGTTTTCCTGGGTGTTCTTCTTAAGACAGAAATCTGAAACACCTAGTGTCTTCCATAGCTTTGTCAAGCAAATTCAGAATGAACTAAATAGTACAGTGGTCAAGATTAGAAGTGACCATGGTACTGAATTTCAGTCTGAAAGCATGACAAAACTATGTGAAGAATTTGGGATATTTCAAGAATTCTCTTCACCTAGAACACCTCAGCAAAATGGCATTGCTGAGAGGAAGAATAGAACCTTGATAGAGGCTGGTAGGACCCTATTAAGTGATACATCACTGCCAGAATATTTCTGGGCTGAAGCAGTTAACACTGCATGCCATGTTATAAATAGGGCTACCATCACTAAAAGGCTCAACAAGACCCCCTATGAAGTTGTGAAAGGCAGGAAACCAAACCTATCCTATTTCAGGATCTTTGGTTGCAAATGCTTCATACTTAACAATGGGAAGTCTTACTTGACTAAGTTTGCTGCCAAGCCCCAAGAGGGAATTTTTGTTGGGTACAACAATAACAGTAAGGCTTATAGAGTCTACAACTTGATTACACAAGTTGTAGAAGAATCTGTGCATGTAGTTTTTGATGAGACTAAACTTATTAACAATGAGTTGTCTAGTAGTGTATGCAGCCCCACAGGTTTAACAAAGAAAATGGACAAGCTTACTATAGAAGAAGTACCTGCTGCAAGACAGCAAGTAGAGGACAGTAGCTGTTGTCCAGGGGGAGAACTACATGTGCCAATTGCTGATGAAGTTCAAGGTATACAGCATGATGGAGATGCTGAAGAGGTTCAACCAGAAGTTAGGATGCCTCCAGCCAACAGGCATCTTAGAGATCATCCAGTAGAGCAGATTATTGGAGATCCAAGACAAGGAGTACAAACCAGGAGCAGATACATGAATGCAGCAATCTACTCCAGTTTTCTATCTCAAGTTGAACCTAAGAAGTTTGAAGAAGCCATACTAGATCCACAATGGACTGAAGCAATGCAAGAAGAGCTTAATCAATTCAAGAGGTGCAAGGTCTGGGAACTTGTTCCTAAACCTAAAGACCACAATATAATAGGAACCAAGTGGATCTACAGGAATAAGATGGATGAACAAGGGGTCATCATTAAGAATAAAGCAAGATTGGTTGCTAAAGGATATAGGCAAGAAGAAGGTATTGACTTTGATCAAACCTTTGCTCCAGTAGCCAGACTGGAAGCCATAAGGATGTTCTTGGCCTATGCAACCTATCAAGGATTCAAGGTTTACCAAATGGATGTCAAGTCAGCATTCCTGAATGGTAATCTTAAAGAAGAAATCTATGTGGAACAGCCTTCAGGTTTTGTTGATCCAACTCTACCTCATCATGTCTATAGACTTAGGAAAGCTTTATATGGGTTAAAGCAAGCCCCTAGGGCTTGGTATGAAACCCTATCTAGTTTCCTCATTGAGAATAAGTTCTCAAGGGGAAAATAAATAAGACTCTATTCCTTAGGGAATCTAGAGGCAAAGTTATACTAGTCCAAATATATGTAGATGACATTATATTTGGGTCTACTGAAAGCAGCCTTTGCAAAAAGTTTGCAAAACTGATGCAAGGTCAATTTGAGATGAGTAGTATGGGAGAGCTGAAGTTTTTCTTGGGTCTCCAAGTTAAACAGACTGAGAGTGGTTTATCCATATGTCAGTCCAAGTTCACCCTAGAACTCATAAGGAAGTATGGTATGGATTCATCCAGTACCATGAAAACTCCTATGGGGTCAAGTATGTCTCTTAGCAAAGATGATGCAGGGAAACTTGTAGATGAAACCTTGTATAGAGGGATAGTTGGCTCCCTATTATACTTGACTGCTAGTAGACCAGATATCATGTATGCTACATGTGTCTGTGCAAGGTATCAAGCCTGCCCTAAAGAGTCTCATTTGACAGCAGTCAAAAGAATATTGAGATATCTAAAGGGCACTCCCTATCTAGGCCTCTGGTACCCTAGGAATGGAGATTTTGAACTAACAGGTTATTCAGATGCAGACTTTGCAGGATGCAAAGAAGATAGAATATGCACTACTGGAACCTATCAATTCCTAGGTGGGAGACTAATTTCATGGAGTAGCAAAAAGCAGACAAGTGTGGCTATCTCCACTGCAGAGTCAGAGTATATGGCTGCAGGAAGTTGCTGTGCTCAACTTCTGTGGATACAACATCAGCTAGAGGACTATGGATTTCAGGTAAGTAGAACTCCACTCTTCTGTGATTCTACAAGTGCTATTTCAATAGCTAATAATCATGTATCCCATAGTAGAACAAAACATATTGAAATTAAATATCATTTTCTTAGGGAGCATGTAGAAAGAGAAGATATTTTATTAGAATATGTTAAAACTGATAATCAAGTAGCTGATATGTATACTAAGCCCCTAGAAGAAGCTAAGTTCAATAGATTTAAAATTGAACTAGGAATGATAAACTTAGAGTAAGTTTACAGTATTGAAAATGGTCAAGTAAAAAGGTGTCGACACATAGACAAGTCTATGTCGACACAGAATAGTTGGTGTCGACACTTCAGGAAAAAGGTGTCGACACATCTAGGAAGTTGGTGTCGACACTTCAGAATATTTGTGTCGACACATGCCAAGTAGGTGTCGACACATCCAAAGTGGTGTCGACACTTAGTATTTACTCAGAATTTTCTAAGTAAAGTCTCGACAATGTGTCGAGTTATGTTGTGTCGACACATAACCAAGTGTCGACACATAAAATCTGTTGACTAAACTTGTGTCGACACATATGTGTCGAGACATTATAAGTCAGTGTCGACACTTATTGCCAGTGTCGACACATTTTAAGTTTGCTGTCCCGCCTGTTCATCTTCAAATTTAGAAAGGTATAAATAGGGCTTTGTCTTTGTCTGTCGACACGCTTTCAAAGTTTCGAGACCAAACTTCTGTGTCGACACCTCTCTTTTCTCAAGACAAATTCTACAAACCCTAATGGCGCCTAAGCTAGAGGAGAATGTCAACGAAGGTACGAGCTGGTGCGCGGCGCTTTGAGGATGCTGAGCAAAAAATCAGGCACGTGATAACCCTAGTTGCTGATTCTGGGTTAGAATATCTCGTTTCAGAACCTACTAAGATATGGAAGAAAGAGGTACTTGAATTCCTCAATGGAGGAAAGGTGGACGAATCTGGATACAAAATCAAATCCAGAGTTCATGGTGAGAAGGTCAAGGTATCACCAAAAAGTCTGAGGAAGATTCTACAGCTTCCAAGAACTCAAGAGGAAGATGAAGTTACAGCTACAAAGACCAGGGAAGCTCTAACCTGGTGTGGACTTGATTCTAAGCTGAAGATTGGTTCTGTTTTCAATAGAAAAGGGATGAACAATCAACGTAAATTCCTTTCTGAAATTGTTGGCAAAGTACTACTCAGCAAGCCAGGAGGGCATGACACAGTGTCTGCCCATATGTTTGGTATAATGACAAGGATAATCTTCACACTAAAAACTGACTGGTCTATAGTAGTTTATGAGAAGATTAAAGAAAGCTTGAAGAAGCCCAACCTGGGCAGGATTTTAAGTCTTTATCTTGCTGGTGTAATACATGAAGTAATGAGTACTGCTGCTGGAAGCAAAATAAACCATATGAGAAAGATGGACATGAGGTTGTTCTCCAGATGGGACAGGGTGTTGACTAAAGAGATGCCAACCCCTGAGAAGATAGTTTCTGAGAAAGACATTCCTCCCAAGAAGAAAAGGAAGACTGCTCAAGTGGCACAAGAGTCCACTAGCAGCTCTGATAGTGAAGAACAGGTTGTCTTCACTCTAGATGAGCATGAGGAAGAGCCTGCAGTGAAATCTCCTGCTCCTCAAGAGGTTGCTGAGATCCAGGGGGAGCTACCTCTAGCTAGCCCCATCCACAAGGATCAAAGCCAGGGGAGCATCCAGTTGTAACTGAACCCACTACACTGGAAAGTGAACAAGCAACCACCATTATACTAGAGGTAATCACTGAACTAAATACTTTAGATTTTTCTATGGAAGATACTGATTTGTCTGATGATCATCAGCAAACTCAGCTGAATAGTCAAGTTCCAGATGCTGTTATAGAAGACACATCTGCTGTTGTTCAAGTGGTATCTGCTGTTGTTCAAGTGGTTCCTGATCCAGTGGTTGAAGAACCTAGAATTACTCCAGCTCCTTCACCACAAGAATTCACCATGGAAGATTTATTTTTAAATCTAGACCAACAAGATTTTGACATGGACAAGGCTGCTGCTGAAAGAGAGAATGCTGCTGTTGAGGGGGAGCAAGTGCAGATTCTGGAAGAGCCTGTGAGAGAAACTGAGAAGGCACCAGATGTGCAAACTGAGAGGCCTCCTAGCCCTAAGGAGAGGGTTGACATAGCCAGCTCCTCAGAATCTGAAGATGAGGAGGCTACAAGGGCTAAGCAAAAGAAACTTTATGAATTCAAGAGAAGAAGCCAAAGTTATAAGAAAGCTCTACAATCTATTGCACCACAGCCTATAGTTCAGCAACCACCATCAGTTGATTATAGTGCTTTAATGGTGGCAATGCAGATTAAACTGGATGAACATAGAAAAGCAATTGAGAAGTATGTAGATGAAGGGCAGAAATCATTGCAATTTGATCTGGCCCAAGATATCAAGTTTATAAGGTTTGAAATGAACCTTAACAAGAAAGAGATGACAGACTGTTTTCACAAGGGTGGAAATGTAGTGGTGTACTTGGCAACACACCAAGAGAAGATAAAAGCACAAGTGGATGACATAGCATTAAAGCAAGGGTATGTTCTTGAAAATCAGCTAAGGATGAATGACAATCTTACTGCTTCCCATAATGCTATTGTCACAGAATTAAAGAACCAGGCTGCTGAACCTTCTACCTCTACTGCTGCTGTTAAAGCTGAATTTGATAAAGTATTTCAAGAAGAAATCAATGCTGTTAAGACTGCTATTGAAGACTCCCAGAAGGCCATATCTGAACAACTTAAAAAGCTCAAACCTTTCTTTAAAGATGGAGTCAGATACTTGGATAATCAAATCAGATTTCAGAAGGATGATGTCAGAGATCACATGGCTAGAGAAGTCATAAAGGGGGAGAGAGTGTTAGTCAAGGCAAGCTCTGACCATGCTAAGTGGATATCAAATTCTATCAGAGCTACACTTGGATATCCTCCTCTGTGTGATGACAATGATGTTGCTGAATCTGGAATTAACCCTGCCTATCTTGGAGGTGAGCAACCAGAAGTAGCTCAAGTCATTTATCCTCCACCAGATTTTGAAATGGTGCATGCTGATGTACAGACCATGTACAGCCCACCTGTGGGCAAGGACAATGTAGTTATTGAAAAGGTTGTTCAGCCTATATCTGAAGCCATGCAAGAGGCATTGCAAAAAGAAGAAGAGACAAGATTGTCTAAGAAGAGGTTTAGGGAACAAGCTGAACAAAGACCAGATTTTGTGCAATGGAGCTCTACCTCTAGAAACATTATATTAACTGCCTGGAAAGCTGCCAAAGACAACATTCAAGACAGGAACAAGTGGTTCTCTGAAGTTGAATGGAGAAAACAAGAATCTAGACACGAGGCAATTGTCCAATACAGAAGGAAGGCAAAGATGGGAAAGCTACCTCCTACTGCCCAGGAGCCTAGCAAGTACTTTCCTAAGCCATACCATTATTTTGAAAGACAGAAGATTAAAGCAGAAGAGCTTAAGAAGAAAGATTTGAAAGGTAAGAAGCCTGCTGATGCTGATGTTGCTGATGCTCCTGTCCAAGCTAAGGTTCATGCTGGCAAAGGAAAGTTATCAAGGAACCAGAACTGAAATAGAATTAGAATTTTCTTAAAGTTTACTGTGTAATCTTTTTGATGTAAAACATTTTTGTGAACTTCTGAAAATGTATAAGACAAATATTAGAACAATATATGATTAATCTATTTCATGTTTGTTCTGTGATAATGTCTATGTCTATTTCATATTTGTTCTGTGATGATGAATTTGTATACATGTGAAATTGATACATGTTTATGTTTACCCTGCTGTACATTATCCTGCTTTACATCATTTTGTAATTTTAATTATGAATGGTGTATATCATTGACTAAGGGTTATGACTTCTCCAAATAGGGGGAGATTGTTGGGTACATTGGTTAAATGTATCTGATTTGAAGAAGCCTCACCCAACTCAATGATATACATCAAAATGTATTTGATGTGTTTTTGAGTTACTTGTGCAGGCCAAGTATTTGCAGGACTGAAGCAAAAATTACTAAGTCCATGTGTCGACACCCAGAGGGAAAGTGTCGACACTTAAGAATACTTGTGTCGACACCCAGGCAAGCAGTGTCGACACTTGGAGTCATTGTGTCGACACCTGGGATACAGAGTCGACACCAGACACAAAGTGTCGACACAAGGAGCTGTGTCGACACTCAGTGAAGAAAAGTGCAGTAAAGCTGTGTCGACACTTAACAGCAGTATCGACACCCAGTGAAACTGTGTCTACACCAGAAAGTGTCGACACTTGGAGCTGTGTTGACAATCAGCAAAAGTCAGCAGAGACTAAGTATAAGTGTCGACACCCAGAACAATGTGTCGACACTCAACATATGAGTCAACATTTGAAGTAAGTGTCGACACCAAGAACATTGTGTCGACACTCAGTTGAAGACTCAACACTTGAAGAAAGTGTCGACACATGGAGCTGTGTCGACACTTAGCAAAGAACAGAAAGATCAACAAAATATTCTAAGTACAAGTGTCGACACTAAGGGAATGTGTCGACACTCAGCTGAAGTCTCAACAGAAGAATCAAGTGTCGACACAAGGAGCTGTGTCGACACTCAGCAAGTATCAACATTGAAGACTATGTGTCGACACCAAGAAGTAGTGTCGACACTTAACAGATTCAACACAAGAAGTTGTGTCGACACAAAGGAGATGTGTCGATACTTAGAAGAATTCAGCAAAAGATAGAAGATCAAGTACTTGTGTCGACACTCAATTTCAGTGTCGACACATGCAGAAGAAACTATGTCGAGACATAGAATCTACAACACAAGGAGTTGTGTCGACACCTTGTAGACTTGTGTCGACACTTACACAACTTGTGTCGACACTTGGTCTATAAGTGTCGACACTTAAAGACAGAAAGTCTCGACACTTTCAGACAGTTAGAGAACTTTCAAGAACTGACTGGATGACTTGACAGCTGCCGTTCCAGCCGGTCTACAGCACCTGTCAGAGATGTCAGAAGACAGTTATGAACCGGACCAGCCGGTTACCATGAAGAAGGCATTAAAATAGGCTCATACAGTCTACAGAAACTGTTGTTGTTGTTGAGGAAGTTGCTGAAGCAATTCAAAAAGTGATTCATAGAGTTGTTCAAGTTATTGATCAAGTATCAAAACAAGAAGATCTAGCTGTCCAAGTGCAGATCTAAGAAGTTGGAGAGAGAGGGCTCCATCCAAGAAATCAGCCGTTGGAACTAGGCTGAGAAGAAGGATTCAGATTCATTCTGGATCTTAAGAACCAGAGGTCAAGGATCAACTGCAGAAGGAGTCAATCTAATTGAGTTCTACTTTCAAGAAGCTTTGAAGAAAGCTAAGTCAGATTGAATCCAGCTGAGTTCTTCCAAGAACTCATCAAGAATCTCTCAACTCCCCTCTCTTGTTTCTGAGTTGTTGAGTTAACAATTGTAAATTCATTTTTATCTTGTAGGATCCTTTGGATCTGAGTGATTGTAAGCCTGTAATTATAAAGGCTGATTGTAGGGCTTGAGAGCCTGAGTGTAGGAGATTGAAATCTCTGAGTGTAGGCCTTTTTGTGGCTGAGTGTAGGCCTTGTTGGCTGAGTGTAGGCCTTTGTGGCTGAGTGTAGGCTTTGTGGAAAAGCTGAGTTGTAGGGCCTTGGGCCTGAGGTGTAGGAACTAGTTTGGGTTCTGAGACAGTGGTGAAGTTTGGCCGAATCTAGTACACTGCTAGATAGGCGAAGGGGGAAAGTGGATGTACCCAAAGCTTGGGGAACCACTATAAATCTCTGTGTCTGCTGTGATGTGCTTTGCTGTGTATGCTGTGTGATTGCTGTGCAAAAGTAGAGTAGATTCTGTGTTATAACTGTTTGCTGCCATTAAAGTTTAAAAAGAAATTGGTCACCTATTCACCCCCCCCCCTCTAGGTGTTTAGGTACAATATCTTTCACTCTTAAACTCTAATCTAGCCTTACCCTTTTGAGACACAAACTCATCAATCAAGAGTAATATAGATTTTGGCTTAGAAAAACTAGCTACAATCTCCTTCTCTTTCTGAATTCTAGTTTCCAAATTTTTAATCTGATCGTTTTTGAATGTGATAGTACTCATCTGAATAACAGTAATGTTTTTCAGTCTGGCTATCTCATTCAACTTCTGATCCAGGAACTTCTCTTAATCAGATACAGCCAACTTAAGAGCTGCAATTTCCTTAGCCTGATTTTTGGCCAGGTTTTTACTTCTCTTAAGTGCCTGCAATAAATCTCCATATTCATCTATCAACTGATGAATATCTCCTTCAGATTCAGACCCATCTTCATCTCTTGATGGAGAGGAATCTGATTCTGACCTAGTGAAATAATTAGAATCTACAAAAACACATTTTACCTTACTTGGGTCAGGCTGATCCTTGCACTTGCCTTCTTCTGATACAGCCATCAGTCCTTTGTACTGATGGTCTTCCTGCTCATAGATAGAGTCCAGTAATTGCATGAACTCATCCTCTTCTACTGCAAACAGACCAATATATGCCTCAGCCTCAGATTCTGATTCTGAAGTTGATTGATCTGTTAAGCTTTTCTCTTTATCAGCAACCAAGGATTTCTCCTTCTTGCTCTTGTACTGTCACATCTTTCTAACAGCAGACTCTTTTCTCTTGTCTGGACAGTCAGCCACAACATGTCCAACTTTATTGCAGCAATAACATATAATCTTGGAGGTAGATGTCTTGCTAGGCTTTGCCCCATTCCTGTCCTTCCTGGATGATTTCCTCTTCTGATAGTAGTCATCCTTGGACTGAGATGTGGAAGGCATAGATTTCCACTGTTCCTTCTTCAAGAATCACTAGAACTGCCTTGTAAATGTTGCAAAGTCTTCATTTGTATTGCTGCTGTCTGAACTGGGTTTATCTGAATTTTCCGAGATATTTTATGCATCTCTCATAGGAAAAGATGGAGACATTTTCCTATTCTTCCTTGTAGCTTCAACCTTGAAAGCCACTGACTTTTATTTATAGTCACCCTTTGTGTTTTTCTCTTCCTCCATTCTAGCTAATAGCTGCATCTCATATAACAGCAATTTTCCAAACAGTGTTGGAGGAGAAATCTCAGCCAATCTGGCCACTTCTCTTATGACACAGATTTTTGTATCCCAATCCTTAGTCAATGACCTAAGGAATTTATCATTTAACTCATAAGTACTGAAAACTCTTCCATAAGACATTAGTTTATTGACTATCCTATAGAACTTCTTATAGCATTCAGTAATACTTTCAGACTTGTCTTGTCTGAAACTTTCATATTCTTGATTAAGCATAAATTTTCTATCTTGCCTAACCTCTTCAGAACCCTCCATGTAGACTATCAATGTGTCCCACATTTCCTTGGAGGTTTTGCAATGAATTAGATTCTGGAATGTTGAATCATCAATGACACTTACTATAATATTCTGGGCTCTTTTATCCATTGTTGCCAAGATGATCTCATCTTTAGTCATCTCTGAAAAATCCTTTGGATTTCTTTGATTGGCATCAAGAACAGAAATCTTCATTGGAACATATGGTCCTTCCTTAACTGTTATATAGATTCTAGGATCAGATACCTCCATAAACAATCTGACCCTTTCCTTCCAGATTCCAAATATCTCTTTCCTGCAGATGGGCAATTTCATTGAACCAAGTTCTTTATGGTTTTCTCCTGAACCCATCTTCTTGATCTTAATTCTGCCTTACAGATCTCACTCAGACTGTTAAGTCAAACTTTGAGGAACCTCCCTCTGATACCACTTGAAAGAATTAGTGCCTAACCACCTAGATGGGGGGGTGAATAGGTGTAATTCCTTTTTCTTCAAAGGCAGAATATCTTTCAGTAAATTTCTCAAACACAGATAATTCTACAGCTAACACAACACAGCATTCACAGAATCATTCAATCACAGAGTGCACACCGTTTTTATAGTGGTTCCCCAAGGTCTGGGTACATCCACTTTGCCCCTTCGCCTATCTAGCAGTGTGCTAGATTCGGCCTAACTTCTTCTTCACCTTAGATCCTCAGATCTTATAACTCAGAACCCAACAAGGCTCCTGCAACTCAGAGTGAGTCCACACTCCTACAGCTCAGGCAAACTGCCCTACCTCAGCCTACACAAGGCCTACAACTCAGAGATAAAAATCTCCTACAACTCAGGCTCACAGCCCTACCACTCAGAGATCTAAATCTCCTACAACTCAGCCTTTATAAACACAAGCTTACAACTCAGATCTTTAAAAGATCCTACAGAAAAATAGATTTAACAAAGTATTTTGCCACCACCCTGGAAGAGAGAGAATGGAAGGATGGCTTCTTGATCAGTTCTTGGAAGAATCTGATAGCAGAGAACAACCACTCTTAGCTTTCTTCAAAACTTCTTGAATCTGAACTCAGTAGGGTTGAACTCCTGTGAAGTTGATCTTCAATCAGCTTCTTTCTTGATATTCAGATCACAATCTGAATCCTTCTTAGCAGCCTGGTTCAGCAACTGCACTTGAGTAGATGGAGCTCTTTCTCTCCAACTTCTTAGATCTTCTGACGAAAATCTTCTTCTGTATGTGTATATACTTTTTTCTATTAGTTCATCAATCATCTATTGTTGAAGGAGAATGCCTTTATATAGACTTTCTCCATGGTAATCGGCTGATCCGGTTTCTAACAAACTTCTGACAACTCTGACAGTTGCAGTAGACCGGTTGGTAATGGCAGCTGTTAAGTCATCCAGTCACTTCTTGAAACTCTATCTCTGTCAGCAAAGTTTCGAGACTGAACTTCATCATGTGTCGACACAAGTAGACTAAGTGTCGACATAAGTGGAATAAGTGTCTACACAAGACTTGGTGGTGTCGACACATCTCCTTTGTTGTTGATACTGCCTCTCGACACAGCTTCTGTAGAATGTGTCGACACTGATTCTGTGTGTCGACACAATCATTTCTTCTCTTTAACTTTATTGAAGCTCTGCAGTGTGTCGACATAAGTCCTATGTGTCGACACAGTTGATGTCGACAAAGTCTTCTGTGTGTCAACACTGCCTCTTAGTGTCGACACAGTTGATGTCGACTAAACTTTCTCTGTGTGTCGACACTGCCTTTATGTGTCGACACAGTTGATGTCGACTATGCTTCTCTGTGTGTCAACACTGCCTCTATATGTCGACACAGTTTCTTCTGATGTCGACACAGCCTTTCCAAATGTCGACACAATTAACTTCAAGTATCGACACAGCTTTTCTCTAGTATCGACACAAGCCTTCATAAATGTCAACACAGATTCTCCTTGTGTCGACACATGGACTTATAAATTTTTCTACATTTCTGCATTTACTTAACCTGCACATATAAACTCAAAACAACATCAAATACACCTTGATGCATATGATTGAGTAAGACGAGGCTTCTTCAAATCTGGTACATATTTTCCAATGTACCCAACAAAACATACATATAACGCAAGCGAGGAAGCATTTATAAGAGTAAGAATAGACAAAAATAGCAAAGTCATGGCACTGCTCGCGCTTACATTTCAAACAACCAAAAATATACAAATATGCATATTACAGGCGAGTCGCAGGGGCGAGGGAGACGCGAGATCCTGGGCGGGAAGTCCTAGAGGTGCTGGTAGGACTTATCCCCGGGGTCCGGCACAGGAAGGAACAACGCCGGCACCACCTCGCTCGCCGAGAGTCCCACACCCTTGCTCTTGAGGAGGTCGGCGCGACGCAGCATCTGCATTGTATACTTCGCGGCCCTAGCGGCATTCTTCTGCATCAACACCTCCAACTTGTAGTCAGAGTGATGTTCAAACGGGCAGCTGCTATTGGCTGTCGGAGGGGCGGTTGAGGCAGCCTCCAACTCGCGCACCCGCGCCTCCAGCGCCAACTTGTGCTGACCGAGGGTGGCGATCTCGGCACCCATCTGGCTGGTCGTCGCTGCATCCTGCGAAAAGGAAGAAGGTCGAAGGATGGATTCGGGGAAGGAAACGACAACAAGAAGTAAGCGTGGGCTTAAAGATATACCACCCCTCCCAAGTACTGAGCGAGGGTCTTCTCGGCCGCTTCGGCCCGCTTACTCTGGAGATCCGCCTCCCCCTGAGCAAGTTTGCGGGCCTCGTCCTTCTCGTCAGCCAAATTATTAAGAGAAGTGGCGTTCCTCTACAACTGGGTTTAGCGCCGCCCAACCATATGGGCCAGCTCCATGCCGCGGAGTTGGGCTCAAGAGCTTTCGTGCACCAGCACTCACGTCGCCTCCTTGTCGTAAATGGTGGCGTTCTCTCGCGAGTAAAGGGCAAATGAAAAGTTATAGGCCTCCCCGCCGATAGTGTCCTTCTCCAACCAACTCGGCAGCAAGGTCGAAACCACTGTGCGATTTGACTCTTTGTCCCATAACAGAAGCGGGACGCCGAGCTCGTCCAGGTATTTCTCGCCATAGCCAAAATTACGGTGCCCTCTCGGCACCGGCTTCGCGGTAGCATGCGCCCCGTCTAGCGGCCTAGAAGTGCCTGCCACCTCGCCGGGGGTTTCGCCGGTCTAAGCGGCCAAGAGGGAGGGGCCCTCGACCGATTGATCCATTGGGGCCTTGCCTTTTCTTTGGCCCATGACGGATATCTCCCCGACAGTCATCGCCTTCTTGGGCGGAGGAGTGGGCTGTTCGCGTCCCGGCCGTTTCCTAGCAGGGACCGCCGGGATGTCGCGCTGAGCAGCGTCAGCGACCTGAGCGCGGGCAAGGACGCTGGAGGAGACCCTGGTACTCTCATAAGGGGGGTGAAGGGGAACATCCCGCTCGCCTGCTAAGGAGAGAAAGGATGAAGCGAGAGTAGAAAATAGCGAAGCATAGTATTGGCGATTATCTAACCTCCCCCAAGCAGGACAGCGGCGAGGTTACCCAGGTTGCGGGGCAAGTACGCGACCTCGAAGTTCTTCCCAGCAAAGAATCCCCACAGGTCTGCTTCGTGGCCCCCCAGGCTGGGCGGTCGATAAATCGCCTCACTGAGCTGCATCGACGAGAAAGGGATGTTGCGAAAGTCCCCCTTGACGAACAAAAATTTCTTGAGCCAATTGTGGATCTTATTGACGGTCTCCCGCACCTTGAGGTGGGCGCTGGAGAAGTAGGAGGTCCCGTCCCGGTTCGCGCGGAAAGAGAACAATTTGCGGAAGACCGCAAGACTGAACTTGACCCTCTCCTCCCGTAAAAAGCAGGCGAACCCTACCATGACCTCCACAGAGTTCGGGGTCATCTGGCCTATGACGACCCCGAAGTACTTCAACACTTGACGAACCTCCGGCCATAGAGGAAGCCGAAGGCCCACCTCGAAGTGAGCCAGCGGGATGGCGAGCTCGTCCCTGGAGAGATCATTGATCTTCTCCCCTTCCTCGGGCCGTCTCGCCGAGAATCCAGGCGGTACGTGATCGCCGAGAGCGTCTAAGTACTTGCGCTCAGAGATAACGGCGTGGGGGGGAAGTCATGCTCTGAGAACGTCCAGGCGCACTTACTTGCCTCCCACACGAGTCGGGCTTCGCGAGGAGCGGGAGAGGAGAAAGTGCTTAAGTGCGGTGGAAGGACAAGAACCAGCAAGGCCTATTTATAGAGAAAAGAGAGAGCGGGAAAACATTCTGTCGGCGGGAAAAGTGCGTATAGCAAAAATCAGGCCTGACGGTTCAACTTCCCGAGACCGCAACCGCGCTGCTGAGACGATTCAGCAGCAGGTAATGTCTGCCCTCATCCGAACGCAAGGCGGGCGGGCGAGAAGCGTCCTGCACCCGCCCAGAACTCTGAGCGAGCCGGGGAGACTCTCAACCGGCGAGCTCCTGGCCTGCTCCCGCTAAGATCAGATTGACATGCTGGGCAAGTCTGTCCTATGGCCTCACACTCGCCCGAAAGAGCGGCGAGAAGATGACGCGGGTGTATCCATACCCACCTCAGAGAAGGTCAAGCAACAGCAAGATAAAAACGACTTACACCAGAAATCAGAAACCAGACCCGCGGACGGGCGAGAAAATTCGCAGATTATTACAGTCATTGAATGAGTTTTAAAAATAGGAACCCCCCCCCACCCGAGGCAAGCCACCTCGAAACGCAGATGCAGCCTGACCTGGAGATAGGCCGCGAACAAAGGGGAAGAGAAGGTGGATCAGTACTGGATCCACTTCCACCTGCCCTGCCGTTGCGTTCCAGTTCGCGGTGGCACGCGAGGATAGTGGTAATCGCGCACCACCACCAACTCCTGCTGGGCCAGGACAACTTGCTCCGTGACACTCTTTAGACACTCCTCAGCACGCGTAATATGCGTGCCAGGTGAGGTGACCTCCCCACCTTCCGCTGCGCGTGGAGCCCCCTCCAAAGCGGCGAGCCGAGCCTCGATCTCGGCCTTGTCCCGGTCAACTCTCTTGACAATCTCCTGAAGTAATAGAGTGTGTTTCTGGAACAGCCGCGTAACTTGCCTCTTCATCCCCACCACGTCAGTCGGGTCGCCCAGATAATCCAAAATGCCCTCCATGTCAAGAGGAGGTGAGTACCCTTCGCTCATCTCAGTTTTAGAGGAGATCACGTTGTAACCTGCAAAGAATAGATTTCGGGGGGAATTGGCGGCCGAGGGGTATTCTGAGGTGGACGAACCAGGCCCGAGGGGCTGGCGATCCGCTCAGTCGACAAAGGAGGGGAGCGATCCTCCCCCCATCACCCTCATCTTCGCGTGGTAGTACCTACGAGATAAAAGGTCAGAAATGAAGCAACAAGTCAGGAAGGAGGATCACATACCTCGAGAGCGACGTCGGTGCCAGCCGCGGAGCTGGAGCCCGGGAAGTTATTCGTCGGGGACCGCCTAACAATCCTTCCTTTTACCGTCATAAAGAGAGGGCCAGGAGACCCACGCGCCAACCAAGGGGCGGCCTCGAGGGCCTCCTCCCGAGTCTTCTGGCCCGCGGCTGCCAGACAGGCTTGCACCTCCTCGCTGACTGGCATAGAGTAGCTGCAGTTCGCTTGGAAAGACGAGATGAGGTAGGGATTCATCCACGGGCTCAGAGATATATTTATAGCCGTGTAGTGGGACCCACCAGAAGATTCCATGCCACCTCAGCATAGCACTCGCCGAACACGCGGGTTGGATGGTTCTTTCCGAGCTTGATCAAGCTCAAAAAGAGCAGGGATTGTGTACAACCCCGTGTTCGTCGAGCGGGCCTCGCCAAGCCAGGCGAGCAAACCAGGTCTCCCGGCTCGCACCATAACAGCATGCAGGCATGCAGTAGGAGGCTAGCCTGCTCCCGCTTAGGTTAGGAGAGCGAGCCAGGCGAGCTGACCCCTTCATCCCTCTCGCTTGCTCAGAGATTCGTCGACCGGAGTTGGGGTTGTCATTCGTCGAACCGGTATTTGCGGATAGGTTCGACGAGCCCATATCTGCGAGCCGCTCTAATGGTAACAGTGGCCTCTTGCGCACTCCCCTATACGCGACTTGGCTGCATGTCCGCCTCGGTAGAGGATTAGCGGGTTGCGGTGGCCCGGCTCGCACTCGCCCAAGAAGGGTAGTCGAGCCGCTAGAGCCAGGTCGCACCCGCCTCTCGCGGGAAGAGATTAGTGGTGAGCTGAACTCCCTATCCCTGGATGGGTCCCAGTAGAAACCACGAGGTGAAATTACCTGGATGGCCTCCCCATGGGTGCGAATTACTTGTTGGAACAGCGGAGCTATGCTGTTGGTAGACTAAGTTGGACTGCACATAGCTGTTCAAGACAGCGGAGGTTGGCTATTTGTAGGCATTTTCAGATTTCTATAAATAGAAACCAAGGGGGCACCTAAGAAGGCACGCTCTCATACTCTCTAGCTTCTTGGTCCTCTAGTGCTTTTTGAGGTAGCCTTAGCTCGGTCTGTGGCTAAGGAGGGGAAGTACTCTCAGGTCTTCCAGGTGTGTGGTGTGTCCTCCCCTCCGAGCCCTTGGGTCGGTTCTTCCCTTGCCTATTTTGTTATTTTGTTTGCAGGAGCGAAGTAGGTGCGCGATCACCCCTTCCCCACGGGTTAACTCCACAAGAGACAGAGATTTTGGTTTCAACAGGTCGGGCTCCCCACTCCTAGGCGGGTATCCACACTACCATGCCTAGCCCTCCCGTACGCCCCGAGAAGAACACAACCTAAAGTATCCGCGTACTAATGCTGGACATATATGCTAAACTTTCTTTGGCTAAGTGTCCCACACTGCCGAGTCAACGTATCGACGTCGGTGTGAACGACCATCCGATATCGAAGACCCACCACCTTATTTTGTATCCAAAACCTTTTGAGCCACTGGCTCCCCGGACTATCCGTCCGTGCATCTACCTTCCTAACGAACGGTCCGGATGGCAATCAAAACAACCTAATCAACCTCCCGAGCTGCCGGGGTGTGTGAATGTGTAAGCCTAGTTATACTAGTTGCTTTTGAAGTGTTTTATTCTTACTGTTTATGTTATCCCAGGACCGCCCAAGGTATTCCCGTGAAGGGCTCTCGAAGGCACTAGGAACTACGATGGGATTACGCCCAAAGCTCCCGTTCGCAAGAAACTTATTATTATTGGTTGCTATCATGTTTCCCAAACCCTTAATTGTTGTACTGGATCTAACCCTAGAGTATTTGACACTTCCTCCCCTCAGGAAAGACGATCTTTTGTAGATCCCAAGCACCACTTAACACTAGCCAAACCAACACCCTACTCATCCTATCTTCCAATGGTAAACTCATTTTTAATTATCTAACCAGCAAACATCTAACCCCAACTCATGTGCCCAAATTCATATTCCAAATTAAATTGTGCAGTTTTACTAAATGCAGACCAACCCAAGCTATATGACGTGTAAAACAAGAAGTACTCAAAATATTCATTCAGTATCTCTATAATAATTATTGGGGGTCTATCATGATATCTTTGGCCTAAATCCAGAAATTCATATTTTTTCTAATTTATCTGTTTATTTATTTAATTATTGTGGTAATCCAAAAACCCCAAGTTTGCACACGATGTACTAACATCAGACAAGTAAATGCTCCACAAAATTTATGATAAATATAATATGACTATTGAACATAAAATCCAAAATTTCTCAACTCGTCAACAAGATTTAAGCCTCTAATTAATTAATTCAATAAAAACACAATAAATGGAAATAAATAGAGAAGTGCCCTAAATATTATCCAACAATTACAGAAACTTTACCAAGGCTATAGTATGATCTTAAATCTTCACTGTCCAAGTTTCATAACATTTTAAATTATTTTAATCATGATTTTATCAAAATCATCCTTAGGGGCAATACAAGGATTATAACTACAAGTACATGATAATTTCTTCCAAACACACTATAATAATTTCCAGAGGCTTCTACTGACCCTAAGATTACTCTACCCAAGTTTACTCACTGTTCAATGAGTTTTAGTAATCTATTTTATCTCTATAATTTTTGTGCCCTAAATTATGGTTAGGGTTTAGAGGGGGCTACCCATTCCTAAATCCCATAATAACTTAACTAGGGCGTTTTAGCTACTCTAGTTCTCACTCTACCAAGTCTCAAGTACATACAAGGTCTTTTGACCCCTTGCCCTTCACAAGACACAAAAGCCCCTCCTTAGTGTTTGACCTTAAGTCCTAAGGCAAATTCACTCCAATCTACCCCATTTTCTAGGAGTGGGTGATAGAAGTCATGCCAAGTCAGTGGCCTCAATTTCATCCTCTGTTGAGGTGAGATGGCCACTCAAAACCTAAATTTCCCATTTGACCAAAATGCCCCTATTATGGCAAGGCTAGGGTTTGCTTGTTTTCAACTCAAACCATCTCCATATGAGATGACAGTTTAACCAGAGAATTATGAAGAACCCAAAGACCACTCACCAAAATTTGGGAGGGTTTGGAAGTTGTTAGGCCACCTAATTAAATTACCCTAGTATTATTTATCAAATGATAAAACCATAGACAAAGTATCTCTAAAAATTCCCAGTTTTGAACAAGCCCTAGATATAGCAAAGGGTGACACATTGCCCAAATTTCAGGCCATTTGGACAAGGGATGAAGAGTGGGCACCCTTTTTCATCTCAGGATAGCCCTAGGTATAGGTCCCACCAAAATGGGTGCCCTGGTGAAACCAGGCACCCAAATCTGTTCAAATTAATTTTGCTGTACACTAGACTCTCCAGGAGACAAATTTTATGTTGACCATATTTTATGAAATAGCTCCTAAGTATTTTTAAAAATTAAAACCATAAAATACAAAATGTGTGACATAATTAAATAATCAGAAATTTATATCCTATAGTTTCAAGTCTAATATGGCACGAATCTTGGCGCGTCTTGGACGGCATCCCGTCATCTTCAAGCTCCAGCCGACGGCCTGGATTCATCCCGCCTGGAGCTCCTTCCAAACGCTGCCACCGGCAATCCGGCCACTTCCTCAGCCTGCCACCGCCACCACCACCTCCGTTGAGGTGGTGGCTAGCGCCAGGCGGCGGCACAGCCGCCGGAGAGGCCTATTCCGGCGATCCCGAGAGTTCATTTTTCACGGAAAAACATGAAAACGTGAGCTTCAATCGGGTTCAATTGAGCCCGATTTTCATTCTAAAGATCCCTACGATCTATCCCCTATGAGAGAGGAAGGGGAGGACCTTGGTTGCGGCCTGGAGACGTGTTGATCGCCGGGAAGCCATGGTGGTGGCGGCACCGCTTGGGTTTCTGTAACTACACAGGGAAGTGGCTCTAAATTATCAGGGTGATAGTGGAAGTGACTCCTTGGAGCCCACTGAAGCTTATAAAATCATCAGATCGGGAAGGGGGGGGTCATGGCATCAATGTCATTAATGGCCATGAATGGTTAGGCTCGGCCATGGTGATGGGGGGGGGGGGGTCATTAATGTGCTTTTGGGTGGCGAGGAAATGGCTGGAAACTTCTCCTCTCCTCCAAAGGAGTTGAATCCAGCCAGCAAAGGTGGCCCTTGGCGTCCCCATGCATGAATGGCCTTCTCCTTCTTCTTTCTCTCTCCAGGTTTCAGCTACAAACCCCTTCCTGGTATATTTGTTTCAGCCACCAGGGTTTGTCATTGCTGTTTTTCCTGAAGTCTTCATCTCTTCTCCTTTCTTTCCTGTCCTTCTTATTCTTATTCTGATTTTCTGGAGAGTCAAGCACAATGTGGCCTGCTTTCCTGCATCCAAAATAAACATACCAGGAAGTGGTTTGTAGCTGAAACCTGGAGTGAAACATAAGAAGAATCAGAAGCTTCATCCAGCTCAAGTGATGATGAAGGTGATGGTGAAGAAAAGGAGTTCTGGATGATGGTTATCAATGCCTCTCAACATAATACTGATGCAGAATAAGAGTCAGAGTCTGAATCAGAAACTCAATCTGAAGAGGATCAGGTAATAGACTCATTTGATTTTAATTCAGAGGACTGCAAATGTGAAATTAAGGCACTTTGTTTAGATCTATTAAAATCTGAGAAAGAAATTATTTCTCTCAGAAATCAACTGTCTGAACAAAGCACCTTAAAATCAGATAACCTCAAACTCTCTGAGGAGTTGGAATGCTGTAGGGAGCAGATAGCCTCACTGAAAAGTGAACTATCAGAGGCCAAGAAGTTTGAAGAATCCTTCAATGGGAGAATTATCAAACTAATGGACATCACAATCACAGTGAACTCAAGATTCAATAGTACACTGGGCTTGGTTGCTTCATCCAGCCAACCTATAGTATTAACAACCCCAATCAAGTTTATCTCAGATAAAGGTAAGGGAGTTGTAGAGGTGGCTAGGAAGAATTCTGATTTACCTAAGAAAACAAAAGTTCAACAAAAAACGTCGAACGGAGCTCGACGATCGCCGAATGGAGCTCAACGATCTCAGGCTGAATCGTCGAACTCAGGTCGACGATCTCTGAACCCTGAACTCTGGCATAGTAAATCTTCGAACGGAGCTCGACGATCTGACCCAAGATCGTCGAACTCAGCTCAGACATCGTCGAACAGAGCTCAGAGTTTTGAAAAATCTTTCAAAGGTAAATAAAACTTCAATCCTAGAGGTCCTACATCTCAGAGGTTTAACCCTTATACTGAATGGATAATACCTCCTAGGAGATATCATCCTGAAGGCTATAAGAGTCAACCAGGGATGTCTTTTATTTCAAAATTCAAAGGTTATCAACCTAGGCCCAAGGTAAACTGGGTCAAAAACAAATAAATTATTTTATGTGCAGGTGAAGACCTATCCAACATCAAACTAGCAATGGTATCTGGATAGTGGGTGCTCAAAGCACATCACAGGAAACAAGGAGAATTTCACATCCTTCAAAGCCAAACTTGGACCCAAAGTAATATTTGGTGATTCAAACTTTGGAGTAACAAAAGGATATGGTGCAGTCCAGATTGGCTCAGTCACATTCAAGAAATTAGCTTATGTGGAAGGACCGAAGCACAACTTAATCAGCATCAGTCAACTGTATGATGAAGGCTACCAAGTGACTTTCAACAAATCCTCATGCAAAATCAAATCAGAGGACAACACAACTGTGTTGACAGGTTACATATTATACAAAAGGATGAAAGCAGTGAAGATGAAAAAGATATTCAACATCTTGGAGAGAATCTTCTTGAAGAGCCAGTTGTTGTTCCACAAGAGGAAACAACAACACAGGTTGGTGAACAATCAACACCCCCTGTTGATTTAGTAACATCAAGAGACCATCCAATCTCCCAAGTGATTGGAGACATCTCAGCTGGTGGGCAAACCAGAAATCAGGTCAACCAAAACCTGATGCACACCTGCTTTCTTTCTCAAATTGAGCCTCAATCCATTCAAGATGCAGAACAAGATCCACATTGGATCATTGCAAAGCAAGAGGAATTACATCAATTTGAAGGTAACAAAGTTTGAGAACTAGTGCCAAGGCCAAAGGATCACTCCATTGTTGGAACAAAATGAGTGTTCAGAAATAAATTGGATGATCAAGGAGTCATTGTTAGGAACAAGGCAAGGCTAGTTGCTCAAGGATACTCTCAAGAAGAAGGGATAGACTATGACCAGACCTTTGTACCAGTTGCAAGGATAGAGGCCAAAAGAATGTTCTTAGCTTATGCACCACACAAAGGATTCAAAGTATTTCAAATGGATGTAAAGAGTGCTTTTCTCAATGGAGACATCAAGGAAGAAGTCTATGTTAGACAACCCTCAGGTTTTATTTCTCCAACTCATCCTGATTATGTTTTCAAATTACATAAAGCATTATATGGTCTAAAGCAAGCTCCTAGAGCATGGTATGAGACCCTAGCATGCTTTCTTCTGAAAAATGATTTTATAAGGGGTAGAGTAGACCAAACTCTTTTTATTAGAACCCATAAGTCCAATACCTTACTAGTATAAATCTATGTAGATGACATTATCTTTGGTTCTACTGATTCAAATCTGTGCAAAAGGTTTTCCAACCTAATGCATTCTAAATTTGAAATGAGTAGCATGGGAGAGCTTTCCTTTTTTCTAGGATTGCAAGTCAAACAACATCCTGAAGGCATATTCATCTCTCAAACCAAGTATTCAAAAGAACTGGTTAAGAAATTTGGTATGTCTGAAGCATCATGTATGAAAACACTTATGCCTACTAATGGTGTATTAGATGCTGATGAACATGGGAAATCTGTTGATCAGACAACATATAGAGCAATGATTGGCTCTTTATTGTACCTTATAGCTATTAGACCTGACATAATGTTTGCTACATGCATATGTGGTAGATTCCAAGTGAGCCCTAGAGAGTCACACTTAACCTTAGTAAAAATGATTCTTAGGTATGTGAAAAGTTGTCCAAATCTAGGTCTCTGGTATCCAAAAGACTCAGCATTTGACTTAACTGGATTTTCAGATGCTGATTATGCTGGATGCATAATAGACAGGAAAAGCACCAGTGGAACTTTCCAGTTTCTTGGTGACAGACTTGTCTCCTGGTTTTGCAATAAAACAAACATCTGTGTCCACATCAATTGCTGAAGCTGATTATATGGCAGCAGGTAGTTATTGCTCACAGATCTTGTGGATTCAAAATCAGCTCCTGGACTATGGCTACAAGTTAGAGAAGTCAAAAATATTCTGTGATAACACTAGTGCTATTTCTATAGCACAAAATCCAGTCCTTCATAGTAGGACAAAACATATAGAAATTAGGCATCACTTTTTAAGGGACAATGTTGAGAAAAATAAAATGGAACTTAAATATATCCCAACTGACTTGCAAAGGGGAGATATTTTCACCAAACCATTGGATGAAAAAAAACATGCATTCTTCCTGAATCAGTTAGGAATATTAGATGGAGGAAGTTTAAAATAAGATCCAAGATTTTAAAACTCTAAAATTGACGAAGACTAGTCAAACAATTTAATTTTTCTAGTGTCTATAGGTTGTTTATGGTCTCTGAACTGCGCTCGATGTTTTTCCCAAAGATCGTCGAATGGAGATCGACGTTCTTACAAATCGTCGAACGGAGTTCAGCGCTTTCCAGATAGTGCTAAGCTATCTTCTTCCGATCAGCGATCGTAGAACGGAGCACGACGCTCTCCAATATCGTCGAACAGAGATCGACGATATTGAAGACCTTTCAGATTCCTTTAGAAGACCAGATCGTCGAACGGAGTTCAATGATCTTTCCTTTTCTGCGTCGAACCCTAATATAAAATTCATTTTTCGGCCGTCGTTCTCCCTTTGCGTTTTCATACTCTCTGCAAAATTTCCCTTTCCCTCCAAACTTTTCTACACTTGGTCTTTTGTTTGTTCATTTTTGCAGGTCAACGTATCGACGTCGGTGTGAACGACCGTCCGATACCGAAGACCCACCACTATATTTTGTATCCAAAACATTTTGAGCCACTGGCTCCCCGGACTATCCGTCCGTGCATCTACCTTCCGAATGAACGGTCCGGATGGCAATCAAAACAACCTAATCAACCTCCCGAGCTGCCGGGGTGTGTGAATATGTAAGCCTAGTTATACTAGTTGTTTTTGAAGTGTTTTATTCTTACTGTTTATGTTAGCCCAGGGCTGCCCAAGGTATTCCCGTGAAGGGCTCTCGAAGGCACTAGGAACTACGATGGGATTACGCCCAAAACTCTCGTTCGCAAGAAACTTATTATTATTGGTTGCTATCATGTTTCCCAAACCCTTAATTATTGTACTGGATCTAACCCTAGAGTATTTGCCACTTCCTCCCCTCGGGAAAGACGATCTTTCGTCGATCCCGAGCACCACTTAACACTATCCAAACCAACACCCTACTCATCCTATCTTCCAATGGTAAACTCATTTTTAATTATCTAACCAGCAATCATCTAACCCCAACTCATGTGCCCAAATTCATATTCCAAATTAAATTCTGCAGTTTTACTAAATGCAGACCAACCCAAGCTATATGACGTTTAAAACATGAAGTACTCAAAATATTCATCCAGTATCTCTATAATATTTATTGGGGGTCTATCATGATATGTTTGGCCTAAATCCAGAAATTCATATTTTGTTCTAATTTATCTGTTTATTTATTTAATTATTGTGGTAATCCAAAAACCCCAAGTTTGAACACGATGTACCAACACCAGACAAGTAAATGCTCCACAAACTTTATGATAAATATAATATGACTATTGAACATAAAAGCCAAAATTTCTCAACTCGTCAACAAGATTTAAGCCCCTAATTAATTAATTCAATAAAAATACAATAAATTGAAATAAATAGAGAAGTGGCCTAAATATTATCCAACAATTACAGAAACTTTACCAAGGCTATAGTATGATCTTAAATCTTCACTGTCCAAGTTTCATAACATTTTAAATTATTTTAATCATGATTTTATCAAAATCATCCTCAGGGGCAATACAAGGATTATAACTACAAGTACATGATAATTTCTTCCAAACACCCTACAATAATTTCCAGAGGCTCCTACTGACTCTAAGATTACTCTACCCAAGTTTACTCACTGTTCAATGAGTTTTAGTAATATATTTTATCTCTATAATTTTTGTGCCCTAAATTATGGTTAGGGTTTAGAGGGGCCTACCCATTCCTAAATCCCATAAGAACTTAACTAGGGGGTTTTAGCTACTCTAGTTCTCACTCTACCAAGTCTCAATTCCATACAAGGTTTTTGACCCCTTGCCCTTCACAAGACACAAAAGCCCCTCCTTAGGGTTTGACCTTAAGTCCTAAGGCAAATTCACTCCAATCTACCCCATTTTCTAGTAGTGGGTGATGTATGTCATGCCAAGTCTGTAAGGCCCCGAAACTCAAAGGAGCGAAGTGGGGACGTTTTGGGCCAGTTTTGGATTCTGGCTGAAGGCACACGGCCTGGGACACGGGCGTGTCCCAGGGCGTGTCAAGCGTGTGTCGACACTTAGCCGCGAAGTCGTCGAGTTATTCTCGACGATTCGTCGAGAATGGGCACACGGCCTGCGACACGGGCGTGTCGCAGGGCGTGTCGACCCGTGTCGACACTTAGCCGTGAAATCGTCGAGTTATTCTCGACGATTCGTCGAGAATGGGCACACGGCCTGCGACACGGGCGTGTCGCAGGGCGTGTCGACCCGTGTCGACGATCGTCAAGGTGAAATCGTCGAGATTCGCTCGACGATCGTCGAGACAAGGCACACGGCCTAGGACACGGGCGTGTCCAAGGCCGTGTCATCCAGTCGTCGTTCTCCCCTCGACGAAATGTCCCGTGTACACGGCCTGGGGGCCCAGGCGTGTCAATGTGACACGGGCAAGGACACGGGCGTGTCCTAGAACCCGTGCAGTGCTCGGGTTGGAAAGGGGAAAAATCATGGGGTACACGGCCGGATACACGGCCGTGTCAGCTGGAACACGGGCGTGTCAGCTCGAACACGGGCGTGTTCGATACCCGTGTGCGTGTTCAGAAGATTCGATTTTGACGGCGAATGCGGCACACGGCCCTGGACACGGGTGTGTGCCAGGCCGTGTTCGGCCCAGATTGGGCATTTCAGCCCCGAATCAAAGCCGCTCGTTTTCTTAGGTTGAGATCCGACGGCTGGGGATGGTTCCTGAGAGTATTACTCGGGTTTTACTTAGAATAATCCACACTTTTCACCCTTATCATCTCTCCAACCCTTGGAGAAAGAGGAAAGCCATTGGAGGAAGAGGAGCTAGATCCGCCATTGTAGGAGCTTCGGAGCTCCGAATCGCAAGCCGACTCCGGATCCACGGAGGCAACGCAAGTGCGGTGATTTCTATCCGATTACTTTTCGATGGCGCCAAAGAGGAACGCAAGGGTAACGATCCTCATCTTGAGCACTAAAAGCTCTCTTTCTTAGCATCTTTCTTAGCATAGGAAGCCCGCTCTCGCGAGTTTGCGAAGAGTTGGAGGCGTTCCTTCGGGTAGATATGTAAAGTCCCCGTTGTTTAGAGTCCGTATGCGAGAACGGACATAGGCATTTTGGTTGAAGCCTACCCGGACATGTTAGTCGGATCGGTGATGTTGCATTGCATAAGGCCGGAGAAGACTCCGTGCTATTGGTTGTTTTCGGGTTTTCTACGCGGTAGATTGCAGCAGGGAGCCTTGGGGACTAACCCAAAGGTGCACCCGGAAAACTGGGCGGATACGAGATCTTGCCAACTTGGAGGCCTGAGAGCCAACTCGAACATAACTGAGTTATGTGACTTGCGGTAGAATGGGACTCGGTGAAAGTTTGACCCGCGCAAATGGCTTAAATTGTCGTTGCGAAGTGAGCACGGGTTAGATGGAGCCGTACCCGCTTTATGTCGTCCGGTTAGAGCGACCTAAGGTTACATGGGACTCGCCGTTGGCATAAATGGGGGTCTTCGGTGGTCAATGGCTTAAATTGACGTGACCAATACCATGAAGACAAATTGCTCATAGGTTTGGCCGTCTTAATGGCGGCGGTGAGTCCGAATGTTAATGGCTTTAATTGACGTAACATCGACCGGTTCACCGAGAATGTGCCCTGAGTGCACGGGGCGTGTGGCCTTTCGAGCCACCGTCTGTGATGTTGTGACTATGGTTTTCTATTACTTGCTTATGCTAAGGAAATGCAGGGAAGGAGCATCGCCGCCCCGAGTTGGGGGCGGGATCGTTATAATTTGGTCAGCATGGCTGACCGTTATCTTGTTTTGCCACCGTGCGGTGGATTGTTGTTGCTTGCAGGTGCAGCTGGACCAAGCGGTCAATAGCGGGCTAAAGCCCTTTTTGCGAAGCTGGCCCTCGAAGGCCCAAGTAGAAGTGTTTACTGCTTTATTCATGTGTGACCGGCCTGCGTGCCGTGGTTTGTAAAACATGTAATTTTCAAGTGAAACACTTGTAAGGCCTTAAGGCTGATTTTGGGTATTTTGTATACATTCCTAATTATTGTATTAGTGGACATTCATGCTCCTATGCTGGGTTCTTGTTTACAACTTATATAAACTGTTTCCGCTAGAATGCTCTGTGTAGGACGTTGAGATTGGTTGGATGGTTTCCATAAGTAACCACCCGCCTGTCTGTCTGTGGTATATGGCGTCGGGCCCCGGCCGGACCTACTGCTATATGCTATGCGACGGATAGGGGTGTTACAATTTGGTATCAAAGCGAGGTTTCGATCCTCGGACCTGTGGGTTATGGGCCCACGACGCGTCCGCTTAACGGTGTTTGTACCACTATAGGTGACCGGAAGCGGTGCTGGACAGCCTGAATGTCCGGTTTCTGAGGAGCATAGTGCACCCGGTGAGGTGTTTGAGCCTCCTCCATCGTATGAAACCGTTAGAAGGATTGTAGAAGCGGTGTTCGCTGTGACAGGTGCACAACTAGGAGGAAATGTACAACCCTGCGCCCCTGCTGTGGCTTCAACGCCGGTGGGCGCGATGCAGCAGATGACCTTTGGTAGACCATTGGGCAGCAGCTGGATATGAACTTAGTGCAGGGAGCGCACACGGTTGAGGAATATTTGCAAGCTTTTCTTATGATAAGTCGCTACCCATGCTTTGAGTCGGATAATGAGCAAGCTACAGTCGATAGATTCTATAATGGCCTACGCGGCCGAGTTACGAGTCCTACTGCTAGGACCAAAGTTATTGGGATTCCGAGCCTTAGTGGAATCAGCTAGATCATTGGAGGCAGAGTTGAAGAAGACCCTCCCGATGCCAGCGACCATGGTATCGAACTATACAAACCCCATAAGAGCTGCATCCAGCAGAATGCTGGAGAAAGGGGTTATGAA
The DNA here is from genome assembly GCA_039583875.1 of Platanthera guangdongensis. Taxonomy (NCBI): domain Eukaryota; kingdom Viridiplantae; phylum Streptophyta; class Magnoliopsida; order Asparagales; family Orchidaceae; genus Platanthera; species Platanthera guangdongensis. The sequence continues at coordinate 85,584,136 of CM077155.1, read as the reverse complement.
ATCGACTAGTAAAGCTACTTACACTTGTTATACTTGTGGAAAGAAAGGGCACTTTGCCCGAGACTGTTGGAATGGTGCTCGGAAGGGAAGAAACCCATGTCAGGAGCAGTCAAGGATGTCAGTGCGAAGGAAACGGCATTCAAAGTGCCGAACACCTCAAAGTCGGCATATCGAAAATGGTATAAGAAGCATAGGACTTCGGGTTCAGCTCCTTCTGGTACTTCTGGGGCGACTACGGGTCAGACCCCGGGCACATGTTACAACTGTGGGGAGCCGGGGCATTATGCTCGTGATTGCCTAAAGCCCTGGAGAAAGCCCGTCGTCATGACGACAGGTACGGTTTAAAGATAGTTTTGCTTTAAATACTTGTTATGCATATTAGCTTAGGACTACTGTGCTAAGCTTTGTTGCGACTTTACTTTATCTGCGAGAGCACCGTTCGTTTAGGGAGCTTCGCGTTCCTTTATGAGGAATTTTATTGAGCCTTGGAGTATCTCCTTCGAGGGAAAGAGATAAATTGGATACGTTATAGTCCAATGGTGCTCATTCGGCGAGGGTAGAATTCGTTGCTCTTAGTTTGTGGTTTGGGAATTAGGAGTACGATCTGCAAGCGTCGTTACTTCCGTTGGTGGAGTTTGACGTTATATTTGGCATGTACTGGCTCTCGGAGCAGCAGGCCCATATAGATTGCGGTAGCAAGGAAGTCAAGCTGGGAGCAAGTCGTGAGACGACTTTTACGGGATTAAAGGGGGTCGAGCAAGACGTTGACGTCTGCTCTTCAGGTGGTGAAGGCGGTTCGTGCTGGAGCAGAACTGTTCTGTACACTAGTGGAGGTTGTAAAGCCGAAGCCCGCGTTGGATTGTATTTCAGCGGTATCGGAATACCCTGATCTGTTCCCCGCAGATCTTTCTGGAGCCCGCCTCAGCGGGAGATAGACTTTAAGAGCGAGCTAGTGCCAGGTGCAAAGCCTGTGTCACGATCTCCGTATCGGCTAACGCCTAAGGTAATGGCGGAGCTGAAAGCTCAACTGCAAGAGTTGTTGGAGCAAGGGTATGCGCGTCCAAGTCCTTCGCCTTGGAGCGCACCGACCCTCTTTATTAAGAAGAAGGATGAAAGTTTGAGGCTGCGTATTAATTATCGGAAGGTCATCAAGTGACGGAGTAGAGCTAGTACCCAACCCAAGGATCGATGATCTTTGTGATCAGTTGGTAGGTCAACGGCGTACTCTAAATAGATAAGGAGAGTGATATCCCTAAGATAACGTTCAGTACAGGACACGGGCGCTACAAGGTTACGGTCATGCCGTTTGTGCTGACTAATGCGCCGTCAGTATTCATGGATTTGATGAACAGGACGTTCAGAGAGTACTTGGACCATTTCGTGATCGTCTTCATCGATGATATTTTTGGTGTTGGTGACGCTAAGGATAAATCAGTTGTATGCCAAGTTCTCGAAGTGCGAGTTTTGGCTATCCTCAGTGGCGTTCCTCGGGCATATAGTGAGTGGAGAGGGTATTGCGGTGGATCCGGCAAAGATTGTTGCGATACGAGAGTGGCCTGAGCGGGCTACGGTAGCGGAAGTCCGGAGTTTGCAGGAGCTTGCCGGCTACTATAGGCTCTTCGTGGAGAACTTCTCGCGGATACCGTTACCTCTCACTACTTTGACGAGGAAGGAGCAGAAGTTCTTTTGGACGCCGGAGTGCGCGCGAGCTTTTGCGGAGTTATAATGTCGGTTGACTACGACGCCTGTGCTGACATCGCCAAGTGGAACCGAAGGCAATGAGATTTTAATGATGCGTAGGACAGCGGTTTGGGTTGCGTGCTACCGCAACACGGAAAAGTAATAGCGTATGGCCGTGAGTTTTGCCTTGAAGCTATGAAGGCATAATTGTATACGGTGTGAAAGTGGATCTCTACGCCGGTCACAAGAGCGTGAAGCATCTGATTGATCAGAAGGATCTGAATATACGACAGCGTAGATGGATGGAGTTTATGGGAGACTATACATTCAAGATCCACTACGTGCCTGGCAAAGGGAATGCGGTTGCGGACGCGTTGAGTCGCCGAGCCCCAGCTCAAGCGAATTGGCTATCAGTGCATGATGAGCGGTTGGTGCAGGAGCTGGAGGCGTTGGAGATTGTTTGTGTGGATAGACAATCTAGTGCTGAAGCAGTGCTGAATTGGACTGAAGTCCAATATGACCTGGCTGATCGGATTCGACAGGCTTTGGATATGGATGCTCATATGAAGCAGTTCATGATAGAGGCTTTGGATGGGTCAAATTCCCAATTCGTTGTAGAGGACGGATTGCTGTGGAAAGACGGTCGTTTGTGCGTCCCAAGTGTGGGCAATTTACGGGTGGAGTTGTTGTACGAGGCGCACCATACCAAGTACTCGATTCACCCGGGGAGCACGAAGATGTACCGCGACGTTAAGAAACTGTTTTGGTGGCCGGGTTTGAAAAAGGATGTGGCGCTATACGTAGCGAAGTGCCAAACCTGCGCCTTAGTAAAGGCGGAGTGCCAAAAGCCGGGAGGATCTCTTAAGTCCTTGCCTATTCCGGAGTGGAAATTCGACGACATCTCTATGGACTTTGTGCACGGTTTGCCAAGGTCGCAAAAGGGAACGACGCCATTTGGGTGGTCGTGGATCGATTAACGAAGGTGTCGCATTTTATTCCGCATAGGAAGGACGATCCGGTGGAGAAGCTGGCGAAGCTTTATGTGGATAATATAGTGCGGCTTCATGGTGTGCCCCGCAGCATCGTGAGTGACCGAGAGGGGCGGTTCACGTCCAATGATTGGAGGCTGGTGCAGCAAATGTTGGGAACAAAGCTGAAGCTTAGCACAGCCTTCCATCCGCAAACGGATGGGCAGACCGAGAGGGTTAATAGAACCATGGAAGACATGCTCCGCATGTGTGTCTTGGATTTTGGAAAGCAATGGAAGACCACTTTTATTTGGTGATGTTCGCATACAATAACAGCTACCAAACGAGTATTCAGATGGCGCCCTTTGAGGCGTAGGAAATGTCGCACGCCGTTGTCTTGGTAAGAAACGGGTGAGCCAAAGTTGTATAAGTGATCGGAAGTGGAGGATGCTACTTCTTTGGTGAGTACGATTCGGGAGAGGTTGTTTATCGCTCAGGGCCGGCAAGCAAAATACTATAATGCCAAGCACAGGAACGTGGAGTTCGCTGTAGGTGATTATGTGTACCTAAAGATCAAGCTGTTCAAGGGTGTCTCGCGGGTGCGACGATTGACAAAGCTAAGCCCGAGGTACCTTGGACCGTTCGAGGTTCTGGAGCGAGTAGGAGAAGCGGCCTATAGGTTGAAGCTTTCGGTGGAGCTAAGTGGTTTTACACGATGTGTTCCACATTTCGGTGCTTCGGAAGGCGGTGCAAGAGCCTACGCAAGTGATCGCGGTCGATCAAGTGCCGGTGGATAGTGGGCTAACGACAAAGGTCAAGCCCGTGCGGGTTGAGGACTCGGAGGTCAAGCGGCTACGCAATAAAGAGATCAGGATGGTCAAGGTCCGATGGGACAATTGCGGTCGTGAGGAGCTCTCCTGGGAGCGAGAGCAGACTATGCTTGACGAGTATCCGGAGTTGTTCCGCTCAGGTACAAATGTTGTTTTTGTATATTTTTCCCTTTATGTAATTTCGTGGGCGAAATTCTTTTAAGAGGGGTAGAGTTGTAACGCCCCGAAACTCAAAGGAGCGAAGTGGGGACGTTTTGGGCCAGTTTTGGATTCTGGCTGAAGGCACACGGCCTGGGACACGGGCGTGTCCCAGGGCGTGTCAAGCGTGTGTCGACACTTAGCCGCGAAGTCGTCGAGTTATTCTCGACGATTCGTCGAGAATGGGCACACGGCCTGCGACACGGGCGTGTCGCAGGGCGTGTCGACCCGTGTCGACACTTAGCCGTGAAATCGTCGAGTTATTCTCGACGATTCGTCGAGAATGGGCACACGGCCTGCGACACGGGCGTGTCGCAGGGCGTGTCGACCCGTGTCGACGATCGTCAAGGTGAAATCGTCGAGATTCGCTCGACGATCGTCGAGACAAGGCACACGGCCTAGGACACGGGCGTGTCCAAGGCCGTGTCATCCAGTCGTCGTTCTCCCCTCGACGAAATGTCCCGTGTACACGGCCTGGGGGCCCAGGCGTGTCAATGTGACACGGGCAAGGACACGGGCGTGTCCTAGAACCCGTGCAGTGCTCGGGTTGGAAACGGGGGAAAAATCATGGGGTACACGGCCGGATACACGGCCGTGTCAGCTGGAACACGGGCGTGTCAGCTCGAACACGGGCGTGTTCGATACCCGTGTGCGTGTTCAGAAGATTCGATTTTGACGGCGAATGCGGCACACGGCCCTGGACACGGGCGTGTGCCAGGCCGTGTTCGGCCCAGATTGGGCATTTCAGCCCCGAATCAAAGCCGCTCGTTTTCTTAGGTTGAGATCCGACGGCTGGGGATGGTTCCTGAGAGTATATACTCGGGTTTGACTTAGAATAATCCACACTTTTCACCCTTTATCATCTCTCCAAACCCTTGGAGAAAGAGGAAAGCCATTGGAGGAAGAGGAGCTAGATCCGCCATTGTAGGAGCTTCGGAGCTCCGAATCGCAAGCCGACTCCGGATCCACGGAGGCAACGCAAGTGCGGTGATTTCTATCCGATTACTTTTCGATGGCGCCAAAGAGGAACGCAAGGGTAACGATCCTCATCTTGAGCACTAAAAGCTCTCTTTCTTAGCATCTTTCTTAGCATAGGAAGCCCGCTCTCGCGAGTTTGCGAAGAGTTGGAGGCGTTCCTTCGGGTAGATATGTAAAGTCCCCGTTGTTTAGAGTCCGTATGCGAGAACGGACATAGGCATTTTGGTTGAAGCCTACCCGGACATGTTAGTCCGGATCGGTGATGTTGCATTGCATAAGGCCGGAGAAGACTCCGTGCTATTGGTTGTTTTCGGGTTTTCTACGCGGTAGATTGCAGCAGGGAGCCTTGGGGACTAACCCAAAGGTGCACCCGGAAAACTGGGCGGATACGAGATCTTGCCAACTTGGAGGCCTGAGAGCCAACTCGAACATAACTGAGTTATGTGACTTGCGGTAGAATGGGACTCGGTGAAAGTTTGACCCGCGCAAATGGCTTAAATTGTCGTTGCGAAGTGAGCACGGGTTAGATGGAGCCGTACCCGCTTTATGTCGTCCGGTTAGAGCGACCTAAGGTTACATGGGACTCGCCGTTGGCATAAATGGGGGTCTTCGGTGGTCAATGGCTTAAATTGACGTGACCAATACCATGAAGACAAATTGCTCATAGGTTTGGCCGTCTTAATGGCGGCGGTGAGTCCGGAATGTTAATGGCTTTAATTGACGTAACATCGACCGGTTCACCGAGAATGTGCCCTGAGTGCACGGGGCGTGTGGCCTTTCGAGCCACCGTCTGTGATGTTGTGACTATGGTTTTCTATTACTTGCTTATGCTAAGGAAATGCAGGGAAGGAGCATCGCCGCCCCGAGTTGGGGGTGGGATCGTTATAATTTGGTCAGCATGGCTGACCGTTATCTTGTTTTGCCACCGTGCGGTGGATTGTTGTTGCTTGCAGGTGCAGCTGGACCAAGCGGTCAATAGCGGGCTAAAGCCCTTTTTGCGAAGCTGGCCCTCGAAGGCCCAAGTAGAAGTGTTTACTGCTTTATTCATGTGTGACCGGCCTGCGTGCCGTGGTTTGTAAAACATGTAATTTTCAAGTGAAACACTTTGTAAGGCCTTAAGGATGATTTTGGGTATTTTGTATACATTCCTAATTATTGTATTAGTGGACATTCATGCTCCTATGCTGGGTTCTTGTTTACAACTTATATAAACTGTTTCCGCTAGAATGCTCTGTGTAGGACGTTGAGATTGGTTGGATGGTTTCCATAAGTAACCACCCGGTCTGTCTGTGGTATATGGCGTCGGGCCCCGGCCGGACCTACTGCTATATGCTATGCGACGGATAGGGGGTGTTACAAAGTCAGTGGCCCCAATTTCATCCTCTATTGAGGTGAGATGGCCACTCAAAACCTAAATTTCCCATTTGACCAAAATGCCCCATATTATGGCAAGGCTAGGGTTTGCTTGTTTTCAACTCAAACCATCTCCATATGAGATGACAGTTTAACCAGAGACTTATGAAGACCCCAAAGAGCACTCACCAAAATTTGGGAGGATTTGGAAGTCATTAGGCCACCTAATTAAATTACCCTAGTATTATTTATCAAATGATAAAACCATAGACAAAGTATCTCCAAAAATTCCCAATTTTGGAAAAGCCCTAGATATAGCTAAGGGTGACACATTGCACAACTTTCAGGCCATTTGGACAAGGGATGAAGAGTGGGCACCCTTTTTCATCTCAGGATAGCCCTAGGTATAGGTCCCACCAAAATGGGTGCCCTGGTGAAACCAGGCACCCAAATGTGTTCAAATTAATTTTGCTGTACACTAGACTCTCCAGAAGACAAATTCTATGTTGACCATATTTTATGAAATAGCTCCTAAGTATTTTTAAAAATTAAAACCATAAAATACAAAATGTGTGACATAATTAAATAATCAGAAATTTATATCCTATAGTTTCAAGTCTAATATGCCACGAATCTTGGCGCGCCTTGGACGGCATCCTGTCATCTTCAAGCTCCAGCCGACAGCCTGGATTCATCCCGCCTAGAGCTCCTTCCAAATGCTACCACCGGCAATCCGGCCACTTCCTCGGCCGGCCACCGTCACCACCACCTCCGTTGAGGTGGTGGCTAGCGCCAGGCGGTGGTACAGCCGCCGGAGAGGCCTATTCCGGCGATCCCGAGAGTTCGTTTTTCACAGAAAAAACATGAAAACATGAACTTCAATCGGGCTCAATTGAGACCGATTTTCATTCTAAAGATCCCTACGATCTATCCACTGTGAGAGAGGAAGGGGAGGACCTTGCTTGCGGCCTGGAGACGCGTTGATCGCCGGAAAGCCATGGTGGTGGCGGCGCCGCCCGGGTTTCTGAAACTACATAGAGAAGTGGCTCTAAATCATCAGGGTGAGAGTGGAAGTGACTCATTGGAGCCCACTGAAGCTTATAAAATCATCAGATCGGGAAGGGTGGGGGGGTCATGGCATCAATGTCATTAATGGCCATGAATGGTTAGGCTCGGTGATGACTAGTTTTAGTCATCCTTTTTGGGGGGTAATTTAGTATTCAAAATGCCTAATTTTATTTATATGATTGTTATTTCATGTTTTAATGTTTCTTTATAATATTTTAATTCCTAGTGTTATTAGAGTTTTTGATATAAAAATCTATAGTTTAGTATAGGTCTTATGTTTTATGTTTACTAGTGTTTTGTTATGAATATAATTAATTAATAATATGTTATGTTTGTTATGTTTAGTTTAGTTTTAACAACTAATATTATGTTACTTATTTGTGTTATGTTTTGTTATATGACTAATGTTATTATGCTTTATTTTCTTGTAGGTCCATGCTACATGATGCAACCATGCAGCCCAAGTTTCCCCTTCAAGTGAAACCCGAGCCTTGAAGTTTGGAGCAACCCTCTTCCAACAAAACAGCCCACATGGTGCAGCCCAGCCCACATGGTGCAGCCCGGCCACATATGGTGCAGCCCCTCTACATAATGCAGACCGAGCTTTCAATTTGGTGCAGCCCTCAAGCTCAAGTCCAACCCATTACATGTGGAGCCCGAGCCCATGCAGCCCCTAGCCTCTACCCGAGCCTATTTAAATAGCCCAAAGCAGCCCACCTAGCAGCTACCCGAGCCCCCTATGCAGCCCAAGCAGCTCTCCTAGTCCAACCCGAGCCCAAGCAGCCCACGTAGCTCTAACCCGAGCCCCTCCCTCAAGAGCAGCCTACCCGAGCCACCAAACAGCCCATTAAAGCCCACATTGGCCGGCCACACCCCCTCTCTTTCCTTTATTCTCTTGCCACCTTTCAATCCATGCATGCATCATAATATTCTCTCTCCCTCCTCATTGATTTCTCTATCATTTAATATTTTATTCATGCATTCCTCCATCACATGGCCGGCCCCTACATTCACCCCCTTTCTTCATCTCTCTCTCATGCTCATTTAATTTCATGCATTCCCCCTTATTTAGTTTATTTCTTTTTTTATTTCCATAAATATCATGCATGAATCATCCCTCTCTCTCTCCCCTCATTAAATACATCATGCATGAACATTCTTCCCCCCATGGCCGGCCACCCTTGATCTCCCCCTTCTTCTAGATGCTTCCCTCCTCTCCTATAAAAGGAACCCAAGACCCATACTTTAAAGAGTAGTTTTTTCCTTTGGAGTTAGATTGAGAGGTTGGATTGGAGCAAGAGAGCAAGTGAGCAAGAGAGTTCTAGTATAAGTTTTTCTTCATTGTTGTTCTAGTTTTATTGTGTAATTTTCTTCTTAGTAAAATTTTGTCATCCTTTTAATATTTTTGTGTACCTCTTTTTAGTAATATCAATGAAATTCTCTTCTCTTTATTTTGTTGTTTCCTTTTGCAATATGCATAGCTAATTCCCTCTTAGCATTTGATCATGAGGATCCATTATTTGAAATGAGAATTATTTTTATTTCATAGCTTTATTTTTGCGTAATTCTACTCGGTCCTTCTTTGAATAATTATTGTGTCGACTCCGTATTTCCGGTATACGGTAGTAGGCTTATGATCTCATATTCGAGTAGCCGAGAGGCTCATGAATGTGAAAGATCACTCAAAGAAGGAAGGAGTTGAATGCAACCCTAGAGATAGGACGACGTAAATCCTCCGGATTGGAGTCAAATCCAATAGTGCGGATCATCTCGATAATGCAACTTTAGGCTTCTTTGGTTTGTAAAGAGATTTCGATCAAAGAGTCTAGAAGTTAGGAGACCTAATGCTCTAGCGAGATTTTGTCTCATTTTCGGATCCGTCACGGCCGAGTTGGATTTGCAAATTTAAAACTATGCCCTTTTATTTTCTCGTTTCATTTCATGGTGAATCAATGATCGAATGCTAGCTTTTTTTTCTATAAGTTTTCGTCTCGCAATTTATCGTTCATTTTACTTTAAAAAAAAATTCTCAAAATTCCAATAGTCTTCCGGTAGGATAATAGTTAGAGCGTGAGTAGAAGTACTTGACAACCCCGTGTTCAAATACGACCTTGGTACTACAATTCGACAGGTACGCTTGCCTGTTCGGGTTTTGGCCCACCAAGTTTTTGGCGCCGTTGCCGGGGACTCTTCTTCGTCAATATTTTGAAAACGCTTGCGCTATTACTTCTCCAAAAATCAAAAAAAAAATTATAATTTATATATTTAAATATTTATAATCAACCCACTTCACCTTATTTCTACCCCACCTAAAATCTCTCGAAAAGGGTAAGGGGCTTTAAGCGCCACCATTTTACCTAGTACCGGGCGAACCCTTCACCGGGTAGTCCTCGGGAAGTTCGAGAGCCAAGCCGTATAAAAAAAAATCTTTTTTTTTTCTTCAACAAAAAAAAAAAATTTCCTTTCTTTTCCTCTTTTTCTTTCTTTTCCAAGCTTTCATTTTCATCTTCCCTCGTTTTCTTCGCTAGTGCATGACCCGAGCGAATCCGTCGCTACTTGTTGATTTGGACCCGGAAATCGAACGCTCCTTTCGGAGACAACTACGATTCGGGGCTTCCACTTCTCAAACAGCGGTTGAGGATTCCTTCGGGGATTGTAATTTTTCTGAAATGGGAGACCCTAACCCAGAAATGGCTCAGCAAAGGACCATGTCCGATTATGCTCGACCCAATCTGGAGGGGACAGAGACAAGTATTGTTCGACCTGCAATTGCGAACAATAACTTTGAGCTTAAGCCTAGCATCATGCAAATGGTGCAACAATATGTACAGTTCGACGGATTACAAGATGAAGATCCGAACTTACATATTGCTAATTTTCTTGAAATCTGTGACACCTTCAAAATAAATGGTGTCTCAGATGATGCTATAAGGCTAAGACTCTTCCCCTTCTCCTTAAGAACTAAAGCCAAACAGTGGTTGAGTTCTCTTCCAAGAGGCTCAATCACTACTTGGAACATTTTAACTGAAAAATTTCTTGCTAGATATTTCCCTCCCGCTAAAACTGCTAAGTTAAGAAATGATATAACTTCTTATTCTCAAATTGATTCTGAGACCCTCTATGACACTTGGGAGAGTTTCAAAGAACTTTTGAGAAGATGCCCACATCATGCTCTGCCTGTATGGTTGCAGGTTCAGACATTTTATAATGGGCTAAACCAAGAGACAAAGCAAATGATAGATGCCGCTTCCGCTGGTTCTTTAGACCGCAAAACTCCGGAAGCCGCTCTTGAGCTTATCGATGACATGGCGATGAACACTTATCAGTGGAATTCGTTCAGGTCTCGCCCATCTAAACCTGCAGGTATCTATGAAATGGATTCGGTGACGCAACTGGCGATGCAAGTGGAAATGCTGAACAAGAAGATCTCGGAGATGACTGCTCCCTCCGCCGCTAAGGTATATGAAAATGCTGCTGCTGCTGAGCAGGTGGATTATATGGGGAACATACCCAGGCCTGCTCAAAATAATTCTGCCAATAATTTTTCTACTTTTTCGAATTTTTCTTCTCCTCCTGGTTTTAATGCTGCTACGAATTCTTATCATCCTGGATGGCGTAAACATCCTAATTTTTCATGGAGTAATAATGCTAACGTAGTACGCCCACCGCACGATTTTACACCACCACCACCACCACAACAAAATTTTCAAAAACCTTCCCCTTTGGAGGAGATCTTTGCTAAGTATATAAGCTCAAACGATGCTACTATTAGAAACATAACGGGATCAATTAAAAATTTAGAAAATCAGGTCGGCCAACTCGCCAAGGCTTTTTATGAGAGACCACCTGGAACTCTTCCCTCGAACACTGAGCCTAACCCAAGGGAACACGCAAATGCGATTTCCCTTCGGAGCGGTAAAGTTGTTAACAAGCCCACCACAAGGGAAGAGCCAAGGGTGATTTTCCCTCCTGTTTTTACCCCCATGGAAAATGACAACTTAGATCTTGAAAAAGAAAAATCTACACTTGAAAAAGAAATGGATAGCTCTATTATTTCTGATTCTGAAAAAAAGACAAATGGTTTTCAAAATGATGCTCCAATTGTTCTAAAGGAATTTCCGCCACCTCCTTATCCGGCTAGACTTAGTCAAGAAAAATTAGATAATCAATATCAACGCTTTCTTGAAATATTTAAACAAATTCATATTAATTTGCCGTTTCATGAAGCGATTAGCCAAATGCCTAAGTACGCCAAATATCTTAAAGATTTATTAACGAACAAAAAGAAATTAGAACATTTATCGCATGTAACATTAAATGAAGAATGCTCGGCGGTCGTTAAAAACTCTACTCTTCCTAAAAAGATAAACGATCCGGGTAGTTTTTCCATTCCTTGCGTCTTTGGTGATCTTTTCGTTAAACACGCGTTAGCAGATCTAGGAGCGAGCATCAACTTGATGCCTTTTTCTTTATTCAAAAAGCTAGGATTAGGCACTCTTAGCCCTACAAGAATGAGTATCCAGTTAGCCGATAGGTCGATCAAATATCCGTTAGGTATTGTTGAGGACGTGCTAGTAAAGGTCGACAAATTCATCTTCCCGGTGGATTTTGTCATTCTCGATATTGAAGAGGACGTCGAGGTCCCTCTTATCCTCGGACGACGCTTCCTAGCCACCTCTCGAGCGGTCATCGATGTTAGTAACGGAAAGTTGTTTTTGCGTGTGGGAGATGATGAGGTCACATTTTCTATCAATCAATAAATGAAAAACTCTTTACAAAATGATGATTCATGCTACTTCCTTGATGTTTTCAATGAAGATTGTTCTCTTTCTCTTTCTAACATCTCTTCAAATGAATTTTCCTCTTCTTTTTCTGAAATTTCTTCACATGATTTTGAACACACGGTTATGTCAGCACAAGCAAATTTTGAAAATGATTATGTCTTTGGTAGAAAAAAGTATGAAAATCTTATTTTTGAAAAAGAAAAGAATTTGAAAAACTCTTATAATGAGCCGCCCCATCTTGATTTAAAACCACTCCCTGATCATCTAAAATATGCCTTTCTTGAAAAAAATTCTAAGTTGCCCGTTATAATCTCGGCTTATTTATCTCAATCCGAAAACGATCAGTTGATCGAAGTACTACAAAAACATCGCCGAGCTATAGCGTGGCAAATTTCCGACATTTCTGGCATAAGCCCTTCTTTTTGTACTCATAAAATATTTTTTGAAAATAATCCTAAGGGTGTAGTCCAACCACAACGGCGTCTCAATCCGAATATGAAAGAGGTTGTGAAGGAAGAGGTGCTTAAGTTATTAGATGCGGGGATAATTTATCCGATTTCCGATAGTCAGTGGGTGAGTCCGGTACAGGTTGTCCCTAAGAAGGGTGGGATTACGGTAGTACCAAATGAAAATAACGACTTAATTCCAACCAGGACGATAACGGGATGGAGGATGTGCATCGATTACTGTAAGCTAAACGATGCCACTCGAAAAGATGACTTCCCCCTCCCCTTTATCGATCAAATTCTAGAACGTTTGTCCGGGCACCATTTTTATAGCTTCCTCGACGGTCTCTCGGGATACTTTCAAATCCCTATCGCACCCGAGGACCAAGAGAAGACGACATTCACTTGCCCCTTCGGAACTTTTGCTTATCGTAGAATGCCTTTCGGATTATGCAACGCACCCGCCACCTTTCAGCGGTGTATGCTTGCTATTTTTGATAAATACGTCGAGAATATTATGGAAATATTTATGGACGATTTTTCTGTTTTCGGCGAATCCTTTAATTTATGTTTAGAAAATTTAGAAAAAGTTTTACAACGCTGCGAAGAAACGAATCTAGTGTTAAATTGGGAGAAGTGCCACTTTATGGTACGTGAAGGCTTAGTCCTTGGCCACAACATTTCCGCTAGGGGAATTGAAGTGGACAAGGCAAAAATTGAAGTAATTAAAGCAATTAGAACTTTTTTAGGGCATGCGGGTTCTTATCGACGATTCATTAAAAACTTTTCAAAAATTACTAAGCCTCTCACCCACCTTCTCGAAAAAGACACTCCTTTCATTTTTGATGAATCATGTCTCACGACATTTGAATTAATTAAATCAAAACTTATAAATGCTCCTATTTTGATCACCCCAGTTTGGGATTTACCTTTCGAAATCATGTGTGATGCGAGTAAACATGCGGTAGGTGCAGTTTTAGGTCAACGAGTCGCTAAGAACTTTTATCCGATTTTCTACGCTAGTAAAACTCTCACTTCTGCGCAAGAAAATTACACCACGACGGAGAAAGAGCTCTTAGCGGTTATTTTTGATTTTGATAAATTCCGACCGTATGTTACTCTTTCTAAGGTTATTGTTTTCACGGATCATTCCGCTTTGAAGTACCTCCTTTCTAAACCGGATGCCAAGCCGCGTCTTATCCGTTGGATCCTCTTACTTCAAGAATTCGACTTGGAGATTCGGGATAAGAAAGGAGCGAAAAACTTAACAGCTGATCATCTCTCTCGTCTTGAAAATCCCAATCTAGATATTTTAAATGAAACTTTTATTAATGACTCTTTTCCGGATGAGCGTCTTTTTAATATTTCTTCATCTCCTACCCCCTGGTTTGCCGATCTGGCCAATTATCTTGTGACCCGAGTCCTTCCAAAAGAATACTCCACTCACCAAAAGAAGAAATTCTTTTCAGAGTTGAAGTATTATTTTTGGGAAGACCCATTTCTATTTCGCATTTGTGCGGACCAGGTGGTAAGGAGATGTGTTTCGCGGGAAGAGGGTCACCAAATTTTAAAACATGTTCATGAAGGTCCGACTGGCGGGCACTATCAAGCTAACCGCACCGCACACAAAGTGCTTAGTGCTGGCTTTTACTGGCCAAGCATATTTAAAGATGCACAAATCTTTGTGGGTGGGTGCGATCGATGCCAGCGGACTGGAAATCTCTCAAATAAAAATGAAATGGAACAAAACTACTTTCTCGAATGCGAAGTCTTTGATCTATGGGGCATAGACTTTGTCGGCCCATTTCCCTCCAGCTTAGGAAATAAATATATTTTAGTCGCAGTCGATTATGTTTCTAGGTGGGCAGAGGCCCAAGCTCTACCAAATAACGATGCTCGCGTTGTTGTCAATTTTCTAAAAAAATTATTTTCTCGCTTTGGTTTTCCTCGAGCAATCGTTAGTGATAGGGGAAGTCATTTTTGCAACGCTCAACTCACTAAGGCTTTGGCCAAATATGGCGTTACACATAAATTATCCACTGCTTATCACCCCCAAACTAACGGTCAGGTCGAGGTAGTCAATCGCGAACTTAAACGAATTTTGGAAAAAAATGTTTCTACTTCTCGTAAGGATTGATCTTTAAAATTGGACGATGCTCTGTGGGCCTATCGGACAGCGTACAATACCGCCATCGGTTGTACTCCTTTCCGATTAGTCTATGGCAAATCGTGTCATCTTCCGGTAGAAGTAGAACACCGTGCGTACTGGGCGTTAAAGTTTTTTAATTTCGATCCGCACTCGGTCGGCGAGCATAGAAAAAACCAACTAAATGAGCTTGACGAGTGGCGAGCGTACGCATATGAAAATAATAAAATTTATAAAGAACGCACGAAATTGTATCACGATAAGAACCTGCGCCACCCTAAAACTTTTAAACCAGACGATCAAGTTCTTCTTTTTAATTCGCGTTTACGTCTCTTCCCGGGAAAGCTTAAATCTAGATGGTCCGGACCGTTCACGGTCAAGGATGTTTTTCCTTACGGCACTGTGCTGCTTTCACACCCCGATAAGGGGGACTTTAAAGTTAATGGCCATAGACTTAAACTCTATTTCTGTAATGATTCTGTGACTCTTGCGAAGGAGAATCTTCTTTTTGATTCTTAGTTTTTTATTTTCTGATGGACATTTTTATTTTTGGACTACTATTTTATGAAACTCTTTTATTTGGACTATTGTAATAAAAACCATTATCGGGCATCTCTGCCCATGGACTCTATCTATTTTTTGCTTTTATTTTGCTCTTCCTACCGGAGGCCAATCAAGTCCATGTTCGTGGTCGCCGCTCCGCCGTTGCTGATATCAGATGGATCAAGTCATACCTGCTGACGATCAAGTACTCTAAAAAGCAAGCATGGGGGAGCGACATCCGCCTTCATCTCACGAACCCGGGGAAGTCCTGTTCTTATTTATTTATTTTTCCTGCATTTTTCTTTTTCTCTTCTTCTCAGTCCCCTTCTCTTTTTCTTTATGTTTTCTTCATTGAGGGCAATGAAGGATTTAAGCATGGGGGGGTCTAGTTTCTTTTGGTCTTTTCTTTTCTGTTCTTCTTCTTTCAAAAGAAAAAAATTTATGTCTTAAATTAGTATAGTATTTTATGTCATCAAAATCTAAAATCCAAAACAATTATAAAATATAAAACCCAAAAAAAATTAGAAAAGCAAAAATCAAAAAATCTATTTGAAAAACAAAACCTAAAATTATTTCTATCTTTATTTTTATGTTTCTTCTAGTGAAGTGTAGGCCCGTGCGGTTTTTGTAGTTCTATGTAGAATCCTTTGAAAATGTTTTCTAAACTTATCATTTTAGCATAGTTTAGTTCTACTAGTTTCTTTTTCTTAAATATAGGCATCCGATTTTTACGTTTTAAGTTAGCAATTTGTAGTTATGTCTTTTTATTCGGTTAGTTGCTTACGAATGGTTGCTAGGTAATGTTATCTCTTTTTCATTTGCGGGGTAGTCTTTCTTGGTGTCTAGAACTTGTACCAAGCTACTCTCGAAGCATTTGCGCCGTTTTTACGTTCTTTAGAAATGATTTAGGCCACCATTTGAATAGTTTGAGCTTTTCTTGCCCACCAATAACAAAACCCTTGCAAAATAATTTTGGGCCTTTTCCTTTTTTCTTTGTTTTTAGCTCCACCTTTCATTTCATTATGTTCACCAAAGCCAAATATCTTTCCTATTTTTGCACTATAAATTTGAGCTTAAAAATTATTTTTGTGGGAAGGGTATTATTTTTGAAATGAATAGGAAATTCTCAAGCTTATTTTTGGAGCTTTCTTATCAAATGTTATTCAAAAGGAAAAAATTGAGAAAGAGAAAAAAAAATATCATTACAAAATCAAAAAAAAATGATGAATGCAAAAAGTTTATGTTTGGCCAAGTTTATAAAAGAAAAAATTTTTTCATGGCCTTGTTTTTGTAGTTTCATATTTGAAAAATGACATACTCGTTATCTCTCATTTTTTTATGCTATGTTTATTTTTGAGCTCACTTTGGTTTAGTGCCTAAAACCTTCATGTTTATCTTTGATTCCACTTCCTAATCATTTACCTAAGCCAAGTTTTAATGCCTAGTAGAAGTGCTAATGATCTTAGAACTTAATTTCGCGTAGTGGAGAAAGTGTGAACGTACAAGCCTATGGCCACCATCATTGATGGATTTCTTCGGAGGTTATCTTGGAGTGTCTTAGGGTAAATGTTTATCTAGCAACCTAGTAGTTTGTTAATGCGCCGTTTATTTAGAACCTCTACTTTTGTTGTCCTTATTTTCATTTATTTTGGATGCCTTGTTTTTAAGATTTAGAAATGTGTAGACTTTTCTTATGTTCTAATGATATTTTCAGGTCTCCACTTTCAAGTTTTCTACTGTGCACTTCTCACCCCACTAGTTGTTAACATAGGAATTAGGATAGTTTAATTTTTCATGTTTTGTTTTTCTTAATTATGAAACCTAAATTAGCTTTGTTTATTTTCTATTTCCTTCCCTAGTTTTCATCTTTATTTGCTTGAGGGCAAGCAAATGTCTAAGCATGGGGGAATTTGATGACTAGTTTTAGTCATCCTTTTTGGGGGTAATTTAGTATTCAAAATGCCTAATTTTATTTATATGATTGTTATTTCATGTTTTAATGTTTCTTTTTAATATTTTAATTCCTAGTGTTATTAGAGTTTTTGATATAAAAATCTATAGTTTTAGTATAGGTCTTATGTTTTATGTTTACTAGTGTTTTGTTATGAATATAATTAATTAATAATATGTTATGTTTGTTATGTTTAGTTTAGTTTTAACAACTAATATTATGTTACTTATTTGTGTTATGTTTTGTTATATGACTAATGTTATTATGCTTTATTTTCTTGTAGGTCCATGCTACATGATGCAACCATGCAGCCCAAGTTTCCCCTTCAAGTGAAACCCGAGCCTTGAAGTTTGGAGCAGCCCTCTTCCAACAAAACAGCCCACATGGTGCAACCCAGCCCACATGGTGCAGCCCGGCCACATATGGTGCAGCCCCTCTACATAATGCAGCCCGAGCATTCAATTTGGTGCAGCCCTCAAGCTCAAGTCCAACCCATTACATGTGGAGCCCGAGCCCATGCAGCCCCTAGCCTCTACCCGAGCCTATTTAAATAGCCCAAAGCAGCCCACCTAGCAGCTACCCGAGCCCCCTATGCAGCCCAAGCAGCTCTCCTAGTCCAACCCGAGCCCAAGCAGCCCACCTAGCTCTAACACGAGCCCCTCCCTCAAGAGCAGCCTACCCGAGCCACCAAACAGCCCATTAAAGCCCACATTGGCCGGCCACACCCCCTCTCTTTCCTTTATTCTCTTGCCACCTTTCAATCCATGCATGCATCATAATATTCTCTCTCCCTCCTCATTGATTTCTCTATCATTTAATATTGTATTCATGCATTCCTCCATCACATGGCCGGCCCCTACATTCACCCCCTTTCTTCATCTCTCTCTCATGCTCATTTAATTTCATGCATTCCACCTTATTTAGTTTATTTCTTTTTTTATTTCCCATAAATATCATGCATGAATCATCCCTCTCTCTCTCCCCTCATTAAATACATCATGCATGAACATTCTTCCCCCCCCCATGGCCGGCCACCCTTGATCTCCCCCTTCTTCTAGATTCTTCCCTCCTCTCCTATAAAAGGAACCCAAGACCCATACTTTAAAGAGTAGTTTTTCCTTTGGAGTTAGATTGAGAGGTTGGATTGGAGCAAGAGAGCAAGTGAGCAAGAGAGTTCTAGTATAAGTTTTTCTTCATTGTTGTTCTAGTTTTATTGTGTAATTTTCTTCTTAGTAAAATTTTGTCATCCTTTTAATATTTTTGTGTACCTCTTTTTAGTAATATCAATGAAATTCTCTTCTCTTTATTTTGTTGTTTCCTTTTGCTATATGCATAGCTAATTCCCTCTTAGCATTTGATCATGAGGATCCATGATTTGAAATGAGAATTATTTTTATTTCATAGCTTTATTTTTGCGTAATTCTACTCGGTCCTTCTTTGAATAATTATTGTGTCGACTCCGTATTTCCGGTATACGGTAGTAGGCTTATGATCTCATATTCGAGTAGCCGAGAGGCTCATGAATGTGAAAGATCACTCAAAGAAGGAAGGAGTTGAATGCAACCCTAGAGATAGGACGACGTAAATCCTCCGGATTGGAGTCAAATCCAATAGTGCGGATCATCTCGATAATGCAACTTTAGGCTTCTTTGGTTTGTAAAGAGATTTCGATCAAAGAGTCTATAAGTTAGGAGACCTAATGCTCTAGCGAGATTTTGTCTCATTTTCGGATCCGTCACAGCCGAGTTGGATTTGCAAATTTAAAACTATGCCCTTTTATTTTCTCGTTTCATTTCATGGTGAATCAATGATCGAATGCTAGCTTTTTTTTTACTATAAGTTTTCGTCTCGCAATTTATCGTTCATTTTACTTTAAAAAAAAATTCTCAAAATCCCAATAGTCTTCCGGTAGGATAATAGTTAGAGCGTGAGTAGAAGTACTTGACAACCCCGTGTTCAAATACGACCTTGGTACTACAATTCGATAGGTACGCTTGCCTGTTCAGGTTTTGGCCCACCACTCGGCCATGGTGATGGGGGGGGCATGAATCTGCCTTGGGGTGGCCAAGAAACGGCTGGAAACTTCTCCTCTCCTCCAGAGGAGTTGAATCCAGCCACCAAAGGTGGCCCTTGGCCTCCCCATGCATGAATGGCCTTCTCCTTCTTCTTTCTCTCTCCTCCATTAAAGGGAAGATGGAGTTTTCTCTCCCCTGGTCATCAAGGCCGAATTTTTGGTGTCTCCTCCAGCCTATTGGCAGCCCACTAACTGATAATAATAATAAAAATGAGGTTAGCCCAAGTGGGGGAAATGGGTTGAGCTTGGGTTAGCCCACTTAGGCTAATTTGACCTAACACTAGAATAGAGTTGACGTTGGTCAACATGACCATTTGGGTTGACCACAATGGGTCCATAGTGACTCGTTGGACTCCCTTAAGGTCCAGAAAGGGTTGGGTAGGGTTGTCTTGGCACTTTGGAGGTCACCTACCCTTAGGAAGGGTACTTTGACCAAATTAGGGCTAGTGTTGACTTTGGTCAACCTAGACTCTTGGGTTGACCCCAATGCGTCCTTAGTGACCCATTGGCCTCACGTTAGGGTTAGGAGGGCATGAGTGGGGTCCACTTGGCTAGAGGAAGATCAATTGACCCTAAGTAGGCTAGTTTGACCCATTTAGGGTTAGGGTTGACTTAGGACAACTTAACCACTTTGACTGCCCACAGTGGGTCCTTAGTGACCCTATAGACTTCACAAGGTGTTTGGGGTGTTGTGGTAGGGTCCTGGGATAAAGGTGTAGCCCTAAGGTCAGACCTTATGTTTAATTGTTGAGGCTGAGCTATAGGCAGACCAGGGTGATTTTTACCTTGGCCCTTGTTCACTTAGTCCTTTGAGATTTTGGTTGTTTTGTCATGACCTAGTCATGACAAAACAAAACACTAGGGCTCTAGTTGGAAATGGGATGTTACAATACGACACCATTTTGATCCTCAAAAAGCCGCACGAACGCAAACTATAACGGACTACTCGGGATGAATATATGATGAGTCCATGTTTTATACCTATTTTCGGACTCATCTGGGCTAGTTTTCACGCGTTTGCACTTCACTTTTAGTTCTATATCGTTCATATCTCATCTTATCTTTATTTCCATAGGAAGTGCACATTTATGCTCGTGGTTGTGTATTTTGTTGTTTTTATAGTTTGTACTCTCTTTTGTGATTGTCTGGAATGTCTGCACAGATTAGTGGTTGGTTTTTCCTTTCGATACAGGGGTCGTGTGCGTGTTTCGGGGTGGTTGTGAAACAGGAATACTGCGCACGATCATGGGATCTAATGCGCACGACCACTGGTCGTGCGCCCCTGATCGTGCGCACTACTCTTCATTTTCCAGAATCAGCCTGGGGTAAGTGCACGACCACTGGACATTTTGCGCACGACCACCGGTCGTGCGCCACTGATCGTGTGCATTGATTCTTCTTTTCTGGAGTCCTGTCTGGGTAATCGCACGATCATTGGACTTAGTGCGCACGACCACTGGTCGTGCGCCACTACTCGTGCGCTGTATCCCAGTTCTTCTTCCAGATATTCCATGCCAGTGCGCACGAGCACCAAACATAGTGCACATGACCACTGGTCGTTCGCCTATGATCGTGCGCATTGTTCAATTCTGCTTTTGTATAAATAGTGCACGTCTCGCCCTAATCCAGGATCCGCACGAGGATCCGCAGATCGCCCATTTCCTCCGCCTTTTTCCGCCTTCTCCGCCGTTCCCCTTCATCTTCCACCTTAGGGAGGTGCTCCGGGCAAGCTTTCATCGCCAAATCCGAGCCGGAGCTTCCTCTCGGCCTTCTCCTTCATCCGTGAGCTTCAAGTAGGGTTTGACGCCATAGCTATAAAGCAAAGGAAAGCTAGCAAACTTCGTCCGCTATCGTGAGACTAAGAAGACGGGCCATTGGAAGGTGGTGACAGCCCTTCTCTATCCCGGAAGCAGTTGAGGACCGAGCTTGGACGCGGAATGACAACCCGACGATTCCAACCGTGAATCCTCAGCAAGACTTCGGATTCGGTCGATCTCTTGACTTGTACTTGCTTTCTTGTTGAATATTGGTGTTTAACTTTATTTATATTGATGAAGTATGCTTAGTGTGTAAATGTTTTTATACAATTATGTCTATGTGATTGTATGTTTTCGTTATTTACTTGAGTTGTGCCATATTCCATCCACCACCATCCACCCTTGCCGCACTAGCAATTGCTAGTGGCGTGCGTAGCGAAGAGGTGCTTTCGACCCTCATTCCGCCGTTCTAACCACCTCATCCGCTAGCCTTGTCGTCCATCCTCCTAGTGATTCGGTGCATAGCGGCCCGACTAGTCCTCCATCCCGCCTGACGAAGCATCGCATAGCGGCGTTGCATAGGAGTAGTTGTTAGTATTTTATTTTCTGTTTCCGCAACATCAAAACCTCCCCTTAGTTAGCTCCGACCTGAGGACTTCAATCTCAAGTCCTCCTCGAAATTAACTCCACCTTACTGTGTTCCTTATGAGATCGATACATGGGAAAACCCCCATTTTATATTACTTGTGCGACCGGTTCACTGCCGTGATCTATAGCATCAAGTTTTTGGCGCCGTTGCCGGGGAATACAGTCGTGTGAGTTTGTGGAGAGGGAGATAATAAATTGAAGCCCTTTTCCATTTGTGCATATCATTTTTTTATTTGCTTTTGTTATTAGAATTTTTATTTTGCTTATTTCTTTTTCCCCTTTTCTGATTTTTGATTTAGATCGCAGATCCGTGCTATTTTCATTTTAGCTGTTTAGCACTTTTTCAGCAATTATTTTTATTCGTGATGTATCCTGATGCTGAGTGTCGTATCCTTGACACTTTAAGCCAATCCATCGATACCATTGCTGCTATGAATGCCGAGCATTGCATTCGGTGTTTGTTATGTCAAGGTGTGGGCCACATGTTGAAGGATTGCCCTCATTTGTGCAAGCCTTCTCCCTCTGAGGGCGTGTTCCCAACAACCTCCCGTTCGCGGAAGACTGTTGTGGACAGGCATACCAGGGTGTTGTCTGGCCCATACACTGACATAACACACCTTGCTCTTTCGTTACCCGTTGAGATTACTGAAGAATCTCTGGCCGCATACGGCTCTTTCATGGGTCCCTCGATCCCTTTTTACAGGCTTTCCTTGAGTGATGATCACTCTGGTGTTAGCCAACAAAAAGAGGAGCAGGAACTCATGGGCGCTCCTGTATGGGACGATGAGATTGTTCCGGTCGTCGACGTGGTGGCGTCAACAAATGATTTTGCGATGGGACCTGCTCATTCAGTGCTTGATTTTGAGAGCAGCCTTGCCCCTCCGCAATTTTTGCCAGATTGTGCTATTCCTTTTTCTTGTGAGTCGGTTGATGATGTCGTACTTGTTGATTATTCGGTGCCTGAGGTTACGCCGAAGTGGGATGATGATTCCTCTATCTCCGACGGAGAAGGTGGATTTTCGGAACCCTTTTACGCACCCCGATGGGATGAGGAATACCCTATTTCCGATGCGGAGGTTTGCACCTCCTTATTGGATGAGACCGTTCTTCTTACCACCGCGGACCTCGAGTTCTCGGATTCTCCTCGGTACGACTCGTATGATACCGACGATGATCTCTGCTTGGATCCTGCTGGGAGTGAGACCGGGACCACTCCCCCTATTTCTGATTCTTTTAGTTATTCATCTCCTTTATTTCTTGATCCCATTTCTGTATCTGAGCCTGTGCGGGTTGAGTCTTCGCAGGTGTTTCAGGAGGACTTGGAGCTTTCAGCTCGAGTCATGGATGATAGCATCCTCTTTTGCAAGGAGGTTGATTCCTCCTCTGTTGAGGAAGCTCCATTCATCACTTTCTCCTCCTGCAGACTCCCTGTAGACGATACCTTGCTAGGCAAGGATTTCTTTTGTGATAAGATGAGCGAGGACTAGTCCTCCTCCTCTTCTTATTTCTTATTTCCTCTACCTGTGTTGGGCAGGTATTACTATTTAGGTAGAGGGGTAACTGCTCTATCATCATATCGGTACCCGTTACCGAAACGGATATTGGAACAGTTACCTGTGCACGTTTTATTTCATAGGCCCATTAGCTAGAACTGTTTAGAATGTAATAGGTCATGCTAGGATGACAATAACCCCAGTACTTATCTTTCATTTTCCTGCATTTTGATTTTTCATGTCTATTTTAGTTTTAGCATTTCTTTTTGTATATTTTGTTTTGCTTTTGCGGAGCTCACCCCTGCAGGTATTCTTGGAAAATTTCATTGGCAGGGTTGTGATTCTTCATATGGCGGGCCTGCTTCAGGTTTTCACGCGTCTTCTGGTATGCTCACTAGCTGAGCATTGGGTAACCTCTCCCCTTGTTTGTATCTAATTTTCATTTCTATATCATATAGTGTATTGCTTAGTTTAAGTCTGGGGGAGAGCCAGTTTTGTTGCCTTTTGCACGTGCACATCTCTTATGCAAACTAGAAGCTTTTATAGTTTTATTTTGATTAGTTCATTGCATCATACACCACTGTACCCACATGAGCACATGCTTAGCTGTTACTGTGCCGCGAGTTAAACTCATTTCTTCGTTAGATTTGGGAAAATTATGGTGCTGACATAGGATTGTGAGACGGAGTAAAATGTTGGCCTTATTGTGTTTCTAGTCAAGTGCTCTCGTCTCGTGTAGATATTCGAGTAGATTTAATTTTTCTGTATGCTTTTAGTTTTATAATTTTCTAATTGCGTAAATACTTTTTATTCTACTCAAAAGTTGGTGAATCCGGTGTGAATCCGACGGTAGCTTAGGGATGTGTGTAGACGGCCGTTAGGTTCGTATTGTCCGAGTCGGGAGGATGAATAGTCTTTCTCGTTGGCTAAGAACTTGCCCTAAGCTATTCTTGAAGCATGGGTATAGCTTAGTCATGCATGAGCGTGATGTAGGCCATCATTTTGGCCCGGTTGAGCTTTGTACTGTTCCTAACGTCTTGTCCTCGCTAGCCCCGTTGTGCCTACCCCTCCTTTTGATTCAGCTCCACCATGATTTCACCAAAGCCTCACAGCCGATCCTAGTCGCACTCCCAAGTTGAGCTTTAGTGTTTACATTTTAATGTTGGGATGTGATGTGGTGATTTTACTTGTGATTATGTGGATGTGCTCAATTGGTATATTTGTTGAATGGTGAAAATAAAATGAAGAAAAAGAAAAAGAAAAAAAAATATTTGTAAAGAAAAAGAAAAAGAAAAAAAAATGAAAAGGAAAAGTAAAATTGAAAATCATTTTGGAAAAGTGATTATTTTTGGAGTAGGCGGTGCACACACCCATTTGTAAAAGTTAAGTCTGGGGGTGTGGTGTACCCACATATATTTTGGTTAGCTGATGGATTCCCTTCATACTAGCTCCTTTGGGTTAGGTTCATAGCCTTCTTGTTTATCCTTGTTTACCTCACCGAAACCCAAGCCCCATCTCTTCACCTAAAGTCCTACTGATTCGTGTGTGAACCAAACCAGTGCCGCGGAGAGAATGCGAAAGGGCAAGCATATGGTCACCGACATTGGTGAATTCCTTTGGAGGTTATCCGGAGCCCCGATCTTTGGCAATGCTCTCCTAGCGATTAGTCTACTTTCTCCCTACGCGTGACCGGGTGATTCACCGTGATTCTATTTTTGAGTAATAATAAAATGTTGATACGCATTGTGAAAAGTATAAACTATTTTATATACTTAGAAATTTCTTCTATTATATTTTTACGCACGCGAGCATGCGACTTCGCATGCTACTTCGTATCGCAATTTCTTTGTTAACTAGTATTTTTCCCTATCTGCTTAGATTTTGTTTGCTCGGGACGCGCAAACAGTTAAGTCTGGGGGTGTGATGAGTCCATGTTTTATACCTATTTTCGGACTCATCTGGGCTAGTTTTCACGCGTTTGCACTTCACTTTTAGTTCTATATCATTCATATCTCAACTTATCTTTATTTCCATAGGAAGTGCACATTTATGCTCGTGGTTGTGTATTTTGTTGTTTTTATAGTTTGTACTCCCTTTTGTGATTGTCTGGAATGTCTGCACAGATTAGTGGTTGGTTTTTCCTTTCGGTATAGGGGTCGTGTGCGTGTTCCGGGGTGGTTGTGAAATAGGAATACTGCGCACGATCATGGGATCTAATGCGCACGACCACTGGTCGTGCGCCCCTGATCGTGCGCACTACTCTTCATTTTCCAGAATCAGCCTGGGGTAAGCGCACGACAACTGGACATTTTGCGCACGACCACCGGTCGTGCGCCACTGATCGTGTGCATTGATTCCTCTTTTCTGGAGTCCTGTCTGGGTAATCGCACGATCATTGGACTTAGTGCGCACGACCACTGGTCGTGCGCCACTACTCGTGCGATGTATCCCAGTTCTTCTTCCTGATATTCCATGCCAGTGCGCACGAGCACCAGACATAGTGCGCACGACCACTAGTCGTGCGCCTGTGATCGTGCGCATTGTTCAATTCTGCTTTTGTATAAATAGTGCAGGTCTCGCCCTAATCCAGGATCCGCACGAGGATCCGCAGATCGCCCATGTCCTCCGCCGTTTTCCGCCTTCTCCACCGTTCCCGTTCATCTTCCACCTTAGGGAGGTGCTCCGGGCAAGCTTTCACCGCCAAATCCGAGCCGGAGCTTCCTCTCGCCCTTCTCCTTCATCCGTGAGCTTCAAGTAGGGTTTGACGCCATAGCCATAAAGCAAAGGAAAGCTAGCAAACTTCGTCCGCTATCGTGAGACGAAGAAGACGGGTCATTGGAAGGTGGTGACAGCCCTTCTCTATCCCGGAAGCAGTTGAGGACCGAGCTTGGACGCGGAATGACAACCCGACGATTCCAACCATGAATCCTCAGCAAGACTTCGGATTCGGTCGATCTCTTGACTTGTACTTGCTTTCTTGTTGAATATTGGTGTTTAACTTTATTTATATTGATGAAGTATGCTTAGTGTGTAAACGTTTTTATACAATTATGTCTATGTGATTGTATGTTTTCGTTATTTACTTGAGTTGCGCCATATTCCATCCACCACCATCCACCCTTGCCGCACTAGTAATTGCTAGTGGCGTGCTTAGCGAAGAGGTGCTTTCGACCCTCATTCCGCCGTTCTAACCTCCTCATCCGCTAGCCTTCTCCTGCATCCGCCTAGTGATTCGGTGCATAGCGGCCCGACTAGTCTTCCATCCCGCCTGACGAAGCATCGCATAGCGGCGTTGCATAGGAGTAGTTGTTAGTATTTTATTTTCTGTTTCCGCAACATCAAAACCTCCCCTTAGTTAGCTCCGACCTGAGGACTTCAATCTCAAGTCCTCCTCGAAATTAACTCCACCTTACTGTGTTCCTTGTGAGATCGATACTTGGGAAAACCCCCATTTTATATTACTTGTGCGACCGGTTCACTCCCGTGATCTATAGCATCAATATACAACACTCGAGAATAAAATTACAGGTACTCAAGAAGTAGAAAAATTTACTACTCGAGTACCAAAATTTATTACTCGAGTACTAAAATTTAGTACCCGAGAACAACAGACAGAACTCGAGCGGTAGAAATGCAGTACTCGAGAGGTAAGAAAATTCACTCGAGTACTATGAAGATTACTATTGAAGATCACTCGAGAACTCAGCAGCACCACTCGAGAACAAGCCAGCATACTCGAAAAAAACTTTTGCAAGAACAGTAGATTTTGCAAATTTATCAAAAAAATTTAACTTTATAAATGAATAGTAAAACACATTTTTGAATAGTACTATAATACTAAAATATTCATATTTATATTTTTGAACAAGGAGACACAAGTTCAAAATGGAGGCCCAAACGTGCGCCGAATCAAACGAAATTCGCACCATAGGCGAATACTGATGCTACAAACTCAACGGCGAAGTCAAAACAAAAATCCGATAAGTCATTCCCGAGATATAAATTTTCAAAGTTTACAACGAACATAAATTCCACAAAACTTCGGAAAATCGGCGAGTCCCAAATATCGCTCGGATCGCGACGAAACTTGATGAGTAAGTCTAAAATTACTTAACTTAATTTTCAAATGCAAAATTTTCCAATTACAACAGGAATTTGGACGACTCGACTGCACGAACGCAAAAAATGCCTTAACGGGGATGACCGTCAACTCGACGTTAAAAGTAACATCATGACGTCATAAATGTGACGATACCAAATCAAATAAATTCAACGAAAAAATCTGGGGCGTTACATCGATCAACCTAAGTTTAGTTGGGGGCATATTCTCGAGAGAGGCGCTCTTGTAAATTGGGAACCTCTACGGTCGAAGTAGGTAAATTAGAGTTTGTCTTTTATAAAAAAAGTCTATTCAAATTCAAGGGGAATATAGATCATGTGCTAGTTTTTTAGTTTATTTTCTTCCTATATTTTAATTTAACTCATTTTATATTTAGATAAAATAATACTAATTTGCGTGAATAGGAATACTCAAAAGTCTCCAAGTTTAAATACGATAATTTTTATACTATATTTTGATAAGTACACTTGCCTATTTCGGAATTTTAGTTAAGAATTATTTTAAAAACTATAAAATCTTATTCAAGTTTTTGGCGACGTCGCCGGAGATTTATTTTGTTGATATTTTGAAAGTGCAAATTTTATTAGTTTTATCATTTGTCTTCTCTACCTCAATTCTCTTTACTTTTTCTTTTTAAATTCATTTCAATTAGGTAACAATTGTTTTTATTTTCTTTCTTAAAAAATGTTATCTAAATTGGCCGCCGAACTTGCCAAGCTTCAAAATAAACTAGATATTTTGAAAGCCGCAAAAAGCGGCAAAGCTTTTGTTATTATTGTAGTGCTCCTCATTAAGTAAAAATTGTAATTATTATTATTATTATCAAAAATTTTGTTATGAAAATAATTTTGTAAATAAAAATGAATATAATTATTCTCGTTATTATGTTTTGATAAAACAAACGTATTTAACGCTAAAACAAACGAAGCCTTAGTCGGCACCTTGGCACTGAAATAATTCAGCTTCCATGTTGAATGATGAATTATTTTTCATTTCCTTTGAGTTGACTTCAGTAACACTCAAAGTGGGCATTGATCCATTAAACTCGTTTCATCCAAGCCGTGCAGTCTTCATAGGTCTTTTTTTTTTCTTTCTTGCCTTTTCGCACAAACTTTACCATGCATTGATCTCCTTTAAATTTTATTTAATTGTCTGCCGTTACAAAAAATAACAATCCTATGAAAAGCACCATTTTACATAAAATATAATAAAATAAGGTATAAAATAAATAAATAACATGCACGTAGTAATAAACGAAAAAATCGTGAAAAACATCCTGAAATATTATAAAATAAGTACGTTTCGGTGATATCAACAATATACAACCCCCCACGGCTTCAAGATCGCAAAGATCAAAACATACAATGGAATGGACAATTCGTTGGAGCACTTCAGACACTTCAGAATCATGATGCGACTCTACATTTCCTCAGATCCATTGATGTGTCAAGCTTGCACCTTGTTCTTAAGTCCTAAAATTAAAGTGAAAATGAAGAACTTTAATTATTTCAAATCATTTTATATGTCCCAATGCTCTTCGATGATAAGGGCTAATAATGATTAGCCACTCATTGGTATGGGGACGACTTTATAATTTTGATGAGGCGCGAGTTCGAGACTAAACGCTGAAGGATTATAAAAGGAAGACAAAATATAACAAACATTTAGAAAACTTGAAAAGTTAGCTAATACGAGAACTGACACACACTTCAAATTATAAATAAAATAGAAAATAATTACAAAAAAAGGAAATTACATGTCCTACTCAAACAAGTAGGCAGAAAATAAAGGCACGTCATTTAACTCTTAACGAGTAGGCGGAAATAAATGCAAGTATAAGTCCTACTCAAACGAGTAGGCGGGAAATGAAAATACGTCATTTAACTCTTAACGAGTAGGCGGAAATAAATGTGCACACACACACATTTGACATGAAATAAATACACACACTCACTCTACTGAAAATGAAAATGCACACACACTTGCAAAAATGAAAAACACACACACAGTGCAAAAAGTAAAACACACGCACGCACTGTACATGAATTGAATGAAAGCAATAAAATTATCTCCTACACACACGCACTCTACATAATTCAATGAAAGCGACAAAATAAAGCATGAAAATTTATCTCCTACACTCACACACTCAACATAATTGAAGAAAGCATTAAACATTATTCTCATACACTCACACACACAACATGGAATTTAAAAGAACAAAATGAAAATCTACCTCATACACTCACACACACAACTAAAAAACAAAATGAAAGTTAGCTAAAAATTAAAACAATTACTTTTTCATACTTAGACATTACCAAAAACACATAAAAAGAACAAATAAAAATTAAATGAGCAAAAGTTTTTCAAAACAAAGCAAAAAACTAAAGTTCTTTAAAAATTAAAATTACAACTTTTTCATTCTTAGGATTTCATAAAAGTGATTAAAAAGTGAAAATAAAGTGAAAAGAACAAAACAGTTTTACAATCCTAAAACAAAGCTAAGTAAAAAAAATAAAAAAAACACTTTAAAACCTCTTTTATAAATTCATAAGAATGAAAATTAAAGCTCTAAAAAAAGGCATGGAGAAAAAGAGAAAAACTTAACACAACATTTCATTTAGAAATAAAATCTATACCAAAACCTAACATGGAGACAACAAAAAAACATAAGAAGTAAACAAGTTACACTCATACACACACACACACACACACACTTTTCATAAAGAGAAAATACTAAGAAATACAAAGGGATAAAATGAAGAAGAAAGTGGGCACACAAGTTCATTCCAAAGTCATTTAAGAAGAGAAAAGCTAACATATTTATTGATTAAAATGAACTATTACAAAGATAATACAAACATAAAAAGAGAGGGGGAGAAAGTTCTCCTTACATGGCAATGGAATACAGACGGGCAGCCCACAGAACACACTAAACTTGGCTCAAAAAAATGAACCCTTGGATCTTACAGAAATGACCTATTTATAGGGAAAAATTCCAAAGTACACGCCCTCCGACACCGGCATGTTGGGGGGGGGGGGGGGCGTGTCAGCACTATTTGCGATGTGATCCGGCTATTTGACGGCAGCATTTACTTGCGGCTATATGCGAGAATGTCACGGCCTTTGTCACGGGCGTGACAGTGGGCGTGTCGGGGAGGTGGAACAAGGCGCGGGTTGCGTCAAAAGTCACCGGCGGTGTCTTGTCGGGCCAGGTGGAGGAGACACGCCCGATGTCATGGGCGTGTCGCTGAACGTGTCAGGTTAGTCAATGATGGTTGAGCACGGTTTCGTCGAGCCTTGGTCACGGGGCGTGTCAAATGACACGGGCGTGTCGTTGGGTGTGTCATGCTTTTTTCTTCATTTAACTGCTTTCCACGGGAAATTGAACTGTCACGCCCTTGTCACGGGCGTGACCCATAGTACACGGGCGTTTACTTGCAAAATTTGACATTTTACTGAATTTTTTTGGAAAATGAAATAAAGCTGAGTTAGCAATGTTTGTAAAAAAAGGAACAATTTATTAAATAAATTAAGTAGAAATAACAAAAAGAAACTAAAATCACTTATTTAATGTACATAAAAATACGTATATTTACAACTTATCACCAACCAGGTCAGGTCACCCAGGCCGCAACCATCAGTCTGCCCAGGCTGCAGACTCAGACCGCTCAGACTGCTCAGACTGCCTACTCCATCATCCACTTTCACTTCACAAATTTCAACACTCCCCCTTGAAGTGAGAAGTGTTGATAAAGCCCAGCAAACCTCGTAACCGTTGAAATGGCCCCTTCGACAGCGGCTTCGTGAAGATGTCAGCAAAGTTATCTTCACTCCGAACATGCCCGACCATAAGAGATCCCTCCAACACCTCCCTTATGAAGTGATGCTCGATCTCAATATGTGTTGGAACACCCTATTACTGATTTGGGCAAGGATCACTATGTCCTTAGGAAAATTGTTTTGACCTCCTTGTATAGTTTTCAAGGTCAATTATATTGAGTCTAAGGGTTAGAATTTAGGCTTGAAAGCTGCCCCCAAGCCCCTCAGATCAGATATTCAAATTCAGGAGACTAAGTCATTTTCGTCGAGCTCAGGTCGATGAATCATCGAACTCAGTTCGACTATATCTGAGCTCAGTTCAACGAGTCATCGAACTCCGTTCAACGATCTTCGAGCTCAGATCGACGTTTCTATCTCTAGTTGTTTTCCCAGTCTCTGAGCTCATGTCGACAATAGTTGAGCTCAGATCGACGATTTCTGTTTCCAGTCTAGTTCCAGTCTTTGAGCTCAGGTCGACGATAGTTGAGCTCGGGTCGATGATTTTAAGGAGAGATCGACGATTCTCAAGATTCAAATTCAGACAGTTATGGAATTCTATCTTATTTATTCCCAGCATTTATTTCAAGGATCTTATAGCCGTTTCAATTAATCTAGAGCAAGTTTCAAGGGAGATTTAAAGGAATGTTTTCTAGGACATTCCTCCAGAGACAAAATTCATTTAAGGAAGTCATTAATGAGTGGCTAACGGCTATCTTGGAGACAGAGAATCAATTCATTCTTTTCATATCTAAGGAATAAAACAGGATATTATCCTGCTACTCCTAATAGTTACACATAGAAAGAGAACAGTCACAGACAGACACACAAACAGAATTCATTCAGAACACACACCACTGAAGGAGATCAACATACAAAAAAGAAGATTTTCTAGATCTCTTTTGACTCAAGTGTTCAGAGGCTTCATCCATCAAGACTCCAGACAATACACATTTCAGCAACTACTGGAATCATCCTTTGCTGGAGATTTCATCTACTGAAGGCCTATCACCCTAGTGCAAAGCTACTTTTCCTGAACAACTTCCAGATCTCAGGGGGAGCTTTGACAACATCATCCACTAGTCTTCTCTCTTATTGTTGACAGAGAAGAACATCTCACCTCTTTCTTTTTCTACTGTAAAAGGGTTTCTCAAAACTCCCTTCAAAAGTTTTATGCTGGTTTCTGAGACCTTGTCAAAACTCAGTGGTGGCAAGACACCTGATCAAAAAATCTAGTTTGGTTTTTGAGCACCTTATCAAAAGCTCATTGGTGCCCAAGACACCTGATCAACTCATCCTACAGTGGATTCCTACCTAGGGTGGTAGAAGAGTGGATGTACCCAGATTGATTGGGGAACCAATATAGCTTCTTGTGTCTTCTGGTTGCTATATTTTGTTTGCTGTGTGCTGTGTTTTTATTTCTTGCTTTCATAATTTTTATTTACTGCAAGCACCTTACACATATATTTAAATTAAGTCTTCCACTGCAAAATATTTTTTAACTTGAAAATTATTTTAATATACTCTATTCAGCCCCCCCCCCCCTCTAGAGTTAAGGTAGATCTTATCCCCACTTACAATTAGTATCAAAGCGAGGTTGGTTAAAATACCATACCATAGTTGGTTGTTATTCAACTAAATCTTCATCAGATTAGTTGTTCCTACAGGCTAACACCTGAACCAAAAGATCTCTGATAAGATCAATCTTTTATAGAGGGTTTTTATTTTTATTATTTGTATTATATTTATCTTTATATAAAACCATGGCATAGAACAAAGATTATGATAGCACCAGACCTCCAGTGTGCAATCTATCTAAGTTTGCACTCTAGAAGGCAAGGATAAGATTGTACATGAATTCTATTGATGAAGATATCTTTAATTCTATTTTGACAGTGTGTCCAAGACCCCCAGCAAATACAAGTACAAGTGTTGTTCCACCTCCTTCAGGAATAGATGCAGAAATCAAAAAATGGAAAGTTGCAGATGCCAAAGCAATGAACATTTTGGCACAAACCATGTCTGATGAAATATTTCAAAAAGTAGCTGAATGCAACTCAGCAAAAGAGATATGGGACAAACTATCTAAAATAGTGTCAGGATCTGCAGATGAAAGAAAAGATAGAAGATCACATCTCATAACTCAATATGAGAACTTCAAGAAAGGATAAACTGAGTCAGTTGCTGATATGTATAACAGACTCAGTCTTATAGTCAATGAAATGAAAACCTTGGACAAGCAGATCTCATTGACTGAACTCAATGACAAAATCCTAATGTACTTCTCCAGCACTTGGGACTCAAGGATCTGGCCAATCAAGGATGCCAAAAGCCTAAATGAGATCACCACTGAGGCTCTTTTGGGCAAGCTCAAGTCTTATGAGCTGCTCATCAAGAACAGAGAAGAAGAGCAGAAGGCTGCTTCACCAACAATCAGAAAAGAGAAATCAATAGCATTCAAAGCTATTGAAGATCAGCCTGAAGACAAGGTCACAGGCAATGAAGATCTGCTAAGCTTACTGGCCAAAAGTTTTTATAAAATAGCCAGGAAGGACTTCAGGAAAAAGTCATTCAGAGGGCATGAAAAACCAAGGTATGATAAGTCCAATAACAAAGAAATTATTTGTTTTGGATGCAGGAAACTAGGCCACATTGTGCCTGACTATCCAGAAAATCAAAATAAGAACAAGAAGGACAAGAAAGGAAGGAGAAGAGACAAAGACTTCAGGAAAAACAACAATGATAAACCCTCCTCTGACAAGAACAAACATCCAGGAAGGAGTTTGTAGCTGAAACCTGGAGTGAAACAGAAGAAGAATCAGAAGCTTCATCCAGCTCAAGTGATGATGAAGATGATGATGAAGAAAAGGAGTTCTGCATGATGGCTATTAATGCCTCTCAACACAATACTGATGCAGAACAAGAGTCAGAGTCTGAATCAGAAACTCAATCTGAAGAGGATCAGGTAATAGACTCATTTGATTTTAATTCAGAGAACTTCAAATGTGAATTTAAGGCAGTTTGTTTAGATCTATTAAAATCTGAGAAAGAAATTATTTCTCTCAGAAATCAACTGTCTGAACAAAGCACCTTAAAATCAGATAACCTCAAACTCTCTGAGGAGTTGGAATGCTGTAGGGAGCAGATAGCCTCACTGAAAAGTGAAGTATCAGAGGCTAAGAAGTTTGAAGAATCCCTCAATGGGAGAAGTATCAAACTAATGGACATCACAGGCACAATGAACTCAACATTCAATAGTACACTGGCTTGGGTGCTTCATCCAGCCAACCTATAGTATTAACAACCCCAATCAAGTTTATCTCAGAAAAAGGTAAGGGAGTTGTAGAGGTGGCTAGGAAGAATTTTGATTTACCTAAAAAAACAAAAGTTCAATAAAAAACATTAAACGGAGCTCGACGATCGCCGAATGGAGCTCAACGATCTCAGGCTGAATCGTCGAACTCAGGTCGACGATCTCTGAACCCTGAACTCTGGCATAGTCGATCTTCGAACGGAGCTCGACGATCTGACCCAAGATCGTCGAACTCAGCTCAGCGATCGTCGAACAGAGCTCACAGTTTTGAAAAATATTTCAAAGGTAAATCAAACTTCAATCCTAGAGGTCCTACATCTCAGAGGTTTAACCCTTATACTGAATGGATAATACCTCCTAGGAGATATCATCCTGAAGTCTATAAGAGTCAACCAGGGATGTATTTTATTTCAGAATTTAAAGGTTATCAACCTAGGCCCAAGGTAAACTGGGTCAAAAACAAATAAATTGTTTTATATGCAGGTGAAGACCTATCCAACACAAACCAACAATGGTATTTGGATAGTGGGTGCTCAAAGCACATGACAGGAAACAAGGAGAATTTCACATCCTTCAAAGCCAAACTTGGACCCAAAGTAATATTTAGTGATTCAAACTTTGGACTAACAAAAGATATGGTGCAGTCCAGAATGGCTCAGTAATATTCAAGAAAGTAGCTTATGTGGAAGAACTGAAGCACAACTTAATCATCATCAGTAAACTGTGTGATGAAAGCTACCAAGTAACTTTCAACAAATCCTCATGCAAAATCAAATCAGAGGAAAACACAACTGTGTTGACAGGTTACATATTATACAAAAGGATGAAAGCAGTGAAGATGAAGAAGATATTCAACATCTTGGAGAGAATCTTCTTGAAGAGCCAGTTGTTGTTCCACAAGAGGAAACAACAACACAGGTTGGTGAACAATCAACACCCCCTGTTGATTTAGTAACATCAAGAGACCATCCAATCTCCCAAGTGATTGGAGACATCTCAGTTGGTGGGCAAACCAGAAATCATGTCAACCAAAACCTGATGCACACCTTCTTTCTTTCTCAAATTGAGCCTCAATCCATTCAAGATGCAGAACAAGATCCACACTGGATCATTGCAACGCAAGAGGAATTACATCAATTTGAAAGGAACAAAGTTTGGGAACTAGTGCCAAGGCCAAACGATCACTCCATTGTTGGAACAAAATGGGTGTTCAGAAATAAATTGGATGATCAAGGAGTCAATGTAAGGAACAAGGCAAGGCTAGTTGCTCAAGGATACTCTCAACAAGAAGGGATAGACTATGAGCAGACCTTTGCACCAGTTGCAAGGTTATAGGCCATAAGAATATTCTTAGCTTATGCAATACACAAAGGATTCAAAGTATATCAAATGGATGTAAAGAGTGCTTTTCTCAATGGAGACATCAAGGAAGAAGTCTATGTTAGACAACCCCCAGGTTTTATTTCTCCAACTCATCCTGATTATATTTTCAAATTGCATAAAGCATTATATGGTCTAAAGCAAGCTCCTAGAGCATGGTATGAGACCCTAGCATGCTTTCTTCTGAAAAATTATTTTATAAGGGGTAGAGTAGACCAAACTCTTTTTATTAGAACTCATAAGTCCAATACCTTACTAGTACTAATCTATGTAGATGACATTATCTTTGGTTCTACTGATTCAAATCTGTGCAAAATGTTTTCCAACCTAATGCATTCTAAATTTGAAATGAGTAGCATGGGTGAGCTTTCCTTCTTTCTAGGATTGCAAGTCAAACAGCATGTTGAAGGCATATTCATCTCTCAAACCAAGTATGTAAAAGAACTGGTTAAGAAATTTGGTATGTCTGAAGCATCATGTATGAAAACACATATGCCTACTAATGGTGTATTAGATGCTGATGAACATGGGAAACCTGTTGATCAGAAAACATATAGAGCAATGATTGACTCTTTATTGTACCTTACAGCTAGTAGACCTGACATAATGTTTGCTACATGCATATGTGGTAGATTCCAAGTGAGCCCTAGAGAGTTACACTTAACATTAGTAAAAAGGATTCTTAGGTATGTGAAACGTTGTCCAAATCTAGCTCTCTGGTATCCAAAAGACTCAAAATTTGACTTAACTGGATTTTCAGATGCTGATTATGCTGGATGCAGAATAGACAGGAAAAGCACCAGTGGAACTTGCTAGTTTCTTGGTGACAGACTTGTCTCCTGGTTTTGCAACAAAACAAACATCTATGTCCACATCAACTGCTGAAGCTGAATATATGGCAGCAGGTAGTTATTGCTCACAGATCTTGTGGATTCAAAATCAGCTCCTAGACTCTGGCTACAACTTAGAGAAGTCAAAAATATTCTGTGATAACACTAGTGTTATTTCTATAGCACAAAATCCAGTCCTTCATAGTAGGACAAAACATATAGAAATTAGGCATCACTTTTTAAGGGACAATGTTGAGAAAAATAAAATTGAACATCAATATATCCCAACTGACTTGCAAAGGGGAGATATTTTCACCAAACCATTGGATGAAAAGAAACATACATTCTTCCTGAATCAGTTAGGAATGTTAGATGGAGGAAGTTTAAAATAAGATCCAAGATTTTAAAACTCTAAAATTGACTAAGACTAGGTAAATAATTTGATTTTTCTAGTGTCTATAGGTTGTTTCTGGTCTGTGAACTGCGCTCGATGTTTTTCCCAACGATCGTAGAACGAAGATCGACGTTATTAGAAATCGTCGAACGGAGTTCAGCGCTTTCCAGATAGTGCTAAACTATCTTCTTCCGGTCAGCGATTGTCGAACGGAGCTCGACGCTCTCCAATGTCTTCGAACGGAGATCGACGATATTGAAGACCTTTCAGATTCCTTTAGAAGCCCAGATCGTCGAACGGAGTTCAATGATCTTTCCTTTTCTGCGTCGAACCCTAATATAAAATTCATTTTTCGGCCGTCGTTCTCCCTTTGCGTTTTCATACTCTCTGCAAAATATCCCTTTCCCTCCAAACTTTTCTACACTTGGTATTTTGTTTGTTAATTTTTGCAGGTAACAATGGCCATTTCTGTTGCAGTTTTGGCAGCAATGAAATTTGACACTTGATTCGATATCGATATGGACTCTTTTGAGAACAGTGATCAGATTTTCAAGGATATTCTGGATTTATTCAAATATCAACAACTAGTACACATCATGACCACAAGGATAAAACTGGCTGCAGATGAAATCAAAGAATGGGTGTATACTGCTCACAATCAAGATCAAAATACAGTGATTGGAACTAT
The DNA here is from genome assembly GCA_039583875.1 of Platanthera guangdongensis. Classification (NCBI taxonomy): domain Eukaryota; kingdom Viridiplantae; phylum Streptophyta; class Magnoliopsida; order Asparagales; family Orchidaceae; genus Platanthera; species Platanthera guangdongensis. The sequence goes on along the minus strand of CM077155.1, from coordinate 85,546,672 downwards.
ATCAGGAAATCAGGTATCTCTAACTCCTGCTATATTAACAGAAGTTTTCCAATTAAGTACTGGTCAAGATTATCTTGAGTTGTCTGGAGAAGTGTTTGCAAGTTTGCTTGATAGGATGGGTCATTCAGCAACAAACCCTAACAAGCTGCTTAAGAAAAATCTGTCAGTGGAATACAGGTTTCTAGCAGATGTTGTTGGAAAGGACCTATTAGCAAAACATTCTGCTCATGATACCATATCCAGGTATCAATTCTGTTTAATGGGTGCTTTGGTGGATAAGAAACAGTTGAATTGGGGAGAAGTTTTCTTTGACCTAATTAAGAAGAAAGTGAATACGAACTTTTTTAATTTTGGAAGGATTCTAGGGCTATTTCTTCATAGCAGATGCCCTGAGCTGCTTGTTTCAAGTGGGATGCATATCAATGCCTCCAAGAGATTAACCTGTGCCCTTTTTGGCAAATGGGACAGGCAAATTGCAAAGCCAAGCAGTGCCTCTACAGTCATCTCATCTTCAGGCACCAGTACTGATCCAGTCACTTCCCCTCAGGCAACAGCCCCATCAGAAGAACTGGCTGCCTCCTCATCTCCACCTTCTCCACCTACTGTTCCCTCAATAAATATCACATCCACCATAACCATCTCAATTTCATCCCCCATATACATTCCATCTCCAAACTCAATTCCTTCACCAACACCAATATTCACTGAAGATCTTTTCCATCCATTACATCATTATCCACACATAACCATTGACTCATCATCTCACCTTCCATCCTTCACTCTCTTAGATGATTCCTATAGGGATGACTATCACTCCTCACCCCTTGAGCCACCACCTTCTTCTACATCTTATCAATAACTACAACAAGAAATCATTGCTCAACCATCCTTCACTCCATCTATCTCCATTCCATTCACTTCCATCTCCACCATTCCTATATCTCAACCATCAATTCTACCATCCACATTAACACTTTCTCCAACCACATCTACAACTCCTCCTACATCCATCTCTAACTCTACTCAAGAACCACTTGAGAAAGTAGATCTCTCAGCCATAACAGATAAGCTCTATGAGATGTTAGCTCCAAGGCTATCACTACTGCTGGAGACCTCCCTGGCTCCACTTCTGAAATCAGTTCAGGAGTTATCTGACAGGCTTTCTTCCCTATATCCTCATCAGGCAATCCCTTCTGTTGGGTGCCTTGATCCAGTAACTACTGAATCTAGGCAGGGGGAGATGCCATATGAAGTAGAGAGATTGCCTACTTCAGAGATTCCAGTTCCAGCTCCATTTCCAGTTATAACAGTTGACCTCAGGTCACTGCTGTCAGAGTTTGATACTGTTTATCTCAGTTGTCTTCCAGTTCAGAAAAGTGAAGATCTTACTAAGGCCATTGTGCATATTTCTAGCTGTGAGCCCAGCATAATATCTTCTTATATAAATTCTTTCAAGGCTATGGACATTGCTCCTTCAGTTTCTGTTGTTCCTGCTGCTGCTGCTGATGCTGTTTTAGTTTCTGATGATGTGCTTATGACAGAGGCTAATGACTCTGGGACTGCTGTTTCTGTTGTTTTTATTTCTGAATCTGTTGTTCCAGTTACATCTGTTAGTGCTGTTTTTGTTACTGATGCTGCTGCTGTTGTTTCTTCTGTTCAATCCCAACAACAAGGAGATTACATCAAAAGGGTTGATGAACTATATGACAATCCTCAGAGCTCAGATAGTGATCAATTTAGAACTGATTCTGATGATTCCTCTGCAACCATTGCAAGGAAGAGGAGAGCTAGAAGCAAGGCCCTAAAGAAAGTTCCGCGGGAGAAAATTAAAAATGTAAATGATATTCCATATTATATTTTGCATGATTGTCCAATTTCAGAACCATGGATGCAGTTTTCTAGGAATCAACTAAAGGTAATGAAGAAAAAAGGGAAATATGATAAAGAATCATCTCACTTCAATCCTCCTCCTCCTTCACCAGATGCAGGTACTGGTGGAAGTTCTGCTTATCAGTCATCGGTTGCTAAAAGTCAAAGCACCACTCAGTTTCAAGGAAGATCTCAATCAAGAGGATGTTAATCAAGAGGATAGCAGTCCAGAAGCGGACAGTATAGGGGAAATCAAAGAGAATTCAAAGTTTATTACAAAGGTTATTCTAGGAAGCATCCTTATCATAGGGAAGGATAAGGTCCCACTGACACTACATCTGGTCCTTTCCCTCATAAGTTAAAAGATCTAGTTTCTTCTAGAGCTACTCCTGATGATTCATCAAACAGATATGAACCTCCTATTCCATTTGAAGACCCAGAGAATAATCCTACTTCCTTGACATCAAGAATAAAAGAGTTGGCTGCACTAGATCAAATTAAAAAGGCAAGAGAACATGGAAAAGATACATCAAATTTCACCACTCTATCAGAACAGAGAAAGAAAGAACTTGAAAGATATTCTTCCAGCAAATTCTTTGACTCAGAAAGCTATATGAAGCTGCACCCAGAAGCTGTAGTCCTCAGAACAAAACGTCAAACTTCTCTAGGTGCAGATGATGACAGAAGATCCAAGAAAGAAGCTCTTAACCCTAACAGAGAAATAGTTCTCAAAAAGAGCAAGGAAAAGGAATGATCATGTAAGCTGACAGTGTTATCTATTCTGAATTTCTGATGTGATTTTGTTTGTGTTTCAGCAAAGCTGTTTTTGATTTTATATCTGCATTGTATGCTTTTATTTCCTATGTCATGTAAATAGAAATCCTAACCTAAATAGGGGGAGATTGTTGGAACCCCCTATTACTGATTTGGGCAAGGATCACTATGTCCTTAGGAAAATTGTTTTGACCTCCTTGTATAGTTTTCAAGGACAATTAGATTGAGTGTAAGGGTTAGAATTTAGGCTTGAAAGCTGCCCCTAAGACCCTCAGATCAGATATTCAAATTCAGGAGACTAAGTCATTTTCGTCGAGCTCAGGTCGATGAATCGTCGAACTCAGTTCGACTATCTCTGAGCTCAGTTCAACGAGTCATCGAACTCCGTTCGACGATCTGCGAGCTCAGATCGACGTTTCTGTCTCTAGCTGTTTTCGCAGTCTCTGAGCTCAGGTCGACGTTTCTGTCTCTAGCTGTTTTCCCAGTCTCTGAGCTCAGGTCGACTATAGTTAAGCTCAGATCAACGATTTCTGTTTCCAGTCTAGTTCTAGTCTTTGAGCTCAGGTCGACGATAGTTGAGCTCAGGTCGACGATTTTCTGGAGAGATCGACGATTCTCAAGATTGAAATTCAGACAGTTATGAAATTCTATCTTATTTATTCCCAACATTTATTTCAAGGATCTTGTAGCCATTTCAATTAATCTGGAGCAAGTTTCAAGGGAGATTTAAAGGAATGTTTTCTAGGACTTTCCTCCAGAGACAAAATTCATTTAAGGAAGTCATTAATGAGTGGCTATGGGCTATCTTGGAGACAGAGAATCAATTCATTCTTTTCAGATCTAAGGAATAAAAGAGGATATTATCCTGCTACTCCTAACAGTTACACATAGAAAGAGAACAGTCACAGATAGACACACAGACAGAATTCATTCAGAACACACACCACTGAAGGAGATCAACATACAGAAAAGAAGATTTTCTAGATCTCTTTTGACTCAAGTGTTCAGAGGCTTCATCCATCAAGACTCCAGACACTACACATTTCAGCAACTGCTGGAACCATCCTTTGCTGGAGATCTCATCTACTGAAGGCCTATCACCCTAGTGCAAAGCTTCTTTTCCTGAACAACTTCCAGATCTCAGGGGGAGCTTTGACAACATCATCCACTTGTCTTCTCTCTGATTGTTGACAGAGAAGAACATCTCACCTCTTTCTTTTTCTGTTGTAAAAGGGTTTCTCAAAACTCCCTTCAAAGGTTTTGTGCTGGTTTCTGAGACCTTGTCAAAACTCAGTGGTGGCAAGACACCTGATCAAAAAATCTAGTTTGGTTTTTGAGCACCTTATCAAAAGCTCATTGGTGCCCATGACACCGGATCAACTCATCCTGCAGTGGATTCCTACCTAGGGTGGTAGAAGAGTGGATGTACCCAGATTGATTGGGGAACCACTATAACTCCTTTGGTCTTCTGGTTGCTATATTTTGTTTGCTGTGAGCTGTGTTTTCATTTCTTGCTTTCATAATTTTTATTTACTACAAGCACCTTACAAATATATTTAAATTAAGTCTTCCACTGCAAAATATTTTTTAAATTGAAAATTATTTTAATATACTCTATTCACCCCCCCACCTACTAGAGTTAAGGTAGATCTTATCCCCACTTTCAATATGCTTGGCCCTTGTGTGACACACTAGATTGGTTACCAGTTTGAGAGCACTCTCATTGTCACCTCAGAGCAAAGTAGGACCTTGCACTTCCTCGTGAACATCCTCTACAAGCCTCCTCAATCAGATGGCTTCTCGAGTAGCCAAGGCTGAAGCCTTGTACTCTACTTCCGTAATAGACACAGACACTGAGTCCTACTTCTTGCTACACCACGAGATGCAAGCTGATCCACAAGTGAAAACATAACCCGAAGTTGATCTTCGATCATCCAAATCACCACTATAATCAGCATCCGTGTATCCAAGAAAATAAAAGCCCATCTTTCTTCTATAGAGGAGTCCCATATCAGAAGTCGCCTAGACATACTTAAAGATATTCTTTGTCGCTACCAGATGAGAATTTCTTGGCTCAGCCATAAATTGACTTACTCGGCCAACAACATAACCAATGTCTGTCTTTGTAATCATTAAGTAGATCAAGCTCCCCACTAGAGCTCTGAACACCAAGTGATCAGGAAGAATCTTTCCTTCATCTCGTCAAAGCTTCAGACCAAAATCCAGAGGAGTAGAGCAACTCTTCCCTTCCTTCATGCTGAATCTATCTACTTTAAGACCAAGAAAGTGAGGAAACTCTCCCAAGTCTTTCATCTCGAAGCAAATAGCTAGCTCAGCCCTGAGCCTAGCTACCTCCTCCTCTGAATTCCCTGTGATGATCATATCATCAACATACAATAGGACCAAGACTTGAAGCTCCCCCTTCTTCTTGATGAAAAAGCTTGAATCCGAGTTGGAAGAAAGATAACCGCAGAATTCGAGGTATTCTGCTATCTTCCCATTACAAGCTCTTGGATCCTGCTTCAACCCGTAGAGAGCCTTCCTGAGCTTGCAAACATAGTTCGGATGAACTTCAAAGACAAATCCAAGTGGTTGATCCATGAGGATGTCCTTATCAATCTCTCCGTAAAGAAAAGCATTTTTCACATCAAGCTGCCACATCTTCCATCCCTGGCAAGCAGCCAAGATGATCATCACCCATACCGAAGTCATCTTTGCAACTGGACTAAATGTCTCCTCATAGTCCTCTCCATACTATTGTGAGAATCCTCGAACAACAGGGCGAGCCTTGTATCTATCAATGCTCCCATTAGCCTTCTTCTTCAACATGTACACCCACTTGCAAGTCACTGGAGTAATGCCATCAACATTGGGCACAAGGTCCCAGTTTCATTATTCTTGAGAGAAGCAATCTCCTCTTTCATGGCATCTTCCCACTCCTTGACTCCAGTGGCCTCATTAAAGTTTGCAGGCTCTCGCTCATCCAAAGGACCCGCAAAGAAGCAGGAGACAAAGCTCACTACATTCCCATCACAGTATCGAGCTGCTGGCTTGACAGTTCTCGTTGATCTCCGGAGGGTCTGCTCCTTGCTCACCACCTATGTTGCTTCTTCAGGCTCAACTCCATTCCTAGGCACACTTTGAGCAATGCTCCCCCTGCTTCCTGAACCAGAAGCCTTTGCCCTAGAGCTTGAAACAATAGGAGCTACTGGAGATACATCAAGCTCCTCTTCCAGAACTTCAGCAGCCACCTTCTGCTCTTCATAAACCTTGCTCTTTGATAGCTCAACCGCGCGTCTCCATACCACGTCAGTTCATCAAAGACCACGTCTCTTGATACAATAAACTTCTTCATCACAGGATCCATACATTTCCATCCCTTCTTCCGCTCATCATATCCTACAAAGACAAGTTTCCTTGCCTTTGCATCAAGCTTTGTCCTTGATGCATCCGGGACATGCACATAGCAAGTTGAACGAAACACCTGAAGGTGTTCCATGCTTGGCTTCTCCTTCAGCATCATCTCAAAAGAATACTTCAAGTTGATTGGATTGAGCGATAACCAATTGATGACATAAGAAGCACAAGACATCCCCTCTGCCCAGAAGGACCTAGGAATGTCTTTCGCATGAAGACAACACTTGCAGGTTTCCGTCAGGTGACAGATCTTCCGCTCTGCTACTCCATTTTGTTGTGGAGTATGAGCACAAGTAAGCTCTCTCTGGATCCTGTGCTTCCTACAGTAGTTAGAAAACTCAGAGGAGAAAACTCACCACCGTTGTCTGATCTAAACTTCTTGATCTGCAAGCCAAGACGACCCTCCACTAGCTCCTTGAACTCCATAAACAACCAGAAAGCTTCTAACTTCTCCTTCAAGAAATATACCCAAGTGTATTTGAGTAGTCATCAATCAGAACGAGCATGTATCTGCTCCCACCAAGGCTAGTAGTGACGGTTGCTCCCATCAAGTCACCATGGATACACTTCAATGGTCTCTTGCTCCTCGTTTGTGACTTATCAAACAGAAGGCGATGAGCCTTACCGTACTGACACCCCGCACAAACGTGACCATCGCCAAAAGAAGATAGCTTAGGAAAGCCTCTCACAAGGCTCCTGTTTGAAATAACTTTCAATTTATCCATTCCTATATGGCCCAGCCTCTCATGCCATATAGCAGCGCTATCATTAGCCCTCATCCGATCAACGTAATAGTTTGTTGCAAGAACAAACAAGTTCTTAACTCTCCTCCCAACGTGAGCAACATCAGCCTTTACCGCTGATATGTTGCGAAGGAACTTCACTTCTGTTGGCCCAAACAGAACGCGATATCCTGCGTCTACCACATTGGTCACAGAGAAGAGGTTCTTCTTCATGCCCGGTAAATGATACACACTCCTTAACGTGAGCTGCCCCTTATCGCTACCCAAGGACACAACCCCCTCCTTCTCTACTGCATAAACAGTATTATTAGCAGTAATGATAGCTTTGTTCCCTGAGTAAGTTTGCAGCGAGGAGAACTTTGACTTGTCTCCGGTGAGGTGATGACCACAGCCGGAGTCCACGATCCACTCATCGTTGAAGTAGAAAGCGGACAAGGCACGGACACAGGTGTCTACCATGAAAGCTCCACCCCATCCAGTTTCCTCAGTATTAGAGTAAGCTTCCTCCTTGCCTGCAGCATGCCCAGGTTGCAGTTTGACCTTGCAGTCATTCTTGAAGTGTCCCTGCTGATGAAACCTGTAGAACTGGAGACTGCCGAGACCGCCCAGTCCGTCAAAGTCATCGAAGCCGCCCGAACTGCTGCTGCTGCTAGAAGACGAATAGAACACGGAGTCTGCCGAGACTGCAAGGTCGCGCAGATATGCCATTATTCGCTGACTGCTACAAGCTGCTACTAAACTGAAGAACATACCACCTACCCGCCCGAGTCCGGCGGATAGGTTATTAAACTTGGAAAAGCTGAAGCAGAGAAAACTAACAAGCCGCAGAAGGGACCTGCTGAGACCGCCGATTGAAACCGCAAACTTCACTGATGTTGACCGCATTCAAAGTGATGTAGGGGAGACCGTGATACGTGCTCGACTACACTAACGGAACTATCATCACAGAACATAAAAGTAAGATAGGAGAGCTCTGACCAAAAGCGAGCGAAAAGGGGTCGGGTTGGCTCCCAAATCTGAATGATAAAAATCAATATAGAAGATTCAAGCCGGACTCGATACAACGTCCTTAAGACCTACCTCTCCATCAAGCACACAACTCACCGTAAGCCATACTCGATACAACGTCATTAAGACTTACCACTCCAACAAGCACACAACTCACTGCACCTACATAAGCACCTATTTTATAAACTTGAGCCGTTTCAAACGCAGCAATAATTTATTTCGGAGCAGCGGCAAACTTCAAATGGCAGTCGAGTTTCAGTTGAGATTAACTCCCTTGTTTACACAAAGTGTACCGATCTTGGAGAGCAAGTCTAGGCCAGGCCAAGTCTCGCTGCCGCAATAGATCTTACCGATCCGGAATACAAGAGATTCAATAGCAATGAAGTCGAATCAGATTATGCAAGCGATGTATTTTAAAACCACGGAAAAGACGGTTCGCAAAACCTCCACAAACTCAAAGCAAGAATCACTAAGATAGGAAGAGATTACCCAACCAAGAACATCAATCACACAAGATATGGTGGGAGATTCACTCTCTCCACGGAACCACTAGCTTCACACAGAATGGGTCTGCAACCTTCTTCCTTGGAGTCGCACCGAAGGAAGCTACGCCGGAGTCGCACCGATCGGGATGGAGGTAGCAAGGGGAGGCTTCACACCTAATGGGGGCGGCGGCCAGGGGAACCTCTTGGCCGAATTTCTCACATGGGAGTTAAGGTTTTCTTCTCTTCAATAATAAAATCCACATAAGAGTCTCCTTATATAGGAGTTACAACAAGTGTTAACCATCCATGATGGAGATGTAATCTCATCCATCCGTATGGTTAAATACACACCACAAAATATAAAGTATCCAAAATTAAAATTACATAACATTTATGAATATAAAATTATCATCCAAACATGGAATAATTTTATATTCATCAATATAAAATAAAAGTGCATGAAATAAGATAATTAATTCTTCACGGTGGATTTAGCACGCCGCGGGCGGAGGTTGTAACGCGGTCTTCCTTCAGCATCATCACGACACCTAAGATCTTTGTATCATTGTGCCTCAACAACCGGGTCATCATCAAGTAGTGGCGGAGGGGCCGCGACATCAATCCTCCCCCACTCAAAATCACGTATCTCTGATGCGTGGTCCGAGAGATAGCGGCGGAGAAGCTCGGCATCCAAACGTTGAAGCACTGATGCGAGTACCCACGAGTCATCTAAAGGGGGCAATCACGCCAACGGATGAGGAAGCGTTAGGTAGCACCATCAGGAGTAGTAAGTGGCTCAGCAGCAAGTATCATATCTGGAGTGAGAAATGTGTTGGGAAACCTGGGAAACATGTCAGCAGTAGGAATAAAAGAAGGCAACGTACCATCCGATGTTATACCCGCGGGGACCGAAAGAGAGAGATCATCCGAACTACCACTCCCCAACCCATTAGAAATTTTAGTGGAGGGAAAAGATGACAAAGAATTCAACTCAGGTGGAGGCGAAGCAAACGGCGTCAAATCCAAGACATTTAAAATAGGGGAGATACCCCAATCAGCTGGCAAATCCAACATGAAAGCGTTGTCACCTAGTTTCTTTATAATCCGAAATGGGCCGACGCGCTTTGGTGCCAACATTTTAACGGTGCCAGATGGCAATCATTCGGTAACTAACCGGACTAGGACCAAATCGCCGACTTTAAAGTGTGACACCCTCCTATGTAGATTAGCGTGCGTTTGGTAAGACTCGTATTGAGCAGTCAAGGTAGCTCGTATACGTGCATGTAGGTCATGAATATGTTGGGCGAAAGATTGTGCAAACTGACTTGTCTTGTATGTTGGGTGCAACGGAACCAAGTCAAGAGGCACAGGGGCCTTGTACCCGTGAACAATCTCGTTTGGAGACAGACCGGTAGACTGATTTTTGGAATTTTTATTGGCCAACTGGGCATTGGGAAGAAGAAGATCCCACGTACCTTTGTGATTGCTCACTAGGCATCAAAGAAGGCTTCCCAGGCTCCGATTGACCACCTTTGTTTGCCCATCGGTCTGAGGGTGATAGGCGGAGGAAAACAATAACTTGGTACCCATTAAGACCCAAAGTGTTTTCCAGAAATAGCTCGTATACTTAACATCTCTATCCGAGATTATTGTCTTCGACACTCCCCGGTGACTAACTACTTCTTTAAAAAATAATTTTGCAATATGAGATGCATCGTTGGTTCTAGCGCACGGAATAAAGTATGCCATTTTAAAGAACCTATCCACAACTACAAGAATGGAATCGTGATGATGAAAAGTAGTTTGTAGGCCTAAGACAAAGTCCATGCTCATGTATTCCCAGGGTGTAGAAGGTATAGGCAACAGTGTATATTATCCGACGTTGGTTTTGGTGCCCTTGGATACCTGACAAGTACGATAACTACTCACCACCCGCCCCACCATTGCCTTAAGTTTGGGCCAATAGAATTTTTCCTCAACTAACGTAATGGTCTTATCCCTACCGAAATGACCACTCAACCCTCCACTATGCAATTCCTAGATGATATGGAGGCTTAACAATGACAGAGGAATACATAACTTCCCATGTATAAATAGATAGCCATCCTTAATGACAAACGCAGTTATAACTGTGGGGAAGATATCTTGGGCAGAAAAATATGCGTCGTGAAAATCTGGGCATGTGGCGTACTCATCCTTGATTCGCTCGAATCCTACCACGTTAACCTCCATAGTGGTGAGTAACAAGGTTAAGCGACTAAGAGCATCCGCGACTCGATGGTCAGCTCCCTTAAGGTGTTTGAGATTAAAATTGTAACCCTGTAGGAAAGATACCCACTTAGCGTGACGCGGGCTGATTTTATGCTGGCCATTGATAAACCGCAGTGCTTCGTGATCGGAGAGGATCACAAACTCCTTAGAGAGGAGATAGTGCCTCCAATGGTGCAAACATCTAATGACAGCATAAAACTCCCTATCATAATTTAAGTAATTCAATTTGGTGCCTGCTAACTTCTCACTAAAATAACTCACAGGGTGTCCTTCCTGACTCAAGAAACCTCCTATTCCCACGCCAGAAGTGTCACACGTAAGCTCAAAGACCTTTGTGAAGTAAGGTAGACGTAAGACAGGTGCCTCAGTCGTAAGTTCCTTAATGCATTGGAAAGCAATAGTGGCGGACTTCATCCAAGTGAACTCACCTTTCTTCATGCAATCACTAATGGGGGCCATAATGTTAATAAAGTCTCGAATGAAACGGCGGTAAAAAGTAGCTAACCCATGGAAACTTCGCACCTCTCGTAACGTGGTCGGTTCGGGCCAATCCTTAATGACTTTAACCTTGTTAGGGTCAACTCTAATGCCTTCCGAACCGACTATGTAGCCTAAGAACTCCACTTCAGTGACATAGAATGTGCACTTCTTGAGATTAAGGAATAAGGTTTCCTTCCACACGGTGGAAAGGACCGACCTCATGTGGGGGACGTGCTCAGCAGTGGTGGTAGTAAAGACTAAGATGTCATCGAAATAGACGACCAAAAACTTCCCCATGTAAGGCTGAAAGACATGTGTCATCATCTAGGAGAAGGTACTGGGGGCATTGGATAGCCCAAAGGGCATCACAAGCCACTCGTATAATCCATCCTTTGACTTGAATGCAGTCTTCCATTCGTCCCCCTCACGGATCCTGATCTGGTGATAGCCACTCCGCAAATCTAACTTTGAAAAAATGGTAGCGCCAGATAAGACATCTAGGAGGTCATCTAATAGCGGAATAGGAAATCTAACTTTGAAAAAATGCTATCAACACACATTCTCCACGTACCATCCTTCTTGGGAGCAAGAAGGGCAGGTACCGCACATGGATTCATACTAGTCCTAATGAACCCTTTTTTCATCAAATCCTCAATCTGGGTCTGTACTTCTTTATGGGCGGCGGGATGAAGCCTATAGTGGGGCTGGTTCGGTAAGGAGGAATCAGGGATAAGGTCTATCGCATGTTGTATATTCCTCAGTGGTGGTAACACCGAAGGCAGCTCATCCGGGTACACGTCCTTATATTCGTCCAACAATACCCGTAACTCTTTAGGCAAATCGTCCAATGCTCTCGAATCCCCCTTCGCACTCATAAGAACTAGTGCATACATCATCCCGTTAAGAAAGGGATCCTTCACAAATTCTTTTCTACCCACTAGTCTCAATGTCTTCCTATCGACCGGAACAGTGGTGTCCTTAGCCAAAGCTACTGGCTCCTTCAGGACGGTCGGCCTCAACGTAATGACCTTACCATTAAATTTAAATTCGTACGTGTTGCATCTCCCAAAGTGTGTCACGTCGCCGTCGTAAAGCCAAGGGCGACCCAACAACACGTGACAAGCGTCCATAGGAAGGACATCACACAACACCTCGTCAGTATAGGATTTGATTGAGAGGGGTACAAGGCATCGCTTGGTGACCGGGATGGTAACCTTATTAATCCAAGCTACCTGATATGGAGTCGGGTGGGGCAGCGTAGTCAAAAACATACGTGTAACGGCATTCTCAGAGATGACGTTTACACAACTGCCACTATCAATGATCAACTTGCACAACTTCTCGCCACTCTTAAAGATCAGGGAAAATATTCTCGTCCTCTTCCAGTCATCTAACGGATGAGGAGTGGTCAAGATACAACGCATCAACATAAGTGGGTGATCGTCCTCTAAATCACTTGGGACCCCATCTGGGTCACTCTCCTCAGCAGCCTCATATACGTAATCAGCCAGGTTGGTAGTCGACTCTAATAGTGTTATAGCTTTAGTCTTTGTTGGGCATTCAAAGGCGTAGTGACCTTGTATGCCGCAAGAGTAACATGTAGCGTTAGAATTACTAACTTTCCCGATGGGAATACACTCACTTACGGGATTCTTAGCATTCCTAGCAGTGATTACGACAGACTTTGACTCGGTGGACCGAAACTTCCCCTTGTCCGGATATGTGGAGGAATAAGCTCCAGTTGTGGACTTTCCCTTTGCATGGGAATAACGCGAGTGAGCCTTAGAGGCTAAGTGCTTTTCGATGTCGAGGCCGGCATTGAATGTCGTGTTCAGATCTGTATGACCATATCGTAAGAGCTTCCGCTGAATATCGGGTTGAAGCCCCTAACGAAATCTGGATAGGGTGACCTCGGGGATCTCTCTCAGGTCACAACGCACCATACGGTCTTTCAGTTCTCCCATATACTCAGCTACCGAATTTGAGCCCTGCCGCAGAGTGGCAAGCTCGTCGAACATCTGTGTCCGATTGTACGCGGGAACGTACTAATCGGTCAACAGGTTCTTCATCACGGCCCATCCAATAAGTGGGACCCCATTCCCGGCTCCTAGCCTATGCTCTTCATTCAGCCAATAAGTTTTGGCGCTTCCCGTTAGCTTCATTCGGGCAACTTGTACTTTTTGATGGTATGTAAGGGTGTGCCAATCGAAGTAGCACTCCATATCCATCACCCAAGTAAGGAAGATTTGGGGATCTCCCATGCCATCATAAGTGGGGGCGTCGATCTTAATGGCCCTAGTAATTTCGAAACCACGATCGGGACGGTGTTCTCGAGGGGGCACTCGGGGAGAGTCCCCATCAGAGTCCGAATCAGGAGTTTGTTGGCGCCGGTTCGGCTGCTCAACATTAACGGGTGGCGGGGGTGGCCTTTCTTGATTTTGTAGGATCTGTGCTAACATGTTTCTAAGCTCCGTCATTTTGTTATGTAGCCCTACTATGGCCTCGGTGTTGCGATCCCCACGCTCACTCGTAGCCATCCTAGACGTAGACGGTGTCGTGTATTCCGATCCTAGCCTAGTGCGCATTCAGGTTTAGAAAAATCTTGGAAAAATGATTTTTCCTAGGGCTGTAGCTATACTGGAAATAAGATATTTTTATTGATTCCCGACGTGAGTAACACGTGGATCATTAAAAAAATTTTTTTTTGAAATTTCGCTGAAAAATAAAGATTTTAGCCTGCTATTGGCAGACCACCGGAAATAATTTTTTGTTTTTCTAAAGATCAGATTGACCAACAAGGAACGCAGCAAGGATGTGTGCAATGTGGGAGTTGAAACAACCTCCTCTGATACCAAATTGATGTAGGGGAGACCGTGATACGTGCTCGACTACACTAACAGAACTATCATCACAGAACATAAAAGTAAGATAGGAGCGCTCCGACCAAAAGCGAGCGAAAAGGGGTCGGGTTGGCTCCCAAATCCGTATGATAAAAATCAATATAGAAGATTCAAGCCTGACTCGATACAACGTCCTTAAGACCTACCTCTCCAACAAGCACACAACTCACCGTAAGCCGGACTCGATACAATGTCCTTAAGACCTACCTCTCCAACTAGTACACAACTCAACGCACCTACACAAGCACCTATTTTATCAACTTGAGCCATTTCAAACGCAACAATAATTTATTTCGGAGCAGTGGAAAACTTCAAATGGCGGTCGAGTTCTAGTTGAGATTCACTCCCTTGTTAACACAAAGTGTACCGATCTTGGAGAGCAAGTCTAGGCTAGGCCAAGTCTCGCTCCCGCAACGGATCTTCCCGATCCGGAATACAAGAGATTCAATAGCAACGAAGTCGAATCAGATTATGCAAGGGATGTATTTTAAAACCACGAAAAAGACGGTTCGCAAAACCTCCACAAACTCAAAGCAAGAAACACTAAGAGATGAAGAGATTACCCAACCAAGAACATCAATCACATAAGATATGGTGGGAGATTCACTCTCTCCACGAAACCACCGGCTTCACACCGAATGGGGTTGCAACCTTCTTCCTTGGAGTCGCACCGAAGGAAGCCACATCGGAGTCGCACCGATCGGGATGGAGGTAGCAAGGGGAGGCTTCACACCTAATGGGGGCGGCGGCAAGGGGAACCTCCTGGCCGAATTTCTCACAAGGGAGTTAGGGTTTTCTTCTCTTCAATAATAAAATCCACATAAGAGCCTCCTTATATAGGAGTTACAACAAGCCTTAACCATCAATGATGGAGATGTAATCTCATCCATCTGTATGGTTAAATACACACCACAAATATAAAGTGTCCAAAATTAAAATTACATAACATTTATGAATATAAAATTATCATCCAAACATGGAATAATTTTATATTCATCAATATAAAATAAAAGTGCATGAAATAAGATAATTAATTCTTCATGGTGGATTTAGCACGCCGCGGGCGGAGGTTGTAAGGCGGTCTTCCTTAAGCATCATCACGACACCTAAGATCTTTGTGTCGTTGTGCCTCGGCAACCGGGTCATCATCAAATAGTGGCGGAGGGGACGCGGCATCACAAATCCAAACTCCTGGTTCTTCAGTGTTAGCCGCGCAACCTGCAAACAGCAAATAGTTATCTCTCCTCAAGCCGCGCGGACAGGAAAAATCAGACCACAACACTTAACCAAGACTCAACTTACTGTTCACTCAGTTACTATAGACTTTCTAGGTTGTTCTATTTATAAGCAGGGTGAGGAGTGTGGTCACCGCCCTAGTGATTAGAGACACTGTCCCAGTTTGCGACTAACACAATCCAGTCCGCCGAGTTCGCAAGGACTTGGCCAGACTTCAAACCTGGCAGCCGCCATGTCAAAAAGCAGACCGCCACCATGTGCAAAATACGCCAGTCCGCACTGCACGCAAGCACAGCGCAAGTCTGCCACTCAACATAACATGCAGACGCAGCCACAACCCATGTTGCATCAGTCTGCACATTATACGCGGGCGAAGCGACAGTCCGCATAGCACGACAACAATGCCATAGTCTGCCACGAGTCCACGACCAACAGGCAGTCCGCCCGGTCAACAGCGGACTCTACGGACACAACAAACACAATGGACTTGTCACAAAAAATGACCAAGTCTAGCAACCCATCAAGCAACTGGCGCGAGCATGGCAGACACAAAAGGCCCAGTCCGCCAATCATCAAGACAGTCTGCCACAAAGAATATGGCCAACACCTACTGCAACACCGGAGAGCTCGGCAAGGACCCAAGCCGATCTCCAAAAGCAGTACACTAAAGGTGGATACCACAGACTCAATCAAGTCCGCAACAACTCCCGCGGATAACCACCAATCTACCCGGTTACCATAAGAACCTGCTAAACTGCAGAACCACAGGTTGAGCAGTGCATCGCCACCAGACCGCAAAAGACAGGATGCATAGGCTGCTCCACAATTACAGCCAAGCCACCAAGTACACCCAGGTCAGGTCACCCAGGCCGCAACCATCAGTCCGCCCATGTCGCGGACTCAGACCGCTCAGACTGCCTGACCTGCTCCATCACCTACTTTCACTTCACAAATTTCAACATCTGCTTCCTCTAATCAAGAAAAGCAGTACGCTTTATATAGGTACTCGACGGACACCAGTGGAAGTCCGCGACCCCTAACCAGCTCTCTTCTACACCAAGTCACAAGAACTGCAGGTATCTGCAGCTTCAGCTTCCCTCCAGACCGTAACTTCAACTGCCTCTATTTACCGTAACTACAACACTATTCGTTATGTACGCTCTAGCAAGATACGATCCAGACCGCAGCTTGCTGGCCTCCTGACCAAACCGCCAAGACTAACCGACAGTTTGCCTAACAGTCAGGCCGCTCGACCAATCTGTCAGTCCCCCAAGGCTTCATGAAATCTAATAGTCCGAAACACTGCATGAACCAGTCTGCCAAGACTAACCAATAGACCTTCTAACTAAGGCCGCCCGACCAAGCCGGCTATCCACCAAGACTTCATAAAATCTAACAATATTAATTAATTTTGTTGTGGGCCACTTGAGTCTCTAGGTAGAATGAACTAACTGAACCACCTTAGCATGAAGAGCGGCCAAGCGTGCAAACTGTGTAAGAGAAAAGAAAGCTGACAAGGGTTTTTTTAAACCTGGAAAACCCGTGAATATGGTGAAAAACCACATGGTCGGTTCGGTGCAGACCAAACTTCAACCATTCAGTGTTGCTTTATAAGACTTTTTGAGAATGTGAGGGTGATAGGCTGCTCCTTATTATAACTGGGGAGGAGAGTGAGACGATGAGAGTGTGACATGCCACCTCCGGCAAGGTTAAAAATTTGTTCTTGCTTGCGAAAGAGAACACGCACTATCTGTAGACTGGGCGGACTTCTGCAGATGCTTGGATGCTGGAGTGATGAGAGCGAGATATTGCCTTGCAGGTGCTAATTATTGTGTACTACAGCCACAAGTTAGTCACAACAACTAAAGGGGCATGTGTGTATCAGAGTACACAGATACAGATATAGACGACAGAAGGAGGACGAAGTTCTTCGAGCGATCTTTGAAGTGCTTGAAGATATTCAAGGGTGACTTTGAAGGTCAGGGATGAAAGTGTGAGTTAGATCTGATATACTCTAGAGGGGGGTGGGGGTGAATAGAGTATGGTGCTTGCTAAAAACCTTTTACAACAGTTGTTGTAATCCTAAGTGAACAGGGAAGCAAAAAATATAAAGTAAATCTAAACTCAGAATAATCACAAAGCAATCACAAAGCACAGCAAGAAACAAAAGAAACACAGGCAACCAGATGACACAAGGAGCTATAGTGGTTCCCCAATCAACATAGGTACATCCACTCTTCTACTACCATAGGTAGGAATCCACTGCAGGATGAGTTGATCAGGTGTACTGGGCACCAATGAGCTTTTGATAAGGTGCTCAAAAAACAAACCAGATTTTTTGATCAGGTGTCTTGCCACCAATGAGCTTTTGATAAGGTGCTCAAAAACCAAACACAAACTTTTGAAGGGAGTTTGAAAAACCCTTTACAGCAGAGAGTGAGAGAGGGATGAGAAGATCTTCTCTGTCAACAGTCAGAGAGAAGATAGTGGATGTTGTCAAAGCTTCCCCTGAGATCTTGAGTTGTTCAGGAAGTGAGGCTTTGTAGTAGGGTGATAGGCCTTCAGAAAATTTATCTCCAGCAAATGAGATTTCAGCAGCAACTAAAATGTGAGGTGTCTGGAGTCTTGAATGATGATGGCCTTGAACACTTGAATCAAAAGAGATCTGAAGATTTCAGATGGTTGATCTCTTTTGGTGATGGTGTTCTTGTATGAATCTTAAGACTGAGAATGTCTGGAACTCTATTTCTTTCTCTGTGTAATTGTTGTTTTTAGAGTTGTTGCAGAGATTGTTGTTGCAGAGAATATTTCTAACTTCTTGTTCTTCTTATTGTTGTGTCAGGAATGAAAAATCTGATCTTTTATTCCTTTTGTCTGAATAGAAATGATCCATTTTCAAGATAGTCGTTGGCCTGTCATTAATTACTTCCTTAATTGCTTTTGTCTTCTGGAGGAAAGTCCAATAAAACATTCCTTGATAATTCCTTGAAACTTGCTCCAGATTAAATGAAAAACGGCTACAAGATCTCTAAATTAAATGCTGACAATAATTCCACAGCTGTCCGAATTTGAATCTTGAAAATCGTTGAACTCTTCAGAAAATCGTCGAACTGAGCTCCACTATCGTTGAACTGAGCTCAGAGATTTGGACTTATACAGAAACAGAGATCATCGATATGAGCTCAACTATCGTCGAATTGAGCTCAGAGATTGAGAACCAAACTGAAGTCAAGATCGTCGATCTGAGCTCGAAGATCGTCGAATGGAGTTCGACGACTTAATGAAGTTGAGCTCAGAGATCGTCGAATGGAGTTCGATGACTCGTCGAAGTGAGCTCACCGATCGTCGAATGGAGTTCGACGATTCATGGAACTGAGCTCGACGAAATGACTTGGTCTTCTGAAACTGTAAATCCTGGTCTTGAGGGCAGCTTCCAAACCTAAGTACTAACCCTTAGACTCAAATCTAATTGAACTTTAGATCTATACAATGAGGTCAAAATAGGTTTCCTAAGAGACATAGTGATCCTGACCCAAATCAGTAATAGGGTGTTCTAACAATCTCCCTCTATTTGAGTTAGGATTACTATTTACAGATATTGAAATAAAAACAACAATATACAAAGCAAAAATGCAATAAACAAGACATTTCAAAAACACAGATATTATCTCAGACATATCATAAAACAACATATATTGTCACCTTACAGAATCTAAGAGCTTCCTTTTTTGATCTTCTGTCATCAGCTGCACCTAAAGAGGTTTGTTGCTTAGGCCTGGGCACTACAGCTTCAGGATGCTGTTTCATGTAGCTTTCAGAATCAAAGAACTTGCTGGAGGAGTATCTTTCAAGTTCCTTTTTCCTTTGATCAGATAATGTAGTAATATTGGAAGTGTCTTTGCCTTATTCTCTGGCTTTCTTAATCTGGTCCAGAGCAGCTAATTCCTTCATCCTGTCTGTCCAAGAAGTTGGATTGTTCTCTGGACCTTCAAAAGGAACTGGAGGCTCATATCTGTTTGAGGGATTGTCTGGAGGAGTTCTGGAAGAAACTAAGTCTTTAAGCTTGTAGGGAAAGGGATCTGAAGTAGTATCAGATGGACCTGGTCCTTACCTTGAGTAAGGATGTTGCCTGGAATGGCCTTTTGAGTAGACTTGAAATTCTCTTTGGTTTCCTCTATCGCTTCCTCTCCTTGACTGATATCCTCTGGATTGGCTTCCCCTATGTTGAGATCTTCCTTGAGGCTGATAAGGTGTTTGGCTTCTGGCAGAGGGTTGAACAACAGAGCTTCCACCTGCACCTGCATCAGGTGAGGGAGGAGGTGGAGGAGGAGGATGGAACTGAGAGGAACCTTTCTCATACTTTCTCTTCTTTTTCATAGCCTTTAGTTGATTCTTGGAATATTGCATCCAGTGTTCTGTAATGGGGCAGTTATGTAGTATGTAATAAGGAATATCATTAGTATCTTTGACTTTATCTTGAGGAACCCTTTTCATTGCCTTGCTTCTGGACTTTCTTTTCCTTACTATAGTAGCAGAAGAATCATCTGAATCAGTTCTGAACTGATCACTTTCTGAGCTTTGTTCATCATACAGTGCATCAATCCTTTTGAGATAGTCTTTCTGTTGTTGTGATTGAGCAGGAGAAACAGTAGTGACAGCAACAGTAGTAACAGCAGGAGGAGGAGTAGAAGCAATACTGGTAGAAGAGATCATGGCAGCAGCAGTATATACAACAGTAGCTGGGGCAGCAGATTCAGATATAACAGTTATAGTAGTTTTAGAAACAATACTTTCAGATACAATAGTTTCAACATCAGCAATAACATCAGCAATAATAGTAGGCTCAAAATTAAATGCCTCTGTTTGCATATCCTCAGAAACTAAAACATCAGCCACATCAGAACTAACAGAAACAACAACATTTGCAGTAGTAGGAGCAGCATCAGTACTTTCAAAAGAGACTGAAGGAGCAGCAGCAACAGAAACAGCAGGGGCAGTAGCAGAAAGGGACTTTATAAAAGAATTAATGAGACTGGTGTCACAGCTGGAAAAGGGCACAATGTCCTTAGATAGATCTTCAGATGGCTGGACTGCAGTGCTCTCTGGAAGACAGCTGAAGTAAACTGAATCAAAATCTGATAATAATGACCTGAGGTCCACTAAGAAAACTGCAACTTGAGATGGTGAGGCTTGAGCTTGAACTGAGGTAACAGCAGCAGCAGACAATCTAACCACTTCATGAGGCATCTCCCCCTGCCTAGATTCAATCAGGACTGGATCAAGGAACCCAGATGAAGGGATTGCCTGAGGAGTAATGAGGGAGGAGAGCCTGGCAGATAGGTCTGCAACTGACTGTAGAAGTGGAGCCAAGGAGGTCTCCAACAAGAGTGATAGCCTGGGAGCTATCATCTCATACAGTTTGTCTACTAAGGCTAGAAGATCTACATGCTCAATATGGATTTGAGCAGAGGTAGGGAATGAGGGTGGAGCAGCTGGAGATGCGGGTGGAGAGCTGGTGGATGGTGGAAAAGAAGGTTAAGATGTGGGGATTGTTAAAATGGAGGATAGTGGAATGGAAATAGAAGGTGTGAAGGAGGGTTGTGCAATGATATCTTGAAGTAACTGTTGGTAAGATGTGGATGAAGAGGGTAGATCAGGAGGGGAAGAAGGGGAATCATCCATAAAGGAATCATCCAGAAGTGTGAAAGATGGAAGTTGAGATGATGAATCAATTTCTTGGTGTGGGTAGTGATGTAAAGGATGGAAGAGTTCTTCTGTTATTGAAAGAGTTGGAGAATGGATAGAAGTTGGAGATGGGGTTGAAATAATGATTGTGGAGAAAATTTGAATGGTGGAGGTGACTGGTGAAGATGAAATAAGGGGTGGAGGAGGAGGAGAAGCAGCAGGCAAGTCTTCTGCAGGGGCAGAGACTTGAGGGAAAGAGACTGCAACAGTCCTTATGCCTGAAGCAGTAGATGTAGAGGGCCTGCTGGGCTTCACTATCTGCCTGTCCCACTTGCCAAACAGGGCACAGGAGAGCCTCTTAGAGGCATTGATGTGCATCCCATTTGAGACTAGCAGTGCAGGGCATCTGTTTTGAAGAAATAGCCCTAGTATCCTTCCAAAATTAACAAAATTCTTGTTGATTTTCTTCCTGATCAGATCAAAGAAGGCTTCTCCCCAATTCAACTGTTTCTTATCCACAAGAGCACCCATCAAACACAGCTGATACCTGGAGATGGTATCATGGGCTGAGTGCTTGGCCAGTAACACCTTTCCTACAACATCAGCCAAAACTTTGTACTCCAGAGATAAATTCTTCTTCAGAAGTTTGCTAGGATTTGCATCAGAATGACCAATTCTATCAAGCATAGTAGATTCTTCTCCAGACATTTCAGCAGAGTCCTCTCCAGAACTTAATCCAAAAATCTCTGTCAGAATAGTAGGTGTCAGAGGTACCTGGGTTCCAGAAATAGTTCCAACAACTGTATTTTCATCCTGGTTGTGGGCAGTATATACCCATTCCTTTATTTCATCAGCAGGTAACTTGATTCTGGTGGACATGATAGTAACGAGCTTTTGCTCCTTGAAAAGTTCTAGAATTTCTTGGAAAATCTGATCACTGGTATTGAAAGAGTCCATATCTATATCAAATCCTGCATCAAATTTCATGGCGGCCAGGACTGCAACTGAGACGGCCATTGTTTCCTGCAAAAATCAACAAACAAACGACCAAGTGTAGAGAAGTTTGGAGGGAAAGAGAATTTTTGCTGAAAGTATGAAAGCGCAAGGGAGAACGACGGCCGAAAAAAGAGTTTTATATTAGGGTTCGACGCAGAAAAGGAAAGATCATTGAACTCAGTTCGACGATCTAGGCTTCTAAAGGAAACTGAAAGGTCATCAACATCGTCGATCTCTGTTCGACGATATTGGAGAGCGTCGAGCTCCGTTCGACGATAGTTCAGAGAACAAAATCATCGAGCTTCGTTCGACGATCGCTGACCTGTAGAGATAGTAGAGCACTATCAGAGAAACGCTGAACTCTGGTCGACGATTTCGAAAAGCGTCGATCTCCATTCGACGATCTGAGGGAAAATCGTCGAGCGCAGTTCAGAGACCAGAAACACTCTATACACTAGAAAAATCAAGATGTTTGCCTAGTCTTGGTTAATTTTTAGAGTTTTAAAGTCTGGGAACTTATTTTAGACTTCCTCCATCTAACATTCCTAACTGATTTAGGAAGAAAGTGTGTTTCTTCTCATCCAAGGGTTTGGTGAAAATATCTCCCCTTTTCAAATCAGTTGGGATATATTGAAGTTCAATTTTATTTTTCGCAACATTATCCCTTAAAAAGTGATGCCTAATTTCTATGTGTTTTGTCCTACTATAGAGGACTGGATTTTGAGCTATAGAAATAGCACTGGTATTATCACAAAAGATTTTTGACTTCTCTAAGTTGTAGTCATAGTCTAGGAGTTGGTTTTGAATCCACAATATTTGTGAACAATAACTGCCTGCAACCATATATTCAGCTTCAGCAGTTGAAGTTGACACAGATGTTTGTTTCTTGCAAAACCAAGAAACAAGTCTATCACCAAGAAACTGACAAGTTCCACTGGTGCTTTTCCTGTCAATTCTGCATCCAGCATAATCAACATCAGAAAATCCAGTTTAGTCAAATGCTGAGTCTTTTGAATACCAGAGACCTAGATTTGGACAACTTTTTACATACCTGAGAATCCTTTTTACTAAGGTTAGGTGTGACTCTCTAGGGTTCACTTGGAATCTAGCACATATGCATGTAGCAAACATTATGTCTGGTCTACTAGATGTAAGGTACAATAAAGATCCAATCATTGCTCTATAAGTTGTTTGATCAACAAGTTTCCCATGTTCATCAGCATCCAATACAGCATTAGTAGGCATAGGTGTTTTCATACAAGATACTTTAGACATACCAAATTTCTTGACCAATTCCTTTCCATACTTGGTTTGAGAAATAAATATGCCTTCAGCATGTTGTTTGATTTGCAATCCTAGAAAGAAGGATAGCTCACCCATGCTACTCATTTCAAATTTGGAATGCATTAGATTGGAGAACCTTCTGCACAAATTTGAATCAGTAGAACCAAAGATAATATCATCTACATATATTTGTACTAGTAGGGTATGAGACTTATGGGTTCTAATAAAAAGAGTTTGGTCTACTCTACACCTTATAAACACATTTTTCAGGAGAAAGCATGCTAGGGTCTCATACCATGCTCTAGGAGCTTGCTTGAGACCATATAATGCTTTATTCAATTTAAAAACATAATCAGGATGAGATGGAGAGATAAAACCTGGAGGTTGTCTGACGTAGACTTCTTCTTTGATGTCTCCATTGAGAATGGCACTCTTTACATCCATCTGGTATACTTTGAAGCCTTTGTGTGCTGCATGTGCTAAGAAGATTCTAATAGCCTCCAATCTTGCAACTGGTGTAAAAGTCTGATCATAATCTATGCCTTCTTCTTGAGAGTACCCTTGAGCAACTATCCTTGCCTTGTTCCTTACAATTACTCCTTGATCATCCAATTTATTTCTGAACACCTACTTTGTTCCCACAATGGAGTGATCCTTAGGCCTTGGTACTAGTTCCCAAACTTTGTTCCTTTCAAATTGATGCAACTCTTCTTGCATTGCAATGATCCAGTGTGGATCCTGCTCTGCATCTTGAATGGATTGAGGTTCAATTTGAGATAGGAAGCAAGTGTGCAACAGGTTTTGGTTGACCTGATTTCTGATTTGCACACAAGATGAGATGTCTCCAATTACTTGGGAAATTGGATGGTCTCTTGATGTTACTAAATCAACAGGGGGTGTTGATTGTTCACCAACCTGTGTTGTTATTTCCTCTTGTGGTACAACAACTGGCTCTTCAAGAGGTTTCTCTTTAGGATGTTGAATGTCCTCTTCATCTTCACTGCTTTCCTCTTTTTGAATGATTTGTAATCTGTCCAAGTCTTCAGCAAGAGAATGTACCTGTAAAGGTTCTATGGTAGAAGTGTTCTTCTCCTTGAAAGACATGTTAGATTCATCAAAAGATATGTGAACAGATTCTTCAATTTCAAGAGTTGATTTATTATATACCCTATAAGCCTTACTGATCATGGAGTATCCCAGAAACACTCCTTCATCAGCTTTATCTTGAAATTTTGCTAAGTACTTCTTGTCATTATTGTGTATGTAACAAATACAACCAAAATTTCTAAAATAATCTACTTTAGGTTTCTTCCCTTTGAGTAATTCATAGGGAGTCTTGCCCTTTAGTTTATGTATTAAACTTCTATTCAGCACATAGTTGGAGGTGTTCACTGCCTCTGCCCAAAAAGATAGAGGAATGTGAGCATTTGATAACAATGTAGTGGCAGATTCAATAAGGGTTCTATTTTTCCTTTCAGCTACCCCATTTTGTTGAGGAGTTTTAGGAGCTGAGAAAGTGTGCCTGATCCATTCACTTTGACAGAACTCTTGCATAAGAAGAGAATCAAACTCTGTCTGATGATCACTTCTGATCAGGGCAATGTGAGTATTGAACTCAGTCTGTATGCATTTGAGAAACTCTGTCAAACACTTAAAATTATCAGACTTCTTCCTCGGAAAGAACACTCATGTGAATCTAGAGAAGTCATCTACAACTACTAAAGCGTAAGATTTCCCTCCTAAGCTTTGTACTGTAATGGGTCCAAAAAGATCCATGTGTAACAGATACAAAATCCTAGGTGAATCACACTTATTAAGTGACTTGAAACTATTTTTAGTTTGCTTGCCTAATTGATAAGCCCTGCAGAGTCCTTCCTTCTTGTAGGGGCCAGAAGGTAGTCCTCTAACAAGGTTGTCCTTGGATAGCCTAGCAATGGTTCTAAGGTTTATATGCCCTAATCTCTTATGCCATAATACATTAGGTGTACTAACAGAGTTAAACAGGCAACTATCTACTTCTATTGAAAGAAAGTCTACTAAATAGATGTTACCTTTCCTTTTACCTGTCAACACAGTTGTGTTGTCCTCTGATTTGATCCTGCATAAGGATTTGCTGAAAGACACCTGGTAGCCTTCATCACATAGCTGACTGATGCTGATCAAGTTGTGCTTCAGCCCTTCCACATAGGCTACCTTCTTGAATGTGACTGCCCCAATTTGAACTGCACCATATCCTTTTGTCAGTCCAAAGTTTGAATCACCAAATATGACTTTGGGTCCAAGCTTGGCTTTAAAGGATGTGAGGTTGTCCTTGTTTCCTGTCATGTGCTTGGAGCACCCACTATACAAATACCATTGCTGCTTTGATGTTGGATAGGTATTCACCTGCACATAAAATAATTCACTTGTTTTTGACCCAGTTTACCTTGGACCTAGGTTAATAACCTTTAAATTCAGAAATAATGACATCCCTGGTTGACTCTTATAACCTTCAGGATAATATCTCCTTGGAGGTATTATCCATTCAGTATAAGGGTTAAATTTGGATGAAGGACCCCTAGGATTGGAATTTGATTTACCCTTGAAGAAGTTTTCAAATCTCTGATCTCTGCTCGACGATTGTTGAGCTGCGTTCGACGATCTTGGGTCCGATTGTTGAGCTCCGTTCGACGATCGACTATGGCAGAGTTCAGGGTTTAGAGATCGTCGACCTGAGTTCGACGATTTTGCCTGAGATCGTCGATCTGCATTCGACGATCATCTAGCTCCGTTCGACGATTTCTGTTGAGCACTTGATTTCTTGGGTAAGTCAGAATTTTTACTAGCTACCTCTACAACTCCCTTCCCTTTATCAGAAATAAACTTAATTGGGGTTGTTAGTACTATAGGTTGGCTGGATGAAGCACCCAAGCCCAGTGTACTATTAAATCTAGAGTTCATTGTGCTTGTGATGTCCATTAGCTTGATACTTCTCCCATTGAGGGATTCTTTAAGCTTTTTGGCCTCTGATAGCTCACTTTTCAGTGAAGCTATCTGCTCCCTACAGCACTCCAACTCCTTAGAGAGTTTGAGGTTTTCTGATTTTAAGGTACTATGTTCAGATAATTGATTTCTCAGAGAAATAATTTCCTTCTCAGATTTTAATAGGTTTAAACATAGTGCTTTAAATTCATACTTAAAGTCCTCAGAATTGAAATCAAATGAGTCTATTACCTGGTCTTCTTCAGGCTGAGTCTCTGATTCAGATTCAGACTCTTCTTCGTCAGAATTGTTGAAAGAAAACGGTTGTCAACCTAAATCACCTAGAGGGGGGTGAATAGGTGAGTTGTGCGTCTTTTGCGGAATAAAAAATAATTAGAGCACAACACAGAACTATCTACCAATATCACAGACGACACAAGATTTATAGTGGTTCCCCAACCTTGGGTACATCCACTTTCCCTCACCGATCTAGCAATCAACTAGACTCGGCTACTCCACTATCTCGGATCAAAAATCAATCCTACCCTCGGAACAAAGTTCCAACAAACTCGATCCAAATAAAGGGATCTACACCTCAGAAGATAACACTTCCTACAAACTCGGAGTGAAAAACTCCTACACTCGGAGAAACATTCTCCTACAAGATTAATAAAGTGTTGGAAAATTATACAAACAGTAAATTCAATCAGATCTGATGAAATGGCCAGAAAACTTCTTCTTATGGACTTTGCAGCACTATCAGAGATTGGTGAAGAGAGTCTCGGCCCAGATCTGGATCTTCTTGCTTTTACAGAATCAGAGAGAGAAGATGAACGGTGATGTCGATCTCGATCTGTAACTTCCTTCGGAATGAATCCTCTGAACTTAGAAGCAGTGGCCGGAGAAGATGGTGGTGGCGGCGGCTTCCGTTTCGTGAAGACAGGGAGGAGTCGGCTGAAGAATTTTTCTCGAAATAAAATGACAAGAAAGCTTGGAGAATAGTTAGGGTTTGTCGTTTTCTGATAAGACCTTATATAGGAGAGACTAACGGTCATAATCGGTCATAATGATGAACACGTGGACCAATCATGTCGCGTGATTTTAAAATCCCGTCAGAAAAAGGACTTGGACAAATTTCAGAAAAGGTTCAGCCATATACACGAGTAAGTGAATAGCTACTCGAGTAGTTGAATAACTACTCGAGTACATGAAGGAGAACATACTCGGGTATAAAAAGATAGGCTACTCGAGTAGGTATGAATCAACTACTCGAGTAAGAAGAAAGGACTACTTGAGTATGTAGAGTGACTTACTCGAGTACATATCGGATCTACTCGAGTACAAGAAAAATTACTCGAGTATATTACATAAACTACTCGAGTACATGAAGTACTACTCGAGTGGGATACTTAGAATAAATTCTGAAGATGTCAGCAAGTAGCTACTCGAGTAGTTGAACTAAACTACTCGAGAGGAAGTAATCTACTCGAGTAGGTGAAAATTCTACTCAAGTACAAGACTTAGAAAATTCTGGAGCAGGAAAATTTCAAGGTACATGAGTGACACATGATCTACTCGAGTAGGTATATTGAACTACTCGAGTATGATTATATCTACTCGAGTATGTGAGTATACTTACTCGAGTCCATGACTTAGAAAATTTTTGAAGAGAGAAGCCTTTAATACTCGGGTATAATGAGTGATCCACTCAAGTATATAAACATGCTACTCGAGTACATGAGTTAGCTACACGAGATATACACTTAAGTACTCGAGCACAAGGTTTCTTTACTCGAGTAAATTATACCCAAACTACTCGAGTAGTTATAGACCTACTCGAGTAAAAGACTTAGAGAAAAAATTTTTTTTGTTGTTGGAAAACTTTTTCTTCTAAGTAGTCAACTTCCAATTCTTTTCCCAAAGTCCAATAGCTTGAATATGAAGTGTATCCCAATAGAGAGACCACACATGAGTCAACACCTTGGAATATGCAATGAGGGATTACATTGCACAGTTCCTGTATTTGGTGACCCACTGTGGACTGACATTGTTCTACACTTCCCAGTGAAATTCTTGCAAACATATAACTCTAACCAAGCATCAAATACAACTTAATTCATCTTAGTTCCAGGGTGACTTCATCAAATCTGGGTTAATGTGGATGTAATACCCAACAATCTCCCCCTATTTATTGAAGTCAGAACCCTTTACACTAAGGTGAATTATGGACATAAAAGAAACTGCGTAGAAAAACATGAGCAGGAAAGCAATAGATAATGAAAAACATAATTAGACAGAAATTTAGAATTGTGTATATGTAAATTTCCAAAAACATCAAGTCCACAATTTGTCATTTCAATCTCTCAACATCTTTTAGGTTTAGGCTTGGGATTGCTGCTTATCCATCTTTTCTTGCTGTCTCCTTAGGTAGCTGAAAGGCTTAGGGAAATATTTAGGAGGCCTTGGAGGAGCAGCAGGGTTATTTCTCTCAAACTCTCTGTCATGGATCCTCCTTTTTAGCATAGATTTCTCATATAACTCCCATTCCTGGGAACTGTAGTGAATGTTCCTGTTCTCATTAAGATCCATAACTAGCCTGAGTGTGTCCAAAATTAGAGACTTTGAGGTTGGAGACCAAGCTTCAGCATGTTCAGTGTCTTTGGAAGGAGCAGTCCTGCTAGCAGAGGGGCCTTCACCATACTTCCTTTTCTTCTTGTAGGTTCTGATCTCTGGAGGAGCTTGAAGGAATATGTCAGCAGGGTCTTCTTCTTCCCAGCCTGGAACATAAGTATCTGGAGGAGCAACTGAGTCTCCAGACTTGGGAGAGAATGTAGGTTTCAGAGGAACAGCTGGGGCAGTGACATCTGTAGCTAGAGGGTTAAGATGATGGGGAATGATGTTTGGGTCAACTGCAAGGTCTGGCAAGATCTGATTGTGCATCCAGACAGCAGTGTCATAAGTGTGAAATTTGACACTCTATACCTGGGCTAGCACATCAGCATGAATGGTCTTCACATGAGCTTCCCATTCATCTGTCTTCTGAGCAGCAGATTTTTCTACGTGTTCTTTGAGTTCTTTTATCAAACCCTCCCCCTTTCTGATTTCAACAGAGAGCTGGGCTATAGCATCATCTTTGAAAATACCCACTTCTTCACAGATCTTCATCTTGTTGGCTTCATTCCTCTTGTCTAGCTCCATCTGATTGTTTGCCAGGGTGACACCTCGTTCCATAACATTACCCACACTAGTGATAGTATGGTCAAGGGCTTTGCCACCAAGTTGAAATAAGTACTTGAGCTTGTCAGTGTTATGTTGAATTTCAGCAAAGCCTCTACTCATCTCAGACTCAAGAGCAGTTACCTTGTCAATGACCACCTTTAGAGAAGTGTCAAAATGATGTCTTTGATACCAATTGAAAGAAAACGGTTGTCAACCTAAATCACCTAGAGGGGGTGAATAGGTGAGTTGTGCGTCTTTTGCGGAATAAAAAATAATTAGAGCACAGCACAGAACTATCTACCAATATTACATACAACACAGGATTTATAGTGGTTCCCCAACCTTGGGTACATCCACTTTCCCTCACCGATCTAGCAATCAACTAGACTCGACTACTCCACTATCTCGGATCAAAAATCAATCCTACCCTCGGAACAAAGTTCCTACAAACTCGATCCAAACAAAGGGATCTACACCTCGGAAGATAACACTTCCTACAAACTCGGAGTGAAAAACTCCTACACTCGGAGAAACTTTCTCCTACAAGATTAATAAAGTGTTGGAAAATTATACAAACAGTAAATTCAATCAGATCTGATGAAATGGCCAGAAAACTTCTTCTTATGGACTTTGCAGCACTATCAGAGATTGGTGAAGAGAGTCTCGGCCCAGATCTGGATCTTCTTACTTTTACAGAATCAGAGAGAGAAGATGAACGGTGATGTCGATCTCGATCTGTAACTTCCTTCGGAATGAATCCTCTGAACTTAGAAGCAGTGGCCGGAGAAGATGGTGGTGGTGGCGGCTTCCGTTTCGTGAAGACAGGGAGGAGTCGGCTGAAGAATTTTTCTCGAAATAAAACGACAAGAAAGATTGGAGAATACTTAGGGTTTGTCATTTTCTGATAAGACCTTATATAGGAGAGACTAACAGTCATAATCGGTCATAATGATGTACACGTGGACCAATCATGTCGCGTGATTTTAAAATCCCGTCAGAAAATGGACTTAGACATATTTCAGAAAAGGTTCAGCCATATACACGAGTAAGTGAATAGCTACTCGAGTAGTTGAATAACTACTCGAGTACATGAAGGAGAACATACTCGGGTATAAAAAGATAGGCTACTCGAGTAGGTAGGAATCAACTACTCGAGTAAGCAGAAAGGACTACTCGAGTATGTAGAGTGACTTACTCGAGTTCATATCGGATCTACTCGAGTACAAGAAAAATTACTCGAGTATATTACATAAACTACTCGAGTACATGAAGTACTACTCGAGTGGGATACTTAGAATAAATTCTGAAGATGTCAGCAAGCAGCTACTCGAGTAGTTGAACTAAACTACTCGAGAGTAAGTAATCTACTCGAGTAGGTGAAAATTCTACTCGAGTAAAAGACTTAGAAAATTATGGAGCAGGAAAATTTCAAGGTACACTAGTGACACATGATCTACTGGAGTAGGTATATTGAACTACTCGAGTATGATTCTATCTACTCGAGTATGTGAGTATACTTACTCGAGTCCATGACTTAGAAAATTTTTGAAGAGAGAAGCCTTTAATACTCGGGTATAATGAGTGATCTACTCGAGTATATAAACATGCTACTCGAGTATATGACTATGTCTACTCGAGTACATGACTTAGCTACACGAGATATACACTTAAGTACTCGAGTACAAGGTTTCTTTACTCGAGTAAATTATACCCAAACTACTCGAGTAGTTATAGACCTACTCGAGTAAAAGACTTAGAGAATTTTTTTTTTTGTTGTTGGAAAACTTTTTCTTCTAAGCAGTCAACTTCCAATTCTTTTCCCAAAGTCCAATAGCTTGAATATGAAGTGTATCCAAATAGAGAGACCACACATGAGTCAACACCTTGGAATATACAATAAGGGATTACATTGCACAGTTCCTGTGTTTGGTGACCCATTGTGGACTGACATTGGTCTACACTTCCCAGTGAAATTCCTGCAAACATATAACTCAAACCAAGCATCAAATACAACTTAATTCATCTTAGTTCCAGGGTGACTTCATCAAATATAACTTAATTCATCTTACCTGATCTTCTTCAGGTTGAGTCTCTGATTCAGATTCAGACTCTTCTTCATCAGAATTATGTTGTGAGGCATTGATAGCCATCATGCAGAATTCCTTCTCTTCAGCATCATCCTCATCATCACTTGAGCTTGAAGAAGTTTCTGATTCTTCTTCTGTCTCACTCCAAGATTCAGCAACAAATCCCTTCCGTGTGTCTTTGTTCTTGCTTGAGGAGGGTTTGCCACTGCTATTCTCCTTGTAGTCCTTGTCTTTTCTTCTTTCTCTCTTGTCCTTTCTGTCCTTGTTTTTGTTCTCTGGACAGTCAGGCACAATGTGGCCTGGTTTCCTGCAACCAAAGCAAATAATTTCTTTATTATTTGATTTATCATACCTTGGCTTGTCATGCTCTTTGTATGATCTCTTCCTGAAGTCCTTTCTGGCCATTTTGTAGAATCTTTTGGCCAGTAGACTAAGCAGCTCATCATTTCCTGTGACCTTGT
The DNA here is from genome assembly GCA_039583875.1 of Platanthera guangdongensis. Lineage (NCBI taxonomy): Eukaryota > Viridiplantae > Streptophyta > Magnoliopsida > Asparagales > Orchidaceae > Platanthera > Platanthera guangdongensis. Next base: position 85,514,796 of record CM077155.1, on the reverse strand, counting down.
CTTCAGGCTGAACTTCAGTGGCTTTGAAAGCTATTGACTTTTCCTTTCTTGAGGCTGGTGAGGCAGCCTTCTGCTCTTCTTCTCTGTTCTTAATGAGCAGCTCATAAGACTTGAGCTTGCCCCAAAGAGCTTCTATTGTAATCTCATTCAGACTTCTAGCATCCTTGATTGGCCAGATCCTTCAGTCCCAAGTGCTTGGGAAGCACATTAGGATTTTGTCATTTAGCTCAGTCAATGAGATCTCTTTATCCAAAGTTTTCAGTTCATTGACTATCAGACTGAGTCTATTATACATTTCAGCTTCTGACTCAGTTTCTCCTTTCTTGAAATTCTCATATTGGGATATGAGGTGAGATCTTCTGTCTTTTCTTTCATCAGCAGATCCTGAGACTATCTCAGATAGCTTATCCCAGATTTCCTTTGCTGAGTTGCATTCAGCCACCTTTTGGAATATGTCATCAGATATAGTCTGGGATAAGATATTCATAGCCTTTGCATCTGCTACTTTCCACTTCTTGATGTCAGCATCTGTTCCTGATGGAGGTGGAACAGCACTTATACTTGTGTTCTCTAGTGGTCTTGGACACACTGTCAAAACAGAATTAAAGATGTCCTCATCTCTAGAATTCATGTAGAGTCTAATCCTTGCCTTCCAAAGTGTAAACTTGGATAGATTTCACACTCGAGGTCTGGTGCTAGCATAATCTTTATTTTGGGCCATGATTTGTGAAGAAGTAATTCTAATAACAAAATCTACAACGAGCAGATCTAACAATAGGAATCTTTGGGTTCAGGTGTTAGCCTATGCAACCACTGAGATGTGGTATTTTTAACCAACCTGGCTCTGATACCAATTGAAAGTGTGAGTTAGATCTGATATACTCTAGAGGGGGGGGGGGTGAATAGAGTATGGTGCTTGCTAAAAACATTTTACAACAGTTGTTGTAATCATAGGTGAATAGGGAAGCAAATAATATAAAGTAAATCTAAACTCAGAATAATCACAAAGCAATCACAAAGCACATCCAGAACAAAAGAAACAAAGGCAACCAGATGACACAAGGAGCTATAGTGGTTCCCCAATCAACCTGGGTACATCCACTCATCTACCACCCTATGTAGGAATCCACTGCAGGATGAGTTGATCAGGTGTCCTGGGCACCAATGAGCTTTGGATAAGGTGCTCAAAAACCAAACCAGATTTTTTTGATCAGGTGTCTTGCCACCAATGAGCTTTTGATAAGGTACTCAAAAGCCAAACACAAACTTTTGAAGGGAGTTTGAAAAACCCTTTACAGCAGAGAGTGAAAGAGGGATGAGAAGATCTTCTCTGTCAACAGTCAGAGAGAAGATAGTGGAAGTTGTCAAAGCTCCCCCTGAGATCTTGAGTTGTTCAGGAAGTGAGGCTTTGCAGTAGGGTGATAGGCCTTCAGAAAATTGATCTCTAGCAAATGATGATTTCAGCAGCAACTAAAATGTGAGGTGTCTGGAGTCTTGAATGATGATGGCCTTGAACACTTGAATCAAAAGAGATCTGAAGATTTCAGATGGTTGATCTCTTTTGGTGATGGTGTTCTTGTATGAATCTTGAGACTGAGAATGTCTGAAACTCTCTTTCTTTCTCCGTGTAATTGTTGTTTTTAGAGTTGTTGCAGAGATTGTTGTTTAGAGAATATTTCTAACTTCTTGTTCTTCTTGTTATTGTGTCAGGAATGAAAAATCTGATCTTTTATTCCTTTTGTCTGAATAGAAATGATCCATTATCAAGATAGCTGTTGGCCTGTCATTAATTACTTCCTTAATTTCTTTTGTCTTCTGGAGGAAAGTCCAATAAAACATTCCTTGATAATTCCTTCAAACTTTCTCCAGATTAAATGAAAAATGGCTACAAGATCTCTGAATTAAATGCTGACAATAATTCCACATCTGTCCAAATTTGAATCTTGAAAATCGTTGAACTCTTCAGAAAATCGTCGAACTGAGCTCCACTATCGTTGAACTGAGCTCAGAGATTTGGACTTATATAGAAACATAGATCGTTGATCAGAGCTCAACTATCGTCGAACTGAGCTCAGAGATTGAGAACCAAACTGAAGTCAAGATCATCGATCTGAGCTCGAAGATCGTCGAATGGAGTTCGATGAATTGATGAAGTTGAGCTCCGAGATCGTCGAATGGAGTTCGACGACTCGTCAAAGTGAGCTCACCGATCATCGAATGGAGTTCGACGATTCGTAGTACTGAGCTCGACGAAATGACTTGGTCTTCTGAAACTGTAAATCCTGGTCTTGAGGGCAGCTTCCAAACCTAAGTACTAACCCTTAGACTCAAATCTAATTGACCTTTAGATCTATACAATGAGGTCAAAACAGGTTTCCTGAGAGACATAGTGATCCTGACCCAAATCAGTAATAGGGTGTTCCAACAAGGGAAGTCCTTAGTGGAGTTTCTAAGCACATAGGAGAAGAATTCCTAGGGAGAAAAAGGTTTGAATGAAGGAGGGTCTAGGGTCTTATTTATAAGCCCCATGGGTAATTATGGTAGTTATGTGGTTATCCGCAGACCGTAATAACCCAAATAACTATCTAAACACCAATTTAATATGGTTTGGCACTTGTATTATTTTAATATTTTTCCTATGCGCACATTGACATTAATACGACTATTATCATTCGTGCATGATAAGTGGTTGTGTAGGTGGTTATGTCGGTGTTTACCCGCGCATTGGATGGTGGGGACCACATGGGGATGATCAGATGGTGAAGGAGGACCGACCTACAGAGGAGGTCAGTGATGATCCCCCAATAGATGGAGGATGACCGGAGAGAACGGGGAGGTGGTGTAAGACCCCCCCTCCCGGATCTTAAAATACGGCACGAAGGGGGAGTCTTATGCCCGGAACAGCCACATTGTGGTAGCATTAGCACACGGGCTAACATGTACCACAAGACGCCTATTCCGCCAGCTACATCAATATCAATAGAACATGCCAACCCAACCAAACATAATAAGCAAGAGAAGTCAAATCCACACTAAGTAATAATGTCCAAATACATCAATAAAAGAGAAGCTAAAACATGCTTCAACAATATATCAGAGTACAACTAATCATTGCCCAAACGGGTTACATTAGAGTATCAAAATACTAACATCAGTAACCGACGGTATCGACGGCACCGTCGATACCGTCGGTTACTGATGTTAGTATTTTGATACTCTAATGTAGCCCGTTTGGGCAATGATTAGTTGTACTCTGATATATTGTAGAAGCATGTTTTAGCTTCTCCTTTATTGATGTATTTGGACATTATTACTTAGTGTGGATTTGACTTCTCTTCCTTATTATGTTTGGTTGCTTTGGCATGTTCTATTGATATTGTTGTAGCCGGCGGAATAGGCGTCTTATGGTACAGGTTAGCCCCTGTGCTAATGCTACCGTAAGGCGGCTGTTCCAGGCATAAGACTCCCCCTTCGTGCCGTGTTTTGAGATCCGGGACGGGGGGGGGTCTTACAAATGGTATCAGTTTGCCACGATCCTCAACTAAAGAAGTCATTCAACAATGGTGCCACCCCCGTTTGATTAGTCAGTTTGGGGACAAACTAACTTAGCAGAAGCAGTGGTGTGCCCATATGTAATTCATGCTAAGTATGTCCAACTTTGACCTTAAGATTAGCCAACCTGACCATACGTTTGCGTTCTATGTGTAGATTCCAGCGCTCATTGAGCAGGTGAGAGACACTCCTTTGCCCTCCATACCCACTCCCACTCAGTTCCAACAATCTGAGTTCGGGCTGACCCTCACTACCATCCTCGATGCTTTTAGGGCGCAGTAGCCCCCGGTGCAACAACAGGACCCGAGCTCCAACTTACTGAGCACCTTCTGGGCTCTCTCCCATCCCGCCTACCTTGGGACGAAGTCAGCCATAAGTACAGAGGAATGGCTAGACATGGTTCAGGAGTTGTTGGCTGGTATCCATTGCCCGACCAACATGGCAGTGACATTGGCGGTGTCCGTCTTGGACTCACATGCTTAGAGGTGGCGAAAGTCCCTCATGGGCTCTACCTTCCAATGTCGGGTCTACACAAAGATAAGTTGGAGTGAATTCTCAGGTTTTTTCTTGGAGCACTTTATCCCTACATCGTCCCGAGATGAGCTTGAGCATAGGTTTCTTCTACTAAATCAGGGATCAAAATCGGTTACGGAATACCAGCGGGAATTCAGCATCTCGCAAGGTTTGCGAATTCTTACGAGTTGGATGACAGAGGTTATGCCAAGCGCTTCTACAAAGGGCTGCGAGATCTCTTAAGGCTGTCCCTTTTGTTTATAGCGGATGGAAGCTTGGCAGAGATCATTGATATGGCGAAAATATTGGAGGCAGACCAGTTGGGATGCTGTAAGAGGCCTGCGGAGGACGTGATGGAAGCCGGCCCATGGAATAGAAGGAGGCGAGACTTCAGAGGAGGAAAAGGATATCAAAGAGGTGGATGGCATGTCCACCAGAACTATAGAGTAGAGCATCCGGTTCCGCAGCTGCCTGCGTTGCCTCCACCACCACAGTCCCAGTAATTTCAACAACCTGAAGTGCGTCGTGGTCTGGTGTGCTTCGAATGCAACCAGTCAGGCCACATCCGACGTTTCTGCCAGCAGCTATATGGGAACGTCCCTCCTGCTCTCCCTCCTACTCTCCCTCCTGCTCTCCCGCCAGCAGCCCCACGAGGACGGGGATATATACGTGGTCGAGGACGAGGACCGCGAGGAGGTAACCCCGGCCCTGCTAGGGATCAGGTGTACACGCTTGACATGGCGCAGGAACGGAACCCACAAGATGTGATTGCAGGTATGATTTAATTAATTAACATATTTTCATGGTCTAACTTGAATTGATTAAGACTTACTAGACACCTAGCAATATGTTTTGGTTGTTGGTACTTAGGCTCCGTGATTATTGGCGGGAAGAGGGCCTATGCGCTGTTCGATACCGGTGCCTCACACTCCTTTGTGTCCGAGGATTTCATAAAAGACGTGGATGGTGTACAGTACTTCGCTAGCATAGCCCGACGTGTACGCCTTCCGGACGGCTCAGAGATGATCGCAACCGCCAAGTGCGAGTTGGAGTTATTTATTGATGGGAAGGCCTTTGATACGCCAGCCACGATTATGAGAATGTCGGAGTTTAACATCATTTTAGGCATGGCATGGCTGGACTGGCACTTCGTGAGAATCTACTACGCTGAGAAGCGGATCTATTTGAGATATGGAGACTCTGACGTCATCTTGCAAGGTATTGGCTTCATGCCTACCATGATGTTATCTTCCGTCCAGGTTGTAAAAGCTCATATGAAGGTGGACGAAGTCTTCATGATCTGGTTCGAGTTGAAGGAAGAAGCATTGGAATTAAAGGATGTACGGGTAGTGCGGGATTTTCCCGAGGTATTTCCTGAGAAGCTGCCAGGATTGCCGCCGAATATAGAGGTTGATTTCCAGATTAATCTAGTACCAGGTGCCAAGCCTGTATCCAAGGCTCCGTACAGAATGGCACCAAAAGAACTCGCGGAGTTTAGAGTTCAATTGTAAGAACTGGTGGAGTCAGGGTTCGTTCGCCCCAGTTCATCACCCTGGGGAGCTCCTGTACTGTTCGTGAAGAAAAAGGATGGAACCCTACGGTTGTGCATAGATTATCGGGAACTCAATCGGTTGACGGTGCGAAACACTTATCCACTACCTCGAATCGACGAGTTGTTCGATCAACTATTGGGAGCACATTGGTTTTCTAAACTGGATTTGCGCTCTGGATACTATCAGTTGAGGATACAAGAAGGGGACATCCAGAAAATGGCCTTCAGTTCAAGATATGGTTTGTATGAGTTCACGGTAATGCCGTTTGGGCTCACAAATGCCCCTTCGGCCTTCATGAGCCTGATGAACAAGGTGTTCGAACCTAATTTGGACATTATTACTTAGTGTGGATTTGACTTCTCTTGCTTATTATGTTTGGTTGGGTTGGCATGTTCTATTGATATTGATGTAGCCGGCAGAATAGGCGTCTTGTGGTACAAGTTAGCACGTGTGCTAATGCTACCGCAAGGCGGCTGTTCTGGGCTTAAGACTCCCCCTTCGTGCCATGTTTTGAGATCCGGAAGGGGGGGGGGGGGTCTTACAGGTGGTTGGCCAGAGGCAGGACACGAGCCTTGCGGTAGCTTGCATGTGACCATACTATGTGACGATGATCAATCGGGAGGACAGATATAGTCCTTGTAATCACTTGCGGGCAGTCGCACGATATGGAGACAACTAGCCGGGATGCAGGCTATAGGCCTTGAGGCCGCATGGCTTGGCGGCGGAGGCTGCCAACCGGAAGGCCAGCCGTGGGCCTTGTGGATGTCTATTATCGGCCGCACATCACGACATCGGCTGACTATGAGGTCGACCACAAGCCTCCATATACTTGCGGGGCTCGCGATCAAGAGAGTTGGTTGCCGCAATGGTAGGGATCGTGTGTGTTGTAGTTTTGTGTGGTTAACGTATAAGACCCCTCCCCATTACTAGGAAGTTCACGGGTCTTATGCCTAAAACTACCTCCTTATGGTGACATCAACTCACGGGTTAGTCACCACCGCATGACGCTGATCCTGCCGGCTAGTACGGTCATTCAACCATTAGGCCAATTTGAGTAAAGAAATAAAAGAATAACCACAAGTCCACATATCACAGCGAATCATCATCATATAAATGAAAACTTAGTCGATAATGAATACAAAAGAGAGTAAGGTGTTATGCCCGGTACATGCCAAATGAAAGTACAATCCCTCTATCACAATAACTCTAAGCGGAAGATGAAACAAAACAATCATCATCATCACCAAATGCTGAGTAGTAGTAGTGTTGCGCAGTATCTACACCTTAGGTCCTGCCACCTCATCGTGTTGGTCGTGCTGGCGCTCTAACTCCTCGAGATCCTATGGTCATAATTGACCGTTAATTATAAATACTAATCCATTTTGTCCTCGCCTCACCCCCGCGGCTCCTAGGCACCGTGCATGAGGATGAATGTGGAGGACAACAATGGCAGTATCAACAATAAGCAGGTGATATGGGAACTATACTAGCATAAGTAAGATCTAACATTGTTCATGAATTTATGCTAGCACATAAGTATGTTAACAAGTGGTAATGAACAGTATAATGGTAGAAGCAGTAAATAGCAGAAGCAGTAAACTAAGTAAGTGCGACGCAGTAAACTAACAACTAATGTTAAATTACTATCACAAGAGTGCCTTAACTTATATGAATGCTCAAACAAACTTATAAGTTAAGATTTCTGGATTTGTAACTTATCATATAAAAGTGTCTATTCCAATTTATATGATAAGGATCTGCAGTATGAATGACCTATAGTAAATATGTATGTTATGATATGTTATGTGTGCTATGATTCATGCAAGAGCAACTCACTCACACGACTCTGTGATTACAGACCTTTAGTTCCTTATTTTTAGAGTTAACTAAACTCTCTGGTATCACCGTTGTGGCTACAACAATAGTGGGGATGGCACCTCCACTTCCGATGCAGTTATACACACTACCAGGCTTAGAGCCTTCGTACGTCTCTATACACATCCTGGGTGAACTCTAGAGTCTCCGCATACTAATTGCTGGACAACCTACTAGACCATCGAACCCTCACATATTACTAGAGTAAACGTACTGCCATCAGTGTGTCGACTAACCTAGTACCAAAGACCAGCCATTAATTTGTTTCTATACACATGCAAGTTATCTCAACCCTAGTTCCAGCTCGCAGGACCAACCCATCCAGATATAAAACTTCTTGAGCCTCCAGCTCATAGGACTAACCTGTCCTGATGTTAAAATATCCAAAGGCTTCAACTTGCAGGACTAACCCATCATTATATTACTATCTCCCAAGCCTTCAGTTCGCAGGACTAACCCATCGTGATATTACTATCTCCCGAGCCTTTAGCTCGCAGGACTAGCCCGTCCTGATATTAATATCTCCCAAACCTTCAGCTCGCAGGACCAACATGTCTTGTATCACTCCAGCCCTAATATAGGCGAGATAACTATATTGTTCCTTCATCCTATCAGACAACTCTTGTCTAACTTTTAGTTGAACGTAGTGACTTAGGGTTAATCATGGACTTCCCTAGGTCTACCCGGTGAAGGGCTTGCAGCGGAACTAGGGAATACGATCGGCTGAAGCACAAAACCCCCTTTCCAGGATGATTGCTTTTATTAGTGACTACCCATTACTAATAACCCTCTCTCAATGTTACTCTTTAAAAAAACTTAATGTCTTATGCTACTTATAATGGAATGACTATCTTTCTTCGGACCCTGGAACTAACACCTTCTCTTAGTATCCATGTTCACTAGCACATGTCACCCATTGGTGACTAGCCTTGAAACCTCAAATTAGAGTACTAATGCATCATGGTTGTAATATTCTTCTAAATAGTTTTCATAATTTCTAAGGGAAATTACTGGTCTAATCAAAACCTTAATTATCTACTATTTACATACCATGATGAAGTTGAACTAGTTTTATCCTCTAAAATGCAATCTTCATTATATCATGTTCAATTGAGCTAAAATACATACCATGGGTGCTTCATGACTAAAACAAGAAATTATCAGCATTTCATAATATTACATATTAATTTGACAATCAATAAAATTTATTAACTTCTTGACTTGCTTTAATTATCAAAGAAAGTATCATGTATAGAACTCCAAATGCTCTAATAAATTCATCAATGCTTATAAATGATAAAATAACTTGATTTACTGAATTGCATAATTTTTGAGAAGGTTTATACCCTTAATTTGCATTTATTATAAAAATGGTAATCATGTAACATTGCACAATAAGTACCAAAATAACTCATCCAAGAAATCTGATAAAATTACTATAGGCTTAAAAGGACCAAATAACAGTATAGCCCAAATTTCATAATTTTCGAGATAATGTTAACCATATATATTTCCTGAATACAAAAGTGTGACAAATTAAATTCTTGGGCATTTCCAATGCATATGACTTCCAAAAATTCTACCAAAATTCTCAGATGCCTAAAATATAAATTTTAACCTAGTGACTGAAGATTGGATTTTTACTAAGTACTTAAGTCAACTTTATTTTACTAATATACTTTTATTACAAAAGGAAATATATTTAATTTTCTAGGATTTTTGATTCCAAAAATTCTAAAATCTCTAAGGATGGTTCCTTTCATCATGTTAGTTGTATGAGCAAAATTTCATCAACATACAACATGTCCTTTGTGCAAAATTTCACAAACACTCGCTTTTGGATTAAGTCACTCTTAATTACATATATGCCCTAAGTCATGCATGTTGAATACACCAACATGCAGAGTCCTAAATGGTCAAAAATGTTTACCAGAGTCCTAAAATGACCTAATAGACATGCCACCCAAATATGGGGTCATTTTGAGTTGTAAAACTCCTTAAATCACACTATTTTTATAAATCAAATAATGAGTAAAACTATAGAAAATTGTTCTTCTAAAATTTGATTTTTGAGCAGATGCTATGTCTAGGACACAATCATACATGGTAGAAATTTCATCTCATTTGGAGTAGCCATCTTGGAGATATTAACATTCAAAAATCTATCCTACTCAAGGACCGGTCTTAGGCAAAATGGTCTACAGGGAGCTCTGGTGCGCCAAAAGACTTGATCTCAAGTCCTACAAAAAGTACAAACATAGCTTTACAATAGTTATTGCAGCGTACTTTTGATGATATGGCCCCAAAGTGCCTCCAAAATGGCATACAAATTGCTATATGTTCAACTCGATTATGAGTTGGACTACTAATAGCAGATCAGGGAAACAAAATCAGTGGCCCGAATTTCATCTCCTTCCTCTAGCCGACAACCGAGATTTTCCCGACTTGGGCTCATTACAGGCTGATTTCCCGGCCACTGGGCCACCACCACCGTCGGCCACTATCTCCACCACCTCCATTGAGGTGGTGGCCGTCGATTATCGACTACATGGATGCCGGAGTCGGATCCTCCGTCGAACCCGAGTAAGAAGAAAAGCACGAAAAATTCCCACATTTCTCTCATGGAATTGGGCTCAATTGAGCTTGATATCTCTCCTAGATGAGCTGGATAGTTAGTATAGTGGGAGGGGAGGAGAAACGGGCTTGGAGATGGGCTTGGCGGTGGGTGTTGTGTCGGGGTGCCATTGCCGTCGATTACTCCGACGAGCTTGCTACACCCACTACGCCTGACGTAATTCCTCCACTATTAAGGCTTGGCTCGACTCCTTTGGGCTCACTGAAGATAATGAGTGGGTCAGAATTGGGTGGGGAAGGTTGTATAGTGAAATGCCATTACTAGGTGGCCGGCCATGAGCATATGATGCTCCTCCTTGCTTCCATGTGTACACCATCCCTGGAATTTAGCTGGGAATGAGATGGGAAGCTCAATGAGGAGGTTGGGCATAGAGGAGGAGGGCAAAGTGGCAAGCTCTCCTCAAATTCCTCTTTCTCTCTCTCCAATTTGGGGGAAATTCCCATCCTAGCCTCCATGCATGTACCAAATTCAAATTCCGTAGGGTATGTGTTGTAATTAGGCTAATAGGCTGCTGGTGGGCTTGGATTGAGGCTCTAGCCCATTGGGAATTCACGGGCTCTCATTTTTCTTTTTATGTTATATGTTGACCAAGGTTTACTTGGGGGTTTGACTTGGTCAACTGAGGTGTGTCCTGGTTCCATATGTTGGTCTTAACACCACCCAATATTGATTGGGATATGGTGATGCCCAAATTGGGCGAATTTAGCAAATAGATATGATATTGACCAAAATTGGGGAAAGTTTGACTTTGGTCAAATTGGAAGAATTGATGACCCCATGATGGGTCTTTTCAGTCCAATGCACTTCTATTAAGGCTTAGGATATATTATTGGAGTCAATTTAACCCTGTGATAGGGCTTTTGGGTCGCTCGGATCTCTTTTAGGGTTAGGGATATAGTGGTGAGGTCAATTTGCACTTGTGAGTTCAATTTGGGGTATTTTGACCTTAGTTGACTTGTATAATTTAGTTGGCCCCATGTGGGTTCATGCTAACTCATTGGGTCCTAAGATCACTACCTAGATGTACAACCCCATATCTTGCAAGTAGTGGTTAACAGAGCTAGATCGGACAAAGCTTAGCAGTCCGAGTCCGGGGCGATCCTGGAGGACGCGAGAGCTCGGTGACCTCCTAAGCTCACCCTAGTAGGGTAGAATCGCATGAGAGGCGAGTGGAGCTGGTTGGCTCGCACTTGCCCCAGGATCTCGGCGAGAAGCAGAAGAGTGGTGCAGGCTGGGACCGCACTCACACTAGGCAAGGAAGAGGCGGCGAGTGCCAGCTCCATCGAGCACTCGCCGACCCCAGGCATGTGGAGGTTTTAGAGGGCCACTCGCCTAGTTTTTCTGTGATGTATCTTTACTATTTTTCCCCCATTGGGAATCATATAGCCTATTAGAACAGCGAAGTTACGCTGTTGGCAGACCATGTTGGGCTGCACATAGCTGTTTATAATAACGGAGGTTGGCTATTTGCAGGCCGTTTTCAGAAATCTATAAATAGACACAAGGGGTACCTCAGAAGGCATGCTTTCTTTTTCCCCGGACTTCTTGCACTTTCTGAGATACCCTCAGCTCGACATTTGGCTAGGGAGGGGAAGTACTCTAAGATCTTCCATGTGTATGGTGGGACCTCCATGCTGAGCCCTTGGTTTTGTTCCCTATTCTTTTTCCATAATCATTTGGTTCGTGAGAGAGAAGTAAGTGTATGATAACCCCTTACCAAAGGGTGAACTCCATAGAGACCGAGTTTTCGGTTTTAACATTTTTGGTGCGGTGAGAGTGGAGCATGGTCAACATAAAAAATCTTCAGCAGGCTCAATGACTGGAGTAGAAGGGTAAGGTTCGGAAAGGGCCGACTCGCCACCCCCTCCCCCTCTCACCACAATGGGGATGTTCGAGGAGTTCGGGAAGGAGGTGTTTGTCCTCTTCAGTCTTGCACTCAACACGGGTGCTAAGTGCTCGACACCGGCTGTCCATTTTGCCGCTACCCCGGCTCTAGGCGAGGATTCCTTGGCTCGGCGAGCTAGGAAGGAGGTTGTAGAGGAGAGGTGTGGGCATGATCTCCCTGGGTGAGTGCTCTTCACTAGATCCGCGAGTGGTGGCTGGTTCGGTGAGATGGGGGTGAGAGATCCTCCGGCTCGCCTAGTAGGGGGAGGTTGTCCCTTCACGAAGTTTGCTTCTTCTGCTCCAGTTCTAGAGGGGTTCAGGGAGCCGGAGATGTCCTACTACACCAGGATGGTAGACCCGATCCAACACATCCAATTGTTTGAGGATGTGGTTTCAATAAGACAAATGTCGGATGCCTTCAAATGCAGGCTATTCGCCATCACCCGCAAGGAGAAGGCGAGAGAGTGGTTCCACCAGATACCAAGCAACTCAATCTACTGCTTTGAGGACCAGTGCAGGGGTTCATGTTGAGGTTCACCACTTCCAAGAAGAGGAAGAAGCAGTCAGAATCCCTATTCCGCATCAAGCAAGGCGTGAACGAGATCCATGGGAAGCTATGTGGACCGGTTCTAGGAGGAGGTCACTCAGGTCCAGGAGATGCCAGGGCACACCCTGATGATGTCCTTCACCTTGGTGTTGCAGCAAGGGTTCTTTAGGATGGAACTGAAGAGGGTGTCGCCTCTCTCCTATGAAGATTTAATGGAGAGGGTCCAGGGAAGTCAACGGGGAGGCATCAAACCACGAGTTCGAGAAGAAGTTGGCTCAGTGGGCCACGACAGAGGAGAAGGGGCCCGAAGGTGGCCGAGGTCAGGTTGTGAGGAGAGCCGAACCCCAGCAGAGGTTGCAGTAGTAGTAGCTTCAGCCCAGGTGGGGTGGTCAGGAGCCGAACAACATGCTCGGTTGGAGGCAGCTAGAGTGGCAAGACCAAGGTTGGCGGAGAGGTTTCCATGGAGGAGACAATTGCTATGGTGGCCAGGGTCAGTTCCACCCTCTAGGATAGAGGTAAAGTCAGAGGCCTACTCTCCCCGATCAGCACCAGGATATGGAAATACCCATGCAGAGGCGAAGAGGTTAATAGAGGAGGAGAGGGGAAGTCAGGATGGAGTTACCCTATTGTGAATTCCACCAGAAAGAGGGGCACGCTATGACCACATGCCCGGAGTTCCTCGATTTTAGAGGAAATAGGGAGCAGCAGCAGCGGGACCACCGGGAGGTGTAGATCGAAGAAGTCCTTCCTCGGGCTGAGGAGGATAGGTGTGAGGACCGGGTCGATGTTGGGGCCCAAGGTGGGATAGGAGTGATCCACGGGGGGAGTTGAGGCCTCTAGGAAGGCAAGTCTCCATACCATGTACTGAAGGACCATTGGATCCACAACCTAGACCCCACCCCCGGAGGAGAATATCACCTTCTCAAGGAAAGATATGCCAGATCATTAGGATCCCTTCTGCGACATATTGGTCATCCAGACTGCGGTCAAAAATTTCATCGTCTCCGAGATCCTCATCAACAACGGAAGCTCAGTCAACGTCATTTTCAAGAAGTTATTTGATGCAATGAAGGTGGAGGCCAAGAGGATGCTGACCTTCGATGGGCCTTTGTTTGGATTCTCAGGAGAAAGGAAGGAGGTGGAAGGAGGAGTGGGACTCCATGTCACTCTGGCGGGGGGGGGGGGGGGGGGGCAGTCTCATCACCGCCTTCCTTCGTGTCCCCTAATCCTTCCACCAGTGCCTGAAGTTCAATGCCGAGGGCATCCACGTCTGGGTCCAGGGCGACCCCAAAGTAGCAAGGGAGTGCTATGTCACAGCCGTTAACTCCATCTCTTTGCTGGAGGGAGCCAAGGAGATGGAGCATAGGATGGAAGAGGTGGATAAGGAAGTAGGTGGAGTGGAGATGGAGGTAGAGGAGAGCCGCACCCACGTGGAGGTGGCGGAGGGAGTTAAGGAAGAGTCGACCGAGGTGATGGCCGTGGAGGAGGCTGTGTAACATCCCTCAAACAACTAGACCCCTAGGAGTGGTTTTATCATGACCAGGTCATGGAAAAACCCTAGGAAGCCCAAGAAGGCCAAGTAAACCTAGGAATATGGGTGAGACCACCATGGTCTACATATAGTAGATTTTTGAACCATTGTTTAAGATGATCATGGGGCTTCACCAAGACTCCAAGACCCCACCATGGTCTCACCAATCCATTGTAAAGGTCATTAGAGCCCAAAGGTTCCATTGGAGTCAATCCATGGTGGCCTAGTTGACCTAGAACCACCATATGCCTAAAATGGGCAAGGTGCCCTAACTAAGGGCAGTGTGCCCTAGTAAAGCCCACTTAACCCTACCAGGTCCTTCCGAGACCTAAAGTGGGGTCAATGGGTCACTAAGGACCCATGAAGGGCATTCAAAGTGGTTAAGTTGACCAAAGTCAACTCTAACCCTAAATGGGTCAAACTGACCTATAATGGGTCTAACTTACCTACATAGAGCCAATTGAAGTTCCCTTAGAAACCTGGACCCCACACATACCTTCCTAACCCTAGTGAGAGGCCAATGGGTCACCAAGGACCCATTGGGGTCCACCAAAAGGGCTAAGTTGACCCAAGTCAACTCTAGCCCTAAAGTGGTCAAAGTGCACTGATTAAGGGTCAAGTGACCTCCAAAGGGCCAAGTCAACCCCACCTAAACCTTAGGGGAGGCCAATGGGTCCCCAAGGACCCATTAGGGGCAACGTCAAAGACCAAATTGACCAAGGTCAACCTAGTCAAGGTTTAGGTCAAGCTAGCCCAAATGGGCTAACACAAGCTCAAGCCCAATTCCCTTGAGGTAACCTTGTTTTGGTGGATGAAATGGACATGTGGGCTGCCATTGGGTTAGGTAGGGGTCAAAAATTCAAGCTTGGTGAGTAAGAGAGAGAAAAACAAAAACATGGAAGAGAGAGAAAGAGAAGGGAATAATGCGGGAAGACCTTGGGGCTCCTCCTTCCCCGTCCCCATCCCCTCATTCAACTCACCAGGACAAGGGGAGTTCAACCAGCTTGTTTTTGATTGGTTTGAGCCATGCCTCATCCCTCACATACCTTGTCCGCCAACCTTGACTAAGGGCCAATAATGGCAATGCCTCCTACAGCCACCTAACACCCCATTTCTTCTTCTTAAAAGCCTCAGTGGACTCCAAGGAGTCAGTTCCACCCTTTACCTGAAGAAGTCAAGGACTTTCACTGTATTGTTGCAGAAATCCGACCACCACCACCACCATGATAATCCGGAGATCGGCAAGGCTACAGCCACCCACACAGGTCCTCCTCCACTCCTTCCATGGGTAGTTCATAGGAATCATTAGGGCCAAGGTTCGGGCTCAATTGAGCCCGATCCAATTCAAAAATTCTAGTTTTTCCGTCAATTTGCACCCGTCGGGTTCGCCGGAAAAGGGCTCTCCGGTGGCTTTGCCGCCGCCTGGCGACAGCCACCACCTCAACGGAGGTGGTGGTGGCGGTGGCTGGCCGGGGAGGTGGCTGGATCGCCGGTGGCAGTAGCTGGAAGGAGCTCCAGGCAGGATAAATCCAGGTCGTCGGCTGGATGGGGACGATGACCAGATGTCGTCCACTGTTGCGCCAAGATTCGTGCCGATGATGAATATAAACTATAGGATATCAATTTACTAATTATTTAAATTATGTCACACATTTTGTATTTACTCTTTTTAATTTTTAAAAATACTAAGAGGCTATTTCACAGACTGTGGTCAACATGACAATTGTAGCCTAAAGAGTCTAGTGTACAACAAAATTGACTTAAACCAATTTGGGTGCCTGGTTTGACTAAGGCAATCATTTTTGTGGGATCTATACCTAGTGCTAGGCAGAAATTAGAATACGTGCCCACACTTCATCTTTGGTCAAAATGATTTGAAATTTTTGCAGGGCGTCACCCTAGACCATATCTAGGCCTACCCAAAAATAGGAACTTTTGGGAACAATATTTCTATAGTTTTGTAAATTATTTGATTTCTATAGGGTAAATTAATTTAAGGGCCAAATGACCTCCAAACTCACCCAAATTTTGGTGAGTGGTGCATGGGGTTATTATAAATCTCTGCTCGAAATTTCATCACATTTGGATGTGATTTGAACTGAAATCATGCAAACCCTAGCCTTGCCCTAAAAAGGGTATTTTGGTCAAAAGTGCACTTTGGGTTTTGAGTGACCAAATCACCTCAACAGAGGTTGGAATTGGGACCACTAGCTTTGCATGGCTTTTTGCTCCATCCCATGAAAGTTGGGATAGATTGGAATTGATTTGCCCTAAGATCTAAGACCAAACCCTTAGGAAGGACTTTTGCGCGTTGCGAAGGGCATGATGCCAAAACACCTTAAATGAACTTGAAATTTTGAAGGGTGGGTGCTAAGGTAGACAAAATCCTCTAGTAAAAATCTTAGGGGATTTTGGAAAGGGTAGGACCCACAAAACTCTAACCCTAGTCTAGGGAACAAATATTGTAATGCTAGAATAAGTTAGTAAAACTTCTTGAACAATAATGAAATTTGGGTAGTGTGTTCTTAAGGATAGATTGAGACTTTGGTAATTTAATTGGGAATTATGGAATAATGTTCTTATCACTTCCTTTGTAACCCATGGGATTGCCCTAATTAATAATTTGGTCATTATGATCCCACTACCCATTGGGTCATGAAAATTTGGAAGTGGGAGTTGTAGACCATAATGATCATATATGAATTTTAATAGAATTTTTGAATACATAATTAGGGTACCTACTTCACAAGCTCATAAATTTGGGAACCTGCTAAATAATTCTTACAAAGCCCAATACTTGTTTAACAATTATGAAACTTGATAAGTAGAGTTCCTAGTTCATTATGCTCATATGGGAATTTATTTGAAGTTTTTATATGGATAGATGTTATACTTAGTTCATAAAGCTATTAACTTGGAATATTATGAGAAAATCAAGTATAGAGTTTATTATTCAATGATAAATGGTGAAACTTGATCTAGTGTATTTATATATCCTTATAATCATCCTTGAATTTTCTCTAAATTTTGGGAAGTATTATTGTTGTACATTCTCTTAAAATGATTTATTATGGGATATATTTGAAATTATAATTAAGGGCTTAAACCTTGCTGAAAAATTGGGAAACTTTGGATTTTAAGTTAATTAATCATATTGTATTTAACATAAATTTGGTGGAATATTATCTTGTCTGAAATTGGTACTTCATGTTCAAACTTGGAATTTTTGGCTACTAAAATAATTAAATAATTTTTCAGATAAATAGGAAAATTGTGAAATTCTTGATTTAGGCCATAAAGGTCATAATAGCCCTCCAATAATTATTATAGGAGTAATGGATGACTATTTGGTGTACATCCTATTTTTCGGGTCATATAGCTTAAGTGGTCTGCATATAGTAAAAACTGCAGAAACTAAGTTGGTGTATAATTTGAGTACATGAGTGGGATTAGTGTTTGGCTAGTTTGAATAAACAATTGGGGGGCATCTCTGGAAGACAGGTTGAGTAGAGTGTGGAATTGGTTAGTGTTAGGCGGTGCTCGGGATCGATGAAAGATCGTCTTTCTCATGGGGAGGAAGTGTCCAACACACAAGGGTTAGACTCAATACAACATCTACGAAATTAGGAGTTGAGTATAAACCAAGATAAAATAAGTGTCTTGCGAAAGGAGCTTTGGGCGTAATCCCATCGTAGTTCCTAGTACCTTTGAGAGCCCTTCACGGGGTATACCTTGGGCAGTCCTGGGCTAACCTAAATAGTTGGTAAAATGGAAATGCAAGAATAACTAGTAAGTCTAGGGTTTCACCTTCTCACACATCGATGTCTCGGGGAGTTATGTTGGGTCACTCAGGCAGTAGGCCCAGTGGTTTTGGTAACGGGCAGGTTAACCCGGCGAGCTTTGGCTCGGGTAATGGTTTGTGATGGGCAGGTTGTCCCGACGAGCTTTGGCTCGGCTGTTGTTTATGACCTATGGGATGGTCCGGGGAGCTTTAGCTCGGTAGCTGATATATAAAGTTTCATGTGCATAAGGTATAAGGTGCTGGGTCTTCGGTATTGGAGGGTCGATGCATCGATGCCAATACGTTGACTCGGTAAGTGTGGTTTAGCACTTGGTGGCCAAATAAAGTCTGGTGCGCCAGCTGGCAAGTGTACGCAGGAGCTCCGCTTTGTGCACCAGCGTTGAGGCATATGATAGGTCTGACTGGTAGTGCAATTACTGGTTTAGAGGTGGGCGAGGCCCAACCCACCGCTTCCGTTTGCCACTACGGAGGTATCATGGGAGGTTCGGCTCCAGAAGGGGGGAACTAAAGTTCTGTTTACACGGAGTCGAGTGGGTGAGTTGCACTTTCATGATCACATCATGGCATAATTGTATTTCATAGCATAACCATTGCATATAACCCTAACACCTATTGTATAAGTGGTTTGGGACGCTTTATACAATAGGCCCTGCAAAACGACCCCTTGGTTTATAAGTTCGTGCGAGCGTGCTTATAAGTTAAGGTTTTTATTCGGTATCATATATATATATATGCTTGCTAGAAAACCGACACCCTATCGTATAAATTGGTATGAGACTTTTTATTCGATAGGAGCCCTGCAAAAGGTCCCTTAGCTTATGTGTTTTCATAAAAGTTAAGGTTACTTTCTTATTCAATTTTCATACCATTATTACAGCCATATATACTTAGAACTGCTAGATTAGTTCTGTCGTCATCTGCCTATTTGTTATTCTCCACTTCCATGTCCTCTCCTTTCGTTCTCCCCTCTCGGTACCTAGGAGCCATGGGGGAAGGGGCGGGGGATAATAGGACCTAGTCTTTTAGACTAACGGTTTTCGAACCACATCATTTTAGGGGACCATGGAGCCCAGCATGGAGGAGTAGCCCCGGAGGTCGGCACGCTTGGAGATCGGGCAGTCTAGTTCCGGAGTTCAGACGCCAGGGACTGTGAGTCCTGATCGCTACTAGTTTATTAGTTTTGCCTCCGCTTGGAGAGATATGTTGTGAGGACTTAATGTACAGGGCATAAGCCCATGTTTTTAGTACTTGATTATATCTGTGGACACTCCCTTCGTGGAGATTACTTAATATATTTATGTGATTTCTGTGGACTTGTCTCTTACTATTTTGCTACAGTTGTGATCGATTAGACCGGCAGGATCGGCATTTTGTAGTGATGACCTTACCGGGTGCGAAGGTGTCACCGCAAAGCGGCGGTTCTGGGCCAAAGACCCTGGTGTTTCAAAAGAAAAGGGGGGGGGGGGTGGAGGGTCTTATATGTGGTATCAGAGGAAACCTCGATCGAAAAGTAGCAGTCCACAACCCCTGTGTCACCCCCGCGCGAGTATAGTTTGGGGACAAACTAAGCAGCGGAAGCAGTGGTATGCCTATAAGGGGGATCACATGTAAATCGTCCACTTTTAATTAGGGTTGAGTCGATTACTTACTGATGGCTTTTGTTACGCAGCCCCCAGCACAACCTAAACCAAAGGGCGGATTCCAGCAGACTCCGGATGTTACACCACCTCCCCCAGTCCCCACTCCGTTCCTACAGTCAGAGATGGGGCAGACTCTGATAGCTATCCTGGAGGTTTTTAGGGCACAACAGGTTCCGGTACCGCAACCAAACCCGGGGGCCAACTGGCTGAGTATTTTCCGAGGACTTTCTCCCCCATCCTATTTGGGGACAGAGTCGGCCGTTTATTCGGAGGGGTGGCTGGACATCATGTATGAGATGCTGACTGGGTCCGATGCCCGTGGGAAGAGAGGGTGCCCTTGGAAGTCTCTTTCTTGGACTCCCATGCCAAGAGATGGTGGAAGACATTGCTGGACACGACGATTGCTTACAGAGAGGTTGCTGAGATAGCTTTGGGGGAATTCAGGCCCGCACTATTGGAGCATTTTGTTCTACAGTTGGCCAGAGATGAGCTGGAGGATAGATTTCTACAGTTGAGACAGGGTAGCAAGACAGTGGTGTAGTATCATCGGGAGTTCAACCACCTAGCCCAGTTTGCAGACTCTTATCAGTTGGATGAGGCAGGTTACACTAAGAGGTTCTATAAGGGCCTGCGAGAGGATCTGAGGGAGGCCCTGTTGTTCGTGTCCGACGGGCCTATTCCTCGGATATTGGAGATTGCAAAAAGGATCGAGGCAGATTGGCATACTACCTGAGGCTGGAAGCGGCCAACTGAGGATCAGGGCCGGGGAGCTCAAAATGATCAGCGGCGGGGCCGCATCGCAGATGGGAGGAGAGTAGAAGACCAGCCTCGTCAGGAGGCGAGACATGAGAAGAGGGAACCAGTAGTTGTGGCCCCTCATCCACCCCAGATGCGGGAGGTATAGAGACCCGGGGGTATGGCATATCCCCCGCCAGAATGCTTCAACTGTCATTAGGTGGGGCAATCTAGAGGAACTGCCCCATGAGGGGAGCACCACCAGCAGCACCACCGGCTGCCCTGGCAGCTCAGTATTTCGGAGGCCGAGGACGTGGCCGAGGTCTTGGATACCAGGGCAGAAACCACAGGCAAGAGAGGGAGCAAGTGTATACACTAGATCTTACTCAACAATGGAATCCGGAGCACGTGATCACATGTACTCCAGTTAATTTTAAATTTTCTCTTTCCTAGATAATTAGAGTTATGGATATAGAACCGATAAACTAGGAAAGAAAACCATAATTAGATTTCTAAGACTCTAAACTACCCCAGGCATAGTCTACATCAGAGGCAAGCCCGCCTATACACTATTCGATACGGGTGCTTCGCAATCTTTTGTGTCGGAAGCCTTCATGGAAGGGCTGGAAGGCATGGAGCGGTTCACTGGCATGATGATGAGGATACAACTACCAGACGGATCAGAGTTATTAACCACCGCCCGCTGTAACGAGGAGACGGAGATCGGCGGAAAGATATTTGAAGCACCAGCGATGATCATGAAGACGACAGTCTTTGATTTGATCCTGGGAATGTCATGGTTGCACTGGAACCATACTCAGATTGACTGCATGTCAAAGAGGATTTCTATGAGGCATGGGGATTCCTACATCGTCATCAAAGGTATTAAACCTATTCCCCCTCTCTTGCTGTCATCCGTGCAGGCTGTCAAGGCCCACTTACAGGGGGAGGAAGTCTATGAAGTGTTGTTCGAAATGGTTGAGGCCAAAGGTTCCATCTCGGATATACCTGTGGTGTGAGATTTTGCCAACGTATTCCCAGAGAAGCTGTCAGGGCTACCCCCACACCGAGAGCAGGATTTCCGGATACAGCTAGTGCCGGGGGCTAAGCTGACATCTATAGCCCCTTACCGGATGGCCCCGAAGGAGTTGACAGAGTTTCGAAGCCAGCTCCAAGAACTAGTGGAAGCCGGATTTGTCTGTCCAAGCTCTTCACCATGGGGAGCCACGGTCTTGTTCGTCAAGAAGAAGGACGAGATACTTAGATTGTGCATCGACTACCGAGCACTAAACCGACTGACAGTTCGGAATACCTATCCACTGCCAAGGATAGATGAGATGTTTAGCCAGCTGGAGGGCATGCATTTCTTTTCAAAATTGGATTTGAGGTCGGGCTACTATCAGCTGCAAATCCAGGAGGAGGACATGCCGAAGACTGCCTTCAGTAGCAGATATGGGCTGTTCGAGTTTACCATGATGCCCTTCGGGCTCACGAATGCACCGTTGGCATTCATGAGCCTCATGAATCAGGTGTTTGAGGCATATCTGGATGTGTTCGTCATCGTGTTTATTGATGACATCCTCATCTACTCGAGGACAGTGGAGGAGCACACACGACATCTGACGCTGACCTTAGAGAGACTGCAGGAGCACCAGCTTTATGCGAAGTTCAGCAAATGTCAATTCTGGTAAAGGGAGGTGGCTTTCCTAGGCCATGTCATTAATGGAGCCGGGTTGGCAGTGGACCCGGCCAAGATTCAGGCAGTTAAGGATTGGCAGCAGCTGAAGACGGTTACAAATGTGCGGAGTTTTCTAGGACTTGTCGGTTACTACCAGAAGTTCGTGGAGGGATTTTCTCGTATTTCCCTTCCACTCACATCCCTGATGAAGAAGGATGTGCCCTTTGTCTGGAACACGCAGTGTGAGGTGGCTTTTCTAGAGCTGAAGTGTCGGCTCACCTCGACCCCTATACTTGCCCTTCCTTCGGGGAAAGAGGGATTCCAGGTCTATATCGACGCTTACTACCAGGGCATGGGTACGGTGCAGATGCAGAATGGACATGTGATAGCATACGCTTCTCGGCAGCTGAAGAAGCATGAGCAGAACTACCTAGTTCATGACTTAGAGATGGGAGTGGTCATATTTGCTCTGAAAGTCTGGCGGCATTATCTGTATAGTGTCCACTGCGACATTTACTCCGATCACAAGAACTTGAGATCTGTGGACACGTAGAAAGAGCTGAACATCAGGCAGAGACGATGGGTGGAGTTTCTACCGGATTACAAGTATGAGATGCACTACCACCCAGGGAAGGAGAATGTGGTGGCAGATGGACTAAGCCGAAAGGCCACAAACTCTGTAGCAGGACTGCAGTTGATGGCCATGGAGTTGGTCCAGATGTTAGAAAAGATGCAGATATCGACTGTATCAGAGGATCACCATGAGCTATACAGGGAGTACCTAGCGTCATTGATTGCCCCAGATGATATTCGAGACAGAGTTAGAAATGGGCAAAGGCAGGATGCCCAGCTAGAGCCAATATTCTGGGCCTTAGAAGAAGGAACTGCTGGAGATTACTCGTTGAGGGATGACCTAGTGTGTTTTAGAGGACGAGTTTACATACCAGAAGGAGGCCAGGTCCGGGAAGATATCATGACGGAGGCTCATTGCAGTCGGTATTCAGTACACCCGAGAGTTACAAAGATGACTGCGGACCTGAAGAAGACCATGTACTGGCTAGGCATGAAGAAGGATATCACCTACTTCGTGACCCACTACGAGGCATGCCAGCTGGTGAGGGCGGAGTGCAGAAACCCCACAGGATTGTTGCAGCCACTCCCAGTGCCATAATGGAAGTTCGATGATATCGTGATGGACTTCATACATGGGTTTCCCCGATCGCGGACGGGAAATGATTCGATCTGGGTGATCATCGACCGACTGACGAAAGTAGCCAGATTTATTCCAATTATGAAGGATGACTCAGTTGGTGTGCTGGTTCGGAAATTCGTGGAGCAGTTCATCTGTTATCATGGTGTACCCAGGTCAATTTTATCGGATCGGGATGGACGGTTTACATCCAGGGAGTGGAGATCGGAGCAGACTTGCTAGGGTACGTGGCTGACATTCAGTACAGCTTTCCATCCCCAGACTGATAGGCAGACGGAACACACCAATCGGACACTGGAAGATCAACTGCGACTTTGCATATTGGATCGCGGTGAGCCTTGGGAGAAGTTGTTGCCACTAATCGAGTTCTCATATAACAATAGCTATCAGTCCTTTATAAGGATGGCTCCTTATGAGGCCCTATATGGATGAAGGTGTAGGACTCCGCTGTCGTGGATACAGGACGAGTATATGAAGGCTTTGGGTTCGGAGTTTGTTGAGGACACCGAGGCTCAGGTGAGGCTGATACATGACAGGATTCTAGAGGCACATAGCCGATAGGCTAAGTATTACGACGCTCGACATCGTCAGGTGGAGTTTCAGGTGGGGGGCCAGGTGTTCTTGAATATCCGACCAATGAATGGGGTTTCATGGGTACGCAGTCGGATGAAGAAGCTCAGCCCAAGATATATGGAGCCTTAGAGGATCCGGGAACGGATCGGTCCCTTGGCATACAGGCTGGAGCTGCCACCGGAGCTGGTAAGTCTGCACAACGTGTTCCATGTATCCTCTCTCAGCAGGGATCTACTACGCCCAGAGCAGCATATTACGACCACGGATGGGCCGATAGCATCTGATTGATCAGTTCACCTGGAACCGGTCCGGATTGACGACAAGGGGATACGAGTCTTGTGCCGCAAGAAGGTACCATTTGTCAAGGTTCTGTGGAGGAATCATGGGAAAGAGGAGCACACATGGGAGCCTCGGGACTTGATGCGACAGATGTACCCAGAGCTCTTCAGTCAGGTACTACTCACACCTCTCGGGATGTTAGAATTTACCTTTCATATTTCAAACCCCGTAGGCCTAACTAGAATTTCGAGGACGAAATTATTTTGTTTATATATTGGGATTTATAACATCCCTCAAACAACTAGACCCCTATCAGTGATTTTGTCATGACCAGGTCATGACAAAACCCTAGGAAACCAAAGAAGGCCAAGTAAACCTAGGAATGTGGGTGAGACCACTATGGTCTGCATATAGTAGATTTCTGATCCCTTGTTTAAGATGATCATGGGGCTTTACCAAGACTCCAATACCCCACCATGGTCTCACCAATCCATTATAAAGTTCATTAGAGCCCAAAGGGTCCATTGGAGTCACTCCATGGTAGCCCAGTTGACCTAGAACCACCATATGCCTAAAATGGGCAAGGTGCCCTAACTAAGGGCAGTGTTCCATAGTAAAGCCCAATTAACCCTACCAGGGCCTTCCTAGACCTAAAGTGAGGTCAATGGGCCACTAAGGACCCATGGAGGGCAGTCAAAGTGGTTAGGTTGACCAAAGTCAACTCTAACCATAAATGGGTAAAACTGACCTACAATGGGTCAAACTGACCTACACAGGGCCAATTGAAGTTCCCTTAGCCAAGTGGACCCCACACATACCTTCCTAACCCTAGTTAGAGTCTAATGGGTCACCAAGGACCCATTGGGGTTAACCAAAAAGGCTAAGTTGACCGAAGTCAACTCTAGCCCTAAAGTGGTCAAAGTGCCCTGATTAAGGGTCAAGTGACCTCCAAAGGGCCAAGTCAACCCCACCTAAACCTTAGGGGAGTCCAATGGGTCCCCAAGGATCCATTAGGGCCAACCTCAAAGACCAAATTAAACAAGGTCAACCCTTGTCAAGGTTTAGGTCAAGCTAGCCTTGTTTTGGTGGATGAAATGGACATGTAGGCTGCCATTGGGTTATCTAGAAGTCAAAAATTCAGGCTTGCTGAGTAGGAGAGAGAAAAACCAAGACATGGAAGAGAGAGAAAGAGAAGGGAATAATGGGGGAAGACCTTGGGGATCCTCATTCCCCTTCCCCAACCCCCATTCATCTCACCAGGACAAGGGGAGTTCAACCAGCTTGTTTTTTACTGGTTTGAGCCATGCCTCATCCCCCACCTACCATGGCCGCCAACCTTGACCAAGGGCCAATAATTGCAATGCCTCCTACAACCACCTAACACCCCATTTCTTCTTCTTAAAAGCTTCACTGGACTCCAAGGAGTCAGTTCCACCCTTTACCTGAAGAAGCCAAGGACTTTCACTGTGTTATTGCAGAAATCCGACCACCACCACACCACCATGACAATCCGACGATCGGAAAGGCTACAGCCACCCACAAAGGTCCTCCTCCACTCCTTCCATGGGTAGTTCATAGGAATCATTAGGGCCAAGGTTCGGGGTCAATTGAGCCCGATCCAATTCAAAACAAATCCTGATTTTTCCATCAATTTGCACCTGTCGGGTTCGCCGGAAAAGGACTCTCCGACGGCTGTGCCGCCACCTGGTGACAGCCACCACCTCAACGGAGGTGGTGGTTACGGTGTCTGGCCGTGGAGGTGTCTGGATCGCCAAAGGCAGCAGCTAGAAGGAGCTCCAGCCGGGATAAAACCAGGTCGTCGGCTGGATGGGGACGACGACCAGATGTCATCCACTGTTGCGCCAAGATTCGTGCAGATGATGAATATAAACTATAGGATATGAATTTACTGATTATTTAAATTATGTCACACATTTTTTATTTACTGTTTTTAATTTTTAAAAATATTAGAGGCTATTTCACAGAATGTGGTCAACATGACAATTATAGCCTGAAGAGTCTAGTGTACAGCAAAATTGACTTGAACCAATTTGGGTACCTGGTTTGACCAGGACACTCATTTTGGTGTGGTCTATACCTAGGGCTAGGCAGAAATTTAAATGAGTGCCCACACTTCATCTTTGGTCCAAATGAATTGAAATTTTGGCAGGGCGTCACCCTAGAAAATATTAGGTCCTACCCACAAATAGGTATTTTTGAGGACAATATTTCTATAGTTTTGTAAATTATTATATTTCTATATGGTAAATTACTTTAAGGGACAAATGACCTCCAAACTCACCCAAATTTTGGTGAGTGGTGCTTTGGGTTATTGTAAAGCTCTAGTTAAAATTTCATCACATTTGGAAGTGATTTGAACTGAAATCATGCAAACCCTAGCCTTGCCCTAAAAAGGGTATTTTGGTCAAAAGTGCACTTTGTGTTTTGAGTGACCAAATCACCTCAACAGAGGTTGGAATTGGGGGCCACAAGCTTGGCATGGCTTTTTGCACCTTCCCATGAAATATGGGATAGATTGGAATTGATTTTCCCTAAGATCTAAGACCAAACCATAAGGAAGGACTTTTGTGCCTTGTGAAGGGCATGAGGTCAAAACACCTTTAATGAACTTGAAATTTTGAAGGGAGGGTGATAGGGTAGATAAAACCCTCTGGTAAAAATCTTAGGGGATTTTGGAAATGGTAGGGCCCACAAAACCCTAACCCTAGTCTAGGGTACAAATATTGTAGTGCTAGAATAGGTTAGTAAAACTCCTTGAACAATAATGAAATTTGGGTAGTGTGTTCAAAAGGATAGACTGAGACTCTGGTAATTTAATTGGGAATTATGGAACAATGTTCTTAGTACTTCCTTTTTAACCCAGGAGATTGCCCTAATTAATAATTTGGTCATTATGATCCCACTGCCCATTGGAATCTCATGAAAATTTGGCAGAGGGAGTTGTAGACCATAATGATCTTATATGAATTTTAATAGAATTTTTGAATACATAATTAGGGTGAAAGACTTGATTTCAAGAGCCTAGACACCTAGAGGGGGGAGGGGTGAATAGGTTCTAAATTTTTCTTCAAAAACTTTAGGCAAATAGCAAAATTTTTCTCAACACTACAACAATACAAATCACAGAATAATAAACACAGCACAACATACACCAGATTTATAGTGGTTCCCCAAGGTCTGGGTACATCCACTTTCCCCCTTCGCCTATCCAGTAATGAACTGGATTCGGCCTAACTTCTTTCCACTTCTCAGATCCGCAGATCTTACAGCTCAGAACCAAGAATGGTTCCTACAACTCAGAGTGAATCCACACTCCTACAACTTGGGCACAAGCCCTACCTCAGCCTCTTTCATAGGCCTACAACTCAGAGTGAAACCCCACTCATACAACTCAGGCAACAACCCTACCTCAGCCTCTTTCATAGGCCTACAACTCAGAGTGACATCCCACTCCTACAGCTCAGGCAAAAGCCCTACCTCAGCATTTATAAATACAGGCTTACAACTCAGATCTAAAAACAGATCCTACTAGAAATAATTTGATAATGTGATACAGAAATTGCACCAGATGAATCTCTTCACTGGTGAGCTTCTTGATCAGTTCTTGAATGGACTGATCTTCAGATCCAACCTGACTTAGCCATTTCAAAGCTTCTTGATAGAACAAAAATAAGGTTGATCTTCAGTTGATGTAGAAGTTGATCTTCAGATAGCTTCCTTCTTGAATTCAGAATGAAATCTGAATCTTCCTTGCAAACTGATCTGGATCTTCCTTCATAAGGGTTTCCCCTTTTCTTGTTGTAGAAAACTTTTCTCTGAAGAATTCACTTCTTAATGTAATGTTCCTTGCTTCTCTTCTCTATTTTTTCACTACTTCACTTCATTAATTGATGTTGTATCGAGCCAGTCCTTTATATAGAGTTTCCTCCTGATTACTGGCTGATCCGATTTGTAACAGTCTTCTGACAGGTCTGACAAAAGTGTCAGACCGGTTGGTTAAGGTTTTCCAACTCAGCATGAACCACTCAGCAAACTGTTTCACATGTGTCGACACAAATAGACTAAGTGTCGACACAAGTCTTGATGATGGCGACACAACACTCCATGTATCGACATAGTCATTCTGCTGGTACTCAGCACAGCATCTGTTAAATGTGTCGACACAAGTCCTGTGAGTCGACACAGCTTCTGCTTCCAGTGTCGACATAACTTCTCGGTGTCGGCACAACTTCTGCTTTCACTGTCGACATAACTTCTGGGTGTCGACACAGCTTCTACTGTTGACATAACTTCTGGGTGTCGACAAAATTCTGGTGTGTGTCGACAGAAGTTCTATGTGTCGACACAGTCGTTGTCGACAGAATTCTGGAATGTGTCGACATCTTCTCTGTGTGTCGACACAAGTTCTGTTGTTGTCGACACAATCTGGCCCTTGGTGTCGACACAGCGTTGTCGACAAATTTTCTGTGTGTCGATATAAATTCTAGGTGTCGACATAATCTGGCCCTTGGTGTCAACACATGCATTCCCAAGTGTCGACACTTGTACTTAGAAATATATTTCTTCCATTTACTTTACCTGCAGATGATAACTCAATACAACATCAAATACAACTTGATGCATATCACTGAGTTAGGTGAGGCTTCTCCAAATCTGGTACACATTTTCCAATGTACCCAACACTCTCCCCCTATTTGGAGAAGTTATAACCCTTAGTCAATGATATACATCACTTATAATAAAATTAACAATATGATGTAAAATAAACATTCAATGGCAGGGTAACATATAAACAAAATAGGTAAACAATATCATCACAGAATATGATACTAACTTAATAAGAACACTCATTGTTTTTTTTAAACTTCACAAAAGTGTGTTGTCAACAGATTACATGGAGTTAAAAAAAATACTGAAGATTACAATGTTATAAGAATCTAGTCAATTTATCCTAAGGCTGATCAGGATCCTTGATCACTATGCCTTTTCCAGACTGGACCCTTGCTTGAACTGGAGCTCCAGTATCTTCAGCTGGCTTCTTGCCTTTGAGTTCTTTCTATTTCTGTTCTTCATTCCTTATCCTTTTCCTTTCAAAATAATGAAAAGGCTTGGGGAAGTACTTGCTAGGCTCTAGAGTATTAGCAGGTTACTTCACAGCTTTTGCTTTCCTTCTGTATTGAAGAATGGCTTCCTGCCTGGCTTCATATTTGTTCCATTCTTGCTCAGTGTACCATTTAGCCCTTTAATGGGTCTTGTCCTTCACAGCTTTCCAGGCAGTCAATATAATGTTCCTGGAGGTAGGACTCCATTGCTCAAAATCAGGCTTCAACTCTTCCTGTTTTCTAAACCTTTTCTTTGAGAGTTGAGCTTCTTGCTCTTTATGCAAAGCTGCCTCTGACATTTCTACTTTCTCAATGATAACATTCTTAGAACCATCTGGAGGGCTGTACATCTGATGAACCAGCTGTTGAATTTCCTCGAAGTTAGAAGGGGGATATATGATTTGAGCTTCTTCCTGCTGACCCCCTTCATTTCATGCAGCTTGAATTCCAGACTCAGCTGTATTGTCGTCATCACAAAGGGGTGGATATCCTAGAGTTGCTCTAACAACATTTGTTATCCATTTGGCATGATCTGAGCAAGCATTGACTATCAACCTCTCCCCCTTTATGACTTCTCTTTCAATATGATCCCTGAGATCATTCTTTTAGAACCTTATTTGATTAACCAGATAATTGGTTCCCTCTGTATAATAGGCTTTAGACTTTTGTAGCTGAGCAGATATAATCTTCTGAGAGGCTTGAAGTGCAGATTGGAAAGTGGCTAAATCCTCTTGAAGTTTCTTATCAAACTCTGATTTCTCTTTAGCCCCTGCCTCAGTCAGTGCAATTGCAGTATTCTTAAATTCTGTGACAATCACATTATGCGATTCAGTAAGATTGTCATTCATTCTAATTTTATTTTCAAGGACATAGCCTTGCTTGACCACTATATCATCAATCTGTGTTCTTGCCTCTTTTTGATGTTTGGCTAGAAAAACTGTAACATTACCTCCTCTATGGAAGCAATCTGTCATCTCTTTCTTATTCTGGTTTACCTCAAATCTGATTGATTTTATATCTTGAGCCAAGGACAATTGCAAATCTTTACGAGTTTCATCAATATATTTCTCCATAGCTGCTCTTTGCCCATCCACTTTAATTTGTAGAGCCACCAACAGTGAACTGAAATCAACTGTTGGTGGTGAGGGTTGTGAGGCTGTTTGTAAAGCTTTCTTATAAGTTGAGCTTTTCATCTTATAAACCATCAGTTTTCTTTTCTTTGCTTTTAGGGCTTGTACAT
Source organism: Platanthera guangdongensis (assembly GCA_039583875.1). Taxonomy (NCBI): domain Eukaryota; kingdom Viridiplantae; phylum Streptophyta; class Magnoliopsida; order Asparagales; family Orchidaceae; genus Platanthera; species Platanthera guangdongensis. The sequence continues at coordinate 85,484,426 of CM077155.1, read as the reverse complement.
CATCAGAATCAGAAGAACTTTCTAGATTTACTGTGTCCTTAAGACTTGTGGGCAGGTCCTTGTCAGATCTTGGTAACTCCCCCTGAGTCCCTTGCTCCTCCACCTCGGTCCTTGACACTATTTCCTCAGCTCTTATTTCTTGTAAATCAGAAAATAATTCCTTAAGAGTGAATTCTTGTTGTTGTTGAATAGGAGGAACATCTGTATCTTGAACATTTGATGGAATATCATCTAATGCAGAAGTATTATACATAGATACATCCTGTGCAGGAATGTTGTCTTGGTGTGTCTGTTCAACATTATTCAGAAACACAGTGAGTGAGTCTAGCTCAGTATCTAGTATAGTTTGATTAATATCATTTATTACCTCAAGAATTGTTTGAGTGGCTGTTTCACTCTCTAAAGCAGCTTGCTCTTTCTCTAGAGCAATTTATGGAGCCAAGACTTCTTGTTGAACTGGGGAAAGTTCATTGGCTCCCCCAAGGGAAGGCACATTCTGACCTTGATCCAGTGGGATGGTGCTCTCTGGAATATACTCCCCCTGCATCTGACCATCTCCTACATTCTTAGTGGCAGATGATCTCCTTGTTGAATCTTGTTGTTCTTCATATGTACTGAAGATCACTTCTTCTTCAGAATCACTGGATGATTCTGCTTGTGGAATAGCCTTTTTCTGCTATTTATCTTTCTTAAGAGTTTTTTCTGGAGTAGATACTTCCTTTGTCAACACTCTATCCCATCTAGATAGAATCTTCACATCCATTCTCCTCATGTGGTTGATTTTGGTTCCTGAGAGTTGGTTCATAACATCTGGTATTATTGCAGTGAGACATAAACTTAGAATCCTTCCCAAATTTGGTTTCTTTACTCCTTGAATTTTGTCAAAAATTATGGATGCCCAGTTTGTTTTTATGGAGAAAATGATCCTTGTCATGAGATTGAACATGTGGACTGAAATTCTGTCATGTCCACTAGTTTTACACAGTATCACTTTGCCTACTATCTCTGAAAGAAACTTTCCTTGGGAATTTATCCCTTTACGGGCAATGGATGATCCAAACTTGGTATTAGAATTCAGCCCGCACCAGCTTAGTGCTTCTTTAGTCCTGGAAGGGATAATTTCATCATCATCCTTAGCCATGGGGAGTTGGAGTGATTTCCTGATATTCTTCAGAGTTAGTCTAACTCGGGAATCTTGAAATGTGGCCTTGATCTTCTTCCCTTCTGGGTCCATAGTAGCATATGAATAGAATTCCATGACTTCCTTTTTCCAAATCTTTGTTGGTTCTGAGACCAAGAACTCTAATCCATTATCAGAAACTAGGGTAATGACATCCTGGATTTCTTGTGAAGTTGTCGTGAATCCTCCATGAACCAGCTCATATCCTTCATTCACCTTATCATCTTGGTGAGACGCCATTGTCGAGAGATGGAAGAGAAAAGAAGAGAAGGTCTTTGTCTACACAAGGTGTAGAGCCTAGATTTTGAAAGCGTAGTCGACCAAAATTTGGCTTGACCTATTTATAGTGTTATCGTAAAGGGCAGGTCAAAAGACGGGCATTAGTCGACAAAACTTTTACATGTGTCAACAAAGATGACCCAGGTCTCGACAAAACTTAGGATAAGTCGACACGACTAGGTGTCGACATACTTGTGTTAGAGTCGACACATAAAAAAAACTTTAGATATAAGGTCTCGACAAGGTTGTGTCGACACTTATTCTTCTGTCGACATAGATACTGTTTCTGTGTCGACAAATCCTTATTCTTTGGCGACACAATATACTGAGTGTGTCGACACAATGTTGCTTGTGTCGACACAAACTTTGTACTTAGACAAATTTCCTGAGAAATTTTGTACTAACTAATTCTTCTTAGAGAAGTTTGTGCTAACCTATTCTAGGTTCAACATACCTAATTCAATTTTAAAATAATTGAATTTAATTTCATCCAGAGGTTTTGTAAATATATCAGCTAATTGATTATTTGTGTTCACAAACTCTAGACTAATATCTTCCTTCTCAACATGTTCTCTGATGAAATGAAATTTAATCTCTATGTGCTTGGTTCTACTGTGTGATACAGGATTCTTAGCAATACAAATTGCACTGGTAGAATCACAAAATAATGGAATTCTACATACCTTGATGTCATAATCTTCTAGTTGGTGCTTTATCCACAACAGTTGTGCACAGCAACTACATGCAGCTACATACTCAAACTCAGCTGTTGATATAGCTACACTTGTTTGCTTCTTGCTGCACCATGACACCAGCCTTCCTCCTAGGAATTGACAGGTTCCTGTTGTACTTTTCCTGTCTTCTTTGCATCCTGCAAAGTCTGCATCTGAGAAACCTGTTAGTAGGAAATCTCTATTCTTTGGGTACCAAAAGCCTACATTAGGTGTGCCCTTAAGATATCTCAAAATTTTCTTAACTGCAGTATAATGAGATTCCTTTGGGCAAGCTTGGTACCTAGCACAGACACATGTTGCATACATGATGTCAGGTATACTAGCAGTCAAATAAACTTGGGAGCCAATTATCCCTCTATACAAAGACTTATCAACAGGTTTCCCTGCCTCATCTTTGCTTATAGGCATACTTGTTCCCATAGGAGTTTTCATGGTGGAGGCTGAGTCCATACCATATTTCTTAATCAACTCCTTGGTGAACTTAGACTGAGATATGGACAATCCATCATCAGTCTGTCTAACTTGAAGTCCCAAAAAGAACTTTAGTTCACCCATACTGCTCATCTCAAACTTTCCTTGCATAAGTTTGGCAAACTTCCTACAAAGATTGTTCTCAGTAGAACCAAAAATAATGTCATCAACATATATCTGGATTAGGATTATCTTTCCTTTAGATTCCCTAAAGAATTGAGTTTTGTCTATCTTTCCTCTAGAGAACTTATTCTAAATAAGAAAAGCAGACAAGGTTTCATACCAAGCCCTTGGGGCTTGTTTTAAACCATATAGAGCTTTCCTAAGCCTATACACAAAATCAGGATAATGAGAGTCTACAAAACCTGAGGGTTGTTCTACATGGACTTCCTCTTTTAAGTCAACATTCAGGAATGCTGACTTTATATCCATTTGATATACTTTAAACCCTTGATAGGCATCATAGGCCAAGAGCAATCTTATAGCCTCGAACCTAGCCACTGTGGCAAAGGTTTGATCAAAGTAAATCTCTTCCTCTTGCATGTAGCCTTTTGCTACCAATCTGGCCTTGTTCTTGATTATAGTGCCATTTTCATTTAGTTTGTTTCTGTAGATCCACTTGGTTCCTATGATGTTGTGATCCTTTGGTTTAGGAACCAGTTCCCATACATTACATCTTTTGAATTGAGTCAGCTCTTCTTGCATAGCATCAATCCAGTTTGTGTCTAGCATGGCTTCTTCAAACTTTCTGGGTTCTATTTGTGACAAGAAGCTAGAACATAGGACTGAGTTCATACTTTTGCTTCTTGTGGTAACACCTTGCCTTGCATCACCAATAATTTGGTGTGCTGGATGATCCTTCAAGTGTCTTCTTGCTGGAGGAAATCTGTCAACCTCATGGCCTCCTTCATTTTCCTCAACCCGATGTTCCTCATTGTCTTCTTCATCTAGTGAAACTTGTTCTCCCCCTGGACAGCAAGCATCTTTATCTTCATCCAGCCTAGCAGGTACTTCTTCATTGATGGTCAGCTTGTCCAGCCTATCTGTTAGACCTGTAGAACTAACTGAAGAACTAGACAATTCACTGTTAATCAACTTAGAATCATCAAATAAAACATGAATAGATTCCTCCATAACTTGGGTAGTTAAGTTGTAGATTCTGTATGCCCTACTATTATTGCTGTACCCAACAAATATCCCTTCTAGAGACTTGGCAGCAGACTTTGTTTGGTAGTGCTTACCATTAACTAAAACATAACACTTACTACCAAAGATTCTAAAGTAGGAAATGTTTGGTTTTCTGCCTTTCAAAATCTGATAGGGAGTCATCATATGTTTCTTATTGATGGATGCTCTATTGAGAACATGACATGCAATATTTACTACCTCAGCCCAGAAGTACTTTGGGAGGGTAGTGTCACTAAGTAGTGTTCTACTTGCCTCAATTAGAGTCCTATTCTTTCTTTCAGCAACTCCATTTTGCTGAGGAGTTCTAGGTGAGGAGAATTCCTGATGAATCCCAAATTCATCACAGAACTTCATCATACATTCAGACTGAAATTCAGTTCCATGATCACTTTTAATTTTGACCACAGAACTGTTATATTCATTCTGAATTTGTCTAACAAAATTCTAGAAAACAGTTGGGGTTTCAGATTTCTGCCTTAAGAAGAAAATCCATGTGTATCTAGAATAGTCATCCACAATAACTAATGTGTATACTTTCCTACCAAGACTGTGAACTGGCATAGGACCAAACAGATCCATATGCAAGAGATATAAACATCTCATTGAATCTTTGATATCAAGTGTATTGAAAGAGGAGTTAGTCTGTTTGCCCTTTTTGCAAGCAGAACACACACCCTCTTTAATGCACTTGACTTGAGGACCATTCCTCACTAACCCCATGCTAAACAGCCGTCCTGTTGGAACACCCTATTACTAATTTGGGTCAGGATCACTATGTCTCTAGGATTCTATGTTTTGACCTTCTGTATAGATTATAGGTCAATTAGAATTGAGTCTAAGGGATCAGGAGTTTAGGTTTGAAAGCTGCTCTAAAGACCCAAGTTTTTCTGGAGACTAAGTCCAAATCGTCGAGCTCAGCACGACGTTTCGTCGAACTCCGGTCGACGATCGTCTAGCTCAACTTTGGCAGATCGTCGAGCTCCATTCGACGATCGCTGAGCTCAAGCCTCTCAATATCGTCGAGCTCTGGTCGACGATCGCTGAGCTCAACTTCTCAATATCGTCGAACTCCATTCGACGATCGCTGAGCTCAGGTCGACGATTTTGACTCTGTACTGGATCTTTATCTCTGAGCTCAGTTCGACGATCTTTGAGCTCAGATCGACGATTTCTTTGCTGCTTGCTTTTTCCAGTTCGCTGAGCTCAGCTCGACGATAGCAGAGCTCAGTTCGACGATTTCAGTTGATCTTCAGAATTCAAATTCAAATCAAGATAGAAGTTATTCTGCATTTAAGTCAGAAGATCTGCCAGCCGTTTTCATTTAATTCTGGAGCAAGTTTCAAGGGATTTTTCAAGGAATATATTAGTGGACTTTCCTTCAGAACTTTTTATGCAATTAAGGCTGTAATTAATTCAGACCAACGGCTATCTTTGACAGAGCAATTTTCCTATTGAGATTCAGAGAATAAAAGAGAGAATGTTTTTTGAATCAACAACAGTTAAGAGAGATTGACAAGAACAGGACATCTCTCAATATACAGAGACTCTGAAAATTTTTTCTGTCAACAAGAATTCAGAAGAACACTCATCAAGAGATCAAGCTTTCAAATCTTAAGATCTCTTCAGCTCTCAAGTGTTCAAGGCCAACATCACTTCAAGACTCCAGACACTCAATATTTCAGCTTGCTGAAATCATCCTTTGCTGGAGATCTATCTTTGAAGGCCTATCACCCTCAGCAAAGCTCATCTTCCTGAAGACTTCAAGGACTCAGGGGGAGCTTTGACAACATCACTGAATCCACATAGTCTTCTCAGTTGCTTGAGAAAGAGAAGACTGTCATCACTCTCTCACCCCCATTCTGTAAAGGGTTTTTCAAACTCCCTTCAAAAGTTTGAAGTTGGTTTTTGAGCACCTTGTCAAAAGCTCATTGGTGGCAAGACACCTGATCAAAAAATCTGATTTGGTTTTTGAGCACCTTATCAAAAGCTCATTGGTGCCCAGGACACCTGATCAACTCATCCTGCAGTGGATTCCTACCTAGGGTGGTAGAAGAGTGGATGTACCCAAGTTGGGGAACCACTATATTTCCTTGTGTCTTCTGGTTGTGCATGTTTTTCTTTTGTTTCTGGACTAGATTCTTTTGTGCATAGCTTAGTTTTATGGTTTATTTTATTTCTGCTTCCCTGCTCACATTCATTACAACAATTGTTGTAAAGCCTTGCAAAAGATTTTCTTTGTGTTTTAAAAAGCACCATATACTCTATTCACCCCCCCTCTAGAGTATATCAGATCTAGTTTCCCCTTTCACGTCCAATTGACTTATAGTTCAGATGGGCAAGGCTCTTGTGCCATTTGACACATAGTGAAGCTTTTTCTCCTGCAACTAGACATATGGTTGAGTTGACACACTCACATTATAGGTTAAGACAATATACATTCCCTTTCCTAGTGCCAGTCAAAATAATCTCTTGATTACTTGAACTTCTTATTTGGCACTCCCCTTTAAGAAAGGAGATGTCATAACCTAGATTACTATGTTGACTTATGCTGATCAGGTTATGTTTTAGACCCTTCACATAAGCCACTTTAGTGATAGTAATTGAATCACTAAAGATGTTACCAAATCCTTTGATGATTCCTTTTTCTGATCCACCAAAGATTACTTTAGGTCCATTCTCTATGTGTACATAGTCCCTCAACATTCTACTTATTCCAGTCATGTGTCTGGAACATCCACTATCCAAGTACCATATAGGGGTATGGTCACTTGGATTCACCTGCATCAAATACAGAATCACTTACCCTTAGAACCCAAATATTTATTGGGTCCTATGTCATTGTTAGATTGAAATCCTGTAGCTGTTCTGACAGGTAGACTACTCTTGGTTTTAACACTTGTGTAGAACCAACAATCCCTGGCAAAATGGCCCACTTTACCACAGCACCAACACTCAAACCTATTATACCTTCTCTTAGGTACAGACTTTACTACTTTGTTGCCAGAAGTTCTGTTGAGTGTAGGTGCTGGAGCAGTAAATTCCAAGACTTCCTCTTGAACCTGATGGGCTTGCCTATAGTGACCATGAGTACTATCATCATCATACCTGTTTGTTGGTTGCACCACTTTCCTAAAGAAAATAGAGGGCTTAGAAGCTAGTGGCTGAGCTGGGGCCTTACCTTTTCTATGAAAATTGGTGGCCCTAGATCTACCCTTGAAACCAAAACCAGTCTTCCCTTTATGAGAAATGAAATTATCTATTAAGGGCAAGAATGATTTTGGTTTAGAGAATTTAGCCACTAACTCCCTAACTTGCTGAAGTTTTGACTCTAGATTCTTGATGTGATTATCCTTGAAAGAGATTGTGCCCATCTGAATAACAATAATGTTTTTCAGTTTGGCAATCTCCTTCAGTTTTGAATCTATCAATAAGGATGTATGTGATGCAGCCTGCTTCAGAGACTCAATCTCTTTGGCCTAATCCTTAACAAGAAACTCGCTCCTCTTCAAAGCTTGCAGCAACCCACCATTCTCATTAATGAGTTGATGCACATCCCCCTCTGATTCAGAACCATCCACATCTCTTGATGCAAAAGTTTCTGAATTTGATGCAGTGTAGTAATCTGAAGCTGAGGAAGAACCGTATACCTTACTAGGACCAGGCTGATCCTGGCACTGATCACTTTCTGATAGAGCCATCAGCCCTCTATAGAAATAATCGTCTACTCCATTTATGGAGTCCAGCATTTGTAGAAATTCTAGTTCCCTAGAATACTCTTCTGTTGAGATTAGCCCAACATATTCTTCTGTATTGTATTCATCTCCTGATCCTAAAAATGAAGAGTCTGTCAAACTCTTCTGCTTCTGAGCAACAAGGGATTTCTCCTTCTTGCCTTTCACTTGATGCTTCTTCTTATCTTTAGATTCAGTCCTCTTTTCTGGAGAGTCAGCTATGACATGTCCAGGCCTGTTGCAATAATAACACAATCTTAATATTAATATGTTTACTAGGTTTTGATCCATACCTTTCCTCCTTGGGAGTCTTCTTTTTCTTATAATACTCATCCTTAGAAAAAGATGTTGATGGCTTGGTTCTCCATTTTTCTTTTTCATGAACCTTTGGAATTGCCTTGTAAAGGCAGCAAATTCCTCATCAGAGGTGTGGCTATCTAATGTGTTGTTGTCAAGATTTTCTTCTTCAGCCTCAGCACTCCTTCTGGGTGGAGAAGAAGACCTTTTCCAACTCTTTCTTGTACCTTCAGCCTTGAAGGTTATAGACCTTTCTTTGTATTCTGACCTACTGCTTTTCTCCTCCTCTTTTCTGGCAGTGAGCTGCATTTCATATGATAGCAGCTTTCCAAATAGTGTGGGTGGAGGAGTATCAGCAAGCTTGGCCACTTCTCTGATGGCACAGATCTTTGTGTCTCAGTCCTTTGTTAGTGACCTCAAGAACTTGTCATTCAGTTCATATGTGCTGAAGACTCTGCCATAGGTCATCATCTCATTGACAATCCTGGAGAACTTTTTGTAACATTCAACTATGTTGTCAGTCTTGGCTTATCTAAAGCTCTCATAGTCTTGATTCAGCATAGATTTCATGTCCTCTCTGACTTCTTCTGTTCCCTCCATGTAGACAATAAGATGTCCCACATTTCCTTGGAGGTTTTACAGTGCACCAGATTCTGAAATGTGGCATCATCTATAGCACTTACTATAATGTTTTGTGCTCTTTTGTCTAATGTTGCCAGGATGATCTCAACCTTAGTCATTTCAGAATTGCTCTTAGGGGTTTGAACATTTGCATCCAGAACTGATATCTTCATTGGAATGAAGGGACCCTCTTGTACTGTGATATTGATTCTTGGATCAGATGCTTCCAAGAACAACCTGGCCCTTTCCTTACAAATGCCAAAGCAGTCTTTCCTGCAGATAGGCAGTTTCATAGATCCAAATTCCGTCTGATTCTCTATTGAACCCATTCTTAAAATCTGTTATTTGCCTTGGATATCTACTCAGACTGTTTGGTCAAACTTTGAGTAACCTCCCTCTGATACCACTTGAAAAACTTGATTTCAAGAGCCTAGACACCTAGAGGGGGGGGGGGGGGGTGAATAGGTTCTAAATTTTTCTTCAAAAACTTTAGGCAAATAACAAAATTTATCTCAGCACTACAACAATACAAATCACAGAATAATAAACATAGCACAGTATACACCAGATTTATAGTGGTTCCCCAAGGTCTGGGTACATCCACTTTTCCCCTTCGCCTATCCAGTAATGAACTGGATTCGGCCTAACTTCTTTCCACTTCTCAGATCCGTAGATCTTACAGCTCAGAACCAAGAATGGTTCCTACAACTCAGAGTGAATCCACACTCCTAATACTTGGGCACACGCCCTACCTCAGCCTCTTTCACAGGCCCACAACTCAGAGTGAAACCACACTCCTACAACTCAGGCAATAGCCCTACCTCAGCCTCTTTCACAGGCGTACAACTCAGGGTGACATCGCACTCCTATAGCTCAGGCAAAAGCCCTACCTCGACCTTCATAAATACAGGCTTACAACTCAGATCTAACAATAGATCCTACCAGAAATAATTTGATAATGTGATACAAAAATTGCACCAGATGAATCTCTTCACGGGTGAGCTTCTTGATTAGTTCTTGAATGGATTGATATTTAGATCCAACCTGACTTAGCTGTTTCAAAGCTTCTTGATAGAACAAAAATAAGGTTGATCTTCACTTGATGTAGAAGTTGATCTTCAGATTGCTTCCTTCTTGAATTCAGAATGAAATCTAAATCTTCCTTGCAGACTGATCTGAATATACCTTCGTAAGGGTTTCCCCTTTTCTTGTTGTAGAAAACTTTTCTCTGAAGAATTCACTTCTTCATGTAATGTTCCTTGCTTCTCTTCTCTATTTTTTCACTACTTCACTTCATTAATTGTTGTTGTATCGAGCCAGTCCTTCATATAGAGTTTACTCATGATTACCGCCTGATCCAGTTTGTAATAGTATTCTGACATGTTCGAAAAAAGTGTCAGACCGGTTGGTTAAGGTTTTAAAACTCAGCATGAACCACTCAACAAACTGCTTCACATGTGTCGACACAAATAGACTAAGTGTCGACACAAGTCTTGATGATCTCGACACAACACTCCATGTGTTGACATAGTCATTCTTCTGGTACTCGACGCAACATCTGTTAAATATGTTGACACAAGTCCTGTGTGTTGACACAGCTTTTGCTTCCAGTGTCGACATAACTTCTGGGTGTCGACACAGCTTCTGCTTTCACTGTCGACATAACTTCTGGGTGTCGACACAGCTTCTACTATCGACATAACTTCTGGGTGTCGACAGAATTCTGGTGTGTGTCGACACAAGTTCTGTGTGTTGACACAATCGTTATCGACAGAATTCTGGAATGTGTCAACAGCTTCTCTGTGTGTCGACACAAGTTCTGTTAATGTCGACATAATCTGGTCCTTGGTGTCAACACAGTGTTGTCGACAAATTTTCTGTGTGTCGACATAAATTCTGGGTGTCGACACATTCTGGCCCTTGGTGTCGACACATGCATTCCCAAGTGTCGACACTTGTACTTAGAAAAATATTTCTTCCATTTACTTAACCTGCACTTGATAACTCAATACAACATCAAATACAACTTGATGCATATCACTGAGTTAGGTGAGGCTTCTCCAAATCTGGTACATTTTTTCCAAGGTACTCAACATAGGGTACCTACTTCACAAGCTCATAAATTTGGGAACCTGCTAAATATTTCTTACAGAGCTCAATAATTGTTAAAAAATTATGAAACTTAATAAGTAAGGTTCCTAGTTCATTATGCTTATATGGGAATTTATTTGAAGGTTTTAGATGGATAGATGTTATACTTAGTTCATAAACCTATTAACTTGGAATATTATGAGAAAATCAAGTATAGAGTTTATTATTCAATGCTAAATGGTGAAACTTGATCTAGAGTATTTATATGTCCTTACAATCATCCTTGAATTTTCTCTAAAGTTTTGGAAGTATTATTGCTGTACATTCTCTTAAAATGATTTATTATGAGATATATTTGAAATTATAATTAAGGGAATAAAACTTGCTGAAAAATTGGGAAACTTTGGATTTTAAGTTAATTAATCATATTGTATTTAACATAAATTTGGTGGAATATTATCTTGTCTGAAATGGGTACTTCATGTTCAAACTTGGAATTTTTGGCTACTAAACTAATTAAATAATTTTTCAGATAAACAGGAAAATTATGAAATTCTGAATTTAGGCCACAAAGGTCATAATAGCCCTCCAATAATTATTATAGGAGTACTTGATGTTTATTTGGTGCACCACCCATTTTTCGGGTCATATAACTTAAGTGGTCTGCATATAGTAAAAACTACAGAAACTATGTTGGAGTATAATTTGAGCACATGAGTGGGATTATTGTTTGGCTAGTTTGGATAAACATATGGGGGCATCTCTGGAAGACAGGTTAAGTAAAGTGTGGAATTTGCTAGTGTTAGGCGGTGCTCGGGATCGATGAAAGATCGTCTTTCCCGTGGGGAGGAAGTGTTAAACACACTAGGGTTGGAATCAATACAACATCTAAGGAATTAGGAGTTGAGTATCAACCAAGATAAAATAAGTGCCTTGCAAAATGGATCTTTGGGCGTAATCCCATCGTAGTTCCTAGTGCCTTCGAGAGCCCTTCGCGGGGTATACCTTGGGCAGTCCTGGGCTAACCTAAATAGTTGGTAAAATGGAAATACAAGAGTAACTAGTAAGTCTAGGGTTTCACCTTCTCACACATCGATGTCTCGGGGAGTTAGGTTAGGTCACTCGGGCAGTAGGCCCAGTGGTTTTGGTAATGGGCAGGTTAGCCCGACGAGCTTTGGCTTGGGTAATGGTTTGTGATGAGCAGGTTGGCTCGGCGAGCTTTGGCTCGACTGTTGTTTATGACGGATGGGATGGTCCGGGGAGCTTTGGCTCGGTAGCTGATACATAAGGTTGCATATGCATAAGGTATAAGGTGGTGGGTTTCAATATTATAGGGTCGATGCATCGACGCCAATACGTTGACTCAGCAAGTGTGGTTTAGCACTTGGCCAAATAAAGTCTGGTGCGCCAGCCGACAAGAGTACATAGGAGCTCTGCTTTGTGCACCAGTATTGAGGCGTACGATAGGTCTGACTGGTAGTGTAATTACCGGTTTAGAGGTGTGCGAGGCCCAACCCACCGCTTCTGTTTGCCACTACGGAGGTATCATGGGAGGTTCGGCTCCAGAAAGGGGGAACTAAAGGTCTGTGTTCACAGAGTCGAGTGGGTGAGTTGCACTTGCATGATCACATCATTGCATAATTGTATTTCATAGCATAACCATTGCATATAACCCTGATACCTATTGTATAAGTGGTATGAGATGCTTTATACAATAGGCCCTGCAAAACGACCCCTTGGTTTATAAGTTCGTGAGAGAGTGCTTATAAGTTAAAGTTTTTATTCGGTATCATATATATATGCTTGCTAGAAAACCGACACTCTATCGTATAAATTGGTATGAGACTTTTTATACGATAGGAGCCCTTCAAAAGATCCCTTAGCTTATGTGTTTTCATATAACTTGAGGTTACTTTCTTATTCAATTTCCGTACCATTATTACTGCCATATATACTTAGAACTGCTAGATTAGTTCCGCCGTCATCTTCCTATTTGTTATTCTCCACTTTCATGTCCTCTCCTTTCCTTCTCCCCGCTTGGTGCCGAGGAGCCATGGGGGAAGCGGCGGGGGATGATAAGACTTAGTCTTTTAGACTAACGGTTTTCGAACCACATCATTTTAGGGGACCATGGAGCCCAGCATGGAGGAGCAGCCCCGGAGGTCGGCACTCTTGGAGATCGGGCAGTCTAGTTCCGGAGTTCAGACGGCAGGGACTGTGAGTCCTGATCTCTAGTAGTTTATTAGTTTTGCTTCCGCTTGGAGAGCTATGTCGTGAGGACTTGATGTACAGGGCATAAGCCCATGTTTTTAGTACTTGATTATATCTGTGGACACTCCCTTCGTGGAGATTACTTAATATATTATGTGATTTCTGTGGACTTGTCTCTTACTATTTTGCTACAGTTGTGATCGATTAGGCCGGCAGGATCGGCATTTTTTAGTGATGACCTTCCCGGGTGCGAAGGTGTCACCGCAAAGCGGCGGTTCTGGGCCGAAGACTGAGGAGGAGGTCCTTGTCCCAAGAGAGGGGGACACGAGAGAATAGGGATAGCATTCTCGTCTAGAGGCACAGAAATGGTGGTGAAGATGGAAATTCTCTCCCTTGGAGGCAGGGTGGAGAAGGTGCGCATCAGCGGGGGGCTGACCCCGGTGGACCAGGAGAGAGTGTCGGCATGCATTCAGAAGAACATGGACATCTTTGCTTGGAGCGCAACAGAGATGTCGGGAATCAATGCAGACATTGCCTGCCACTGCCTCAATCTAGATCTAGATGCTCATCCTATCCAGCAGAAGAAGAGGCCCATCGCGGACAAGCTAGCCGAGCCCATTAGGGAGGAGGTGGCCAAGCTGCTGTAGGCCGGCATTGTTTCTGAAATTCAATGCCATATCTGTGTCTCCAATGTTGTAATGGTAAAAAAAGGAGGCGACCTTTGTAGAAAGTGTGTTGATATCTCTTTGCTTAATAAATCATGTCGTAAAGATTGTTACCACTTGTCTCGAATCGATATGCTTGTTGACTCAGCCGTCGGTTTTGCTGTAATGAGTTTTTTAGACTCTTTTTCAGGTTACCATCAGATCAGGATGCACCCCTCGATATAAAGATGTCTCCTTCATCACTGGGGACAGGTGCTACTCCTATAGGATGATGCCCTTTGGGTTGAAAAATACAGGGGCAACTTTCCAAAAGATGATGGATCGGATCTTCCAGGAGCAAAATGGGCGGAACCACAATGTGTATGTGGATATCCTGATGATCAAGAGCCGGGGGGTGGGTGGACTCCCTCCTCCGAGACCTTCGACACCTTGCGCAAATACAAGATGAGGCTGAACCCCTTGAAATGTGTTTTCAGGGCCAGCAGAGGAATTTTCTTGGGCCATCTTATTACCCCCCACAGGGGTGGAGCCGAATCCTGACAAGGTCAACGTGATCATGTAATTGGGGTCGCCTCAGAATGATAAGGAGGTCCAGCGGCTGACGGGAAAGTTGGCATGGCTCAGTAGGTTCCTTTCCCAGGCTGGAGATAGTGCTCTCCCTTCTTCAAAGAGCTGAGGGGAGGCAAGAAGTTTGAATGGACTGAGGAATGCGAGGAGTCGTTCCAAGCCTTGAAGAGGCAGTTGAGTCAGGCCCCCTACTCTAAGGACCGAAGGAGGCAAGAGTAGAGGCCTTGAGCTCCGTCCTGGTTCGGGAAGAGGGGAAGAAACAGTTGCACATATATTTTGTAAGCCGGGTCTTGAGAAAGGAAGGACACTGTTATCCCATCTTAGAGAAGCTGGCCTTTGCTCTAGTCATCTCAGCTCGGAGGCTTCGACCTTACTTCTAAACACACTACATCCAAGTGGTGACTGACCATCCCCTCCACAACATTTTTGAGGAGGTGGAGAACTCAGGAAGATTGCAAAGTAGTCGGTGGAGCTTAGTGAGTTTGATATCTCTTTTATCCCGCGCCTCTTAATGAAGGCGCAAGCTATGGCCGACTTTCTAGCTGATGATGTGGTCTAGGTGGCGGAGGCAGAACTCACTCGTCCGGTTCCCTGGAAGGTGACGATAGACAGCGCGTCGGGACGAAATTCCCTGGCGGTGGGGGTGATCTTGGATAGACCATATGGAACGTGAATTGAGCAAACAGTGGTGGTGCACTTCCCCATCACTAAAAACCAGGCCGAGTACGAGGCCGTGATAGTAGGATTGCGCCTAGCCATGGATATGGGGGTACATGATGTGGAGGTCCTCACTGACTCCGTGGTGGTTGCTTCTCAAGTCAATGAGGAGTTTGAGGTAAGGGAACCTACCCTCCAGTTATACTTGGAAAAGGTGAAGGGGGTCATCAGTATGTCTCATACCTTCTATAACGCCCCGAAACTCAAAAGAGCGATGGGGGACATTTTGGGCCAGTTGTGGGTTCTGGTAGGAGGCACACAGCCTGGGATACGGCCGTGTCCCAGGGCATGTCAGGCTTGTGTCGACACTTAGCCGGCGAAGTGGACATTTTGCTCTCGACGTTGTGTCGAGACTGGGCACACGGCCTGAGACACGGGCTTGTCTCAGGGCGTGTCGACCCGTGTCGACACTCAGCCTGCGAAGTCAACATTTAGCGCTCGATGAAGTGTCGAGACATGGCACACGGCCTGCGACACGGGCATGGCGCAGGGCGTGTCGACCCGTGTCGACACTCGTCCCGGGGAGTCGACGAATTTTGCTCGACGATATGTCGAGATAAGGCATACGGCCTAAGACACGGGCGTCTCCAAGGCCGTGTCATGAGGTCGACGAACTTCACTCGACGAAGTGTCGAGTGTCGAGACCATGTACATGGCCTGGAGCCCAGGCGTGTTGAGGTAGACACGGGCAAGGACACGGGCGTGTCCTAGTACCCGTGTAGTTCTCGGGTTGTTTTCGGGATAAATCGATGGGGGTACACGGCCGGCCACACGGCCGTGTCAGGTGGAACACGGGCGTGTTAGGTTGAACACGGGCGTGTTCGATGCCCGTGTGTTGTTCCAGGCGCGTCGATTTTGACAGCGAATGAGGCACACGGCCCTGCACACGGGCGTGTGCCAGGACGTGTTCGGTCCAGATTGGACATTTCAGGCCCGAATCAAAGCCGTTCGTTTCTCTAAGTGGGGATCCAATGGCTGGGGGTTGTTCCTGATGGGATATACCCGGGATTGGACCCTTGAAACCCTCACTTTTACTTGAGTGGTTATCGTTCTAAATCTTAGAGAGAGAGGAGAGTCAAGGAAGGAAAAAGAAGTTAGATCCGGCCATTGGAGGAGCTTCGAAGCTCCAAATCTCGAGCCAACTCCGGATCCACGGAGGCGAAGAGAGTGCGGTGCTTTTCATCCGCTTACTTTTCCATGGCGCCAAAGAAGAACGCAAGGGTAACGATCCTCTTCTTGAGCATGTGAAGCTCTCCTTCTTTGCATAGGAAACCCGCTCACGCTAGTTTGCGGTGAGTTGGAGGCGTTCCTTCGGGTAGATATGTAAAGTCCCCGTTGTTTAGAGTTCGTATTCGAGAACGGACATAGGCATGATGTGTGAAGCCTACCCGGACATGTTGATCTGGATTGGTGATGTTGCATTGAATAAATGTCGGAGAAGACTCTGCGCGATTGATTGTTTTTCGGGTTTTCTACGTGGTAGATTTGCAACAGGGAGCCTTAGGGATTAACCCAAAGGTGCACCCGGAAAACTGGGCGGATGCGTGATCTTGCCAACTTGTGGTCCTATGAGCCAACTTGTACATAATTGGGTTATGTAATATTGTACGTTCGATTCACGGGCTTCGGGGAAACTTAACTCGTGCCGATGATATTTAAGTGTCGTGGCAAGTGAGCAACAGGTTGAGTGGGAACCGTTCCTGCTTTATGTCGAGGGCATAGAGGTCGGGTCTTGTTGTCGATGACATTAAAGTGTTGTGACATAGGCTGTTGATGACATTAAAGTGTCGTAACATCTGCCTAAAAGACTAATTTGCACACGAGATATTGTCATCCTGGAGATGGTCGTGAGTTAGCGGCTTAGACTGCGATCACCGAGAAGGTGCCCTGAGAGCACGGGGCGTGTGGCCATGCGTGCCAACGCATGTGATGCAATGAGTTGTTATATTGCTCGCTTATGCTAATGAAATGCAGGGAAGGAGCATCGCCGCCCCGAGTTGGGGGCGGGATCGTTATAATTTGGTCAGCATTACTGACCGTTGCCTTTGTTTGCCACCGTGCGGTGGTTTTATTGCTTGCAGGTGCTGCTGGATCAAGCGGTCAATAGAGGGCTAAAGCCCAAATTGCGAAGCCGGCCCTCAAAGGCCTAATTGAATTGTTTACTGTTTTTATTCATGTATGACCGGCCTGCGTACCGTGGTTTGTAAATCATGTAACATCAAGTGAACCATTTTGTAAGGCCTTAAGGCCTGTACTTGTGTATGTACAACATTCCTATTTGGTATTAGTGGACATTCATGCTTTTGTGCTGGGTTCTTTATTGCAACTTATTAATCTGCTTCCGCTAGAATGCTCTGTGTAGGACGTGATGATTGGTTGGATGGTTTCCATGAGTAACCACCCGGTATGTCTGTGGAATATGGCATCGGGCCCCGGCCGGACCTACTGCTATATGATATGCGACGGATAGGGGGTGTTACAATTTGGTATCAGACTATTGGTGTTGGTCGGGCTTAAGATGAATTCGTTGGCGAATTCTTTTTAAGGGGTGGTGAGCACATTGTGTGCGTCATCGTTATAACAGTAAAAGAACCCATGAATGTCCACTTAGGAATGAAATACATGTGTTTGAGGAACTTGCGTGTTCCTATAATTGTTGTTTGTAATTTTATTTGGTCGCTTAACGGTGTTTTGTACCACTATGGGTGACCAGAAGTGGTGTTGGGCCGTCAGAACGTCGAGTTTCTAAGGCTAGCAGTGCACCAGATGTTGCTCCTGCAACACATCTATCGGATGAGAACATACGATTGGTGGCCGAAGTAGTGTTGGTCGTGATAAATGCGCAGCCTGCAAGGCAAACGCAGCAGACCGCTCCTGCAATGGAGCAGGAACCTCTTCCAGAGGTTGAGCCGAGGAGAGTGGAACAGGTGGTAGTAGAACCGTTGGTGCCATGGAGGGCAACCGAGAGACAGCTTAAGCTTGTTATGAACTTTAATCCTCCTGTATTTTCGGGGTTGGGAACCCCATCTCAAGCTGAAGACTGGCTCTCCAGGGTGAAGAGAGTCATGACAGCAACGTAGACGGAAGAGTGGCAAATGACCACCATCGCTACGTTCCTTCTGGACGGTGAAGCGAGAATGTGGTGGGAAGGATTGGAGCTACACCTATTGAGAGGTAGGCAACTTATTGATGTCTCGATGGAGGAGTTCTCGAGATTGTTCTTGGCTAGATACCTCCCTTCGGCGCAGAAGATAGCATTGGAGAATGAGTTCCTGAAGTTGGTACAAGGAGACAGTACCGTGGATGAATATCTCCACGAGTTTACGCGTTTGAGTCGATATGCTAGCTCCACCATTGCAGATGAGGAGCGCAAGACGAATCAATTCTACGAAGGGTTGAGAGATGAGTTGAGATTACTACTCTCGGGGCCGATGACGCAGGGTTCCTTCACCTTGGTCAACACGGCCCGGTCCTTGGAGAAGGACATGAAGAATGTGCAGGCAAAGAAAAGCTTGGGCGAGAAGAGGTCGGAGTTCAGAGGGCCGAACACCTCAAAATCTATGTTCCGAAAGTGGAACAAGAAATCTAGGACTTCGGGTCTAGCCCTCTCTGCTGGTGCTTCTAGGGCGACTACGGGTCGGACCCCGGGCGCATGTTACAACTGTGGGAAGTTGGGGAATTATGCCCGTGAGTGCCGGAGCGGACGTCCCAAGTCCGAAAGAAAGCTGGGAGCTTCACACTCCTTCTTTTCCGAGGGATTTATATCACACATCGGAGTCCCTTCTTCGATGGCGAAGGATAAGTTGGATGTGTTGTTGCCCAATGGGTGTTCGATGTGCGTGGATAGGATTGGTAATGTTAAGATTCGTATTGGTAATCAAGAGTTCGATCTGCAAGCGTCGTTACTTCCGTTGGTGGAGTTCGACGTTATATTAGGCATGGACTGGCTCTCGGAGCAGCATGCCTATATTGATTGCGGTATCAAGGAAGTCAAGTTGGGAGCAAGTCGTGAGATGACTTTTACGGGCTTAAAGGGGTCGAGCAAGACGTTGATGTCTGCTCTTCAGGTGGTGAAGGAGGTTCGTGCCGGTGCAGAACTGTTCTTTACACTAGTGGAGATTGCGAAGCCGAAGCCCACGTTGGATTGTATTTCAGTGGTATCAGAATACCCTGATGTGTTCCCCGCAGATCTTCCCAGAGCCCCGCCTCAGCGGGAGATAGATTTCACGATTGAGCTAATGCCAGGTACAAAGCCTTTGTCACGATCTCCTTATCGGCTAGCGCCTAAGGAAATGGCAGAGCTGAAGGTTCAACTGCAATCCCCCGGATCGACGATCATCGGGAGCTCAACAAGTTGACGGAGAAGAACAATTACCCGATCCCCCGGATCGATGATCTTTTTGATCTGTTGGTCGGGTCGACGGTGTACTCGAAGTTGGATCTCAAGGCTGGGTACTATCAGCTGCGAATAAGGGAGAGTGATATCTCAAAGATAGCGTTTAGTACGAAATACGGGCATTATGAGTTTACGGTCATGCTATTTGGGCTGACAAATGCGCCGTCAGTGTTCATGGATCTGATGAACAGGACCTTCCGGGAGTACTTGGATCATTTTGTGATCGTCTTCATCGACGATATTTTGGTGTACTCGCAAAGTGAGGAAGATCACTTCAAGCATCTTCATTTGGTTTTGGAGACGCTAAGGAGGAATCAGCTGTATGCCAAGTTCTCAAAGTGCGAGATTTGGTTATCCTCAGTGGCGTTCCTCGGTCATATAGTGAGTGGAGAGGGTATTGCAGTGGATCCGGCGAAGATTGTTGCGATACGGGAGTGGCCTGAGCTTGTTACGGTAGCGTAAGTCCGGAGTTTTCTGGGGCTTGCCGGCTATTATAGGCGCTTCATAGAGAGCTTTATAGCCGTTGTCTTGGCTAGAAATGGGTGAGTCAAAGTTGTATAAGCGATTAGAAGTGGAGGATGCTACTTCTTTGGTGAGAACCATTCGGGAGAGGTTGCTTATCGCTCAGGACCGGCAAGCGAAGTACTACAACGCCAAGCACAGGAACGTGGAGTTCGCTGTGGGCGATTGGGTGTACTTAAAGATCAAGTCGTTCAAGGGTGTCTCGCGAGTCCGGCGATTGAAAAAGCTAAGCCCGAGGTACCTTGGGCCATTTGAGGTTCTGGAGCGAGTTGGTTAAGCAGCCTATCGGTTGAAGCTTTCAGTGGAGCTTGGTGGATTACATGATGTATTCCATATTTCGGTGCTTCGGAAGGCGGTGCAATAGCCTTCGCAAGTGATCGCGGTTGATCAAGTGCCGGTGGATAGTTGGTTGACGACAAAAGTCAAGCCCGTGCGGATTGAGGACTCAGAGGTCAAGCGGCTACGCAATAAAGAGATCATGATGGTCAAGGTCCGATGGGACAATTGCGGTCATGAGGAGCTCTCTTGGGAACCAGAGCAGACTATTCTTGACGAGTATCCGGAGTTGTTCCGCTCAGTACAAATTTTGTTTTTGTACATGTATTTCCTTTATATAATTTCGTGGACGAAATTCTTTTAAGAGGGGGAGAGTTTTAACGCCCCGAAACTCAAAAGAGCGATGGGGGACGTTTTGGGCCAGTTGTGGGTTTTGGCAGGAGGCACACGGCCTGGGACACGAGCGTGTCCCAGGGCGTGTCAGGCTTGTGTCGACACTCAGCCGGCGAAGTCGACATTTTGCTCTCGACGTTGTGTCGAGACTGGGCACACGGCCTGAGACACGGGCGTGTCTCAGGGCGTTTCGACCCGTGTCGACACTCAGCCCGCGAAGTCGACATTTTGCGCTCAACGAAGTGTCGAGATATGGCACACAGCCTGCGACACGGGTGTGTCGCAGGGCGTGTCGACCCGTGTCGACACTCGTCCCGGGGATTCGACAAATTTTGCTCGACGATGTGTCGAGACAAGGCACACGGCCTAGGACACGGGCGTGTCCAAGGCCGTGTCGTGAGGTCGACGAACTTCGCTCGACGAAGTGTCGAGTGTCGAGACCGTGTACACGGCCTGGAGCCCATGCGTGTGGAGGTAGACACGGGCAAGGACACGGGCGTGTCCTAGTACCCGTGTAGTTCTCGGGTTGTTTTCAGGATAAATCGATGGGGGTACACGGCCGGCCACACGGCCGTGTCAGGTGGAACACGGGCGTGTCAGGTCGAACACGGGCGTGTTCGATACCCGTGTGTTGTTCCAGGCGCATTGATTTTGAAGGCGAATGAGGCATACGACCCTGCACACGGGCGTGTTCCAGGCCGTGTTCGGTCCAGATTGGACATTTCAGGCCCGAATCAAAGCCGTTCGTTTCTTTAAGTTGGGATCTAACGGTTGGGGGTTGTTCCTGATGGGATATACCCGGGATTGGACCCTTGAAACCCTCACTTTTACTTGAGTGGTTATCTTTCTAAAGCTTAGAGAGAGAGGAGAGCCAAGGAAGGAAGAAGAAGTTAGATCATGCCATTGGAGGAGCTTCGAAGCTCCAAATCTCGAGCCGACTCCGGATCCACGGAGGAGAAGAGAGTGCGGTGCTTTTCATCCGCTTACTTTTCCATGGCGCCAAAGAAGAACGCAAGGGTAACAATCCAATTCTTGAGCATGTGAAGGTCTCCTTCTTTGCATAGGAAGCCCGCTCTCGCGAGTTTGCGGTGAGTTGGAGGAGTTCCTTCGGGTAGATATGTAAAGTCCCCGTTGTTTCGAGTTCGTATTCGAGAACCGACATAGGCATGATGTGTGAAGCCTACCCGGACATGTTGGTCTGGATTAGTGATGTTGCATTCATAAATGTCTGAGAAGACTCCGCGCGATTGGTTGTTTTTCGGGTTTTCTACGTGGTAGATTTGCAACATGGAGCCTTGGGGATTAACCCAAAGGTGCACCCGGAAAACTGGGCGGATGCGTGATCTTGCCAACTTGTGGGCCTAGGAGCCAACTTGTATATAACTGGGTTATTTAATATTGTACGTTCGATTCACGGGCTTCGGGGAAACTTAACTCGTGCCGATGATATTTAAGTGTCGTGTCAAGTGAGCTACGGGTTGAGTGGGAACGGTTCCTGCTTTATGTCGAGGGCATAGAGGTCGGTTCTTGCTGTCGATGACATTAAAGTGTCGTGACATTGGCTATTGATGACATTAAATTGTCGTAATATCTGCCTAAAAGACCAATTTGCTCACGAGATATTGCCGTCCTAGAGATGGTGGTGAGTTAGCGGCTTAGACTGCGATCACCAAGAAGGTGCCCTGAGAGCACGGGGCGTGTGGCCATGCGTGCCAATGCCTGTGATGCAATGAGTTGTTATATTGCTCGCTTATGTTAATGAAATGCAGGGAAGGAGCATCGCCGCCCCGAGTTGGGGGCAGGATCGTTATAATTTGGTCAGCATTGTTGACTGTTGCCTTTGTTTGCCACCGTACGGTGGTTTTTTGCTTGCAGGTGCTGCTGGACCATGCGGTCAATTGCGGGCTAAACCCCAAATTGCGAAGCCGGCCCTCGAATGACTAATTGGAGTGTTTACTGTTTTTATTCATGTATGACCGGCCTGCGTGCCGTGGATTGTAATTCATGTAACATCATGTGAACCATTTTGTAAGGTCTTAAGGCCTGTACTTGTGTATGTACAACATTCCTATTTGGTATTAGTGGACATTCAAGCTTTTGTGCTGGGTTCTTTATTGCAACTTATTAATCTGCTTCCGCTAGAATGCTCTGTGTAGGACGTGATGATTGGTTGGATGGTTTCCATGAGTAACCACCCGGCCTGTCTGTGGAATATGGCGTCGGGCCCCGGCCGGACCTACTGCTATATGCTATGCGACGGATTCGGGGTGTTACATCTTCTCCATCCGACATATGCCGCAGGAGGAGAATGAGCAGGTTAACCAGCTAGCCAACCATGGTCACCGGGTGGGGGGGGGGTTACCATCACTGACCTGTTCCGTCCATCCATACAAGAGGGGGAGCTGATGGAGGTGGACCAACACCCCTCGTGGATGGATCCATTCACAACATTCCTATCCAAAGGGGAGTTCCCGAAAGGGATGGATAGGAAGAAGTTCAACCACAAGTCGGCATATTATCTTATGCATGACGAACAGTTGTATAGGAAGACGGTCTCGGGGATGTTGTCGCACTGTGTGGCCATGAGGGAGGTTCAGAGGATCTTGGAAGTGGTCCATTTAGGGGAGTGTGGAAGCCACTCGGGGAGCTGAATCTTGGAAGGAAGAATAGTTTGGCAGGGGTACTTCTGGCCGACCCTAAGTTAGGGTGCCACAGAGTTCACAAGGAAATGCCACAAGTGCTAGTTGTTCGCGCCCTCCAACTTCAACCAGCTCAATGGCTCAGGAGTATCACAGCCCCCTGGCCTTTCGCCAGGGGATGAAGGAGGTTCCTACTGGTGATGATCAAAAATCTTTCTATGTGGTTGGAGGTGAATGCGATAGCCAAGGTGACCTCCCAGGTAATCAGGAACTTCATGTGGCGAGAGATCATATCCCGACATGGCCTGCCCCAGGCCATTGTCACGGATAATGTGCCACAGTTCGCTAGCGCCAAGTTCATCAATTTTTACGGATAGCTCGGGATCGATCTCAGGTTCGTGTAGGTCCACCATCCCAGGAGGAACGGGTAGGTGGAGATGGCGAACAAAATCATCATCAACCTCCTCACGAATAAAGTGGAGTATTTGAAGGGTAGCTGGGTGGAGCAGCTTCCTTCAGTTCTCTGGGACCTAAGAACCACTCCCCCCCCTTCAAGCTCTCCCATAGATGCGAGACAGTGCTTCCAATAGAGTTCGAGGTATAGATGCCTCAGTTGGTCGAGGCAGAGGCTGACAGGGAAGAATGGTAATCTGAAAATGAGGAGGAGCTACGGTTCTCCCTTGATATGGTGGAGGAGCTGCGTGATCTCTCTGCCATCCGACAAGAAGAGGTAAAATGAAGTATGGCTATGTATTTTGACAAGCACGCCAAGGTCAAACAGTTTGCGGAATGGGACTTGGTCCTGAAGAAGGTGGATGTGGCAGGGAGATCTGCGGCAGTAGGGAAGCTCAACCCTAACTAAGAAGGCCCGTATATTGTCCAGAAAGCTCTAAGGTCGGGGGGGGGGGGGGGGGGGTTTATCATCTCTGAAATGTATAGGGCGAGAACATAAGTCACACAGGTAGTGGTGATGACTTAAAATGTTTCTATCCGGAAAAGCATGTATGTACTCTCCTTTAATGAACATGAAATCCTTGATGCTCCAACTCTTTTACAGATCATGTTTTTGGCAATTTGTATTTATCAAGCTAATTCCTGAAATGCTCCCGCTATCAGGCTTTGACAAAGCTGGTAGGGCAGTGGTCCTTGAAGGAAAGTTTTCTCGCTCTGCGGTTAGGACCCGAGACGCTCCAGCTATCAGGCTTCCACCTAGCTGGCAGAGCCGAGATTCTCGAGTTACATCATTATGGCACTAGAGGGCTGAGTCTGATTGATGCTTAACAACCGTCGTCAGTCTCTCACCTAGCTGATTAGGCCATTGGTAGCGCCCGGAGGTTAAGTGCTGGAAAGTTTTCTTCCACTGGGGTTAGGTCCCGAAACGCTCCCATTGTCAGGCTTCCACTAAGCTGGAAGGGCAGAGATCCTCGAGTGACATTGTTATGACCCTAGAGGGCTGAGTCCAGTTGATGCTCAACACCCACCATCAGGCTCTAACCTAGCTGATGGGGCCGGTGGTAGTGCCCGAAGGTTAAGTGATGGAAAGTTTTCTCGCTCCGGGGTTAGGACCCGAGACGCTCCCGCTGCCTGGCTTCCACCTTGCTGGCATGGTTGGTATCCTTGAGTGATGTCATTATGACCCTGGAGGGATGAGTCCAGTTGTTGCTCAACACCGGCCATTAGGCTCTCACCTAACTGATTGTGCTGGTGGTAATGCCCGGATGTTAAGTGATGGAAGGTTTTCTCGCTCTAGGGTAAGGTCTTGAGAATTTCCCGCTGATAGACTTCCACCTAGCTGGCAGGGCTGGGATCCTTGACTGATGTCATTATGACCCTAGAGGTCTGAGTTCAGTTTATGCTCAACACCCGTCATCGGGCTCTCACCTAACTAATTGGGCTGGTTGTAGCGCCCAGAGGTAAGTGATGGAAAGTTTTCTCGCTTTGGGGTTTCGTAATAAGACGCTCTCGCTACCAGGCTTCAACCAAGCTGGCAAGGTCGGGAACCTCGAGTGACATCATTATGACATTGGAGGGCTGAGTCTGGTTGATACTCAACACCCACCATCAGGTTCTCACCTAGCTGATTGGGCTGGTGGAAGCGCCCAGAGGTTAAGTGATGGAAAGTTTTATCTCTCTACGGTTATGTCTCGAGACGCTCCCGCTGCCAGACATCCACCTAGCTGGCAAGGCTGGGATCCTCGAGTGATATCATTTTAAACTTGGAGGGTTGAGTCTGATTAATGCTCAACACCCTCCATCAGGCTCTCACCTAGCTGACATTACTGGGGTTCTCGCTGGATGTGGCAATGGTCGGAGGGATAACAAGGAGTTGAGTAAAGGTCGTAGGGATATGAACTAGAGGCAAAGGTCGCAGGGATAACAAGGAGTTGAGCACAACAATCCCCAGATGAGCCTGCAAGGGAGAGTCGAGACCTTAGCAGGTCGGCAAGCTGATACTATTTTCAGCGGTTACACTCCCGCTCGCCAAGGTTTTACTTGTAATATTCTCGGCCTTTTGCCAAGTCTCAAAGTAGAAGAGTCGTCACAGGCGAGCTGGGTATTCACGGGCCCAGCTCGGCGAACGATCCAACCCAACTACCATAGGGTGAATATCTAAAGGCAGGGTAAATGGGATGTCGAGCTGAGGTCTCGGCATCTATAGAGGAAGATGAGATGAGGCGGTCCTCGGTGGTACATTTCCACTCTCTTGAAAATTTTACTTGGGACATACTAACAACTGCAGCTTGACATTGGCAAGAGAGAAGGAGAACTCGGAGGCGAGCAGGGTCGTCGCGAGCCGAGATTGGCGGGCATCCTTCCTCCAGATTGTCTAATGGCTGGCGAGCTTTCAAGACTTCCCCACAGGCACGAATCCTAACTCAGATACATTCTATCAGCCCGCTCCACCTTGGTGAGGTCGCTCTACGGAGGTGGGCCGCTCGCAGGAGAGTACATTGCAGTAATTAAGTTAAAAAAATAGATAAATTTCAGTCGAAGGGAAGAGAATTACAATAACAATAAGAGGGAGGTGCGAGTCAGCTCTCTCCCTCCACTCCAGACGGGTGTTCTTCCTCGCCCTCCCCTCTAGATGTGAGGCCATCCTTATAACCCTTGATATCCTTGAACATCGACTCGAAGCTTTCCTCCTTCTCGCTGGGAGGGGTGGCCAGCGGGAACATGTTCGACACGATGTCCCTTAAGGTGATCTCCTCACATCGCTCCACCAGCACCTCCTTATCTTTCATCATCTGCAAGGTGTAGTCGACAATACTGATGAAGTTGATCCGCAACCTCTCAGCGACCTCGGCCTTACTGAAGACTTTGGGCCACTTTGGAGGAATGCTCAACTCGCCGCCGGTCTGGGGGAAGACGTTTTATGTCTGTCGGATCAGCTCGCCCTAGAGCCCCTTAGTATCCTCTCACAGTTTGTCATTCTCCCTTTCCTGCTCGGTGGTGAGAGCTCGTAGCTCGCTCGCGGCTTCGGCATCCTGGGATGAAGGGCAATCTAAGATCAACATGTGTGAAAAATCATAAGTGAAAAAAGAAGGGGATATCCGCCACTTACCATCCTATTGGCGACCTTTGCAAGAAGGTTCTCGGCGACTTGGAGTCTCCTCTCCAGGTCAGCGGCATTGTCCTTGGTGAGGTCGCATTCCTGCTCAGTTTTCAGCAGCTAGTGGTTGAGGCTGAAGCCCCGGTGGACCACCATATGATGCAGCTCCAAGGCTCCCGTCTGGGCATGCAGACCTTCACGGCCGAGCTGTCGAAGAGTCAGGCCCTTATAGGCCTCGACAGCCTTGTATCCATACATGCCAAAGCCCAGCGCATAGGCATGCTCAGAGATGGGTTGACCAAACGACCAGGAGGGACGGAGTGATGAGATGGAAACCCTAGGGGTCTGCTCATCCCATCACACCATCGGCTTGCCGGTCGAGTCTTTTGACTTTCCCCCAAAGCGAAAAAGGGGGTTGCTCTTTGGTAGGCCTTGCTTGCGGGCCACAGTCTCCACTATAGCAGGGGGAGCAGAGGGCTCGCCATGCTCCATGTCTTTCCCCGGTGAACCCTTTAGCGAGCTCTCTGGCGACCCCTCAGGTGTGGTCTCCATCGAGCTTATGTAGATTTGTTGTTGATATTGTTGTTTCCTAGAGAACACTAGGGCTTTCATCTTCTTTAGTAGTGGGGGGCAGGGAGGTGAGCTAGAACCGTCGAGGACAGGACATTTTCGGCTAAAGAAAGGTCCACCAGACCCCAGCTCGCCTCTACAGGCAGCCGCGGAAGCCCGCTCGCACGCGAGCGGGTCTGTGTAGAGTCCTGAGTCCACATGGTGCAGATGCTCGGGAATTGATAGATCCCCTGCAAGAAATGACTTAGAGTTAGAAAAGTGATAATCATAGGAGAGCCCAGATAAAGAAAAGGGAAAAGTATAGCTTCTCAGTGAGGAACTGGGAGGAGCTAGTCGACGCCCCTTTCAAGGAAGGTGACCTCGAAGTCCTTCCCAAGAAGAACTTGTGCATCTCGGAGTCGACACCGGATAGCGTTGGGGTCCAATATAACTCCTCGCTCTTCTGCTGGGGGGAGAAGGGAATGTTGTCTAGGTCTCCCTTGATGAAGACGACCTTAGAAACCCAGTTATGGTTTTGTTCGCGATTTCACGAATCTTGATGTGCGAGCCCATCAGGAAGGCGACCCCATCATTGGTCGCTTGGTAGCTAAAAGTTTTCGGAAGACAGCAAGGTTGAATTCAATCCACTCCCGGCGGAAGAAGCAGGAGAATGTGACCATCATGGCGATCACATTCGGTTTCATCTGCACGGGCACTGCGCCAAAGTATTTGAGGATCTGGCGGATTTTTGGCCAGAGGGGCAGGCACAACCCCACCTCTAAGTGCGAGATGGGGATGGCGAGCTCGTCACAGTAGAAAGTGGTGATGGTCTCGCCCTATG
This sequence comes from Platanthera guangdongensis, assembly GCA_039583875.1. Taxonomy (NCBI): domain Eukaryota; kingdom Viridiplantae; phylum Streptophyta; class Magnoliopsida; order Asparagales; family Orchidaceae; genus Platanthera; species Platanthera guangdongensis. Next base: position 85,456,508 of record CM077155.1, on the reverse strand, counting down.
AGGGCCAGCACGCCTCATTGCCAGGGGGTATGTATTCGGCTTTGAAGTTGCCGAGCTCGCGCTCAGTGGTATTTTCGTCAAAGAATGGTACTCGACAAATTGTCGGGCACACTTCGATCACCCATTGGCATCAGTTCGCGTCGTGACCATGTCTGCAAACGGCTGGGGTGCAAGAGCAGATAGCAAAAAGAGAAGCAAATAGGGTATAAATGCAATAAAGGAGATGGCCCAGGGGGTGGGTGAGGGACCTATTTATAGAAAGTCGAATTTATGGCTGAGCTGACTGTTCAGTCCAGCTCGCCAGCCCTAGCTCGCCGACTCCATCTCGCCAACCTAGCGACCAGTCCTATCCTAGTGAGAGTTAAACCTAGATGACACAATATACTATTTCAAGTAACATATTGAGTTCTAAAAATTATTCAAGTTATTACAGACAGGGATGTTCGAAGCCCCGAGAAAGAAGTTCATAACAAGCAGAAGAAGGTTCTGTCAGTATGCGCGGGCTAGGGTTGCTGGGGGGTGAGGGCCAGTAGGCTCAGCTAGGAAGCAATTTCCATCTACCCCGGCCTTGAGCCCCCATCCTCGGAGGTCGAAGCTGTTTGAGGAACTCGCGAACTAGGTCCTGGTCCTGACTGAAGGTTTGCACACTTTCATCAAGTCTATCCATAACTGGGGTGGGGGAAATCATCTCGCGTGCCGAGCTGTGGTCCAGCTTATCCGCGGTATTAAAAATTCTTGCTCCAGTGCTTACAGTCTCTGCTCTCGGTATGCGTTGTCCGCTCGAAGTTGGTGCAAGGAGGCGTCCTGCTTCTTCAACACTTCTATTACTCACTGCCTCAGCTCGGTAGGATCCAGCAAATCATCCAAGAAGCTTTCCATCTCGGAGTCGTGGGGTGGCGAGTGGCGAGCATGTTCAGAAGATTCCACGACTTCAAACGGATCAGGGAACCCTGTAAAAACAATCAATTCCGGTAGAAAAAGGGTGCGAGAGCAATAAAGATAACTTGGCAAAATATTCTAGCATGTGGAACGTACAGGATGAGCTTGACAGTTCTTGGGGGTGTGCGGAGGAGGCAGGGCTCTGTTCTTACCGCGACCTAGGGGATGGGTTCCCGGGGAGATGAGGTTGAAACTGGGGACCGGGATGTCTCTGGCCCTTATACCTGCGAGTGTCAGAGTCGGTGCAGGCTGCTGAGAAGGAGTCCGAGCTGGCGCACTGGATTTCGACAGATCCAGCACCGTAGTCCTAAAGGTAGGTGATTTGCTCTGCAGGCGAGTGGCGGGAGAAGTCTGAGGCCATGAGTCAGCTTGCGGGGTGTGGACTCGCGGCGTGGCGGTCTCGGCATTGGTTTGATGGTTCACGGGGTCGGCTGGAATGTCAACAAACATTTTCCCCTTGGGGTCGGCAGCCGATTTAGAGGAGGCAAGCCCGGGAGTCACGATGGATTCCAGGTCGCGATAGATGGATTTAGCATCTTTTAGGATGGACTTGGCCTTTTTGGCAGGATTGGATTTCATCGAATCGTGCGGTGCAGCATTGGGAGGCAGGCCGACCAACTCGTCAGCACGAGCGGCGTTGAGCTAGCGGGCGCGGCTAAGATTCTCTTGAGGCTCTTTGGAAAGAGGCATCTCGACAAGACTCAAGTAAAGGGAATGGCAGAGTCCACCTAGGTATGCGGGCATACATTTATAGTTGCTGGTGGAGCCCACCAAAAATTCTCTGGCCCCTATCGCACTCGCCGCATATTGCGGGGTTGGATGTTTCTTTCCAAGCTTGGCCCACCTCGCAAAGAGCGGGGATTGTGTACAACCACATATCCGGCGAGTAGTGGTCGATAGGAGCCAGATCAGCGAAAGATCAGCAGTTCGAGTCCCAGGCGATCCGGGAGGAGGCGAGAGCTCGGTGACCTCCTTAGATCGCCCTGGCAAGGTGGAATCGCGTGAGGGGCGAGTGGAGCAGGTCAACTCGCACTCGCCCCAGGAGCTCGGTGAGTAGCGGGTAAGTGGGGCAGGCTTGGCCCGTACTCGCCTAGGGCCGGGAAGAGGCGACGAGTGCCAGCTCCATTGAGCACTGGCCGACCCCAGGAGAGTGGTGGTTTTAGAGGGCCACTCACCCAGTTTTTTGTGATGTATCTTTACTATTTTCCCCCTTTGGGTTGCTATAGCCTGTTAGAACAACGTAGTTACACTATTGGAAGACCAAGTCGAGCTGCACATAGCTGTTCAAAACAACGGAGGATGTTTATTTGCAGGCCGTTTTTAGATATCTATAAAGAGAACCAAGGGGGTACCTCAGAAGACATACTTACTTGTGCCACATTCTTCTTGCGCTTTCTGAGATACCCTCAGGTCGGCATTTGGCTAGGGAGGGGAAGCGTTCTAAGATCTTCCAGGTGTGTGGTTGGACCTCCACGCCAAGCCCTTAGGTTTGTTCCCTTTTCTTTTTGCTTAATGGTTTCTTTCGAGAGAGAGAAGTAAGTGTGCGATCACCCCTTCCACAAGGGTGAACTCCACAGAGACTGAGTTTTCGGTTTTAACACTAGACAAAATCATCACACTCACTACATGTTCTACCCTAATTTTTGTTAAGTGGGTTTAGAAGGAAATGAGATGTTATAAATCTCAATAATAATAATAAAAATTTCATCCCCGTGTTGGGTATTACATCCACAATAACCCAGATTTGTATGAAGTCACCCTTGAACTAAGATGAATTAAGTTTGTATTTGATGCTTTTTTTAAATGAGTGTTTGCAGGATACAATTGCCAAGTGTAGACCAATGTTAGTCTACAATGAGTCACCAAACACAAGACCATACAATGTAATCCCTCATTGTGTGATCCATGGTGTTGACTCATGTGTAGCCTCTCTATTGGTACACACTTCCTTTTCAAGCACTAAGGGCATGAGAGAAAAGTTGGATGCTGATTATAATGAAAAAAATCATGTTTTCAGATTTTCAGAAAATTTTCTAATTGTTTTCTCAAGAACTATGTTTTGTGCTCGATAAGAACTAAAGCTTGTTCTCGAGCAAGACTTATCATGATTTTGAGTTGCAGAAGCAGCTCTCAAGAAATCTTAATGTTGTTCTCGAGAAAGCCTTCTGTACTCGAGCACTTCATGACAATTCTTCTCGAGTTACATCTTTTTCTAACAGAATTTTTCTAAGTTTTTTTCTCGAGAAGACTAAGTTTATTCTCAAGAAGACTATGATTAATTCTCGAGATGCAGAAGATTTTTCTCGAGAACTAGACCATTTTTCTCGAGTGCCAGACATCTGTTCTCGAGAATACTCATTTGTTCTCGAGTACCAAATTGTTCCTTCTCGGGAACTAAAATTCATTTTTTCAAGTACTTCTTTTATTCTCGAGATTGTTGATCTCGACCTCCAGATTTTTTCTAAGTCCCTTTTCTCAAGATCTTCATTATTGTTCTCAAGAATAAAAGTTATTTTTCTCGAGACCTTCATTATTATTCTCGAGAACATAATTTTTTTTCTCGAGTACAATCCTTCTTCTCGAGAACTGCTGTACTGTCTCTGAAATTTTTCTTAAGTCCAGTCAGACAGATTTTCAAATGTAATTAGCACGTGATTTGTTCACGTGGCTATCATTTATTAAGATTATGACAGTTATGCAAGTCCTATAAAAGGTCTTATCATAATCGACCAACCTTAGAAGAAGCCGTAAGAAGAAATTCTAAGATTCTGAATCAGAAATTCACTTTCTAAATCGAGAGCTGCTGCTGCTGTTCATCGTCATTCTTGCTGATACGCTTTTGATCTAGAGATTCAGAGTAAGAGATTCAGAGATCAAGATATTCTCCAATCGACAGATTCTGTCCTTGATCTTGCTGAGTCCAAAATCTTCAGATCTAGAGATCTAGCTGAGACTTCTTCAAAATAATTCTGACAGAGCCTCAAAGTTCAAGAAGAAGAAAGGCTGAAGTTTTCATATCTGAGAAATTACTGTTTGTACTTCTTTATTTTCATTTTATTATTATAGGAGATTCTTCTCCGAGTGTAGGAGCTTTGTTGTCCAAGTTATTTGTAGGAAGTTTTCTCTTTTGAGTGTAGATCCTGCTTTTGGTATCGAGTTGTAGGAACTTTGGTCTGAGTGGTAGGATTGTTTTAAATCCGAGATTAGTGGAGTAGACGAGTCTAGTGCATTGCTAGATCGGTGAGGTGGAAAGTGGATGTTCCCAAGGTTGGGAAACCACTATAACTCTTGGTGTCGTCTGTGAATGCTTGGTTAATTTTTATGCATCCCTTGCTAATCTTTTATTCCACAAAAAGAATGCACAACTCACCTATTCACCCCCCTCTAAGTGATTAAGGTTGACAACTTAAACTTTTTCAATTAGTATCAAAGGTAGGTTGTTCACAAAAACGTTAACACCTTGAACAGATCTGCTACAGGTTGTTTTTTGAGTTTTATAAGCATGGACAAAGCCAAGGATTTTGCCAAGCTTCCTTTGTGCACAAAGACCAACTTTTCAATGTGGAAAGAAAGGATTAAATTTTTCATAGAAGTTGTGGATCCAAGGATATTCATGATTGTTTAAGAAGATCCTAATATTCCTATGACCGTCTTCACTATTGCTCCTACCAAGAAAGTTCCTAAGAAGTTAATGGATCTTGATAAGGATGAGATTGTACTTGTCTCTTTAGACAAGAAAGCCAAAAGTATAATCACAAATGCAGTCGATGATTTTATGCTGCAAAACCAGATTCACTGCCAATACACCAAGGAAATGTGGTCTCTTATCATTCTGATGGAAGGTACTGAAGAGGTTAGAGATGACAGAAGATCCATACTGAATCAAAAATATGAAGCATTCCGACAATGTCCAAAGGATTCAATTGCAGATACGTTTGAAAGCTTCTTCAAGATTGTTAATAGCCTAAGAGTATATGGTCGGGTCTTCACCAATGGAGAGTTAAATGATAAGTTTCTGAGGTCACTGACTAAGGAATGGGATAATAAAGTCTGTGCTATTCGGGAGTTTGGTAAGCTGACAGAGACTAACCCTCAAAATCTGTTCAGAAAGCTAATATACTATGAACTGAAAATCATTTCAAGAAAAGCTGAAGAAGAGAAGATTCGGTGGTCATCCAAGGAGAAGTATGTTGAACGGAAGGAAAATAGCTCAAGGAAAGCCAAAGCTTCATCACCTGCTCCTTCATATTAAGATAGTGAAGATGATGCTTCAGAGCCAAGTACCTCAGGCTCAGAGCTCTCTGAAGGAGAGTTTTCTCTTCTGTCAAGGCAATTCAAGAAATTCTTGAACAAGAAGAAACAATAGAGAGGCAAAGATGCCTCATACAGAAGATCACGTCATGATGGTGATCGACACAAGAAAGGCTCAAGTAGCCAAGACAGGTATCATTCCAAATAGAACAAACATATTTCTTCTGACATTGTTTGTTATTGTTGCAATAAGGTAGGACACATCATTGCTGATTGCCCTCACAAGAAGAAGGAGGGTGGAAAAAGAGAGGAGAAAAAAATCTTCTTATAATAAGAAGAGAACTGAAAGAAGCCTAGTAGACAAGAAGGGCAAGACTCTCAGTAACTCTGACTCATATGAGTCATGTGAAGAAGAGGAAACCTACATTGGGCTAATGGCACAAATAGATGATGAAGAAGAACCCCAGTATACTGGGAAGGTAAACTCTCACACTCCTCTTTCTGAATCAGATGCTTCTGATCATGATCATGAGGACTGCTCTTCTGATGATGAGCCTGAACTCATGTCCCAATATAAAGAGTTAATCAAGGCTTACGACAAATGTCAAAAAGTCATGAAAACTCAGGCCAAGGAGATTAAATCTTTTATGGCTGAAGAGAGCACTCTAAGAGATAAAGTCGCCAAGATGGACTCACTCAGAGAGAATTTCAATGCTGATATTGAAGAGTATAATAAAACTCTCCAGCACCTAGATCTGAAGCAGGAGATCATCAAAGAATTGGAAGAACAACTTGCTGCGGAAAAGAAACTTGTTGAAAGCTTCTCCAAGCCCAAGACTGTCCTTCCTTTTTTTGTTGAATTCTTAGCTCAAGCCAAAGGTGTACGCTTAGGCCATGTTGATGCTCCTAGTAAATCCTCTAGGAGAAATAAGGCTCAAAAGGAAGAATAATGCGGCCAAGATGGCTTTGGCCAAGGAGAAAAGGAAAGCTCCTCAAGATCAGACCTCATTCAAAAAGGTCATCTTTCCAATGAACGATTTTTATCTTGATTCAACCTACGGTCACCTTTCTAGGCCTACTTATGTAGAGCCCAAGTCTCGGTACAAAGGATGGACCCGTCCTCGAAACTTTGGCGAAAGTGTCTTCAAGACACCTTATGAGGAGATAACTTTTCAGAGCTATGACCCTTATAATCATGGTCATAACATCAAGAAAGCACCAAAAGTAAAACCAATTGTGGAAAAGCATCTTAAGGAGAAGAATCCATATGAATGCGATCACCATGAAGTTTCTACCTCCAAAACTGCTGCCCCTGCTAGACCATACTCCCAAAAGGTCAAACAGGAGAAATTCAGGCAAAGATACAATAGATTTGACTGTTGGTGTTGCGGAAAAGTTGGTCACTTTGCCATTGATTTCTAGTTTAACACTAGAAATTATGTTACTCCTCAAGTTACCAATGTGAGAAAGACCACTCATACTGTTAATACACGTAGGGGGAGTATGCTAACTAGAGACCAAGGACCCAAACGAGTTTGGGTTCCTAAGACAAACTGATTTGTGATTGCAGGTATGTCCAAAAGCCACGAAAACGCATATCTGGTACTTGGACAGTGGATGCTCTCGGCATATGACCGGGACTATAAGTCTACTCCAGAATTATTCTCCAGTCATGAGCGGGCCAAAAGTCATCTTAGGAGGTTCTGATAGAGGAATTACTAAAGGCTATGGTATGGTTACGAATGGTAGTGTATCCTTCTCAGATGTGGCTTATGTTGAAGGATTGGAACACAATCTTATAAGCATAATCCAGCTCTGCGATAAAGGATATGTAGTAGAATTTCATGCAGATAAGTGCTTGATAAAATCGGTAGACAATCTACAAACGATTCTATCAGGCACTCGTAGTAGAAATATATATTTTTTGAATTTTACTTGCATAGACTCTTCTATGCCAGTGTGCTATTTTGGCTAACGATAGTGCGTCTCTTGGTGACCATTGGCACAAGAAAGTAGCACATATTAATTTCAAAACTATTAATAAATTATTTTCTCTTAATTTAGTAAATGATGCTCCATATGTCAAGTGCGCTAAAGATAGACCTTGTCACGCATGTGTAAAAGGCAAGCAAACAAGGGCTACCTTTAAAAACATTATTGGCAAAGACTCTAATAGATGTTTACATCTACTTCATATAGACTTGTTCGGTCCACTGCAAGTTAGAAGTTTGGGAGATAGTGATCATACATCGGTTATTGTTGATGATTACACGCACTTTGCGTGGGTGTTCTTTCTAAAACACAAGTCAGATAATTTTGATATCTTTAATAATTTTGTGAGGCAGATGCAGAATGAATACAACTGTTCCGTAGTCAAAATCAGAAGTGACAATGAAATAGAGTTCAAGTTTGGAGCCATGACAGAATTCTGTGAAAGACTAGGTATCATTAATGAGTTTTCCTCTCCTCATACTCCTCAACAGAATAGAGTAGCTGAGAGAAGGAATTGAACACTCATAGAGTCCTGTAGGACCATGTTGAGTGATGCCTCACTATCGGAATATTTCTGGGCTGAAGCGTCAACACTGCATGCCTCGTGCAAAATCGAGCATTCTTAAACAAATACCATAATAAGACACCTTACGAACTACTAAACGGCAGGAAGTTGACTATTTCATACTTTACAATCTTTGGTTGTAAGTGCTTCATCCTTAACAATGACAACTATCACACTACTAAATTTAGTGAAAAGAGCTTTGAAGGTATTTTTGTAGGGTATAATAGCCATAGTAAGGCATATAAGATATTTAATAAGAAAACCCTTGTTGTAGAAGAATCTATTCATGTTGTATTTGATGAGACAAGCTTGCTGCAAGGCAGCTCTTCTAGTGTGTTTATTGAAGTTGTAGGTTGAAAGATAAAATAATTAAACTTGGATGGGCCAAATGAAGAGAAAGATCAAAAGTTCATCAAAATCACCACTCCAACTCCAATTGGAGAGGTTGATGACCATGATGAAGATACCATTCAAGTTAATGAAGTCACTCTTCTGAATGATGAAGCTCCAGATGCAAGGACTCTGAGCTCAGACATTTGAAAGATCACCCAATGGACCAAATCATAGGAGATCCCTGGGATGGTGTCAGAACTCGTAGAGGTACAACTAATGAAAATTTATATTTGAGTTTTCTCTCATAGGTTGAACTGAAGAAGTTTGTGGAAGCAAACTCAGTTGCATCATGGGTAATTGCAATGGAAGAAGAGTTTAATCAATTCAAGCATTACCAAGTTTGGAAGCTTGTTCTATGACCCAAAGGCAAGAACGTCATCGGAACAAAGTGGGTCTACAGGAACAAGATGGACGAGAATGGTTCAATCATAAAGAACAAGGCCAGTCTTGTCTCCAAACGATACTGACAAGAAGAAGGAATCGACTTTGATCAGAAATATGCACTAGTTGTAAGGCTGGAGGCAATCCGGTTATTCCTAGCATATGCAGCACTTAAGGGCTTCACTGTCTATCAGATGGACGTGAAGTCGGCCTTGCTTAATGGTGACATAAAGGAAGAGCTGTATGTGGAATAACCTCCAGGTTTCGTTAACTCTAACATTCCTGATCATGTCTGTCTTTTATTTAAAGCTTTATATGGTTTGAAACAAGCTTCTCGAGTTTGGTACAAGATGCTGTCTAACTTTCTTCTTGAAAACAATTTCACAAGAGGAAAGATAGATAAGACATTATTTCTTAAGGAAATAAAATGCAAGATTTTGCTAGTACATATCTATGTCGATGATATCATATTTGGCTTTACTAACGACAACCTCTGAAAAACGTTTTCTAAACTTATGCAAGGGATGTTTGAAATGAGCAGTATGGGAAAGCTGAAGTATTTTTTAGAACTTCATGTGAAACAATCTGAAGATTGAATTTTCATCTCTCAGACGAAGTTCAACAAGGAGTTAATTAAAAAATTCGAAATGGAGAACACAACCTCTATGTGGACTCCAATGGGTTCAACTATGTCTCTGGACAAGGATAAGAAAGGGAAACCTTTTGATGAAACCAAGTACAAAAGCATAATTGGATTCTTGCTCTATCTTACTGTTAGTATATCAGATATAATGTTTTCAACATGTGTGTGTGCTAGATTTCAAGTGAACTCTAAGGAATCTCACTATGATGCTGCAAAGCAGATTTTGAGATACCTTAAAGGTACACTAAATCTTGGCTTATGGTATCCAAGAAGTAATGACAGCGAACTAATTGGTTTTTCGGACGTAGATTTTGCATGAAGCAAAGATGATAGAAACAACACTTCTGGGACTTGCCAATTCCTTGAAAAGAGGCTCATTCATGGAGCAGCAAAACACAAGATTATGTCGCGATCTCTACGGCCAAGTCAGAATACATTTCTGCCGGCAGTTGTTCTGCACAATTGCTTTGGATAAAGAACCAAATTGAAGACTACAACTTGAAGGTCAAGGACATTCCATTGTTTTGCAATTCCTCCAGTGCAATTCTGATAGCCAACAATCCAGTCTCTCACAGCTGGACAAAGCACATAAAGCTGCGATACCACTTCATCAGGGAGCATGTGGAGCATGTTGACTTAAATCTCCAATATGTCCCAACTAACAGGCAGATTGCAGATATATTCACGAAGCCACTGGACGAGGCCACGTTCTCGTTCTTCAAAACAGAACTTGGCATGCTCAACAGGGATGAACAGGAATGAAGAAAAAGGTGACAGCAAGTTCAAGTTCTGGATACATTTCAAAATCCATGAAATTTCATAGTATGGACTTGATTTCTCGAGTACAATACTTGTACTCGAGAACATCAGATTTACTTCTTGAGAACAATAATTAATTCTCGAGAACAAAAGCACTTCTCGAGAATAAGAAATTACTTCTCAAGAACAACAGTTATACTCGAGAATGACTGTATCATTTCTCGAGAAGAGGTTCAAATACGTCGATCAGTTTTTCATCTATCATATTTCGTCGATCGGAAGTCAAATTTCGTCGATCGGAGTTCGACGTTTGTCGATCGGTTTTCGTCTATTGGAATTCGATTTTCATCATTCGGAGTTCGACGTTCGTCGATCTGTTTCCGCCATATTCCAGGTACTTTTAACGTTATTTATATCTTTTATCATCAAAATTAAAGGTAGATATAAATAGACTTAGGTCCAAGATATTTTATTCCCGTTTTCAAATCCCTCTCTGGATAAAAGACTCTTCACCTTCTCCATCTCCTCCGAATGCCGTACTCAAGGTCAATTCTCCCTTTGCCGGCCAGCTGACAGTCCTTTCCTCTCAATGGCATCATCCCTTAAACTCGGAATCAGCAGCGAACTAATCTCCACAGTGATTGGCGAACTTTCTGATGACTTCCGGAATGTTCTTATCTTGCACGACACCGCTGGCTTGTCTTTTGTTTTGGAACAACCTTCTCGTATTCTAACTTCTGATGTCGAAGAGTTCTTCCAACACGCAAATATTAAGCATAATGACAAAGGGCTCAAATCCAAAGTTAGAGATATCAAGGTAAAAATGACATCTCTCTCTATCTCCGAATTTTTGCAACTTCCCGTGATAGATCAAGAAGATGATCTGGTAGGCACAGAATGCAACACCCCCTATCCGTCACATAGCATATAGTAGAAGGTCCGGCCGGGGCCCTACGCCAAATACCACCGACGGACCGGAAGGTTACTCAATGGAAACCATCCAACTAAGAATCAACGTCCTACATAGAGTGCATTCTAATGGAAGTAATTTAATAATTTCAAATTTAGAACCCAGACAGAAGCATGAATGTCCACTACAAAACCCAATAGGAATGAACGCACAAATACACAAGTAATGGCCTTATGGCCTTACGATAGTTTGCTCAAAATATAAGTGTCTTCCAAACATCGTCACGCAAGCCGGTCATACATGAGAATAAAAGGAAACACTCAAAATTAGTCCTTTGAGAGCAGGCTCAGCAACTTGGGCTTTTGCCCACTATTTACCGCTCGGCTTCACAGCACCTGCAAGCAATAATCCACCGCAACGGTGGCAAACAAAAACAACGATCAGCTATGCTGACCAAATTATAACGATCCCGCCCCCAAACTCGGGGCGGTGATGCTCCTTTCCCTGAACTTTGTTAGAATAACCAAGCAGTATAGTGTAAACACTTCATCACAGGCGTGGGCATGCACGGCCACACACCCCGTGTCCCAGGCCGTGTAACCCCTACCAAGTTCCAAACTTGGTCCGAAACGCTACCCGTCGCTCTTGTGATTTTCGGGGCGTTACAACTCTCTCCCTCTTAAAAGAATTTTGTCCTGAAATTACAAAAAGGGAAATAATGCACAAAACTAAAGTGGTACCTGAGTGGAATAACTCCGGGTACTCCTCAAGCATGGTATGCTCTCGCTCCCAAGAGAGTTCTTCCCAACCGCAATTGTCCCAACGGACCTTGACCATTCAGATCTCTTTGTTACGTAGCCCTTGACTTCCGAGTCCTCAATTCAAACGGGCTTGACCTTCGTCGTCAACCCACTAGCGACCGGCACTTGATCAACCGCAATCACCTGTGAAAGCTCTTGCACCGTCTTCCGCAGCACCGATATGTGGAATACATCGTGTAGACCACTAAGCTCCACTGATAGCCTTAATCGTTAAGCTGCTTTGCCAATCCGCTCTAGAAACTCAAACGGTCTAAGGTACCTCGGGCTTAGCTTCTTCAATCGCCGCACGCGCGAGACACCCTAGAAAGGCTCAATCTTCAAGTACACCCAATCGCCAACAGCGAACTCCATGTTCCTATTCTTGGCATTATAGTACTTAGCCTGCCGGTCCTGAGTGATTAGCAACCTCTCTCGAATCGTTCGAACCAACGACGTTGCATCTTCCACCTCTTGTCGCTTGTACAACTTTGACTCACCCGTTTCCAACCAAGACAATGACGTGCGACATCTTCTACCATAAAGAGCCTCGAAGGGGGCCATTTGAATGCTCGCCTGGTAGCTATTGTTGTAAGGGAATTCCACCAAGTATAGGTGATCTTCCCACTGCTTCCCGAAATCCAGGATGCACATGCGAAGCATGTCTTCCATTGTCCTATTGACCCTCTCGGTCTGACCATCCGTCATTAGATGAAAGGCTGTGCTGAAACTCAGCTTTGTTCCCAACATCTGCTGCACCAACCTCCAATCATTGGACGTGAACTACCCATCCCGATCACTCATGATGCTACGGGGCACACCGTGAAGCCGCACAATATTATCCACATACAACTTTGCCAATTTCTCCACGGAATCATCCTTACTATTCAGAATGAAGTGCGACACTTTCGTCAAACAATCCACGATCACCCAGATGGCGTCGCTTCCCTTCTGCGACCTTGGCAACCCATGTAGAAAGTCCATAGTAATGTCGTCGAACTTCCACTCCGGAATAGGCAAGGACTTCAAAACTCCTCCCGGCTTTTGGCACTCTACCTTCACTAAGGCGCATGTTTGACTCTTCGCCATGTACATTCTTCTTAAGTCCTGGCCACCAGAACAATTTCTTCATGTAACGTTAAAACTTCGTGCTCCCTGGGTGAATCAAGTACTTGGTATGAAGAGCCTCGTACATCAACTCCACCCGCAGATCTCCCACCTTTGGAACGCACAAACGACTGCCCTTCCATAACAATCCATCAACAACCTCATATTGGGAATTTGAACCACCAAAGCCTCTATCATGAGCTACTTCATGTTGATATCCACATCCAAAGCCTGCCGAATCCGATAAGCTAGGTCATACTAAACTTCAGTCAAGTTCAACAGCACCTCGACACTAGTCTGCTTGTTAACACAAGAGATTTCCAATGCCTCCAACTCTCGAATGAAGCGCTCGTCATGAACCGACAACCAGTTGGCCTGTGTAGGGGCCCTGCGACTCAACACGTCCGCAACCGCATTGCCTTTACCAGGCACGTAGTGGGTCTTGAACTTGTAGTCCAACAGGAACTCCATCCATATACGCTGTCGCATGTTTAGATCTTTATGATCCAACAAATACTTCAGGCTCTTGTGATCGGTGTAGATATTTCTCTTCATACCGTATAAGTAATGCCTCCACAACTTCAAGGCAAAAATCACGGCCGCTAACTCCAAGTAATGGACCGGATAATTCCTCTCGTGAACTTTCAGCTGTCTCGAGCCATACGCTATCACACTTCCATGCTGCAGTAGCACACAACCCAAGCCACTGCCCGAAGCATCGCTATAGATCTCAAAACCTTCGGTCCCACTCGGCAAACTAAGAACCGGCGCCGTGGTCAACCGACACTTCAACTCCTCAAAAGCTCGTGCGCACTCCGGCGTCCAAACGAACTTTTGCTTTTTCCTCGTCAAAGTCGTGAGGGGTAACACTATACGTGAGAAGTTCTCCACGAAGCGCCTGCAATAGCCGGCAAGCCCCAGAAAACTCTTGACTTCCGCTACCGAAGACAACACAGGCCACTCTCGTATCGCAACAATCTTCACTAGATCCACTGCAATGCACTCTCCACTCACTATATTACCAAGGAACGCCACTGAGGACAACCAAAACTCGCATTTGGAGAACTTGGTGTACAGTTGATTCCTCCTCAGCGTCTCTAACACCAAATGTAGATACTTGAAGTGATCCTCCGCACACTGCGAGTACACGAATATATCGTCGATGAAGACGATCATAAAATGGTCTAGGTACTCCGTGAAAGTCCTGTTCATCAAATCCATGAACACCGACGGCGCATTAGTCAGCCCAAATGGTATGACAGTAAACTCATAATGCCCGTATCTCATACTGAACACTGTCTTAGGGATATCACTCTCCCTTATTCTCAGCTGATAGTAACCGGACTTGAGATCCAATTTAGAGTACACCGATGACCCGACTAACTGATCGATTAGATCATCAATCCTTGAGATCAGGTACTTGTTCTTTTTTGTTAGCTTGTTCAGCTCTCGATAATCGATACATAGTCTCAAGCTTCCACCTTTTTCTTCACAAAAAGGACCGGTGCGCTCCAAGGCAAAGAACTTGGACGCACATAATCTTGCTCCAACAACTCTTGAAGTTGCACTTTCAGCTCCGCCATCGTCTTAGGAGCTAGCCGATACGAAGAGCGTATCACTGGTTTGGCATCACAACGAACTGCCTTAACCACTTGAAGAGCAGACATCAATGTCATGCTCAACCCCTTTCAAGCCCACAAATATCGTCTCACGACCAGTTCCCAACATGACTTCCTTGCAATTTTGATCAATATATGCTTGCTGCTCCAAGAGCCAATCCACACCAAAGATCACGTCGAGCTCCCTTAGCGGTAGTAACGACGCTTGTAAGTCAAAATCTTGACTCCCAATCCGCACCTAAAAGCACTAGATTCTACTCGCGCGCATTGAGCATTATTAGATAACAACGCATCCAATTTGTCTTTTGCCATCGAAGGAGGTACTCCGACGCGCAATTCAAATCCTTTGGTCAAAAGGGAATGCGAAGCAACATAAATGAACAGTGCTCTCGTCGGATTAATCGAAAATCAGAACAAAGCTTAGCACAAGCAGTTCTAAGCTAACATGCACAAAGACAACAAGTATTTAAAGCTAAACTGTCATAACTTTAAACCGTACCTATCATCATGACAGCATGCTTCTTCTCGGACTTGGGACATCCGCTCTAGCAATCTCGGGCAAAGTGCCCCGACTTTCCACAATAAAAGCATGCGCTCGAGGTTCGACCCGTAGTCGCCCCAGAAGCACCAAAAGAAGGAGCTGCACTCGAAGTCCTAGCCTTCTTATACCACCTACTGTACACAGACTTTGAGGAGTTCGGCATTTTGAACTCCGTCTTCTGCATATCCAAGTATTTGCTTCCTTGGATTCGATTCAGATCTCTGGTACTTTGTCCTATAACGTCTCCTAACATAGCTTTCTTTAACTTCTGAGCACCATTTCGACAATCTCGGGCAAAGTGCCCTTCCTTGCCACACTTAAAACAACCATATGGAGCATGACCAGTAGACATTTTAGACTTCTTGTTCCTCCTCCTTTGGTATGCAGACTTTGCAGAATCTAGAGAGTCTAGTACCCTGAACTCCGACGTACGATTGACTTTTGCCAAATATACTTCCAAAGATCTAGCTGATTCCACCAAGGCTCGGAATCCCAATAATTTTGGTCCTAGCAGTAAAACTCGTAACTCGCCACGCAGGCCATTATAAAATCTATAGACCATCGACTTCTCGCTGTTGACTTTAGAGCCGGGGTATCGTCTTATCATCAGAAACATTTGCAAATATTCCTCAACTGAGTGCGTACCCTGCACTAAAAGCATGTTCAACTGCAAACCCAAAAGTCCTTTAAATGCCGCTTGCTCCACGACACCACCCGACATTGGAGTTACCTCAAAAATAGGGGACTGCACACGTTTTTAATTTTGTGCACCAATCGTAGCGAAGACTGCTTCCACCACAATTATTATGGTTTCAGTGGAGGGAAGGGTTGCAGGCACGTCACTAGGTGCTCTATAATCCTCCGAAACCGGATGTTCTGGCGGCCCTGCACCACTCCTGGTCACCTATAGTTGTACAAAACACCGTTAAGCGACCGAACAAAATTGCAAACAACAATTATAGGAACACGCAGGTTCCTCAAACATGTGTATTTTCATTCATAAGTCGACATTCATGGGTTCTTTTGTTGTTATAATGATGACGCACACACATGTGCTCATCACCCCTGAAAATAATTCGTCCATGAATTCATTTAAGCCCGGTCGAAACCAGTAGTCTGATACCAAATTATAACACCCCCTATCCGTCACATAGTATATAGCAGAAGGTCCGGTCAGGGCCCGACGCCATATACCACCGACGAACCAGAAGGTTACTCAATGAAAACCATCCAACTAAGAATCAATGTCCTACAAAGAGTGCATTCTAATGGAAGCAATTTAATAGTTACAAATTTAGAACCCGGCCAGAAGCACGAATGTCCACTACAAAACACAATAGGAATGAACGCACAAATACACAAGTAATGGCCTTATGGCCTTACAATAGTTTGCTCAAAATATAAGTGTCTTCCAAACCTTAGCACGCAGGTCGGTCGTACATGAGAATAAAAGGAAACACTCAAAATTAGGCCTTCGATTGTCGGCTCAGCAACTTGGGCTTTTGCCCTCTATTTACTGCTCGGCTCCGCAGCACCTGCAAGCAATAATCCACCGCAACGGTGGCAAGCAAAAGCAACAGTCACCTATGCTGACCAAATTAAAATGATCCCACGCCCAAACTCGGGGCGACAATGCTCCTTTTTCCCGCACTTTGTTAGCATAACCAAGCAATATAGTGTAAACACTTCATAACAGGCGTGGGCATGCACGACCACACATCCCGTGCTCTCAGGGCACATTCTCGGTGAAACGGTCAACGTCACGGCAATTTAAGCCATAGATATTTCGGTCTCACCACCGCCACTTGGACAGCCAATCTTGCTAGCATTTTTGTCTTCCTGGCATGGGTCACGTCAATTTAAGCCATAAACTGCCGAAGACCCTCCATCTATGCCAACAGCTCCCACCAAATGACATAGAGCGGGTACGGTTCCGCCTGACCCGTTGCTCACACCGCAACGTCAATTTAAGCCAAATGTGCGGTTCAAACCTCCTCGAGTCCCGTTTCCATCGCACACTTCACATAACCCAGTTATGTTCAAGTTGGCTCCCAGGCCAGAATGTTGGCAGAATCACGCATCTGCCCAGTTTTCCGGGTGCACCTTTGAGTTAGTCCCCAAGGCTCCCTCTTGCAATCTACCACGTAGAAAACCCGAAAAACAACCATTCGCGCGGAGTCTTCTCCGACCATTCATGCAATGCAACATCACCGATCCAGACCAACTTGTCCTGGTAGGCTTCACACATCATACATATGTCTGTTCTCGATTAAGGACTCTACATGTACATAACGGGGACTATTCATGTCTACCCGAAGGAACGCCTCAAACTCACCGCAAACTCGCGAGAGCGGGCTTCCTATGCAAAGGAAAAGAGGACTTCACATGTCCTAGGATGAGAATCGTTACCCTAGTATTTTTACTTGGCTCCATGGAAATCTATATGGATGAAAAGTACCGCGATGTCCTCGCCTCCATAGATCCGAAGTCGGCTTTCGATTTGGAGCTCTGAAGCTCCACCGGTGACCGGATCTAACCTCCTTCTTCTTCCTTGCTCTCCCCTCTCTCTAGAACTTTAGAAAGAGATTGAGTAAGATAAATGAGGTCTTTGAAACCCTATTCCTGGGTATATCACAATAGGAACAACCCCCAGCCGTCGGATCCAAAAATAAGGAAATGGACGGCCACGATCCGGACTTGAAATTCAAAATCTGGGTCGAACACGGCCTGTGACACGCCCGTGTCCAGTGCCGTGTTCCCCATTCGCCTTCGAAACCAATTCATCCCAAAAAGAACACGGGCTCTCGACACGCCCGTGTCAGGATCGACACGCCCGTGTCATCCAGTACATGTCCGTGTTCCCGGGCGTGTTCTTCCATGGACACAAGACCAAGAACAACCCGCAAGGGACATGGGTACTCGACATGCCCGTGTCGAAATTTGACACGCCTGTTTCTACCCTACACGGCCCGTGCGTCAAAACCGTGTGTCTCGTATGATATGGCCCGACTTCACCCTGTGAAGGACACGGCTTGGGACACGCCCGTGTCTCCGGCCGTGTTCGCTTCTTGACGATCGTTGACTCCAAAATTCATCGACCTCTTTGCCAGATCGTTGACCCGAGCACGACACGCCCTAGGACACGCCCGTGTCCCAGGCCGTGTAACCCCTACCAAGTTCCAAACTTGGTCCAAAATGCTACCTGTCGCTCTTGTGAGTTTCGGGGCATTACACAAACTATGAATGGGCATATAGATTCTGTGGGATTCCCCAATCATCTCACACAGTTAGAAGACAGTTCATGAATGCTGAAACCAAACTGCTGGCAGATATTCTGGGTAAAGTTCTTCACTGTAGGACAAGGTCCATCAGCTACATAACCCCAGAATTCTTTGACATGATGATTGCAGTGATCTGTGGAAAGAAATTCCAGTGGGGCATGATGCTTTTTGACAAGATTAATGGATGTATTAGGAACCCTAACTATGGTATGATTATATCTCTTTATCTCAATCAGATGGACCCTGATGTTTTCTCCATGAAAAAGGGCATGACCCTCCTTCACATGAAGAAAGTTTCTATTACTTCCATCCAGATATGGGAGGTGAAACTTCAGAAGTCTGACAAAACTTCACAAGAAATTTAAGATGTGGACAGGACCCCATCTCCTCCTTCTCATCAGATAACTGACCCAGTTATTGAGTGGGAGCCTGCCCCATCTATTCAAGCTCAGCCACCTCCTGCTGCAGCTTCCATAGAAATTCCTGCACCAGTTACTACAGAAATCCCTCCTCAAGTTACTCCTCCTCCTACTACACCCTCAGTTCCATCTACATCTACTGCTACTACTTCCACTCTGCTGCATCCAGACTATCCATTTTTTCCTACTGCTGAAGATATTCCATACTCAGAAAACCTGACTGATGTCTAGGTAGAGGAACAGCTTCTATCTACTGATGAAGACATCAACAGGATGATAGAGGAGCTCACTTCTTAAGAGCCTCTATCCCCAATACCTGAAGATCATCCTTCCTCTCTAGCAATGTCTTTAGCACAGTCTCCTTAAAAACAACTCCTGTATAAGAAGAACCCGCCCCATCTCCATCTAAAAATACACCTGATCCTGAAGTTGTTTCCATACATGATTCTAAAGAAGAAATTGAAGTTGCTTAACCAAGACTTCCAAGTATTCACTTTAAGATTCCATGCATGCTGCCCATAGATGTCGAAGATGAACAAAGCACAATTAGTAAAAAGTATACTTCTACATCCACTGTTTTCATTGAAGAGATAGCTCCATGGACAGCCCCAGTTCAACCTCCTCCATCTATTCCATCTAAAACATTTCCTGAAGGTTATATTCTAAGTAAAATTGATGCTCTGTTGACTGCTCAGAGAGCTTATTTTGATTCATCTCTAAATGTTGTAACTGATTACATGACTGCATTGGAAAAATAAATGAGTCAAGGATTTGCTGAAATCCAAAATAACACTGATGAATTTAAGAGGCTCTTACAGATTGGAGGAAAAGACATAGATCATACCATTACAAGCATTGGTACAGCAATGGACCAATCAGTTACCCTGGCCAATAATCAGATTCAGCTGGACACGAGAGCTCAGGAGAGAAATTTCAAAACTTGTGAAGAAGTTGGGAAGTTTAAAGACAATGTAATCAACACCCTCTCCCGAGAAGTCAGAAAGGGGGAGGATAAAGTGAAAGAACAACTAGAAAAATATGCTCAAACTATGAAAAATCAGTGGGATGACAATCTGCATGAGATCCAGACTTCAGTACTCAAAGAAGTTAAAAGCACAAAACTATATACATATGATACTACCATATGGATGCATAGTCAACTATTTGCTGATATGGCAATGGATCCTTTTACTCCTCCTCCTGCACATTTGGATGTAAACAAGCCAACATTCTCACCTCCTCCCGAATACTTTGAAGGACCTCCTCCAGACTATTTTGAAGGACCTCTTCCAAACAACTATGAAGAGGTCTGGGGATCAGAACAAGCTAGCATGCCTCCTCAACCTCCAAAAATTCAGAAAGCCAAAAGAAGGAAAAATGGGGAAGGAGCCTCAGCAAGTAGATCAACTACCCATTTTGATGTTGAAAGGAAAAGACATCAAGAATTCTCTGAAGTTTGGAGACCAACCTCAAAATCTCTAATTCTTGATACTTTGAAGCTCGTAGTTGATTTCAATGAAGACAGGAACTTACATTATAGCTCTCATGAATGAGAGTTATATGAAAAGTCTCTTACCAAAATGAGGATATATGACAGAGAATATGGGAGGAACAATCCTAAAGCTCCTCCCAGACCTCCAAAATATTTTCCTAAACCATACAGCTACCACAACAGACAACAGGAAAAACTAGAAAGACAGCAACAACAATAGGACTAAGAGAAATTGAAGATGTTCTGATAGTTTTCATTTTTGAAATTGTGGAATAAAACTTTCTCTTTGAAAATTTCTATTAATATGAACATTTGGTTTTGTTGATCTGATTTTTCTCCATTATAGCTCTTATTCTATTTTTCATGATTATGAGTTTCTTTACTTGTTATATCTTGATGTAATTCACCTTAGTGTATAGGGTTCTGACTTCTACAAATTGGGGGAGATTGTAGAGTATTGCATCCATAATAACCCAGACTTGTATGAAGTCACCCTTGAACTAAGATGAATTAAGTTTCTATTTGATGCTCTTTTTTAGTTGAGTGTTTGCAGGATACAATTGCCACGTGTAGACCAATGTCAGTCTACAATGAGTCACCAAACACAGGACCATACAATGTAATCCCTCATTGTGTGATCCATGGTGTTGACTCATGTGTAGCCTCTCTATTGGGACACACTTACTTTTCAATCACTAAGGGCATGGGAGAAAAATTGGATGCTGATTATAATGAAGAAATCATGTTTTCAGATTTTTAGAAAATTCTCTAAGTGTTTTTCTCGAGTACTATATTTTGTACTCGAGAAGAACTAAAGCTTGTTCTCGAGTAAGACTTATCAGGATTTCGAGTTGCAGAAGCAGTTCTCGAGAAAGCCTAATACTGTTCTCGAGAAGGCCTTCTGTACTCGAGTACTTCATGACACTTCTTCTCAAGTTACATCTTTTCCTAACAGAATTTTTCTAAGTTTTTTCTCGGGAAGACTAAGTTTATTCTTGAGAAGACTATACTTAATTCTTGAGATGCAGAAAATTTTTCTCAAGACCTAGACCATTTTGTTCGAGAGCCAGACATCTGTTCTCGAGAATACTCATCTGTTCTCGAGTAAAAGATTGTTCCTTCTCGAGAACTAAAATTCATTTTTCTCGAGTACTTCTTTTATTTTCGAGATTGTTGATTTCCACCTCCACATTTTTCTAAGTCCTTTTTCTCGAGATCTCCAATATTATTCTTGAGAACAAAAGTTATTTTTCTCGAGACCATCATTATTGTTCTCGAGAACAGAATTTATTTTCTCTTGAGTACAATCCTTCTTCTCGAGAACTGCTGTACTGTTTCTGAAATTTTTCTTAAGTCCAATTTGATTTATTTTCAAATGTAATTAGCACGTGATTGGTCCATGTGGCTATCATTTATTATGATTAGACCGTTAGGCAAGTCCTATAAAAGGTCTTATCATAATCGACGAACCCTAAAAGAAGCCATAGGAAGAAATTCTAAGATTCTGAATCAGAAATTCACATTCTAAATCGAGAGCCGTCGCCACTGTTCATCACCATTCTTGTCGATACGCTTTTGTTCCAGAGATTCAGAGCAAGAGATTCAGAGATCAAGATATTCTACAATCGACAAATTCTCTCCTTGGTCTTACTGTGTCCAAAATCTTCAGATCCAGAGATCTAGTCGAGTCTTCTTCAAAATAATTCTGACAGAGCCTCAAAGTTCAAGGAAGAAGAAAGGCTGAAGTTTTCAGATATGAGGAATTATTGTTTGTATTTCATTATATTCATTTTATTATTGTAGGAGATTCTTCTCCGAATGTAGGAGCTTTGTTCTCCGAGTTATTTGTATGTAGTTTTCTCTTTTGAGTGTAGATCCAATTTTTGGGATCGAGTTATAGGAACTTTGTTCCAAGTGGTAGGATTGTTTTCAATCCAAGATTAGTGGAGTAGTCGAGTCTATTGTGTTGCTAGATCAGTGAGGTGGAAAGTGGATGTACCCAAGGTTGGGGAACCACTATAACTCTTGGTGTCGTCTATGAATGCTTGGTTATTTTTTGCGCATTGCTCACTAAACTTTTATTCCGCAAAAAGAACACACAACTGACCTATTCACCCCCTCTTGGTGATTGAGGTTGACAACTTAAACTTTTTCACCCCAAAATTCAAGTTCGTGTATACGGGGTTCTTTGCATAAGAAGTTAAGAAACTTTTCAAGAATGTTTAATCTATCACTGAGGCGAAGAGTCCTGGGTAATATTACTGCATCAACACCATCATCTCCCAGGTGTGCTCCTCCCTCCCATGGTTTGACCATAACACCTTGACTAAGGGAACCTTCTTCTTCAACAGAACTCAAATCGTTGTATCATCGATCTGGATCAACTCCAAACGAACTGACCAATCAGATGCTACTAGGCCCGCTATATCTATGTTGTGCTGCTCTGGCCGAAGCAAGGATCTCTCAAGCAAGTAGACATCGAAGATGTTGTCCAGGTTCTCTAACTCAGATGGCAGCTCTAGCCGGTATGCAAGGGACCGATCCGCTCCAGGATCATGCATGTCTTCAAAAACTGAGTGTTGAGCTTCTTGTGCCTCAGCACCCGCGAAACCCTTGCACCGAACATATCTTCAAAAATACTTTGTCTCCTACCTGGAACAATACCTTCTGATGCCTCGTAACATAATACTTGGTCTGCCTACTTTGAGCCTCTAGCATCCTATGTCTGATCAGACGATTATGCGTGTCCTTAATATAATATAATCCAAGTGTTCTTTTATCCTCATCCTGGACCCAAGATAGCGGCGTTTGACACTTCCTTCCATATAATTACTTGTATGGTGTCATCCCAATGCTTGCCTAGTGGTTGTTGTTATAAAAGAACTCCATCAATGAAAAAAACCTCTCCAGGGGTATTTTTGTTATACTACACAATACTCATAATCAAAATTATGTGGGCATATTTTAAGTCTTCCAACATAATATCATTAAAGTAAACCATAATCACACATTGGATTTGGAGTCCCTTACGACTAATGATCACCAAGTATGTGAAAATCAATAATCTTATATGTAGAAATGAGAATACAAATCTTAGATTTCTCTTCCAGATTCACACCAAGCCTAATAACTTATACATATCGATTCATAAAATATAAGTTATCGTAGTTTTATTTATGACGAAGATCCAACTTATGTGTATACGTAGAAATCTTCTCTATTCATGTCCATATAGATTATTACTTACCAACAAACGTGAACTTACAATCACCAAAATTATCATACTCATGAGACCAACACTATTATGTATAACAATTTACCAACTTCCAAAGGTATGATGCAACAAAAAGATTATCATTTTTTTGTTTCTTTCAAATTCAGGACTTATTACATCTCTACTGAAGTAAAAATGCATAATTCGTAGAGTGAACCCTTCATGTATACATCAAGCGATCATTATTAATATTGATGTTCACAAAAATGACTCCCAATCACTTTTCCAAATGGAGTATGATTTATAAGATATAAGGGTAAATCCTTGCGAAATAATAAGATTCATCACAAGTCGATTTTAGCATAAGAAAGATCTCAATAGAACTCATTATATACTTCCACTAATCAAAATTGATCTCCTCATAGTCATGAATTTTCCTAAGGTGATCATGATGTTATCAATGTATGTGTCCTAATTCTTGATGTTATCATACATATGTGCACAACTTCAACTAATCATCCACCCCATTTCTATTTGCTGGGTCATTACACTTCCAATGTCATGCCCTGACAAATTAATCTTTTATTTGCTCAAAGTTCAACTTAGGTATGCTCGTAGTAATTTTTCTATACATGTTCATATAGTTATCTTTAATTAGTAAGCATGGGTGAATACCCATCCAACGCCATTATACTCATGGGCTTAGCTCAACTGTGTGTGGAATATCTATAAGTAACCTTCAATCCAACCTCAAAAAATTATGGCATGGTGGAGACTATCATTTCTTCAAGTTCAAGTGTTATCGCCACATATATATACCAAAAATATAAAATACGCACTATTTAATTTATGCATGGTTAAATTTATTCATTCTTTTGTGTGTAGGATAAGTTTGCATTGTCTACTCATGATAAAATTTTCTAAGTTCACTAAGCATGATTGTGCTTATTTAACCAGCAAAGTGGGCATTTCAAATTCTCTGAATTATTACAATATGTGATTCTAAGGATATTAGCATGTTCATAATCATGAGTTGCTCTCAAAATCTTGAATCTTTCTGAAGACGATTATTATATCATCAAACACTTTTGTTTGAATCTTACGATCATCAGAGCCACATCCAAAGGGTTATACCTATAATATACATCTTCCAATTCAGTATGATTTTTCACTTGATTTTCAGTTTTCTGGGGTCGTGATACTCCCAATGTTATAGACATAATTATTTAAACATTTTGAATTCTCACTTTATGGGCTCTAATCATGTAATAGTTAAGTCTCGCAATCACTCCTTCATATTACCATGATGTTACCCTATCATAATCTGTAAGTTTCAAACCTAATGACCTAGGTATGTCAGGTAGGCGCAGATAGCAGTGATCTGTCATCGTGTTTACTTCTCCCAATTCCACCCATTTTATATGTGATAGTCATGGTCACTTTCCTAAGAGCCCTAGCTATGCAAAAATTCTAATTATCCTTCTGACTTGTGTTGAATTCACAATTCATGTTGGCACTCTCTTGCAATATATATGAGTTCATTAATCAAATCCTTAGCCGACAATATAGTCATTAATAGTGTGTTACATCGATTGGGTTAAGGTGTTAGAGCATTTAGGAAAGTTCTTTGTTGAGGTAACACGCTTCTTTAGTTATACAAAAATCCTTTTTGTCATCGATACTACTTTGATTTTTGTTTTGCGGAAAACCATTTGTTCGAAATCTTGTGGATTGTACACAACTTGTTTTGTTCTTTGAATATAACATGTCATTATGCATCGATGAAATTAAGACCTCTCTTTAAGTTGAGTCAAGTAATTATATGATTCACAAGCCCGAGAATGTTTTTAACGTCTCATGCTGACATTCCTTGATCTAGGATTGTAATATATATAAGTGGGCAACCATTTACGTATATCCCAAATTTCTAGGGAGGGTTGATCATCTTGCCAATTATGCGTATACAAAGTCTCAACTTTCACCCGGGTAATGTTTGAATACTCCAAACTTCGAGATCACTACATTTGTGACATAATATCTTCTAAAAAAGGTTTAGGGAAAACCATGTCGGTATCAAATTAGCCCAATAAACCAAAGGATCAACCCTCATACACTTTGGGCTAAGTTTCTTCAATATCTCTATGGTATACTCATCCTAGATGTGCACTCAATCCTTAGGGCAAACAATCTTAGAGTTGGAGTTCCTCCCTGAGGCTAATTGATATGCTACATAACTTAGGCCCTCAAGGTTACTATTTACAAGAATCTTCTTAAGGTCAACATGTGACCTTACCCAAAATGGGTCTCCTCTAAACATAAATTCTTATTTGACCATTGGTATTTATCACAGTGGTTGTCTCAATGTAATCAAGTCAGCGGTATAAGGGTTAAGTTTACGAGTACCCTACTATTACACTAATAGGTTATATGCATCAATTCTCCTTGAGGCGGTCCAACCAGTTTGGGTAGGTGAAGTAGTAACATCAGAGTTTAAGCCTGAAGCAGTGACTCTCACATTAAACTCTTCTCACCTTAACAAATATATACCTGAGGTAGATTTAAGACTAAGATAAGCCACAAAATCGTCTTGGTAAGTCAAACTGAAGTTGTGTTCTAGTTTGGTTGGCCTAACTCATTTCTTAAAAAGACTATTCTCTGTGATTTTTACACATGGGTATACCATTGCTTCCGCTTCATAGTTTGTCCGCAAACTAAAGCTCGAGCGGGATGACCCAGTGTTTTTGTGGACATCTTTCTCTTATGAACGTTTGTTCATCTGATACCAGTTTGTAAGACCCCTCCCCTTACCAGGGAGTTACCCGGGTCTTATGCCCAGAACTGTCACCTTACGGTGGTACCAACTCACGGGTTAGTCACCACCGCATGACGTCGATCCTACCAGCAAGTATGATCATTCAACCCTTAGGCCAATTTGTGTAAGGAAATTAAAGAATAACCACAAGTCCACATATCACACCGAATAAACATCACATAAATGAAAACATAGTCCACAATAAGTACAAAAGAGAGTAAGGGCTTATGCCCGGTACATGACAAATGAAAGTACAATCCCTCTCTCACAATATCTCTAAGCGGAAGCTAAAACAAAACACTCATCATCATCACATGATGATGAGAAGTAGTAGTACACGGTATCTGCACCTCAGGTCCTGATGGCGCTCCAACTCCTCGAGCTGCTATGGTCATAACCG
This sequence comes from Platanthera guangdongensis, assembly GCA_039583875.1. Lineage (NCBI taxonomy): Eukaryota > Viridiplantae > Streptophyta > Magnoliopsida > Asparagales > Orchidaceae > Platanthera > Platanthera guangdongensis. The sequence continues at coordinate 85,429,993 of CM077155.1, read as the reverse complement.
ACCGTTAGTCATTAATACTAAGCCATTTTTTCCTCACCTCACCCCCGTGACTCCTAGGCATCGTGTGGGAGGATGAAAGCGGAGGAAAATAAGGGAAGCATCAACAATATGCACATGACAAGGGAACTGTATTAGCACAAGTAAGATTTAACATTGTTCATGAATTTACGCTAGCGCATAAGTTTGTTAGCAAGTGGTAATGAACAGTAAAATGGTAAAAGCAGTAAATAATAGAAGCAGTAAAGTAAGAAAGTGCGGTGCGATAAACTGATAACTACTACTATACTACCATCACAAGAGTACCTTAACTTATATGAATGCCCATCAAATTTATAAGTTAAGATTTCTGGAATTGTAACTTATCATATAAAAGAGCCCATACTATTCTATATGATAAGGATCTGCATTATGAATGAACTATAGTAAGTATATATGTTATGATATGTTATGCATTCTATACTTCATGCAAGTGCAACTCACCCAAATAACTCTGTGATCACAGATCTTTAGTTCCCAATTTTTGGAGTTAGCTAAACTCTATGGTACCACCATTGTGCCTATGATAGCAGTGGAGTTGCTCCACTTCCTAGGCAAGTATATACACTACCAGACCTAGACCTTATGTATTCCTTTGTACACATCCCAGGTGCACTCTAGAGTCTCCGCATACTAATTGCTGGACATCCCACAATGCTTAAATGTCAAGTGTACGTTTTCGGGAAGATTCCTCTAGACCGCAGTATAAATAACCTACTAGCCCCTGAAACCCTCACACCTCTCCATAATCAACATACCGGGAATGGCGTAACGACTGGCCAAGTATCGAAGACCTGCCACTAATTAGTTTCTATGCACATGCAAGTTGTCTCAACCCGAGCCCCAACTCGCAGAACCAACCCATCCCGTAATAAAACTTCTTGAGCCCCCAGCTTGCAGGACTAGCCTGTCTTGATGTTATAATCTCCCGAGCCTCTAGCTCGCAGGACTAACTTATCCTGATATTATAATCTCCCAAGCCTTCAGCTCGCAGGACTAATCCGTCTTGATATTACTACCTCTCATGCCTTCAGCTTGCAGGACTAACCCATCCTGATATTACTATCTCCCGAGCCTTCAGCTCACAGGACCAACATGTCTTGTATCACTCAAGCCCTTACTCTGGTGAAATAGCTATATTGTTCCTTCATCTTATTTGACAATTCTTGTCTTACCTTTAGTTGAACATCGTGATTTATTGTTAATCCTGGACTTCCAGAGGTGTATCCGGTGAAGGGCTCGCAGCGGTATTAGGCAATACGACGGGCTGAACCACAAATCCCCTTTTCTAAAATAATTATTTTTATTAGTGACTACCCATTATTAATAACCCTCTCACAATGTTACTCTTTAAGCAAACTTAATGTCTTATGGTACTTATAGGGGAGTCACGATCATTCGTCGGACCCGAGAACTAACACCTTCTCTTAGTATCCATGTTCACTAACACGCGTCACCCCTTGGTGACCAGCCTTGAAATCTCAAATTAGAATACTAATGCATCATGGTTGTAATATTCTTCTAAATATTATTCATAATTTCTAAGGGATCTTACTGGTCTAATCAAAACCTCAATTTTATACTATTTGCAGACCATGATGAAGTTGAACTAGTTTTATCCTCTAAAATGCAATCTTCGTTATATCATCTTCAATTGAGCTACAATTCATACCATGGGTGGTTCATGACTAAAACAAGAAATTATCATAATTTCATAATATTACACATTAATTTGACCATCAAAAAAATATTAACTTCTTGACTTGCATTAATTTGTCAAAGGAAGTATCATGTACAGAACTCCAATTGCTCTAATAAATTCATCAGTGCTTGTAAATGATAAAATAACATGATTTATAGAATTGCACAATTTTCTAGAAGGTTTATACCCTTAATTTGAATTTATGATAAAAAGGGCAATAATGTAACATTGCACAGTAAGTATCAAAATAACGCATTCAAAAATTTTAAGAAAATTACTATAGGTTTAAAAGGACATAAAAATAGTCTTGCCCAAATTTCATAATTTTCCAAATAATGTTAACCATATATATTTCATTAATACAAAAGTGTGACAAATTAAATTCTTGGGCATTTCCCATATGTATGACTTCCAAAAATTCTACTAAAATTTTCAGATGCTTAAAATATAAATTTTAACCATGTTACTGTTGATGCGTGAAAATGGCACCGCATAGTTAACGGGTTGTTCGATCTCACAAGCTAGGTGAAGAAGAGGATTGCGGGGTTGATTAGAAGCCTGAGGAGAAGAGAAAGCTTCTGAGTGCTCGAGAGTGGAGCAAATGATTGTCTAAGGGTTGCGGGGATAGAGGAGAGGTTTGCTGAGAGCTGCCGGGAAGGCTGATGATCAGCATAGAAGGTTGATGATCAGCGGAGGAGGTTAATGAACAGTGGAGGAGGTTGATGATCATCGGAGGAGGTTGATCAAGAGCTGTCGAGCAGATGGTTACTTTGACAGTCGTGCTTGCAGGTTGATGCTGAGAGAGTTAAGCTGAGCTGAGAAGAAAAAGGCGGGCCGCTAGCAGTGGCAATAGCAGACTTTGCCTGCCGCGGCTTAAATGTCACTCTTGCGATGGGCTTTCCTTTGATTAATATTGAGTTATTACAACATGTATTACACCTTTACATGAAAGCAAATAAAGGGTACACTGGGGAAGCTGGCGGCTAAGGAAGAAGTTCCAGAAGGGAGGCTGCGTGGACTGAAGAGAAAGGTCGATAGGTCGCGCGACTAAGGGTAGAGAGGAGGCCCCGCGGACTGGGAACTGAGGCCGGCAGGCCCCGCGGTTACAAGATGAGGAGGCGCGGATTGAGAGAAGGAGTCCGCAGGAGGTGGAATTGAGCTTGCCCTCTGGAGTCTTCGAGAACGAGAGTGATGAGGACTAAACTGTCCTCAAATGAGATGCATGGGGGTCTATTTATAGGCCCGAGGAGGTAACGGCTTTAGGTGATGTTACCCCATGTGAGGCGGTAACTTGTGCGAGTAAAGACCTGAGTCCGCTGAATCCGCGGAGTCTGCATGAGGCCGTGCAAATTGGAACTTGCTTCTGGAAGAGGTCCTGCTGACGCGGACTTGGAGGAGTCCGCCCGAACTGAGCTGATCAAGCCCGCGCCAAGATTGTGCGGGCTGAGGGACCGCCCACTGCTGGGAGGCGGGAGCTGGAAGCTGAGTGGCAGACTGCGTAATGAGTCCTCCCGTGCTGAGCTGAGCGAGCACGTGCTAAGGGTGTGAGCTGAAGAGGTTGTCCGCCTGCTGCTGGGGAGATGCGGGTTGAGGATGAGTGGTGGACTGCGAGTAGAATCCGCTGAGTCCGCGGTGGGTAAACTGAGTCCGCCTCTGCTACGAACGAAGCGGCTGGCTGCTGATGCTAGAGCTGAGGTTCATCAGTGTAGGTGGACTGGATGGTTTGACTGCACCTCAAGTCCAACCAGCTCGCGATGAAATTGACATGTCCGCTAATATTTGCGGGTGGCTGGAGAGTTGGAGCGTCCGCACTCCTCAGGCGGACTAATGAAGCAGGTTGCCCATGCTGCTGGAGTCCGCCACTTTGTTGAATGGAACTTGTCATACCTGCTGGGCAGCCTGGGCATGGCGACCTGGCAGGTCGCGCATTCTAGTAAGGTGGGTGGCCTGGAGGCAGGCCACTTGACAATGGCGTTCTGGTCTACTTGATGAGTGACCTGCAAAGTATGCGGCTTGTTGCCGGCCTGGGTGGATAGGGATCCGAGTCCGGCAAAGGGGCACCTGTTGAGATAAGCTTGCGGTTTAGCTGATAAGGGGCAAGGCCTACATGGGCAGACTGCAGAAGCAGTCTGCGGCCCCTGCCGACCAAAGGAACAACACGCGGCCTGGGCGTTCAGACCACTGAGACCGCCAAAGCCATGCGGCCTGAGCGGACAGAAAAACTTGTCTGCCCATCCTAAGACGTTGCAACCTCCAGGAGGGACCAGGTGCAGGCCACGACTAGTGAGCTGGCTGCCTTGGGAAGGATCGCCGATTTCGGGGTTAACATAATCCCCGCACTTTTTTAAGTTCAGAAGGGAACTTCGAAAAAGTTGGAGACCACGAAAATCATGATCCACCCCAAAGAAAAGGAAGGGGGCAAGGAGAGATAGAACCTGATGTCTCTCCTTAGGAGTTTGGTGTTGCCTATCTTTTTCCTGCAAAGGAAAAGTTATTGTAGGAATGTATGGAAGGTACATCTTGCGTGTACCTGAGTTTGCCTTTGCAAAACGAAGAATATGTGTCTTCCACTGAGTTATGCAAAACGAAGGTGAGAGGAAAACTTGGAAGCATAATAAATTACAAGTAGCTGATGGAGGCTTGCAAGCACCTGTTATCTTCTCCAAAAAGAAGAGTAAGCAACATTCGTGAAGAGGAAAATAAGTTGCAAGTACCTAAAGGGAGACTTGCAAGCGTTTGCTGGTTTTGCAAAAAAGAAGTTAGAAGCAAATATTGGAGTAAAGAAAAAGCCGCATATACCTGAAGGCAACTTGCAGGTATCAGTTGGTCTCTGCAAGAAAAGTGTTAGAAGCAGACATGATATATGAAAGTTCCAAGTACCTGTGAAGAAACTTGCAAGGATATGCTGATATCTGCAAAATGAGAGTTAGAAGCAGACATGATATATGAAAGTTGCAAGTACCTGTGAAGAAACTTGCAAACATTTTCTGATCTCTGCAAAATGAGAGTTAGATGCAGATGTGGTATACGAAAGTTGCAAGTACCTGTGAAGAAAGTTGCAAGCATCTGGTGATCTCTGCAAAATGAGACTTAGAAGTAGATGTAGTATATGAAAGTAAGTTGCAAGTACCTTTGAAGAAACTTGCAAGCATATGCTGATCTCTGCAAAATGAGAGTTAGAAGCAAATATGGTATATGAAAGTAAGTTGCAAGTACCAATGAAGAAACTTGCAAGCATCTGCTGATCTCTACAAAATGAGAGTTAGAAGCAGACATGATATATGAAAGTTGCAAGTACCTATGAAGGAACTTACAAGCATCTGCTGATCTCTGCAAAATGAGAGTTAGAAGCAGATGTGGTATATGAAAGTAAGTTGCAAGTACCTGTGAAGAAACTTGCAAGCATCTGCTGATCTCTGCAAAATGAGAGTTAGAAGCAGACATGATATATGAAAGTTGCAAGTACCTGTGAAGAAACTTGCAAGCATCTGCTGATCTCTACAAATATAGAGTCAGAAGCAGCTATGGTGAAAAGGCTAAGTTGCAAGTACCTGGGTAAGGCTTGCAGGTGCCTGCTAATCACTGCGAAGAGAAGAGTGAGCAACAAACATAAAATAATGAGCTAAGCTGCAAGTACCTGGACGCAACTTGCAAATGCTAACAGTTGACGAGATAATATCGATATGACCAAATAGCAGAGGAAATGCCTGATGAACTCTGCCGATAATTGAATGAAGATCAAACCAGAGTACTGACCTTCTTGCTATATTAGAGGTGATATCATTAACATGAAGTCCAGATCAATAAGTCTACTGTTGACTGTTGATAAAATAAAATAGATATGATCACATTGGCAGAGAAAAAACTTAATGTATTTTGCCAATCTGAATAAAGATTAGACCGCAATGGTACTTGTAGTAAGATATGATATCTTCAATATGAAGTCCAGATCATTAAGAAGAGATTATCTTAATTAGACTCTGCTTGCATGGCTTGTCAATCAAGGAGAGTCAGATTCTTTGATCAATGATTGATGTCGTTAGCATTTAATAAGAGTAATGAAGAGCTTTGTAGATCATCATCTAATAGAGCTTTGAGCAAGCAATGCATATAAGATGAGAATAAACAGAAAAAATTGTTGCAAATCCTTTCGGTATGTCGGATTTAACCTGTTCACCTGTGAAAGGGGCAGTTGATAGCAAAGAGGTCTATACTCGGAGATGACCAAGAAATGTCATCTCCTGTATAGCCCTACTTAGAGCGGACTAGCTATACTCCCTTGATAGAGCACAAAATGGAGACATGCACAAAATCATAAGAAGGAAATGATAGATGCTCTCTTGCCTTGGGTACAACATAACTGATCAATGAGACTAGTTTCGCCAAGTGGCCTAAAGCATTGCTTGTCTGTGGAAAGATCAGCAAAGTTGTGGATCCCGGGAAAGCACAGATTGAGAGTACCATAGAGTGTTTGCCCATCACAGTTGTGAGATGTTCGAAGAGACAAGGTTACGCTTGATCGTCATTGCTTGTCAAGCAAAGATCACCGTAACTGTAATGTATCCTTAATGAAGCACAACAGAGCTAACACATGGGCCCTCCCTGGCGCACACTCTGTGTTAGATGCCGGCTAGGATCCGAAGTCTGAAGCCCACCATCGTAGATCGAACGGCTCCCACTGCACGTACGTGAACACTCCCCACAGTATGTTGTTGTAGCTGTAGTGCCAGAGAACAATCTACAGAGGGAACAACAGGACTTGGTGATATCTCATTGGTTCAACGATCTCTTTGGAAAATAGAAAAATAGAGTAAGAAACATTACAAAAAAGGGAACTGTGTCAGTATGGGATCCCTGATGTAAACTTTATTGAAAAACATGAAGGAACACTTACAAGTGTTTTGAGATGAAAATGTTCAAAGAGTAAGAGTACAGATAACCCGTCATGGTTATGAAAAAACTTTGAGGAACTGTGAAGTCCTTTGTCGGCTCAGAATATTCTTCCAAGCACGCCCTCGTTATCGGCATCGAAGCATTCAACAGTATTATTAACAACAAGGAGAGGGTGTTCTTCGACTAGGCTTATTGTAACACTCCCTATCCGTCGCATAGCATATAGCAGTAGGTCCGGCCGGGGCCCGACGCGGTATGCCACAGACAGACCGGGTGGTTACTCATGGAAACCATCCATCCAATCAACGTCCTACACAGAGCATTCTAGCGGAAGCAGTTTATAAAAGTTGCAAATAAGAAACCAGCACTAAAGCATGAATGTCCACTAATCCAAAGAGGAATGTTATACAAATACCAACACAAGCCTTAAGGCCTTACAAAATGTTTCACTTGATATTACATGATTTACAAACCACGGCACGCAGGCCGGTCATACATGAATAAAACTGTAAACACTTCCAATTAGGCCTTCGAGGACCGGCTTCGCACTTGGGCTTTAGCCTGCTATTGACCGCTTGGTCCAGCAGCACCTGTAAGCAACAAACCACCGCACGGTGGCAAAACAAGGCAATGGTCATCAATGATGACCAATTATAACGATCCCGCCCCCAACTCGGGGCGGCAATGCTCCTTTCCTGCATTTCATTAGCATAAGAGAGCAATATACAACAATATTCATTTCATCACAGACGTTGGCTCGCACGGCCACACGACCCGTGCTCTCAGGGAACATTCTCGGTGAACCGGTCGATGACATGTCAATTAAAGCCATAGACATTCCGGACTCACCACCGCCACTTTGACGGCCAAACCTATGAGCATTTTGTCTTCCTGGCCTGGGTCACGACAATTTAAGCCATTGACCGCCGAAGACCCTAATCTATGCCAAGGGCAAGTGCCACGTACCCTTAGGTCTCTTTAACCAAACGACATATAACGGGTACGGTTCCATCTAACCAGTGCTCACATCGCAACGAAAATTTAAGCCATTTGCGCGGGTCAAACTTCCACCGAGTCTCATTTCCATCACAATTCACATAACCCGGTTATGTTCAAGTTGGCTCTCAGGCCACCAAGTTGGCAAGATCACGCATCCGCCCAGTTTTCCGGGTGCACCTTTGGGTTTATCCCCAAGGCTCCCTGCTGCAATCTACCGCGTAGAAAACCCGAAAAACAATCAATAGTACGGAGTCTTCTCCGGCATTTATGCAATGTAACATCACCGATCCAGACCAACATGTCCGGGTAGGCTTCACACATCATGCCTATGTCCGTTCTCGCTTACGGACTCTAAACAACGGGGACTTCACATATCTACCCGAAGGAACGCCTCCAACTCTCCGCAAACTCGCGAGAGCGGGCTTCCTATGCAAAGAAGGAGAGCTACTCATGATCAAGAAGAGAATCGTTACCCTTGCGTTCCTCTTTGGCGCCATGGAAAAAATAAGCGGATGAAAAGCACCGCACTAGCTTTGCCTCCGTGGATCCGGAGTCGGCTCGCGATTTGGAGCTTCGAAACTCCTCCAATGGCCGGATCTAGCTCCTTCTACCTTCCTTGGCTCTCCTCTCTCTCTAAGCTTTTAGAAAGATATCCACTCATGAAAAGTGAGGGTTTCTAAGTCCAATCCCGGGTATATCCCTTCAGGAACAACCCCCAGCCGTTGGATCATCAATTAAAGAAATGAATGGCTTTGATTCGGGACTGAAATGCCCAATCTGGACCGCACACGGCCTGGCACACGCCCGTGTCCAGGGCCGTGTGCCTCATTCGCCATCAAAATCGGCTCGCCTGGAACAACAGACGGGTATCGAACACGCCCGTGTTCGACCTGACACGCCCGTGTTCCACGTGACACGGCCGTGTGGCCGGCCGTGTACCCCCATCATTTTTGCCCGAAAATAACCCGAGCACTACACGGGTTCTAGGACACGCCCGTGTCCTTTCCCGTGTCACCTCAACACTCCTGGCCTCCAGGCCATGTACATGGTCTCGAAACTCGACACTTCATCGAGCGAAGATCGTCGACCTGATGACACGGCCTTGGACACGCCCGTGTCCTAGGCCGTGTGACTTGTCTCGACACATCGTCGAGCAGAGTGTCGACTTCCCGGGACGAGTGTCGATACGGGTTGACACGGCCTGCGACACGCCCGTGTCGCAGGCCGTGTGCCATGTATCGACACTTCGTCGAACGCAGAGTGTCGACTTTGTGGGCTAAGTGTCGACACGGGTCGACACGCCCTGCGACACACCCGTGTCGCAGGCCTTGTGCCCAGTCTCGACACAATGCCGAGATCAAAATGTCGACTTCCCGTCTGAGTGTCGACACAAGATTGACACGCCCTGGGACATGCCGGTGTCCCAGGCCGTGTGCCTGCAGCCAGAACCCAAAACTGGCCCAAAACATCCTCGTCTCTCTTTTGAGTTTCGGGGCGTTACAACTCTCCCCCTCTTAAAAGAATTTTGTCCTCGAAATTATATAAAGGAAAGACATGTACAAAACCAAAATTTGTACTGGAGCGGAACAACTCCGGATCCTCGTCAAGCATAGTATGCTCTCGCTCCCAAGAGAGCTCCTCACGACCGCAATTGTCCCACCAGACCTTGACCATCCTGATCTCTTTATTGCGTAGCCGCTTGACCTCCGAGTCCTCAATCCGCACGGGCTTGACCTTTGTCGTCAACCCACTATCCACCGGCACTTGATCAACCGCGATCACTTGCGAAGCCTCTTGCACCGCCTTTCGAAGCACCGAAATATGGAATATATCATGTAAACCACTAAGCTCCATTGAAAGCTTCAACCGATAGGCCGCTTCACCAACTCGCTCCAGAACCTCAAACGGTCCAAGGTACCTCGGGCTTAGCTTTTTCAATCGCCGCACCCGTGAGACACCCTTGAACGGCTTGATCTTTAAGTACACATAGTTGCCCACAGCGAACTCCACGTTCCTGTGCTTGGCATTATAGTACTTCGCTTGCCGGTCCTGAGAGATAAGCAACCTCTCCCGAATAGTTCTCCCCAAAGAAGTAGCATCCTCCACTTCCGATCGCTTATACAACTTTGACTCACCCGTTTCTAACCAAGACAACGGCGTGCGACATTTTCTACCATATAGGGCCTCGAAAGGCTCCATCTGAATACTCGCTTTGTAGCTATTGTTGTATGCGAACTCCACCAAATACAGGTGGTCTTCCCACTGCTTTCCAAAATCCAAGACACACATGTGGAGCATGTCTTCCATGGTTCTATTGACCCTCTCGGTCTGCCCATCCGTTTGCGGATGGAAGGCTGTGCTGAATTTCAGCTTTGTTCCCAACATTTGCTGCACAAGCCTCCAATCATTGGACGTGAACCGCCCATCTCGGCCACTCACGATGCTGCGGGGCACACCATGAAGCCGTACTATGTTATCCACATAAAGCTTTGCCAACTTCTCCACTGGATCATCCTTCCTATGCGGGATGAAATGCGACACCTTCGTTAACCGATCAACAACCACCCAAATGGCATCGTTCCCTTTTTGCGACCTTGGCAAACCATGCACAAAGTCCATAGAGATGTCGTCGAATTTCCACTCCAGAATAGGCAAGGACTTAAGAACTCCTCCCGGCTTTTGGCACTCCGCCTTCACCAAGGCGCAAGTTTGACACTTTGCTACGTATAGCGCCACATCCTTTTTCAAACCCGGCCACCAAAACAGTTTCTTCACATCGCGGTACATCTTCGTGCTCCCCTGGTGAATCGAGTACTTAGTATGGTGTGCCTCGTACAACAACTCCACCCGCAAATTACCCACACTTGGGACGCACAGACGACCGTCCTTCCAAAGTAATCCGTCCTCCATGACGAATTGGGAATTTGACCCATCCAGAGCCTCTACCATGAACTGCTTCATATGAGCATCCATATCCAAAGCCTGCCGAATACGATCAGCCAGGTCATATTGGACTTCAGTCCAATTCAGAACTGCTTCAGCACTTGATTGCCTGTCCACACAAAAAATCTCCAACACCTCCAACTCCCGCACCAACCGCTCATCATGCACCGATAGCCAATTGGCTTGAGCTGGGGCTCGGCAACTCAACGCGTCCGCAACCGCATTCCCTTTACCAGGCACGTAGTGGATCTTGAATGTATAGACCCCCAGGAACTCCATCCATCTACGCTGCCGCATATTCAGATCCTTCTGATCAATAAGATACTTCAGGATCTTGTGATCAGTGTAGATATCAATCTTCACACCGTACAAATAGTGTCTCCACAGCTTCAAGGCAAAAATCACGGCCGCTAACTCCAAGTCATGGACCGGATAGTTCCTTTCATGCACTTTCAGCTGTCTCGAGCCATAAGCTATTACACTTCCGTGTTGCAGTAGCACGCAACCCAAACCGCTGCCCGAAGCATCACTATAAATCTCATAGCCTTCGGTCCCACATGGCGAACTCAGCACAGGCACCGTGGTCAACCGACACTTCAACTCCTCAAAAGCTCGCGCGCACTCCGGCGTCCAAACGAACTTATGCTCCATCCTCGTCAAAGTATTGAGAGGTAACGCTATCCGCGAGAAGTTCTCTACGAAGCACCTATAATAGCCGGCAAACCCCAAAAAGCTCCGGACTTCCGCTATCGTAGCAAGCTCAGGCCACTCCCGTATCACAACAATCATCGCCGGATCCACAGCAATTCCGTCTCCACTCACTATATGACCGAGGAATGCCACTGAGGATAGCCAAAACTCGCACTTCGAGAACTTGGCATACAACTGATTTCTCCTTAGCGTCTCCAGAACCAAGTGAAGATGCTTGAAGTGATCTTCCTCACTTTGCGAGTACACCAAAATATCATCGATGAAGACGATCATAAAATGGTCCAAGTACTCCCTGAAAGTCATGTTCATCAAATCCATGAACACTGACGACACATTAGTCAGCCCAAACGACATGACTGTAAACTCATAATGCCTGTATCTCGTACTAAACGCTGTCTTCGGGATATCACTCTCCCTTATTCGCAGCTGATAGTACCCAGCATTGAGATCCAACTTCGAGTACACCGTCGACCCGACTAACTGATCAAAAAGATCATCAATCCTGGGGATCAGGTACTTGTTCTTCTCCGTCAACTTGTTGAGCACCCTATAATCAATACATAGCCTTAAGCTTCCGTCCTTCTTCTTAACAAAGAGTACCGGTGCGCTCCAAGGCGAAGAACTCGGGCGCACATATCCTTGCTCCAACAACTCTTGCAGATGAACTTTCAGCTCCGCCAATTCCTTAGGCGCTAGCCGATAAGGAGATCGTGACACAAGCTTTGCACCTGGCACTAGCTCAATCATAAAATCTATCTCCCGCTGAGGCAGGGCTCCAGGAAGATCTGTGGGGAACACATCAGGGTATTCCGATACCACTGAAATACAATCCAACGCGGGCTTCGGCTTCGCAACCTCCACTAGTGTAAAGAACAGTTCTGCACCGGCACGAACCGCCTTCACCACCTGAAGAGCAGACATCAACGTCTTGCTCGACCCCTTTAAGCCCGTAAAAGTCATTTCACGACTTGCTCCCAGCTTAACTTCCTTGCGACCGCAGTCAATATAGTCCTGCTGCTCCGAGAGCCAGTCCATGCCAAATATAACGTCGAACTCCACCAACGAAAGTAAAGACGCCTGCAGGTCGAACTCCTGATTCCCAATACGAATCTTAACATCGTAGATCCTATCCGCTCGCATCGAACACCCAATGGGCAACAACACATCCAACTTATCATTCGCCATCGAAGAAGGGACTCCGATGCGTGATATAAATCCTTCGGACAAGAAGGAGTGTGAAGCTCCCGTATCGAAGAGTGATCGTGCCGGATTTTCACAAATCAATACAAATCCTAAACAAGCAGTGGTAAGGTAAAATGTGCATAATAAGTATTTAAAGAAATTGTCTTGCTATAAATTAAACCGTACCTGTCACCACATTAGCTTGTTTGATGGACTCCTGTTGGCCAAGATTATAGACCCTCGGTTGGGCCGGAGCATAGTGGGATGCGGTCGACTCCACCGCCTTGCCCTTCTCTTCATAAGTCGCTCCCGGCCTTCTCTCGGACTTAGGACGTCCGCTCCAACAGTCACGGGCAAAGTGCCCCGTCTTGCCACAAGTAAAACACGCGCCCTGGGTCCGACTCGTAGTTGCCCCAGAAGCACCAGAAGGAGCTGGACCCGAAGTCCTATGCTTCTTGAAAGACCTCCGATAGCCGGACTTTGAAGTAGTCGGCACTTTGAATTCAGATTTCCTATCACCCAAGCTTTTCTTTGCTTGTACAATCTTCATGTCCTTCTCCAAGGACCGGGCAGTATTGACCAAGGTTAAGAAACCCTGCGTCATCGGCTGATGTGTGTAATTCGGCAAGCGCACCAGTCGCACAAGTAATAAAGTTTTGGGAATAAATCCCCAAGTGTCGGTCTCTTGAGGAATGCAATTAGCGTAGAATGGCAACAATACCGAGAATATCATTATGAGAGTTAAAAATAGAACAAAAAGGAAATAGCAGACTAGGGAGATTGTGGATGTTTGATCTACTGAACTAGTAAAAGCTATGCAGGTCGAAGGCACCGCTTCGCAAGGTGAAGTGGGTTTGTCGGCCGCGATGCCGAACTTCAGTTGGGCGAGTGGAAGGGAAGCTAATGGATTGAAGCGTTCTTGTGTGGATTACAATCGGACAAGGCACAAGAATGAAGTGGATGTGGGGTGAGCGAGGCGCATTCACATGCAGAACTCACAAGCATAAGAAGAGACTAACATTCCATTATCTATAAAATAAACTTGATGTTCAGGGATGGAAATGTTCATTACACTGCTCAAAACATTCATAACACAGAGGAAGGGGAAGAGGAGTAAACCAAAAGAGAATGAAGATCCACCGCGGGTCGTGGCCGGAGTAGCGAGTTGTCAATCCGCTTCCAGGCTCAGTCCAAGGAGGCTTCCGGTACCAACGATCTGTCACCTCGAAGGCCTATATGTACGTTCTCTAGGTTATCTACTTCACCAACTCTGCAGGAAAGCTTGGAGTTGAAGTCATCAATGGCCGAGGGCTTCGCCGCAGTGTTGAAAAGCTTCGGAGTAGTTGGAAATGGCTTCCCGACGAAGGTGGAAGTGATGGAGCAGCTGGAGAAGTGAAATGGCGATTCCCGCGCACTCTCCGATCGCAGCAAATGACAGGCGTTGACCTAAAACGCGGAGCAGGGCCTTATATACGGAGGCAGCAGAAGCAGTGCGCACGATCAGTGGCGCACGACCAGTGGTCGTGCGCACTGTAGGTCGATGATCGTGCGGCTTTTCCAAATAAACTGCAACCTGGACAAGAAGCATCAGCATATATGCGCACGAGCAGTGGCGCACGACCAGTGGTCGTGCGCACTATGGCCAGTGCTCGTGCGATTACCGAGACAGGGTTATGAAAAAGGGGGTGTAATGCGCATGAACAGTGGCGCACGACCAGTGGTCGTGTGCAGTAAGTCCAGTGGTCGTGCGCAGTATTCCTGCATCGTCGGAGTCTCCAGAGCAGTTCCGGAGCACGCACACGACCACTGTACCAGCAGAAGGGGCAGAAAGGCCACCAGAACGTGCACACCACATCCCCGAGATAGAGCTAAAGAATAACAACAAAAATAGAAACACAGAAAGCACACAGAAGCGGGCCTACAGTGCACTTAATCGTGAAATAGGTACAAAAGCACAAATAAGCAATAAAGGCTCTCAAGTGTAGTGCTAAGACGATAAAACTAGCCCAGATGAGTCCAAAAATCAGTGTAAAATGTGGACTCATCACACCCCCAGACTTAACCATTTGCACGTCCCGAGCAAATCATTACTCCGTGGACTCGAAGATAGCTAACTGGCTCAGAAATTTCAAAAAGAAGTTAGACGAGAAATCAAATATATCATGGGTATAGAAGAAATAATAGAAAAACTTTTAAATTATACAACGTAGTTTAAACTATTCGACAGACGTAAATAAATATTGTAATTGCTCAAAATTAGAATTCTGCAGAATCGTGCGATCATGTGCAGGAAGAAAGTAGACAGGCCACTAAGGTGAGCATTGCCAAAGTTCGGGACTCAGGATCACCTCCAAAGGAATCCACCAATGTCGGGGACCACAGGCTTGCACGTTCACACTCTCTCCACGGCGCGGGTTAGACTCAAGCGTGAATCAGTAGTACTTGTAGGAGGAAATGGGGCATAGGAGACGGCTTGGTGGTCAAAGATAAACATGAAGGCTCTATGCAACCAAAGCGAGCGAAAACAACCCAAACAAAAACAGCCACTTAGAAAAGAATGGGGCACACGCCGCCAAACTTAGCTTGAAATCCGGGTGTGAACACGGCTAAACCCGACCAAATTCAATAAAGAGGATGGGGATCGAAATCTCAAAGCAATTCTTTCATATATATATATTTTTTTTTCTTTTGCGCGAATCAGCTTTTTATTTTCGTAAACTGTTGTTTTCTTTTTTGCTCTAGCAATCTCCAAACAGAGCAATCAAAACGTGAATAAAATCAGCACCCCCCAAAACAATGTCCACTAATCACAACCTCGGCAAAACTGTAAATACAAATCAGCTCAAGCATATGATTGCGAAGGTGGGTTTAGCTTCAGGCCTTGGTGAAAGTGAGTGGAGATGGATCAAAGGAAGGGTAGGCACAAATTTGGCATGCAATGGTTAACAAGTAGGAATGGCTAAACAAGGCTCAAACTAGCCAAAATGAAGGCCTACGTCATGCTCACGCTTAACTAACCGTGCACCAATGCTTCGAGAGTAGCTTAGGGCAAGTTCTTAGCCACCGAGAAAGGTGATCCTTCCCCCCGACTCGAGCAATACGAGTCTAGTGGCGGCTACACACATTCCTACACTATCGTTCGATTATCCCAGATTCAGATTTTGAGCAGTACAAACAATATTTACGTGTGCAGAAAAGAATAAATCTACGAGCATAAAAAAAATTAGTTCTATCCTAACTCTACACAAACCATGAGTATTCGATTAGGAGCACTGCATGAGTTTCGAACTACTCAATCCTGAAATCCTAAGCCAGTACCACTATTTTAAAGTTTACACAAAAGCAATAAATTTAACTCGGGTTGTGCGCGTGGGTAAGAGCGCACTCGTGTGTGTGATTCAGTGTGTGCAACAAAAAGCAAGAAATAAGTAAACAAGAAACTGGAATGCAACAGAAAGTGCGGTGTAGTGACCACATGCATACTCCCCCCAGACTTAAAGTTGACAACGAGTAAAAATAAGCATTCCAAATAGGATAAATAGCTAGGGTAGGAAGTACCTATGCTCAAAATTGAGCATGCCAGTCGTGCAATGAGATGTCCAAGTGCGGCCAAGTTGCCGCGGCGCAAATATTCCTGCACCTGCGATTAAAGGATGCAAGCCAAACAAAATCTGGACACATATATATATATATGAAGAAATAAACAGAACTCAAAACACAGCATAGGACCAAACGGTCCAACTTGGGTTGTCTCCCGAAAGCCCTTTTGTTTACCGTCCTTAAGGTGGACCAAATACCTGTATTAGCTGTTCAAATATAGAGTTCGATACATAAAAAAAAAAAGAAAAGACAACAGTCATCTCCCAGATGGGCGCTCACAAAAATATAGTAGTTGTCTTGCTCAGAAAATATAAATAATAGAAAAGAAATAGATGGCGTGGTAGACTAGCTCTGTGGTGAGTTCCACTCACTCCCCCCTCACTATCACTGTCGTGAATCTCGATGGGCGACGGACGCGGACCAGGTGCTGATGGGGCGACACGAGTGGGCGGTGGTTGAATGTTCATCCCGCCTCGCACTGCTTGCTGATAAATAAAATCCTGCATCCAAAACTGGGAAGGTTCCAGATCAGCAAGGCGCTCGGATAAATATGGGACACCCCTCTCTTGAACTGAGCTGAACTGGCGGCTAGATTGCCCCTCATGCTTTATGGGCGGCCTCAGTTGTTGTTGACTCTGCTGCGGTGGCACTCCTGCACTCCGCCTACCCATAGCGGAAGATTCACCCGGCTCTCCTTCAACTTCCACTTCATCTCTACCCGTAGGTGCATCACCAGGCATGCAGACAATAAACTGCCGGCCACCTTTTCTCCCTACCACACGTAGCAAATGGCAACTCACCAGGTTGGCCCTAGAGATCATGGATGGGGCAGTGACCGGCACCATAGGAGGTAGCTGGCTCCAAACTCCCAAACTTTTGGCAATGCAGGTAATGTAGTAAGCACCCCCGATCGCGCCCGCGAGACCATAAGTGGCCTCGTGGTGGAAGAAATAGGCCAGCATATACCCCAAATGGAGGGGGTACTGCTGTTGCATGCTAGATAAGGAGATCAAATCCTGCCACCCCACCACATTCTTGCTCAGGGCCCTAGCGGTGAGTGAATGACTATGCAAATGCTGCATAAACCTGAGAGCAGGGGAGACAATCTTTGTTGACTTGGCACGGCAGGCTACGTACTCCTCGTGCCCTTCGGTTAGAGAATGCCAAGCGGACCGCGGAGTCACACCCTCTGGAAAATCAATGCACAATGCGGGGAAATTAATCTGGGATGCCTCTGCCTCGGAATAGACACCTGCATGAATGGCAAGCTCGGGCAGTGTGACCGTGAAGACATTTCCCATCATCCGAAAGGAATAAGTGGGGAGATAGTGGTTGTCCGTCGTTGTCTCCCAAGTGAATGTGGAAAGGAATTCCAATGTCAATTCCCGGAAGAGAAGCTCGTCGCACTCGAATAACTTGCTCCAAAAATCGAAAGAGTAGAGAATCAGCACGGCCTCTGCTAAAGCACCGTCATCCCCAATGGAATGCAACTCGTTCCAGTCAACAAGCCGCTGAGAGAGGAATGGCTTGTCCTTCAAGGAATTATAGCGTTGAGTATGCTCTGCCTTAGCAAAGGTTCCCATTCTTCCCAAAATCTGCACAGGGCTTGCTGAAGCACGACCGGATCGTTGATAGGCCTTTACTATAGGGCGGCGTCTAGGTTCCATTACAGCAAAGTGAAGAAGAGATATAAGAAATTGAGGGATCCTACCGGAGGAGAGAGAGACGAACCACCGGAGAGGAATCGGAAGAGGATGAGCGCCGACAACGCACGCGCAGCGGACCAAGCGGGAGATTAGGGCGCATGCACAGTGGACAGTGGCTGGAAAATAAAAAGAAACCGGGCATGCGCACGACCAGTGGTCGTGCGATTATAAGTAGTGTGAACAACCAGTGGTCATGCGCCGTGAAATTTTTCACACGCCTGAGTTTTCAGTCTATTTCACACTGCTGACCACGTGGTGCAACAGAGAGATCAACACACAGCTGGGCTACCACACCCAAATAATGAAATACAAACAAAAATGTAACAAAAGAAACACTATCCTAGATAACTGTTGGGTTTATTGTCTCCCAACAGGACTTATTCAAAATCTGAGCATCTCCTAACTGATGGGCAAATGAAACTGGAAATGCTCAGGCAGAGGTTCATGGTCACGCTGCGGTAGCGGGTACCGGAATGGAGATAGAACATAAGCCCCAATACATGTATACGTATACCTATCGGAAGTTTCAAGCATGGGCAGAAAGTCACTTGGGAAGCTCATCGGCTCCAACTCCATCTGCATCTGGTTACAATAAGTCCGAGGCCGCATTACAGGCCCTTGTACTGATTGGACCAATTCAACAATGTGGTCCTGCATGGGAGTAGACACGAGAGCAGGGTCAAGAAATAAACTAGGAGAATAACATAAACGGACCTCGATCTTGGGGATGATCCCGGAATCATCCCCCGTCAGCGGAATTGTGGATGCTTCCAAACAGCTATCTAAGCTAGTGCAGGAATGTTCTGAAGCTGCATCTGCCTCGTCCATGCCTCGGGCATCCTCACATGGGATGGAGGTCACAACCTCTGCCACGGAGTCGTCCTCCTCGACTGGATCTGACAGAACGCGGGAAATGCTAATTTCCACCTGCGATTCAATCTCAACAGCACTGTCAGAAGAAGAAAGAATGTTATGCAAAGAAGAAGGTGAAGATACGAAGCTTGGTAGGACGTTGAGCGCTGGCTTTTCACAACTAAAAGATTCTATGCTAGGTGAAGTATGCACTTCAGGAGTATAAATAGCAGTGTCGGAATGGGGATACGCGCATGTATCGGTGCACATACCTTGGATGTCTTCTCCATAACATAAAGATGGCAATGGCACATACCCCGATACAGAAGGGATGTTGCCCAAGGTTGAAGTGGAGACAATCCGAAAATCCAGCTCGTCATCCACCGCTAGCTCAGCTAGGTACGCGGCGCAATCCTTCAATGCATGATCCCAGCTTCGACAAAAAAGGCACTGCTTAGCCGGCTTCGGCGGTGCAACTGGTGCTGAAGCTGAATAAAAGTAGTGCGACAATGGCTCCGCAGGTCGGTAGCTAACCGGCTTATGTCGACGATATGTCGATTCATGAATTTCCTGGCTACTATATTTTTGAGGGCATCTGTCGCTAACATGAGAGATGTCTCCACAATGACGGCAATTGATATTGAAATTGGCCCACATTGCAGCGATTTCAAATATCAGGGATACAACTACTTGGCAAAGATTCTGTGAATAAAACTAACAATTCCATCTGACGGAATAACAACACAAGAGAAAAGGGATCAAAAACAACAAAACAACTCGTATAACGAAATTCTCAGTCATCTGGAGTCGCTCTATTGTTCCATTCCCCGACAACGTCGCCAAAAACTTGATGCGTGTAATTCGGCAAGCGCACCGGTCGCACAAGTAATAAAGTTTTGGGAATAAATCCCCAAGTGTCGGTCTCTTGAGGAATGCAATTAGCGTAGAACGGCAACAGTACCGAGAATATCGTTATGAGAGTTAAAAATAGAACAAATAGGAAATAGCAGACTAGGGAGATTGTGGATGTTTGATCTACTGAACTAGTAAAAGCTATGCGGGTCGAAGGCACCGCTTCGCAAGGTGAAGTGGGTTTGTCGGCCGCGATGCCGAACTTCAGTTGGGCGAGTGGAAGGGAAGCTAATGGATTGAAGCGTTCTTGTGTGGATTACAATCGGACAAGGCACAAGAATGAAGTGGATGTGGGGTGAGCGAGGCGCATTCACATGCAGAACTCACAAGCATAAGAAGAGACTAACATTCCATTATCTATAAAATAAACTTGATGTTCAGGGATGGAAATGTTCATTACACTGCTCAAAACATTCATAACACAGAGGAAGGGGAAGAGGAGTAAACCAAAAGAGAATGAAGATCCACCGCGGGTCGTGGCCGGAGTAGCGAGTTGTCAATCCGCTTCCGGGCTCAGTCCAAGGAGGCTTCCGGTACAAACGATCTGTCACCTCGAAGGCCTTTAAGTCCGTTCTCTAGGTTATCTACTTCACCAACTCTGCAGGAAAGCTTGGAGTTGAAGTCATCAATGGCCGAGGGCTTCGCCGCAGTGTTGAAAAGCTTCCGAGTAGTTGGAAATGGCTTCCCGACGAAGTGGAAGTGATGGAGCAGCTGGAGAAGTGAAATGGCGATTCCCGCGCACTCTCCGATCGCAGCAAATGACAGGCGTTGACCTCAAACGCGGAGCAGGGCCTTATATACGGAGGCAGCAGAAGGATTGCGCACGATCAGTGGCGCACGACCAGTGGTCGTGCGCACTGTAGGTCGATGATCGTGCGGCTTTTCCAAATAAACGTGCAACCTGGACAAGAAGCATCAGCATATATGCACAGGAGGAGTGGCGCACGACCAGTGGTCGTGCGCACTATGGCCAGTGCTCGTGCGATTCCCGAGACAGGGTTATGAAAAAGGGGGTGTAATGTGCACGAACAGTGGCGCACGACCAGTGGTCATGCGCAGTAAGTCCAGTGGTCGTGCGCAGTATTCCTGCATCATCGGAGTCTCCCGAGCAGTTCCGGAGCACGCACACGACCACTGTACCAGCAGAAGGGGCAGAAGGCCACCAGAACGTGCACACCACATCCCCGAGATAGATATAAAGAATAACAACAAAAATAGAAACACAGAAAGCACACAGAAGCGGGCCTACAGTGCACTTAATCGTGAAATAGGTACGAAAGCACAAATAAGCAATAAAGGCTCTCAAGTGTAGTACTAAGACGATAAAACTAGCCCAGATGATTCCAAAAATCAGTGTAAATTGTGGACTCATCATCGGCCCCGAGAGTAGTAGCCTCAACTCATCTCTCAACCCTTCATAGAAGCGATTAGTCTTGCGCTCCTCATCCACAATGGTGGAGCTAGCATAACGACTCAGACGAGTAAACTCGTGGAGATATTCATCCACGCTCCTCTCACCCTGAACCAACTTCAGAAACTAATTCTCCAACGCTATCCTCTGCGTCGAAGGGTGGTATCTAGCCAAGAACAATCTCGAGAACTCTTCCATCGAGAGATCACTAAGTTGCCTCCCTCTCAGTAAGTGCAGCTCCAACCCTTCCGACCACATTCTCGCTTCACCTTCCAGAAGGAACGTAGCGATGGTGGTCATTTGCCACTCCTCCGTCTCCGTTGCTGTCATGACTCTCTTCACCATGGAGAGCCAGTCTTCAGCCTGAGATGGGGTTCCCAACCCCGAGAATACCGGAGGGTTAAAGCTCATTACATGCTTAAGCTGTCTCTCGGTTGCCCTCCTTGGCGCCACCGGTACCACAACCACTTGCACCACTCTCCTCGGCTCAGCCTCTGGAAGAGGTTCCTGCTCTATCACAGGAGCGGGCTGCTGCGTTTGCCTTGCAGGCTTCGCATATATCACGGCCAACACCGCTTCAGCCACCAATCGTATGTTCTCAGCCGATAGAGGTGTTGCAGGAGCAACATCTGGTGCACTGCTAGCCTCAGAAACTCGACGTTCCGACGGCCCAACACCACTTCTGGTCACCTATAGTGGTACAAAACACCGTTAAGCGACCAAATAAATTGCAAACAGCAATTATAGGAACACGCAGGTTCCTCAAACACATATATTTTCATTTCTAAGTGGACATTCATGGGTTCTTTTACTGTTATAACAATGACGCACACAATGTGCTCACCACCCATTAAAAAGAATTCGCCCACGAAATCATTTTAAGCCCGACCAAAACCAGTAGTCTGATACCAAATTGTAACACTCCCTATCCGTCGCATAGCATATAGCAGTAGGTCCGGCCGGGGCCCGACGCCGTATGCCACAGACAGACCGGGTGGTTACTCATGGAAACCATCCAACCAAAAACGTCCTACACAGAGCATTCTAGCGGAAGCAGTTTATAAAAGTTGCAAATAAGAACCCAGCACTAAAGCATGAATGTCCACTAATCCAAAAGAGTAATGTTATACAAATACCAACACAAGCCTTAAGGCCTTACAAAATGTTTCACTTGATATTACATGATTTACAAACCACGGTACGCAGGCCGGTCATACATGAATAAAACAGTAAACACTTCCAATTAGGCCTTTGAGGGCCGGCTTCGCACTTGGGCTTTAGCCCGCTATTGACCGCTTGGTCCAGCAGCACCTGCAAGCAACAAACAACCTCACGGTGGCAAAACAAGGCAACGGTCAGCAATGCTGACCAAATTATAACGATCCCGCCCCCAACTCGGGGCGGCGATGCTCCTTCCCTGCATTTCATTAGCATAAGCGAACAATATACAACAATATTCATTTCATCACAGACGTTGGCTCGCATGGCCACACGCCCCGTGCTCTCCAGGCACATTCTCGGTGAACTGGTCGATGTCACGTCAATTAAAGCCATAGACATTCCAGACTCACCACCGCCACTTTGACGGCCAAACCTATGAGCATTTTGTCTTCCTGGCCTGGGTCACGACAATTTAAGCCATTGACCGCCGAAGACCCTAATCTATGTCAACGGCAAGTGCCACGTACCCTTAGGTCTCTTTAACCGAACGACATAGAACGGGTACGGTGCCATCTAACTCGTGCTCACATCGCAACGACAATTTAAGCCATTTGCGCGGGTCAAACTTCCACCGAGTCCCATTTCCATCACAATTCACATAACCCGGTTATGTTCAAGTTGTCTCTCAGGCCACCAAGTTGGCAAGATCACGCATCCACCCAGTTTTCCGGGTGCACCTTTGGGTTAATCCCCAAGGCTCCCTGCTGCAATCTACCGCGTAGAAAACCCGAAAAACAATCAATAGCACAGAGTCTTCTCTGGCATTTATGCAATGCAACATCACCGATCCAGACCAGCATGTCCGGGTAGGCTTCACACATCATTCCTATGTCCGTTCTCGCTTACGGACTCTAAACAACGTGGACTTCACATATCTACCCGAAGGAACGCCTCCAACTCTCCGCAAACTCGCGAGAGCGGGCTTCCTATGCAAAGAAGGAGAGCTACTCATGCTCAAGAAGAGAATCGTTACCCTTGCGTTCCTCTTTGGCGCCATGGAAAAAATAAGCGGATGAAAAGCACCGCACTAGCATTGCCTCCGTGGATCCGGAGTAAGCTCGCGATTTGGAGCTTCGAAACTCCTCCAATGGCCGAATCTAGCTCCTTCTACCTTCCTTGGCTCTCCTCTCTCTCTAAGCTTTTAGAAAGATATCCACTCATGAAAAGTGAGGGTTTCTAAGTCCTATCCCGGGTATATCCCTTCAGGAACAACCCCCAGCCGTTGGATCATCAATTAAAGAAATGAACGGCTTTGATTCGGGACTGAAATGCCCAATCTGGACCGCACATGGCATGGCACACGCCCGTGTCCAGGGCCGTGTGCCTCATTCGCCGTCAAAATCTGCTCGCCTGGAACAACACACGGGTATCGAACACGCCCGTGTTCGACCTGACACGCCTGTGTTCTACCTGACACGGCCGTGTGGCCGGCCGTGTACCCCCATCATTTTTCCCCGAAAACAACCCGAGCACTACACGGGTTCTAGTACACACCCGTGTCCTTGCCTGTGTCACCTCAACACTCCTGGGCTCCAGGCCGTGTACACGGTCTCGACACTCGACACTTCGTGGAGCAAAGATCGTCGACCTGATGACACGGCCTTGGACACGCCCGTATCCTAGGCCGTGTGCCTTGTCTCGACACATCGTCGAGCAGAGTGTCGACTTCCCGGGATGAGTGTCGACACGGGTTGACATGCCCTGCGACACGCCCGTGTCGCAGGCCGTGTGCCATGTCTCTACACTTCGTCGAACGCAGAGTGTCGACTTTGCGGGCTAAGTGTCGACACGGGTCGACACGCCCTGCGACACGCCCGGGTCGCAGGCCGTGTGCCCAGTCTCGACACAATGCCGAGATCAAAATGTCGACTTCCTGGCTGAGTGTCGACACAAGCTTGACACGCCCTGGGACACGCCCGTGTCCCAGGCCGTGTGCTTGCAGCCAGAACCCAAAACTAGCGCAAAACGTCCCCCGTCGCACTTTTGAGTTTCGGGGCGTTACACCTACTCCTCTTGAGCAACTAGGGATGTCTGCAACTTCTTTGCCCTTTGAGGTTGTTGGATCAGGGCGATCATCTTTGCGAAGCAGGCCATGAATTTTACCCTGCCGCAGCATCTTTTGAACTAGTTGGCGGAGTGCTCGACAGTTCTCAGTTAGATGGCCTGGCTCTTTGTGGAATTCGCAATATGTATCTGAGTCTTTAGATCTTTGATCAGCTGGTCGATAAGCCCTTTTGTAGTTAGCCGTATCCTTCATGACTTGGCTTACTTGTAGCATGGCTTCATCTAGTTCAGACTCATGCAAGTCATCGTCTTGTTGTTGATGGAACGCAACTGTTTGCGAAGATGGAGCTTGTTGTAGTAGCGACTTAAGCACGATCACGGCTCAGGAAAGGGTATCGATGGCGTTGAAATCTTCTATCCCTCCTTGAGTTAGTTGGGAAATCTTTCCGAGGAGACCTCGGAGGCTGCTTGTGAGAAGGATCTTTCTATGATATAAGCCTGGATACGAAGCCTGGGTTACTCTTTTCGCCTCGGATGTATGAGTTGGCTAAGACAATCACCTCTTGGGATGTTCTTGGTGCTTAGACATTGGCTTCAAACTTGATCGGCCCCTCACGAAGACGTGGATAAGAGCCACTTGGTACATTTCTTGACCAACAATCTCGATGTCCAATATTTCTCTCTGGAATCGATCAACGAACTGAGACCATGTCTCGTTCTCACGTTGCTTGATCTCAAAGAGGGCTTCTGGAGCGCCCTTTCTCTTAGTTGAAGTAGAAAATCTGAGCAAGAACTCCCTTCGAAGATCAGCAAAGGAAGTGATGGATTGAGGGCGGAGACCATAGAACCAATCCCTCACTTGTCCATCAAAGGTTGTCACAAGGAGCTTGCACTTGGTAGCATCTAAAAGAGTCTTGAGAGCTACGACTAATTAGAAAGCTTGAAGGTGCATCGTTGGATCAGTCTCTCCAGTGTAGATTGGTAACCGAGGCTCTCTGAAATTAGCTGGAGTAGGCTCATGACGAACATTCTCTATAAATGGCAAAGACTCTTCCTTCTCTCCTACAGCATAATGATAAAAGGGAGCATAAGTTGAAGCTACAAAAGGAGGAGGATAAAAAGGAAACGCTATTGTAGGAGGAGCAAAGGCAGGAGCTGATGGGTAAGGATGACTTCCCTGAGAGTTGAGAAATCTTGCAGGACTTCTCCGGGCTACTTCCCGGAAGAAGTTTTGACAAGCTGTAAACTCTTCATCTTGAGGTCGCAAAGGGGATGCAGGCCCTTGCGGAAATGTTGCTGTATAAGGAGGATAGAACAATGGGCAAGCTGGAGGATAAGCTTGTTGATGTTTCAATGTTGGCGCTGGATTGATCGGAGCAGCTGGAGCAACTGGAGTTGCTGCAGGTTGAGTGTCAAATCACTGCGTGATCACATCAAGCATTTGGTTGATTACTTGAAATTGCTGAGCATTTTCACAGCGTGATTGCTCGAAGGCCTCCCAGAGAGGATCATCTCTAGGGCTTGATTGAGCAAGGTTCTCAGCTGAATAAAGATCTGATAAGACTAACTATCAGTTTTCACTGTCTGTTCGGATATGAATGCCGCGTGTTAACTGTGGATGCGCGAAAATGGCACCGCCTAGCTAACGGGTTGTTCGATCTTGCAAGCTAAGTGAAGAAGAGGATTGCGGGGATGATGAGAAGGTTGAGGAGAAGCGAAAGCTTCTTAGTGCTCGAGAGTGGAGAAAACACTTGTACAAGGGTTGCAGGGATAGAGGAGAGGTTTGTTGAGAGTAGCCGGGAAGGATGATGATCAGCAGAGAAGGTTGATGATCTGCGGAGGAGGTTGATGATCAGCGGAGGAGGTTGATGATCAGTGGAGGAGGTTGTTAGGAGTTATTGAGTAGATGGTTACTTTGATGGTCGTGCTTGTAGGTTGATGCCGAGAGAGTTAAGCTCAGCTGAGAAGAAGACGGAGTGCCGCTAGTAGTGGCAACAGCAGACTTCACCCGCCGTGACTTAAATGCCACTCTTGTGACTAGCTTTTCTTTGATAAATATTGAGTTATTACAACTTGTATTACAGCTTTATAAGAAAGCAAATAAAGGGTACACTGGAGAAGCTGGTGGCTAAGGAAGAAGTGCCAGAAGGGAGGCTGTGCAGACTGAAGAGAAAGGTCGGCAGGGTGCGCGACTAAGGGTAGGAGGAGGCCGCACAGACTGGGAACTGAGGCCGGCATGCCACGCGGTTACATGACGAGGTGGCGCAGACTGAGAGGAGTACGCAGGAGGTGGAATTGAGCTTATCATCTGGTGTCTTCGAGCGTGAGAGTGATGAGGCTGTCCAGACTGTCCTCAAATGAGAGGCATGGGGGTCTATTTATAGGCCTGAGGAGGTAACGACTTTCGGTGACATTACCCCCGGTGAGTCGGTAACTTGTGCGAGTAAAGACCTGAGTCCTACGAATCCGCGGAGTATGCATGAGGCCGTGCAGACTGGAACTTGCTTCTGGATGAGGTCCTGCTGACGGCGGACTTGGAGGAGTCTGACCGAACTGAGCTGATCGATCCCGCACCAAGATTGTGCGGGCTGAGGGACCGCCCGCTGCTGGGAGGTGGGAGCTGGAAGCTGAGTGGCATACTACGCAATGAGTTCTCCCCTGCTGTGCTGAGCGAGAACGCGCTAACGGTGCGAGCTGAAGAGGTTGTCTGCCTGCTGCTGGGGTGAAGCTGGTGGAGGCTGAGTGGTGGACTACGAGTAGAATCCGCTGAGTCTGCGGTGGGTAAACTGAGTCCGCCTCTGCTGTGAACGAAGCAGCTGGCTGCTGAAGCTGGAGCTGAGGTTCATCAGTGTACGCGGACGGGATGGTTTGACTGCACCTCGAGTCGGCCCAGCTCGCGATGAACTAGACATGTCCGCTGATCTTTGCAGGAAGCTGGAGATCTGGAGCGTCCGCGCTCCTCAGGCAGACTGAAGAAGCAAGTTTCCCATGCTGTTGGAGTCTGCCACTTTGTTGAATGGAACTTGTCTCACCTACTAGGTGGCCTGGGCTTGGAGACCTGGCAGGTTGCGCATTCTGGCGTGGTGGGCGGCCTGGAGGCAGCCGCTTGACAGTGTCAGTCTTGTCTGCTTGATGAGTGACCTGCAAAGTATGCGGCTTGTTGCCGGCCTGGGAGGATGGGTGTTCGAGTCCGACAAAGGGGAACCTATTGAGATAAGCTTGCAGTTTGGCTAACAAGGGGCGCGTCCTGTAGGGGCGGACTGCAGAAGCAGTCTGCGTCCCCTGCCGACCAAAGGAACAACGTGCGGCCCGGGAGGTCAGACCGCTGAGACCGCCCAAGTTGTGCGGCCTGAGCGGACAGAAAAACCTATCCGCCCATCCTAATACATCGCGACCTGCAGGAGGAACTCAGAGCAGGCCTCAACTAGAGAGCTGGCTGCCTTGGGAAGGATCCCCGATTTCAGGGTTAAGAGTTACTAAAGCTTAGATTTTTACTAAGTCATTAAGTAATCTTTATTTTACTAATACACTTTTATTACAAAAAGAAATATAATTAATTTCATGTGATTTTTGACCCCAAAAATCCTAATATCTCTAAGTATGGTTCCATTCCTCGTGTTAGGAGTATGATCAAAATTTCATTAACATGCAAAATGTCCTTGGTGCAAAATTTCACAAATACTTTTTTTTGGATTAAGGCACTCTTAATTACATGTATGCTTTAAGTCATGCATGTGGAATACACCAACATGTAGAGGCCCAAATGGCCCAAAATTTTTATCAGTCCTAAAATGACCTAATAGACATGCCATCTAAATTTGGGATCATTTTGAGTTCTAAAACTCTTTAAATCACATTATTTTTATAAATCAAATAATGATTAAAACTATAGAAAAATGTTCTTCTAAAATCTGATTTTTGAGCACATGCTAGGTCTAGAACACATACATCCATGGTCCAAATTTCATCCCATTTGGAGTTGCCATCTATGTGATATTAACATTCACAATTCTATCTTACTCAAGGACCAGTCCAAGGAAAAATGGCCTATAGTGAGCTGTGGTGCCCCAAATGACTTGGTATTAAGTCCTAAAGAAAGTAGTAACACAGCTCTACAAAAGTTATTGCATCCAACACTAGGTCAACACTTTGACCTAAATTTACCAAAGTCAACCTTGGGCTTAATTTGGTTAAACCCACACTCATAAGCCCAATTAGCTTAAGTAGGGCACCCCCTTAACCCAACCCAAGTTGGGTGGTGCCACTAGACCCATTTCCACCAAGTAGTGTCAGCCCACCCACCATGGTTGACCAAGTCAACTCCCCAAGTCAACAAGTCAACAAATTGACCTAAAGGAGTGAAATGAAGACCAAGCCATTTTCCCTTGGACCAAGCCCACCAAAATTGGCCCATAGCCAGCCCAAGTGATCAAGACCAGTCCTACCCCTCTAAATTAGGAGAGAGAATACATGCAAGTGGGTAAAAGTGGGATTTTAAGGGTAGGAGGAGAGAGAAAATGGAAAGAAGGGAAATGGTGGCCACATGGCCACCCCATCAGATGGTTTTAACTGCCAAAAACTAGGTGGTCGACCTCCTCTCTTAATTTCCAGCAGAAAACCAGGGCTGTGTGCCACTTGGCAGCTGGGCGGAGCAAACAAAGCTCAAACCGAGCTCAATTTAGGTGTATCTCCATGTACAGCCAAGATCAGTCCAAACAGACCTCACCAGAAGCTTCAGGAGATAGAAGGGAGTGGAAATCGAGTGCTGGATCATGGAGAATGGTGGAGAATCGAGTTTTCGGGGTGGAGCTCGCCGGCGCACGACCACCACGGCAAACCGCCATCTGACCCGCAGCCAAGCCCCAATTCAGGTGCGTTTCACCTCACCTCTTCCTGTACTATATTTCTAGATCTATTTAGGGAGATATCGGGCTCAATCGAGCCCGATACCATGAGAGGAAAATGGAGAAAACCGAGGTTTTTCTTCTTTCTCGGGTTCGCCGGAGGAGCCAACTCCGGCGGCCCCACCGCCGGGAAACGCTAGCCCCCACCTTAACGAAGGTGGTGGCGATATCCGCCGGCGGTGGTGGTGGCTCAGCTGGCCGGAAAACGCCAGCCAACATCATCTAGGAAAATGCAGTCGTAGCCGTCCATCCATTGGGGATGATGAACCGATCCCGTCGGTTTCCGGCTTTAAGATTCGTGCAATGTATTTAAATGATTAAATTTTATATGATGAATAGTGAAATTCCTGTCACACAAATACAGCCACTTTGCATGTTAATTTTAGGCCTCTTAGAGGCATTTCCAGAACTTAGTCTCTTAATGAAAATTGTAGCTGATGGTCTTATCTTTAATATGCCACCTTAAACATGTGATTTGGTGTAGTGTACAGTCCTGTAGGACATTGCTCCTAGGACTGGTCCTAGAGTAGGGCAGAAATCAAATTGGATGCCCAGGTCAAACCATTAGTCACCATGGCCCCAACGTTTGGGCACATGCATGATTAGGGCATACTTAGCCCCTGCCAAAAATTAGGAATTTTTAGAGAACATTTTCCTATAGTGTTTGCCAAAATATCAAAATACAAATAAATAAAATTTATGGAGTTTTACACCTCCCCATGGTCCCAAATCTTGGTGGTAGGTCAATGGGGACATACTTGGTGCATGATAAAAATTTCAGCACCTTGGGTTCACTGCATGTTGGGGAATCCACTTGCATGTGTTAGCTCATGTTTTGCCTTGTTGTGCAAATAGCAAAAACTCAAATATGGTGTATTTAGCCCAATGGTGACATGTAAAGATCTTGGAACTAATTACAGTGTTTCATTAGGGTAAATTTCATCCATCAAATTAATCATGGAATTTTTGGAATCAAAAATTCCATTTATTGGAATTTATTTTAAATATAGCTATTTTGGAAATAAAATTGGAAAATAGGTTTTCCTCAAGTACAAATCCTAAACTTTTGCCAAGGCATAGATAATGTTAAATTTGACTTAGGAAAAATATGATCCCTCTGTTTTGAAGAACTTTTGGAGTAGATATCTTAAATTGCCCATTTTACCGTTATCTTATTAATTCTTGAAATGATGGATATGTACCTCAGAAAAATTTGGAATTTATTCTACTGCTATAAAATGGTATGATTAGTTTTGTATGAATTTCTCAGAATTAATGGATGCATTGTTAGTTGTTAAATTAATACAATGACATTTTTGGTAAATATGTTATATTGGGATTTTATAGGTCATCACATAATCAATGTTGATGATACTCTGCCAATAGTCATAAATTAGTGTTCTAAAAGTTCTGTAATTTTCCTGGAATTTTTGATTACATAATGCCTATACTTCATTTGGAAAATGGAATTTGTGTGAATTTGATATTAAATAGGAAATGGGAATAAATAATTAAAGGAAAATTATGAAACTCTGTAGGCAGCAATATTTTATCAATATACATCTCAGGAAAAATGTTCTAGGTCAGTGGATATTTAATCATATTACTTCATGTGTAAAGTGACCTAGTGTTTAAATTAAAAGATTTAATTAAAGGACTATTTGGCCAAGAAAAATTATGAGAATTCATAGGGTAGTTCTCTTAGTCCATAACACCCTAGGATAAATATTTAGAGGCAAGATGCCTTAAGGTTTGGAAGATCACATTTTTAGGGTAATCATAGGACATGGTCTGCATATAACACAAATAGATCTTGCCTTAGGGATTACTAGGGGATTGATTATCGGCTGAAATAAGAGAGTTCAACATGAATAACCCTGGTGAGTAGAGTTGTCTTAGTGTGGGATCAAAAGTGCAAGTCTTAGTGAGCAACTGGAGTGGGGGTCGGCGGAAGACCGTCGGCTTCCCGGTAACACCTTAAGTCACTAGGGTTGTACTAGAGCAATAAGGAGATCTGGGGAGATACATGGGTAGCCATCAACTAAAATAAGTATCCTTGCGAAAGGGAACGCTGGGTGTAATCCCAACACAGTTCCTAGTGCCCCTTGAGAGCCCTTCATAGGGAATACCGGGGGCAGTCCTGGGATTAACCTTAAATCTCTAAGTATAATAACCTGTAGACAAGAGTAGTTTAATAGGTTAGGACATTGTTGTACCTTCTCGCCCGTGTAGGGTTGGAGAGATTCATGATATATGCTCACCCGTTTAGGGTTGGAGGGAGTTGGTATAAAGGCACTGATGTGCGATCTCACCCGTTTGTTGTTTGAGGGAGTTGGTATAAAGGCACTAATGTGCGTTCTCACCCGGGTTTGGGATTGAGGGATTCAGGACGGGTTTGGTCCTGCGAGCGGGAGGCTCGGAATGAATTACTTGCATGTGCATAAATATCGTGGCGGGGCATGCGGTACTGGCCGTTCGTCACACCGATGACAGTACGGTGCACCAGGCGGTTGTGGGAGTTAGAGGGGCCAGTGGGTTGTTTTACTGATGGCGCGGCCCCTCCAACACTTCCTGATGATGATCCGGTTGCTGCGGCCCCTCCAACACTTCCTGATGATGACCCGGTTGCTGCGGCGCAACAAGTTAAAGATTTGCGGCGTCATGACAACGCCACGGACGCTAACGGAAAGCTGCGATACAACCTCCGTCCGCGGCGCGCAAAGCTTGCTTAATACTTTTACTTAGTTTTATTTTAATTGCTTAAAACATTTGGCTTGTATTATTTTTATTTTTATGTTGGTGTGTTATTAAACCCTTGGTGTGTAAGTAACCGCCCGGATGGATGAGATTTCATCTCCATCTTGGATGGTTGGATCTCTTTTGTAACTCCTATTTAAAGGAGGATATTATGATGAGTTATGCATTGGAAGAAGAAAACCTAAACTCTCCCCTAGAGAATTTCGGCCATGGAGAGATTCCACTAGCCGCCCCCCTCCCCTTTGGGTGTGAAGCCTAGCCTTGCCTCCTCCATCCCCGTTCGGTGCGACTCCGGCGTGGCTTCTCTCGGTGCGACTCCGTGGAAGAAGGAAGCAGCCCCTTCGGTGTGAAACCGGTGGAACCGTGGAGAGAGTGATTCTCCCACAAATATTGTGTGATCTTCTTCTTGGTTGGGTAATCTCTTCCCTATCTTTGTGCTTCTTGCTGTGAGATTTTTGTGGAGGTTATTCAACCATCTTTTCCGCGATTTTAAAGTGTTTTTCGCTTGCAAATCTGAATCGAACGTTGTTATTGACCCTCTTGTTTTTCGGATTGGAAGATCCGCTGGAGTACAAACTAGGCCTAGCCTTGACTTGTTCTCCAAGACGGGGCACGCTTTGGTGCTAACAAGGGAGTTAATCTCAACTTGTTCTTGATCCCTCCTTATCGTTTACCGCTGCTCCTAAATATATTTTTTGCTGCGATTGACGGCTTATTGTGAAAAGAATAGATGCTTGTGTAGGTGCGGTGAGACGTGTGCTTGTTGGAGAGGTAGGTCCTAAGGTCGTGGTATCGAGTCCGGCTAGGCGCGAGTTGTGTGCTTGTTGGAGAGTAGGTCCTAAGGACGTTGTATCGAGTCCCGTATTTTTGAGAGCCAACCGACCCCTTTTCGTTCGCTTTTGGTCGGAGCACTCTCTTATTTTTTCTATGTTCTGTGATGGGTAAACCGCCGTTAGCGTAGGCACGTCCATCTCACTAACATCCCTACACCAATTTGGTATCAGAGGCGGTCGTTTCAACTTTCACGTTGCAAACATCCTCTCTGCGTTCCTTGTTAGAGATCAGATCGTTAGAACTCAAAAAAAAATTTTCTGTGGTCTGCAAATAGCGGGCTGAAATCTTTATTTTTCAGCAAAATTTCAAAGAAAATTTTTTTTAACGATCTACGTGTTATTCTCATCGGGAGTATATAAAAATATCTTATTTTTAATATAGCTTCAGTCCTAGGAAAATTCATCTTGCCCGGGGCCTCCCAAACCTGAATGCGCACTAGGCTAGGAACGGAGTACGCAACCCCGTCTACGTCTAGAATGGCTGCGAACGAGCATGGTGATCCCAACACCGAGGCTATAGCAGGTCTTCTTGCCGAAATGACAGAGCTTAGGAACGCCTTAGCCCAGATCCTACAAAATCAAGCAAGGCCAACCCCACCTCCCGTTAATGCTGGGCAGCCCAGCCGGCACCAACCGAACTTTGATTCGGATTCTGAGGGAAACTCTCCCCGTATGCCCCCTCGAGAACCCCGCCCCGAGCGAGGCTTTGATATCACGAGGGCTATCAAGATAAATGCCCCCACCTATGATGGCATGGGAGATCCCCAGATCTTCCTCCATTGGGCTATAGACATGGAGTGCTATTTCGAATGGCACAACCTCACGGACCCCCAAAAGGTTCAAGTTGCCAGGATGAAATTAATGGGACGTGCCAAAACCTATTGGCTGAATGAAGAACGTAGGTTAGGAGCTGGGCACGGGGTCCCACTCATTGGATGGGCTGTTATGAAGAACCTGCTAACCGATCAGTACGTTCCCGCGTACCATCGGACGCAAATGTTCGATGAGCTTGCCACCCTTCGGCAAGGCTCAATGTCTGTTGCTGAATATATGGGAGAACTTAAGGACCGTATGGTACGATGTGACCTTCGAGAGATCCCCGAAGTAACTTTATCTAGATTTCGAAAGGGACTTCACCCCGACATTCAGCGGAAACTCTTGCGTTATGGTCACACGGACTTGAATACGACTTTCAATGCCGCCTTGGACATTGAAAAGAACCTAGCATCTAAAGCTCACTCCCGTTATTCTAATGCGAAGAATAAGTCCACCGCTGGGGCCTCTTCTTCCACTTTTCCTGATAAAGGAAGATTTAGATCCTCCGAGTCGAAATCCGTTGTGATTACCGCGAGAAATACCAAGAACCCCGCTAGTGAGCGTATCCCCGTTGGAAAGGTTAGCAAGGCTAACACCACTTGTTACTCATGCGGTGTTCAAGGCCACTATGCCTATGAATGCCCCACCAAGACGAAGGCCATAGCCTTACTAGAGTCCACTACCGACCCTGACGACTATGTCCATGAGGCCGAAGAGGAGAGCGACCCTGACGGAGTCCCTAGTGACTTGGAGGACGATCACCGCCTTATGGTGATGCGTTGCATTTTGACCACTCCTCGTCCTGTAGACGACTGGAAGAGGACGAGCATCTTTTCCCTGATCTTTAAGAGTGGAGAAAAACTTTGCAAATTAGTTATTGATGGTGGTAGTTGCGTAAACGCCGTTTCTGAGAATGTCGTTAAGCGTATGTCCTTGACCATCGAGCCGCACCCGACCCCCTACCAGGTCGCTTGGATTAGTAAGGTTACTATTAAGGTTACCCAACGATGCCTAGTCCCCCTGTCTTTCAAATCCTACACGGATGAGGTTTGGTGCGACGTCCTACCAATGGACGTTTGTCATGTGTTATTAGGCCGCCCTTGGCTATACGACCGTGATGTGATGCACTATGGTCGTGCCAACACTTATGAGTTTAAATTCAATGGCAAGATCGTCACCTTGAGACCGACTGTGCCAAAAGAGCCGGTAGTGTTGGCTAAGGATACCACCATCCCAGTTGAGAGGAAAGCCTTGAGTTTAGTTGGTAGGAAGGAATTTGTGAAGGATCCCTTCATTGGGGGAATCATGTACGCTCTTGTACTTCTGAGTGAAAAAACTGATGGTGGCGTGTTGGAAGATTTACCCCGAGAGCTACGGGTATTGTTGGATGAGTTTAGGGATGTATACCCGGAGGAGTTGCCTTCGTCGTTACCACCGCTTAGAGATATACAACACGCAATAGACCTTATCCCCAGATCGTCCTTACCCAACCAACCACACTATAGGCTTAATCCAACTGCCCACATAGAGTTACAAACCCAGATAGAGGAGTTGTTAAATAAGGGATTGATTAGGACGAGTATGAGCCCATGTGCTGTCCCCGCTCTTCTTGCCCCTAAGAAGGATGGCACCTGGCGCATGTGTGTTGATAGCCGAGCTCTCAACAAAATTACTATAAAATATAGGTTTCCAATTCCGCGACTAGATGATCTCTTGGATGTCCTATCGGGTGCCACTATCTTCTCTAAACTGGACTTACGGAGTGGTTACCACCAAATCAGGATCCGAGAGGGGGATGAGTGGAAGACGGCGTTCAAGTCTAAGGACGGGTTGTATGAATGGCTTGTGATGCCCTTTGGGCTATCCAATGCCCCCAGCACCTTCTCCCGGATGATGACGCACATCTTTAGGCCATATATGGGGAAGTTTGTTGTAGTGTATTTTGATGACATCCTAGTGTTTAGTACCTCCCCCGCCGAACACCTCTCTCACATCAAAGTAGTCCTCTCCACCTTAAGTACTGAAACCTTATATCTAAATCTAAAGAAATGCACGTTTTATGTTTCGGAGGTTGAATTCTTAGGTTATATAGTTGGTTCTGAAGGAATTCGTGTTGACCCAGGAAAGGTTCAGGTGATTAGAGACTGGCCCGAGCCCACTAGCCTTCGTGAGGTGCGTAGTTTCCACGGGTTAGCTACCTTTTATCGTCGTTTCATACGTGATTTTAGTAGCATTATGGAACCCATTACGGACTGCATGAAGAAAGGAGAATTCACATGGTCCAAATCCGCCACGTTTGCATTCCATCGTATTAAGGAGCTTATGACCGAAGCACCGGTGTTACGTCTCCCAGACTTCACCAAGGTCTTCGAGCTTACTTGTGATGCATCTGGCGTAGGGATTGGAGGTGTCTTGAGTCAAGAGGGTCACCCGGTTAGTTATTTTAGTGAGAAGTTAGCGGGTGCTAAATTAAATTATTCCAATTACGATAGGGAGTTTTATGCGGTCATTAGATGTTTGCATCATTGGAGGCACTACCTCCTTCATAAGGAGTTCGTGATCCTCTCTGATCATGAAGCGTTGCGATTCATCAATGGTCAGCACAAAATCAGCCCGCGCCACGCTAAATGGGTATCCTTCTTGCAAGAATGCACATTTACTCTCAAGCACCTTAAGGGGACCGACAATCGAGTTGCCGATGCACTCAGTCGCCTCACCCTCTTACTTTCCTCCATGCAAGTCCACGTGGTAGGTTTCGAGCGCATAAAGGATGAATACGCCACATGCCCTGATTTTCAGGAGCCATACTTATCTGCCCAGGATAGCTCTCCCACGACCATCACGGCCTATTCACTTAGAGACGGATACTTATTCAAACACGGAAAATTGTGTATCCCCCACTCCTCTTTGCGACTCCACATCATTTGGGAGTTACATAGTGGTGGATTGAGTGGCCACTTTGGCAGAGACAAAACGATAACGCTCGTAGAGGAGAAATTCTTTTGGCCTAAACTAAAGGCGATGGTTGGGAAAGTTGTGAGCAGTTGCCGTACGTGCCAAGTTTCTAAAGGTACTAAGTCCAATGTAGGTTTATACACTCCGCTACCTATTCCGTCCGTCCCGTGGGAAGACGTGAGCATGGACTTTGTATTAGGCCTTCCCCCCACCCTGCGACGTCATGATTCTATACTCGTTGTTGTGGATAGGTTCTCCAAGATGGCGTACTTCCTCCCCTGTAGTAAGACCAACGACGCCTCTCACATTGCGAAACTGTATTTTAAAGACGTCGTTAGTCATCGTGGCGTTCCGAAGACTATTGTCTCAGATAGGGACGTCAAGTTCACTAGCTACTTTTGGAAAACCTTGTGGGTTCTTATGGGCACAAAATTATTATTCTCCGCGGCTTATCACCCACAAACTGATGGCCAGACGGAAGTAGTCAATCGGAGCCTAGGAAATCTTCTTCGATGTCTCGTGAGCGACCATAAAGGCACTTGGGATTTACTGCTTCCACATGCACAACTGGCTTACAATAATTCTAAAAATCGGTCCACGGGTATGTCTCCGAATGAAATTGTTCACGGGTATAAGGCCCCTGTGCCACTTGACTTGGTCCCCTTACCTCCCACATACAAAACAAGTCAGTTTGCACAATCCTTCGCCCAACATATTCACGACTTACATGCACGTATACGAGCTACCTTGACTGCTCAATATGAGTCTTATCAAGTGCACGCTAATCTACATAGGAAGGTGTCACACTTTAAGGTCGGCGATCTGGTTTTAGTACGGTTAGTTCCCGAACGAATGCCAACTGGCACCGTTAAAAAGTTAGCTCCAAAACGCGCCGGTCCTTTTCGGATTATAAAGAAGCTAGGTGACAACGCTTTCGTATTGGATTTGCCTGCTGAATGGGGTATCTCCCCTATTTTTAATGTCGCGGATTTGACGCTGTTTGTTGCGCCTCCACAAGAGTTGGTTTCTTTGTCGTCTTCTCCCTCCACTGAAATTTCTAATGGGTTGGGGAGTGGTAGTTTGGATGATCTCTCTCCTCTGGTCCCCGCAGGTATAACATCGGATGGTACGTTGCCTTCTTTTATTCCTACTGCTGACATGTTTCCCAGGTTTCCCAAGACGTTTCTCCATCCAGATATGATACTCGCTGCTGAGCCACTTACTACTCCTGACGGTGCTACCTACCGCTTCCTCATCCGTTGGCGTGACCGCCCACCGTCGGACGACTCATGGGTACTCGCGACAGAGCTTCAACGTTTGGATGTCGAGCTTCTCCGCCGCTTTCTATCATCCCACGCATCGGAGATGCGAGATTTTGAGTGGGGGAGGATTGATGGCGCGGCCCCTCCAACACTTCCTGATGATGACCCGGTTGCTGCGGCCCCTCCAACACTTCCTGATGATGACCCGGTTGCTGCGGCGCAACAAGTTAAAGATTTGCGGCGTCATGACAACGCCACGGACGCTAACGGAAAGCTGCGATACAACCTCCGTCCGCGGCGCGCAAAGCTTGCTTAATACTTTTACTTAGTTTTATTTTAATTGCTTAAAACATTTGGCTTGTATTATTTTTATTTTTATGTTGGTGTGTTATTAAACCCTTGGTGTGTAAGTAACCGCCCGGATGGATGAGATTTCATCTCCATCTTGGATGGTTGGATCTCTTTTGTAACTCCTATTTAAAGGAGGATATTATGATGAGTTATGCATTGGAAGAAGAAAACCTAAACTCTCCCCTAGAGAATTTCGGCCATGGAGAGATTCCACTAGCCGCCCCCCCTCCCATTTGGGTGTGAAGCCTAGCCTTGCCTCCTCCATCCCCGTTCGGTGTGATTCCGGCGTGGCTTCTCTCGGTGCGACTCCGTGGAAGAAGGAAGCAGCCCCTTCGGTGTGAAACCGGTGGAACCGTGGAGAGAGTGATTCTCCCACAAATATTGTGTGATCTTCTTTTGGTTGGGTAATCTCTTCCCTATCTTTGTGCTTCTTGCTGTGAGATTTTTGTGGAGGTTATTCAACCGTCTTTTCCGCGATTTTAAAGTGTTTTTCGCTTGCAAATCTGAATTGAACGTTGTTATTGACCCTCTTGTTTTTCGGATTGGAAGATCCGCTGGAGTACAAACTAGGCCTAGCCTTGACTTGTTCTCCAAGACGGGGCACGCTTTGGTGCTAACAAGGGAGTTAATCTCAACTTGTTCTTGATCCCTCCTTATCGTTTACCGCTGCTCCTAAATATATTTTTTGCTGCGATTGACGGCTTATTGTGAAAAGAATAGATGCTTGTGTAGGTGCGGTGAGGCGTGTGCTTGTTGGAGAGGTAGGTCCTAAGGTCGTGGTATCGAGTCCGGCTAGGCGCGAGTTGTGTGCTTGTTGGAGAGTAGGTCCTAAGGACGTTGTATCGAGTCCCGTATTTTTGAGAGCCAACCGACCCCTTTTCGTTCGCTTTTGGTCGGAGCACTCTCTTATTTTTTCTATGTTCTGTGATGGGTAAACCACCGTTAGCGTAGGCACGTCCATCTCACTAACATCCCTACACCATTTACACTGCGGTCTGGAGGACGATCCACGATAACACACATCCGACCCAACAAGACTGATGGGTTTTTCAGCAAAATACGTACGCGAGACTCTAGAGTGCACCTTGGACATGTACAGAGGCGTATGAGAGGGGTCTAAGGCTTGGTAGTGTGCATACCGGTCTAGAAGCGGAGACGCCCGCTCCGCTGCTGCCGTAGCCACAGCGGTGGTACCCGAGAGTGATGCTAGCTCTCAAAAAGTGGGAACTAAAGGTCTGTGATCACAGAGTCGTTGTGTGTGAGTTGCACTTGCCTGCGCATAAAATTGCATCATATCATTCATTCATATTAGGTCATACGCTTCATAGATCCTTATCATATAAATTAGTATGGGCTCTTTTATATGATAAGTTAAATTTCTGGAAACCCTAACTTATATATTTGTATGGGCAATTTATATAAGTTAGGGTACGTTTGTGATGATAGCATAGTGGTAGTTTAGTTTATTTACTTTTTCATATTACTGTTCTTAACTTTCCTTTACTGCACTGCTCTTACTTATTACTTGTACCGTACTTAGAACTGCTAGAGTAGAACTACATTACTTATTATAACTCTAGTTAGATACTGTCACCTGCTTCCACTTTGCTACCCCTTTTGTTGTCCTCCGCTTCGTCCTCCCGCTCGGTGCCTAGGAGCTGCGGGGCGAGGTGCGGAGGAAACGACTTAGTCTTTTTGACTAATGGTCGGTGACCAACTATTTTTAGGAGCCCGGGGAGATGGAGCACCAGCACGTCGAGGAGGCAGGACATGAGGAGCAGATACCTCTTCAGCAGGCTAATACCACTACTGTGCGTCCTCAGGTGGGACGAGATCTGATGTTCTAGTTTAGCTTCCGCATTTATTATTTTGTAAGAGAGTGATTTTGATGTACTGGGCATAAGCCCTTTTTACTCTT
Organism: Platanthera guangdongensis; assembly: GCA_039583875.1. Lineage (NCBI taxonomy): Eukaryota > Viridiplantae > Streptophyta > Magnoliopsida > Asparagales > Orchidaceae > Platanthera > Platanthera guangdongensis. The sequence continues at coordinate 85,390,025 of CM077155.1, read as the reverse complement.
TCATTTGTACTCTTCTGTGGACTATAGTGATGTACTTTTCATTTCATTTACATGATTGTACCATGTGACTTGTGGACTGATGGTTTTATATACAGTTTTACTTCTTTCTTCTCATATTGGCCTACAGGTTAAATGATCCTACTAGCCGGCAGAATCGGCATGTTGCGGTGTCGACTAACCCGTGAGTTAGTGCCACCGTAAGACGGCGGTTCTGTGCATAAGACCCGGTAGCCCTCCTTGGTAAGGGGGAGGGGGGGTCTTACAAACTAGTATCAGAGGTAGGTTTCGATCCTCCGACCTGTGGGTTATGGGCATAAGACCCGGCAGCTCAGTTGGTGATGAGGGAGTGGTGGAAAGCTCTCTTATCAAGGTCCTGGGTTCGAGACCCAGTGGCAACAACCTACCGTGCTGATAAACAGGCCGGAGAGGGGTTGGGGTGCATGGCCTGCAGGCTTGAATGTGAAAGGCTGACTACCAGTGGTGGGCCCGGGTCTGGACCCTGGTAGGCCGGCGGTGCCAGCGGGTTCCCATGGGATGGGCCTGGACCGTTACATGCCGGAGGCGGCTCCTCCGGCGAACCCGACCAAGTAGAAAATCTCGGAAAATTCCCACATTTCTCTCATTGAATCAGGCTCAATTGAGCCTGATATCTCTCCTAGATGAGCTAGAAAGCTACTACAGAGGGAGGGGAGGAGAAACGAACCTGGAGATGGGATTGGAGGCAGGTGTTATGGCGATGTGCCATTATCATCAATTTCTCTAGTGAGCTTGCTCTACCCACTACTCCTTAGGCAATTCCTCCACTCTTAACGCTTGGTTCAACTCCTTTGGGCTCACTAAAGGTAATGAGTGGGTCAGAATTGGGTGGGGGATGGCTGTATAGTTAAATGCCATTAATGAGTGGCTGACCATGAGCATAGGATGCTCCTCCTTACTTCCATGCTCCACCATCCCTGGAGTTCAGGTGTAAATGAGCTGGGAAGCTCAGTGAGGAGGTTGGGTGGAGAGGAGGAGGGCCAAGTGGGAAGATCTCCTAAAATTCCTCTTTCTCTCTCTCCATTTTAGGGGAAATTCCCATCCTAGCCTCCATGCATGTCCCCCATTCAAATTCCAGAGGCTATAGGTTGAAATTAGGCTAATGGGTTGCTAGTGAGCTTGGATTGAGGCAATAACCCTTTGGGAATTCACTTGGGCTCTCATTTTCCTCTTTAGGCCATATGTTTACCAAGATTGACTTGGGGGTTTGACTTGGTAAATTGAGGTGTGTCCTGGTCCCATCTGTTGGTCTTGATTCTAGTGACACCACCGAATGTTGATTGAGACATGGTGATGCCCTAATATGGCTAATTTAGACAATAAGTATGATTTTGACAAAAATTAGGGAACGTTTGATTTTTGTCAAATTGGACTAATTGATGACCCCATGATGGAGATTTTCAGTCCAATGAACTCCTATTAGGGCTTAGGATATAATAGTGGAGTAAATTTAACCAAGTGGTGGTTAATTGAGGCAATTAGGGTTGATTGACCTGTGTTGACCTAAAGGGCACTTTGGTCAATTTGGCCAATTTGGTGACCATGTGATAAGGCTTTTTGGTCACTTGGGTCACTTTTAGGATTAGGGGCATAGTGGTGAGGTCAATTTACACTTGTGAGCTCAATTTGGGCTAGTTTGACCTAAGTAGACTTGTATATTATAGTGGGCCCCATGTGGGTTCATCCTAACTCATTGGGTCATATGGTCACTACGTAGCCTAAATCATCACACTCACCACATGTCCTACCCTAATTTGTGTTAAGAGGGTCTAGAAGGAAATGAGATGTTACATAACGCATGGATCACATATGGATAGAGTGAGGGGTTCGGGTGAGAGACTGTTTTCTCCCTTACTTCCCCACTTCACTGGTAGGGATTATGGAAATTCTAGCTACTCGCAGTCCGAAATTCCTATATATTGTGGGAGATCCTGTCATTTGCCCCCAAAATTCTCGTAGTCCACTGTCGGAGGGAGAGAAGTGTGCAGGATTTTAGTATGCTGACATATTTTGGCGAGCAAGCTAGAGGCTAATGAAGGAGCGCGAGAAGAAGTGGGTAGAAGAGGTAGGGATGCCAAGGTGAAGCGTGGGACGAGCATCGTGCGTTGCGTAAGACCCCCCCTCCCGAAACACAAGACACGGCCAAGGGGAGTCTTATGCCCAGAATACTCACATTACGTTAGCATCAACATGCAGCCTAATCAGTACCACAAGTCCCCTATACTACCGGCTAATTCTGATATCATGGTGCCAACCTGACAATATGAGAAAAACAAAAGCCATATTCCACAATAAATAAGAGTCCAAAATAATACAACAAACAAAAATTTACACAATCTCCAATATATATCAGAGTACAAAATTTGCCCGAAGGCTACAACAAAACACTCTAAAGCTCACATTTGTCACTAAGGGGAGTGAAGGTATCATAGTGTCAGGCCCTCTCCCTGGACTAGCTTCCCTCCTGCATGGGGTACTGCTGCTTCTATGTCGGTGTGGTGTCCTAAAAAATGGGTGTAGCAACACTTAGTCATAATACTAAGTGGCTTCACATCCTCTTGCCCCGTTGACTCATAGGCACCGGGCGGAAGGAAGAAAGAGGGGACACAATATAAAAAGTAGTATAACAAGCAAGTGACCAGATGTATTAATAATCAGACAGTTATCTTACATTAAAAATTAAGTAAGAAGACAAGAAATAACAAGGAGTATCATCAAGTATATAAAAACAACCATGTTAGCATTACATCAAATGGCAGAAACATAAGAAATGAATTAAACTTAACTTATATGGATGCACATACAAACTTATAAGAAATCTGGTACAGTAAAAGTAACTCATCAAATAAAAGAGCCCATACCAATTTATGTGATGAAGATCTTATGCGGTGTGATGCAATGCAATGAATATATGATGGCTCACCCATGTACACACTTACCCTAATTTGCTATGTCGGCATAGACCTTAGTTCCCACTTTTCGAGAGTTAACGAACCTCTCAGACATCACCCGTCATGGCCAAACGGTGATAGTGGAGCGGGTATATCTACTAATAGGCGGACATACACACTACCAGTACTAGGCCTCCATACGCCTCAATGCTAACAACCACAGAAGAGCTCCTGCGTACAACGGTACATAAGTGGTCTTGGGTAGATAAGAACCAAGAGCCCGACCCAACTAGCCTAAAACAGCACGAAAGGGGTCTTTTGGAAGTAAAAACCAAAGAGCTCAGGCCAACCGGCTCAACTGGCATGGAAGGGGTCTTTATGAAGTAAGCACCAAAGAACCCAGCCGAACCGGCCAAGGTCTATCTGCCGGCTTCAGTCAGTGTGATGATCGGTAAGCCCGTAGACAATCCACAAGAAATCCTTAGTTTAAGATTGTTCAACAACCGTATATCTACGTACACTCAGGCAGTCCTCATGTACAAACGAGCCAAGAAGCTACCAAGGACTTCCAACTGCTTCCTTTCACAATACAACCTAGAATTCAACATATCCTGCCATCACCAACAAGTCATTAAACAGATGATTCGTTAAGTGGTTATGGCAACAAAAATCTCCTGAATATTTCTTCCCTGAATCACGGTTAACATCTTGAGTATTTACCCAAAATTTCAGCTAATCCGGGTCATCACGATAGCCGTTTATGCCCCAATAATTTATAACATAATATTGGCAGTTTACCTAAAGTATATATCAAAATATGGCACAAAATAGGGGAGTCCATATTATCATCAAGAAACTATCTACCAGTCTTTCCAAAGCTTCCGATAAATAATTTTAGAGAATTTCACGAGTCATTAAAATCAGAACATTTACGACACTGCTTACGGAAATTCGATTTCCCAGAGCTACAGAATACAAAAAGGTTAGTTTAATCCCATTCCGAAAAGTTTTTTTCCAAGTCCTACAACTTTCCTGCAAAGTCCTAGGTCAGTATCTAAGTGTTTCATATCTAAAATCGGGTTTGAACCCAACTGCGCAGATATGTCCAGAATCTGTCCTGCACTTACAACTTAATTATTTTCAGGGCAGTAATTTTGAATTCACTTTTAGGGAGCTACATAGCTCCCTAGAAAATGTACAACCACTCGTTGAAGAGGTTTTGTCCCGGGGCTACAGTTTTTATGTTGAGCCCGAGACTTGAATTTGGCTGGATCATGCCTAAAAATCATTTTGATGTCCGTCACATGTACATGACAGATTTCTTTCTAAATAGTGTAACTATTTTCCCGCATGGATCTTAAAGACAGATTAATAGTAACCATTCATCTTCTTCGTCCAGCCAACGTATAAGATGGGTTAGCTTCACTCCTTTTCTCCATCCATAGACCACAGTTCTTCATGAAATCAAGTCCATCGCCTTCGTATTGAAGAGAGGATGTGATTGAAGATATCATCGTGGCGATCGACGCCCCTAGAACAAAAGTTATAGAGTGGTCTTCTCCTAGGAAACCCCATTAACTCGCAAACTCAAGCACTCTTAAGTCAACGTCTCTCATAATTTTATATCTAAAGATCTAGCACCAAGGGAGAGGGTAGGAAGCTTATTTGATTTTTGGCCATGGATCGAGTTCTTCTCCTCGTTAGCATGGCGGTGTTCGGCTTCCGGAAATCTATCTCCATTCCTTAGTTCTTTCAGGGAAGAGTGATCAGCACGATGATGAAGAAGAATAGAACTCTTATCAGATGAGGAAGTATCATTCTTATGAAAGTATTTAGGGAGAAAAGGACTGATTTGACTAGCCATTAATTGCTAATATGCTTAGGGATGACTATCCAATCCAAGTGTCACTCTCCTATTGGACCATATTTGGTTATAATATAAATATAAGACTTTTGAAAGGACAAGGGCCATTCCGCGCCATTTTGTAGTCCGAAATTTCGTTCAGCCCAACCTACTTCCCAGGTTGCAAGACAACCAGAAAGCAAGTATGAAAATTTCCAAGTACATTCGTCATGTACACTCGACGGGTTCGTCGAGATCACTCGACGGGTTCGTCGAGATCACTCGACGGGTTCGTCAAGATAACTCAACGGATTCGTCGATACCGCTCAACAGATTCGTCGATACCACTCGATGGATTTGTCGATAAAACTTGATGGATTCGTAGATACCACTCGACAGATTCGTCGATACCACTCGATGGATTCATCGATACCACTCGACGCATTTATCGATATCACTCAACTATTCATTGAGTCTACTCGATGATTCGTCGAGTTTACACAAGTCGATTCGTCGAGTTTACTTAGATTCTCCATCTCTCTCTCTCCCCTATTTCATTTTACTTACTTGTTGGGTTCATTAATCCCAATGTCCCTGATTTGAAGAAGGAATACAAGACAATGTCATACACATCTGTGTAACTAATGGTTGCAATAATTTCTATGTGTACAGGTGATTACTTGTTATAATGATAAGACTGTTGAAATTTGTGAAGTGAAAGTGGGTGAATGGAGCACTTGGACATATCCGCGCGGACTACCCGGATAGGGTTGGTGGAATGCTAGGTTGGCAGGGATGTTGCAAACGGCTTGTTCTGTAGTGGCCTGGGCGGTCTGTTCGCGCGGACTACGCGGACAGCAACGGCGGTTAGCCAGGCCGGCTTAAGCTCAGCAGATAGTTGGATCCTAGGAAGTAACCGGGCGGATAGAAAGTCTATCCGCAGAGTCCAGCATGAAGCGTACTGAAGAACTGGAGCAAGTGCGGACTGGTCCTTGTGGCCAGTGGTGTGGACTTGGTTGGGTCTGAACCAAGTCCATGTTTGCCTCAGTCCGGGGAGATCGCGCAATGGAGCACGTACTGCTTCTCAGTCCGCCAAGCTCAGCAGAAGTGCATGTGCCTTGGTTTCGAGTTTGGGGATAAGCGGACTGGAGGTTGTTTTCACAACTGTGTGCGAACTGGAGCAGGAGTCCGCTGAGTCCGGCAGCTGCCTTGTTGGCGTGGCTGTGGACTTGGCAAATACGGACTGGTGTAGTCTGCGGGATATGCAGACTGGAGGTCTGTGAAAGACACGGACTGGATTCGTCTGCAAGGATATGCAGACTAGAGCTAAACGCATTATGTGCGGACTGGATCGGCGTGTCCGCTGAGTCTGGTTGTTTCCTTGGTGGCGAAGCCGTGGGCTCGGGATTGGTGGGCTGAAGTTGTGTGTCCGCTGAGTCCGGCTGTTGCCTTGGTGGCGAAGTCATTGGCTCGGTTTTGGCGGACTGAAGCTGTGTGTCCGCTGAGTCTGGCAGGTGCCTTGATGGCGAGGCTGTTGGCTCGGGATAAGCGGGCTGGAGCTGTGTCCGTGGATTGGCGGACAGTGTTGTTGCGGAGTCTGGCTGTGGCTGTCCTGTCTTGGCCCTTAGCGACAAGGCGGACTGGTGTTGCTGTCCAGCCTTTGTGATGTCTTGGCGGCTTGGCCCTTGGCGACAAGGAGAACTGGTGATTGTGTCCGACTTTGGAGAAGCTAGGCGGGTTGGCTATCTTGCACAAGTGCGGCGGACTGGTATATATCCGCAGACTGCGGAGAAGTCTTGCTGCAGGATGTGGCAGTAATCCTATCGGCGAGGGCAGTGACCACACTCATCATCATGCCTATAAATTGGACGCGTGTCACATCAGGAACAAGTAACCAACCGAAGTTGTGTGGATAGCGCTGGAAAGACGGGATTTGACTCTAATTGCGGTTAGGGACAGTACGGACTCTGCGGTTAAGCAACAGGCGGAAAACAACAGATCGCGGACAGCAACCAGACGGTCTTCTATTTGGCAACTTGTTTCGGGGTTCAATAAGTCACCTGCCTCAGGCGGACTGTTATATTTGGCATCACAGCGTGTGCGGTTTGACGGCTAGGAGACCTCGCGGTCAGGCGGCTTGCAAATCGGCGGCTAGAGTTAGTATTGGAATAAGAGGTAGTCCGCGCGGCTTGGGTTGCAGTCTGGCGACCTGGCGGACTAAGCGGACTCCACAGCAGTAGACCGACGGCTTGGTGGTTGAGTCCACACGGCTTGTTTCTCTTGTCTTATTTTTGTAGTTCTCTGCTTTCCCTTGGGAGGTTGTTTGGTGAAGCATGTCTCGCCATGTATGTCTCGCTGTGTAGAGAAGATTGTTGTGAATCAATAAAGACTCTTGTGTTGCATGTGTTTGCTGGTGACTGGTTTAAGTTGAGATAAACCCTGCTCACTCTAGGTTCTAGGGAATTTTTCGCATGATCAAGGTGTGATCTTGATAGTGCTGAGAATATTAATTTGGCATCAGGCTATCTTGTTGACCACCTAGAGAAAATTCAACGTGGTAGTAGTGCCAGGTTGTTGAATTTTAACATAGTATCAGAGCTGGATTGGAGTGGATAAGGAGTGATCAACTGAAGTGGTTGTTGCTCTTGAGAAGACGGAACCAGTGGTAGAACCATGGCAGTGGAAGATGCAAGTTGTCTTGGAATTGATCTCCTTACAGAGACGAACTTTGATAGGTGGAAGTCTTGTATGGAGAGCTTTCTTCTTCGTGAGGTCCTTCGGGAGGTTGTATGCGGAGTAGAAAGATAAGAGGCTACTTCTAGCAATGCTGAAGAGATGAGAGCTTGGAAGGAGACAAATGTGAAAGCGGAGTCTATTCTCAAGCATGTGATCTCATCGGAGCTCTTGGACCACATTAGTGGATGTCGGTCAGTTGCGGAGGTTTGGACTTCCCTTGATGGGTTGTTCGGGAAGGAGGTGAAGGCTGCTGTAGAGGATGGTCCTTCTACTTCATATCAGCAAGAGAGGAGTGTTTCTCCTAAGCGTGATGGGAAGAGGAAGGTAGGACCAAGGTGTTATAAATGTAAGCAGCATGGTCATCTCAGGAAAGAGTGCAAGGTTGTCTTGCTCTCGGCGAATGTAGCTCATGTTGGAGGCAAGAAGAAGAACTTTGTTAGGTCTTCAACAAACTCTGGTGCTGATCGAAAGAAGGCCAATGAAATTGCAGCTATCTGGCATGAAAGACTGGGGCATGTAGGGATGGACAAGCTGAAAGCAATGGCGGAAAGAAGACTCGTAAGAGGCTTGCCTATATTGTCATCCTATGACGATGGTCATGGGTGTGCAGGATGTCAGCAAAGTGAAGCTTATTGCTTTATGGTTGATAAGGCACAATCCAGATGTAAAGCAACTTTGGAGGTTGTCCATTATACTCTGGTTGGACCGACCATCACCGTCAGTCTTGGAGGCAACAGGTACATGCTGATATTGGTTGATGACTATTCAAGGTATACTTGGGTATAATTCATGAAGAAGAAGTCGAACATGATGCGCTTGTTTGTGGAGTTCAAGAAGCTTGTGGAAGGCCAGCTTGGCTTGTGGATCAAGAAGTTGAGGACAAGTATCTGTCGTGAGTTTGGCTCAACCGAGTTCTCAAACTTTTGCAGGACGTAAGGGATCCAGAAGGAGCTTTCTTGTGGACATACTTCACAGCAAGGCGGTATTGCAGCTCGGATGATCCGTTGGTTAATGGAGACCTGCAAGTGTTGGCTTCAGAGTAAAAGCGTTCCTAAGGCCCTTTGGGTGGAAGGGATGGCATGTGCTGCTCATGTCATCAATTGGATGCCTCTTAGTCCGATCTATGTGAAGACTCCTTATGAGCTAATGTTTGGAGTGTAACCCAGTGTAAAGTGAAAGTGAGGTGTTAGATCTGAAATACTCTAGAGGGGGGGGGGGGTGAATAGAGTATCCTAAAATCCTTTAGAAAACTTTACAGCTTTTGCTGTAAATAAAAACTGCAGAATAAGAAATAAATAACCACAAACACACAGCATACCTAGTTAGCACAAACACAGCAAGAACAAAAGAAAGGGCAACCAGACAACACAAGAAATTATAGTGGTTCCCCAACCTGGGTACATCCACTCTTCTACCACCCTGGTAGGAATCCACTAAGATTTTTGATCAGGTGTATGACACCAACGAGCTTTTGATTAGGTGCTAAAAAACCAAACCCCAAGTCTTTTGGTCAGGTGAATTGCAACCAAGAATTACTTTTGAAGGGAGTTAAGAATCCTTTATACTATGGGGGGGGGAGGGGGGTTGAGAGATGATTGTGTCTTCTCTTTCTCAATAAACAACTGAGAAGACTTAGTGGATATGATGTTAGCAAATAGCTCCCCCTGAGATGTAGAATGGTTCGGGAAAAACTGGAGCTTTGCTTCAGGGTGATATGCCTTCAATCTTTAAGCCTTGACCAGAAAAGATATTCAGGAACCTATTGACAGAAGGAATTGATGTTGTCCTTTGAAGTGTCCTGGAGAGTTGAAGAATGAAGACTCTTGATTTTTTATTGATTGTTCCTCTTCTTCAGATAGCAGATGTTCTTCTAGTCTAGGGCTTCTTGTCTATACCAGAGATCTGTGAAAGAAAGAGCAAAGAATTCCTTGATTCAAACTGATTGTCCTTTTTTTGTCTGTGTGTCTATATTTTTTGTAGGAAAAGAGAGAAAATCTCTTTTATATTTCCTATAAAAAATTGTATTTCGAAATTTGAAATCCTCTGAAATCAATGCTGATGGACTTGAGAATAAACTGTATTGAATAATTTCCCCAACTGTCTCATGGAAAAATGACAAGCAATAATCCTGGAGAAGACCATAATCAATGGTCCTTTTAACGGTTTTATTCAGAGAATATTTGAGCATTAATTACACATGAATTATTGCACTAAGAACGGTACAGAAGGAAGGAAATAACTAAGTCTGGGTTCGTCGAACAGATTGGAGAAATCGTCGAGCTGAGTTCACAGTTCGTCGAGCTGAGTTGCTGCATTCGTCGACCAGATGACTTCTGTTCGTCGAGCTGAGTTCCAAGATAGTCGAGTTGAGAGTAGAACTGCATTAATTAGAAACTTTGACAATTCTGTGTATGGAGTTCGTCGAGCTAATAACTGGTTTCGTCGACTGAAATTTAGCAAAGTATTTCTGGACTTAGAATATTTTACATGCTTCTGGACTGAAGTGTTGAAGTGAAGTATCCAGAAATCATCGACCTGAGAATTGGTTTCGTCGAGCTGAGAATCACTAACTGCTGCTTCATAACTTTTGCCAAAGTGGTCAAAGTTTGTCGAGCTGAGAATCTTGAATTCGTCGACTGGAGTCTAGAGAATAAAGTCTGGACTTAGAATGCTGAAGGTAGAGTTCAAAGATCATCGACCAAAGAATCAAGTTCGTCGAGCTCAACTCAGAGAATTTTCTCTGAGATCATCGAGCAGAGCACGACTATCGTCGACCTGAGTTCGACGAACGTCAAACTCATTTTACTGATTCTTTGGAAATTTTCTAAGTCTTGAGTCTCTGACAGTCTGATGATGGCTCGTCCCTGAGATGTTGAAACTAAGGACTTGGCCTAGACTCTAGGACACAACTATGACCCTGGCTATACACGATGGGTCACAAGATCCTAATGATGAGGATTTTATAAGTTTTGAAAAATATCCAAACTAAACTCTCAACTAGGCAAGTGCACCTATCGAAATTTAGTATAGGAAATATCGTATTTAAACTCGGGGACCGTTGAGTATTTGTACTCACAAGGACGAACTATTATTTTATCGATCGGAAAATTGGTTTTTGCGAAAACGAAAACAAACGTTAAATTAAGAGGAGAAATTCGATGAATAAAAGACTAGCACTTGATCTAGAATCCCTTTGGGCTAGAATAAAATCCACGAAATTAAAGAGCACAAGCATCTAAATTATTAACTTCGACCGCGGAGGTTCCAAAGCTACGAAGCGCCTCTCTCGAGAATACGCACTCGACTAACCTTAGGTAGATCGATTAAGACCTCTCGGCCAGTCGAAAGACCTAAGCTTGCTTTAGGCGGTCAACCTCACTAATGGAGTTGACTCCAAGGCGGAAGAATTTTGCGTTCCTCTCTCGAGGGGTGCAATAAATTCTCTTTATCCTTGAGTGATCTACTCGTATCCACAACCTCTCGGTAAATCTAGGATACGAATCTAAGCTCGAATAAACATAATTTGCAACTTATGAATTCGAAGAAAAATTAAATCAAAGATAAACCAAAGTTTAGAAAGTAGAATGCTTGCTAAATTGAGACAAAAATAAGAATTTTATTCCATTCCAAAGTTCATCATGATCAAGTGCTAATTGTGAAATTAGCTACTCATCATGATGGGAGAATTACATGAAAGCATAAAGAGAGACATGATCAAAGAAAAGACTTGAAAGTAAAGGTACAAAATAAAATTAGAATGCAGGAAAAACAGTAAATAAAACAGCACTAAGCTCCCAAAAATCTCTTCCTGGCCATCTGAAACTGTCTGGAATTTATAGAAAAAGTTGCTGGGTGGTCATGCCCCTAGGTCACGCCCGTGACCTAGGGCGTGTCGGTCTCGGAACCGTCGTCTTCAAGTCCTCTGAACGTTGGCGCGAAACCGCCAAAAGTCGTTAATTTGCTGGTCACGCCCCTAGGTCACGCCCGTGACCTAGGGCGTGTCTTGACGGTTGTAGAAAAACGGCGGGAAGCAGAAACGGCGGGAATAACTCCGGCCGTTGTTGGAGGGGTCACGCCCGTGGTCACGCCCGTGACAGTGGGCGTGTCTTGAGAAAACTCCCAGCGACTGAAACTGCAGTATTAAGTCGGCACGCCGGGCTGTCACGGGGTATGTCACGCCCGTGTCAAATGTGTCACGCCCGTGACTTGTTGCAAAGTGAAACTGTCGTTGACTGGAAGTCAGGGCAGGGCACTGGATGTCACGCCTGGAGTACACGCCCGTGTAATGATGGTCATGCCCGTGACCTTAAGGCGTGTAATTTTAATTGACGTGGCAGGTAGCTCCTTCCACGAGCCGGGTTCTCGCCAGGATGTCACGCCCGTGACCATGTCGGTCACGCCCGTGACTATGGCGTGTCTTTTGAAAAATTATTGCTTTTGCCCAGTTTTGTCTCCTGGTCAACCCTATAGACTCCAAATTGAAGTTTGCAGCCCAGATTGTCCTGAAATAAGAAATTAGAAAAATTCAATAATAAAATTACAAAAAATAATTATAAACTAATTAATTATTAAATAAAAATAACATAAAAACATGGACAAAATTAGAGTTATCAAATACCCCCATACTTACTCGTTTGCTCGTCCCGAGCAAACAACTTCACATGGAGAGTAGAAAAATTTTAACGCTAAAAATGAAAATTGAATATAAGGAGTAGAATGCGAAGTCTTATGCCTATGCTTGTAGTAATTATTGTAGAAGAACCTACTCAGCATACAAATTAGTTTTTTAATTTTCTAAAATGTGTTTCCACTTATTATTTTTACTTCAAAGATGGAAACACGATAAATCTTCGAATCATGTTTAGGGAGAAAGTAGCATGTTTGCTAAGATAACATTGCACAAATCGAAGATCGGGATACCCTCCAAAGAAATCCATCAATGTCGATGGCCATAGGCTTGCCCTTTCACACTCTCGCCACGGCACTAGGTTAACTTATAAGCACAAATCAGTAGGACTTAAGTAGGTTGGAATGTAGGCTTAGGTTTTTGGTTTGGAAAAACAAAGATAAATGCGATGGGTAGACACACCAAAACCTAAAGAGAGCTTGCACAAAAGAAATGAATTGAAAAACTTCGCCAATTCCTTTTGTTTTTTTTTTTCAATATGTTGAAAAATTTTTCAACTTCCTCTTTTTTTTCTTTTTTTTTTGTTTTTTTTTCTTTTTTTTTTTTTTTTTTTTTTTTTTTTTTTTTTTGTTTGTTTTTTTTAGAGGAGAAGTGAAAAATAGAACAACTCTTGTATATTTTTTTTCAAAAGCCACCAAAATAAAATGACTCCTAATCACACATAAACTGGTTTTATCTATAATTTCAAGCTCGGTTTTAGGTGTGTAATTAGGATGCTTTTTAGGCTTTGGTAAAGTGTTGGTGGAGCTATAACAAAAGGAAGGGTATATGGCTCAAATTGGCTTAGCAAGGGTAAAACGTTAGGTACGGGTGCAAAGGCTCAAACTAGCCAAAAGAAATGCCTAAATCATTTTCATGCTAATGAGTTTAACCTATGCAAAGTCTTGAGAATAGCTAGAGGGCAAGTTCTAGACATCGAGAAAGAATACCTCTTTCTTGATCCGCGAAATATCTCTCTAGTAAACTTCTACACACTCTCCTAAACTATTTTTAGATTTTACCGGTTTCCAAGTAGAAGTAAAATAAACTATTTCTACGCATTCAGAAAAAGAAAAACTGATTGTATGCTGAATATTTAATTCTACTCAAATTCTACTAACATGTGCACTTAACTAGAAACACAGCATGGCCAACAGTTCTACTACAAAATTCAAAATTCAATTAAAGCATCAAAAAGTTTCTAAACTTATGTAAAAGTTGAATACCTAGAATGTCGCATGTGAGTAAATAGAGAAATAAAGATCTCCCTAATTTTGAAAGTAATCCTATGTTTTATTTTTGTATATTTTTTTAAAAAATTTTTTGTATTTTTGTAAAATAAGCAAAAACAAAATTGCACAAAAGAAATAAAATCCTTTTTTTTTTTTTGAAAATTAGAATAATTTTTTGTATGTTTTGCTTTGAGAAATATCCCCCCATACTTAAACAAGACATTGTCCCCAATGAAAAAGAAATAAATAAAGAGAAAAGATAGGAGACTTCCCTGAAGCGGGTCATGCAGCATCAAAAAGTACCTGGAAGAGAAAGCTGAAGCAAAACATATTTTTTTTTATTTTACGAAAAAGAAAAGATACATGACAAAGGAAAAGAAAATGATAAAAGAAAAGATACAATAGGGCGGTCTACAATCCCAAAGAAAAAGAAAGCCGGCTAATCCTCATCGCTATGCTGCCGCGGCTCCTGATAGTGCGTCCGGAGGTCGGAAAACTCACGCTCAATACGTGCCATGGAGGAGGCTTGATTTGTCGCTAGCGTGGTAAATCGACTGTCAAAACTCACAAATCGAGCGTCAAAATCGGCCTGCATCGTATCTAAGCGTCTGTGAAGAGACGCAAACTGACGATCCCAATAGCTCTGAGGGCCGGGCTCGGAAGAAGGGTCCTGCGGTGGTGGAGGAATCTGGGGAGAGTGAATAGTGCCGCTGGGCCCGGCACCGTAATCAAGGCCAAGATCTCCACCACCGACTGCGGGGGGAATAGCCTCAAACTCTCCATCACGTCGTCGCGCTATGCCGAGGGCCTGAAGGGTTTGGAACTGGATAACTTGCGGCGTCTGGACGCAGCTGAGGCGTGGAAGAGCATCCCAAATGCCGAGCTGCTTCGCGAGGAAAGTGATGAAGTTCCCGCCGTGCACTGCTCCCAACCTCGCATTTTCGGCCTGGTGCCGAAAGAAAATGGCGAGCAGATAACCAAGGTTGAGGGGGACCCGGTAAAACATACTATATAAATATAGTAAGTCTGCCCGAGTCACCACCCCGTGGCTATCGCCGCGACCAGAAATAGTGAAGGTAAGGAGGTTGTGGAGAATACGTAAGGCGGGAGAAATGAGTTGGCTGCCTTTGGATTTCTTTGGGGTGTAGGGGGCGGTGTCACTACTGATTTCCGCCCAAAAGGCGAGAAGGTTGAAATCGGTCGGGAAATCAGTAAGTAAATCGAGATAGGCGGGAGATTGGGAAAAAGCCTCCGAGCAGAAACCCATGACGACATTGAGCTGGCGGATGGTGAGCTGATGCACCATCCCACCTAGGCGAAAGATGATGAAGTCATCATCGGCCGCCCAGCGGAACTCGAATGAAGCCAAGAACTCAACGGTGAGTTCAAGAAAGGCATGCTCGGAAATAGAGAAGAGGGAACTCCATCCAGGGGTGGACAGAAATCCCCGCACCAAATCCGCAGCTCCAAAAGTGGCGAGGATCGCCCAATCTAAAATGCGGAACACGCCAAGGGGTTTGGCGCGTAGGCGCTCGCTGCGCTCCTGCTGGGTTTGGTTTTGAAAAAGGAGCATGGCTTCCGCTGCGGCGGGATCCGCGGGGTGCTCGGAGGAGGAAGCGGTGGAGCGAGGGTGGTGGCGAGGCATTTTGGTAGAGGGAAGAAGAAGGAAGGAATCAGGTTAGCAAAGGGAGAAGAGAAGAGTTGGATGGTGTGGAGGAAGAAGAGGGGAAAAAACCCTTTTTATAGAGTTTTTTCGGGATGGTCACGCCCCCGTGTCACGCCCGTGACATGGGGCGTGACAAGCACGGGACAAAACGAAAAGGAATCCGAGGCTGTCAGCCTCGGATTCGCTGGTCACGCCCCAGAGTCACGCCCGTGACTCTGGGCGTGTAAGGCGTGCTCGGCGCAGGAATCCAATGCGCTGGCATTGGATTCCAAGGCCACGCCCATGGTCACGCCCGTGACCTTGGGCGTGTCTCATAAAAAAAATAACTTAAAGGAATCCGAGGTGTTGACCCGGGGTCACGCCTCGGATTCGACGACACGGCCCAGGGTCACGCCCGTGACCCATGGGCGTGTAACTGAAACGAGAATTAAATTTTTTTCGTTTTTTTTTTTCGGGCTAGTCACGACCGTGACTAGTTAGAGTCACGGGCGTGACACTAACTGTCACGGCCATGACTGGACATGAAGAGAAGTTTTCCAACTTCACTTCATCGAACGAAATTTCGGGCTAGACACGCCCGTGACCAATGATGGTCACGCCCGTGATAGTACCGAAAGGCGAAAGGAACGCTGTGCTCGACGAAACCACTCTCGGGTTTCGCTCGACGAACTAAACACGTCTCGGTCACGCCCGTGACCCATAGGTCACGCCCGTGACAGAGGCGTGTCGGAGCAGAAAAATTTTTTCTTTGTTATTTTTTTTTTGTTTTTTTTTTGTTTTTTTTTTGTTTTTAAATTTTTAAAGAGTCAACTAAACGATAATAAAACAAAAGTTACCGACTTGAAGAAACGCGTAGACTTGACGCTCAACTCCTTCGATCGTCACGCCTAAAAGGATGTCCTTCAAACCTGCGAAAATTTAAATAAAATTAAAAAAATAAGAAGAAAAGATAAGCATGGGGTGCCTCCCACAAGCGCTTTGTTTATGGTCGTTGAGCTCGACCCAAGCGGGGCACTCGTTTATGGGTTCGGGAGGTTAATTTCCTCCCGGTACTCATTAGTAGTATCACCGGCGAGGAATATCTTCAACCGGTGTCCATTCACTTTAAATTCGCCTTGTTCCGGGTGCGAGATAAGCACTGTCCCATATGGCCATACCTCTTTTACAATAAAAGGGCCGGACCATCGGGACTTGAGTTTGCCCGGAAAAAGTCGGAGGCGCGAATTATAAAGGAGAACTTGGTCTCCCGGTTTGAAATCTTTAGGGTGCTTAATTTTTTTATCATGATAAAATTTTGTGCGCTCCTTATAAAGTTTATTACTTTCATAGGCTAAGGAGCGCCACTCATCGAGCTCGTTAATTTGGAATTTCCGAAGCTCGGAGGACAAAGTTTCATCTAGATTTAAAAATTTAAGCGCCCAAAAGGCGCGGTGCTCAAGCTCAACCGGTAAGTGACATGCTTTCCCATAGACCAATCGGTACGGCGTACAACCGATAGCGGTCTTGTACGCGGTCCGATAAGCCCAAAGAGCATCATCAAGCTTGACCGACCAATCCTTTCTATTAGTAGAAACCGTTTTCTCCAAAATTCGTTTGATTTCACGGTTAACTACTTCTACCTGACCACTTGTTTGAGGGTGATAGGGGGTGGCTAACCTATGTGTAACGCCGTATTTAGACAAAACTTTGGCGAATTGTGCGTTACAAAAGTGGGTGCCCCTATCACTAACTATTGCCCGCGGTGCTCCAAATCGTGAAAATAGTTTTTTGAGAAATTGGGTCACGACTCGGGCGTCATTAGTGGGAAGGGCTTGCGCTTCCACCCACCGTGACACATAGTCGACCGCTACCAAAATATATTTGTTGCCATGCGATGTTGGTAGCGGTCCAACAAAGTCGATCCCCCATAAATCAAAAACTTCAATTTCTAAAAATGTATTTAACGGCATTTCATCGCGGCGGGAAATATTACCTGAGCGTTGGCATTGTTCACAACGACTTACATGGGCGTGAGCATCCTTGAAGATGCTTGGCCAATAGAAGCCCGCTTCAAGTACCTTCCGAGCCGTCCGATTAGCTTTATAGTGCCCACCGGCGGGTCCTTCATGACAATGCTTTAAAATTTGTGCGCCTTCCTCATGAGAAACACACCTCCGCACTACTTGGTCCGCACAAACACGAAAAAGGAAAGGATCCTCCCAAAAATAATTTTTCAAATCAGAAAAGAATTTCTTCTTTTCTTGATAAGAAAAACCATTCGGGAGGAATCTCGCAACAAGATAATTTGCGAAATCGGCGAACCAAGGAGTGGGGAGGGTGATTACCTTATGAATGGCGAGAAGGCGCTCCTCGGGGAAAGTGTCATCAATGTCCTCCTCCATGAGCTCCCCCGAATTTGGGTTCTCCAACCGCGAAAGATGGTCAGCCGCCAAGTTCTCCGCTCCTCTCTTGTCACGAATCTCCAAATCAAATTCTTGGAGTAGTAAGATCCACCTAATCAATCGCGGCTTTGCATCTGTTTTTGCTAGTAAATATCTCAAAGCCGAGTGATCAGTAAAAACAATAATTTTAGACAAAGTGAGATATGAGCGGAATTTATCAAATGCGAAAATTACGGCTAATAATTCTTTTTCGGTGGTCGTGTAATTTTCCTGTGCGGCGGTTAATGTTTTGCTTGCATAATAGATAGGATGAAAGTTTTTATTTATGCGTTGTCCTAACACCGCACCAACGGCAAAACTACTAGCGTCACACATTATCTCAAAGGGAAACTCCCAATTGGGAGCGATCATGATAGGAGCGTTAATCAATTTTTCTTTAATAAGAGAAAAAGCACGCGAACAATTTTCGTCAAAAATGAACGGCGCGTCTTTTTCTAACAAGTGGGTTAGGGGCTTAGTTATTTTAGAAAAATCTTTAATAAACCGGCGATAGAAACCGGCATGCCCCAAAAAACTACGAACGACCTTAACATTTGAAGGGGGAGGTAGCTTTTCTATAGTTTCAATTTTTGCTTTATCTACCTCTATGCCCTTACTAGAAATTTTATGGCCTAAGACCAAACCCTCCCGTACCATAAAATGGCACTTCTCCCAGTTTAAAACTAGATTCGTGTCCTCACATCTTTGGAGTACACGGGAAAGGTTTGCCAAACATAAATCAAACGAATCTCCAAAAACGGAGAAATCGTCCATGAAAACCTCCATGATATCCTCCACTAATTCGTCAAAGATCGCTAGCATACACCTTTGGAAGGTTGTCGGCGGGTTGCACAAACCAAAAGGCATCCTTCGATAGGCGAAGGTGCCAAACGGACAAGTGAAGGTTGTTTTCTCTTGGTCCTCGGCCGCGATTGGGATTTGAAAATATCCCGAGAGACCATCAAGAAAACAATAAAATGAGTGTCCGGATAGCCGTTCAAGTATTTGGTCAATAAACGGCAAAGGAAAGTGATCCTTACGGGTGGCATCATTTAATTTACGGTAATCGATGCACACCCGCCATCCGGTAACGGTTCGAGTGGGAACTAACTCGTTTTTATCATTAGGAACTACCGTTAACCCTTCTTTCTTGGGCACCACTTGGACCGGGCTCACCCAAGAGCTATCCGAAATTGGATAGATGATACCCGCATCTAATAATTTTATGACCTCGGCCTTGACTACCTCCTTCATGTTAGGATTTAGCCGGCGTTGAGGTTGAATAGTTTTGTGAGCGTGTTCTTCTAAAAAAATTTTATGGGTGCAAAAGGAGGGATTAATCCCTCTCAAATCCGTGATCTTCCACGCAATTGCGCGGCGATGAAGTTTTAAAATATAAGATAATTTAATTTTTTCTTCATCGGTCAAGTAGGCCGACACAATAACCGGAAGTTTTGAATCCTCCGCTAAAAATAAATACTCTAAATGATCAGGCAATTGTTTTAGTTCTAGCGCGGGAGGTTCATCATAAGAAGTTTTCAAACGATCACTACCAATGTCTAAAAGTTCAAAAATAGGTGCGTGCGTGATCGAGAGATTATCACTATTTTCATGAGCAATTAAATCTAAATGTTCTAAATCGGCATCATGATCAATAGAAGATAAAGATTTTTCAGAAAAAAGAAAAGAGTCTTCTTCAAGAGAAGCCTCTAAATAATAACATGAGTCGTCATTTGAGAGCGAGTTTTTCATAGACGTGTCAATAGTAAAGGTAACTTCTTCATCTCCGACTCTAAGGAGAAGTTTCCCATTACTAACGTCTATAATGGCGCGCGAGGTGGCAAGAAAAGGGCGACCGAGAATGAGTGGGACCTCGGTGTCCTCTTCGATGTCAAAGATGACGAAATCTACCGGAAAGATAAATTTGTCAACTTTGACAAGCACATCCTCTATGATCCCCATAGGGAGCTTGACAGACCGATCCGCCAATTGAATGCACATTCTTGTGGGTTTAGGTTCTCCTAATCCCAACTTCTTAACTAAAGAATAAGGCATTAAATTGATTGAGGCGCCTAGATCAGCTAACGCACGTTTTACTAATAAATCACCAAACAAACATGGAATGGAGAAACTACCCGGATCGGGTAATTTCTTAGGTAATTTATTAAGTAAAACTGCCGAACACTCCGCATTTAATTGAACCGTGGAGATATCCTCAAGTTTCTTTTTATTGGATAAAAGATCCTTGAGGTACTTGGCGTATTTCGGCATTTGTGCGATTATTTCACAAAACGGTAGATTAATTTGGATTTGTTTAAACATGTCCAAAAATTTACCGTGATGTTCATCCACCCGGTTTTTTTGCATTCTAGATGGATAGGGAAGAGGTGGTTGATAAGCTTTTGGTTTATTAAGAGTAGAAGGCTTAGACGGAGGAGAAGATGGAGAAATTATTACCTCCGTATCAACCGGAATTGGAGAAGTATCAACCGGATTTGGAGAAGTGGTTACCTCCTTCCCGCTCCGTAGGGTGATGGCTTTTGCATGCTCCTTGGGGTTGGGCTCCGTATTGCCCGGTAGCGCTCCTTGTTGACGATCGGAGAGCATTTTAGCGATTTGCCCGATTTGTGTCTCCAAACTTCGAAGAGATCCGGTGAGATTCCGGATGTTGGCGTCATTTGTAGTCGTATATTTAGTGAACAATTCCTCGAGATTGGGAGCTTTGGGAGCTTGCGGTGGAAAATAGCCGGGTGGAATCGTGTTCGGCGGGCGCGCCGCGTTCCCCGGATTACTCCAAGAGAAGTTGGGGTGATTCCTTATACCCGGGTGATAGGTATTGCCAATATTGTTACCCGGATTATAAGGTGGCCGATTCGGATTACCCATGTAATCCACATGCTCGGCAATAGTAGAAGGCTCCCAATATTGGGGCTCACAGGTAGATTTGGACGAGGAAGCAGACATCTCGTTCATCTGTTTTTGCAGTTGCTCAACCTGGAGAGACAAACTTGAAACCGTATCGATTTCATACATCCCGGCCGGTTTAGGTGGTTTAGACCGAGGTGTACTCCATTGATAGGTATTCAAAGCCATACCTTCTATAAGCTCTTGTGCGGCCGCCGGTGTTTTGTTATTAAGCGTTCCCCCGGCGGCGGCATCAATATGTTGCCTAGTTGGAGAATTTAGGCCGTTATAGAAGGTTTGGATTTGTAACCAATCCGGAATTGCATGATGAGGACATCGACGAAGCAATTCCTTGAAACGCTCCCAAGTATCATATAACGTTTCCGAATCAAGTTGGGAGAAATAAGTGATATCATTGCGCAATTTAGCCGTTTTAGCCGGCGGAAAGTATTTCGTAAGAAATCTTTCCGTCATTTGAGCCCATGTTGTGATGGATCCTCTTGGTAGAGAACCCAACCACTGTTTGGCTTTAGTGCGCAATGTAAATGGAAATAACCTTAGCCGGATGGCATCATCGGATACACCATTAATTTTAAAAGTATCGCATATTTCTAAGAAATTTGAAATATGCGCGTTTGGATCTTCATCTTGAAGCCCATCAAATTGTACATATTGTTGTACCATTTGGATGATGCTTGGCTTCAACTCAAAATTATTGGGGGCAATAGCGGGGCGAACAATACTAGATTGAGTCTCGTCCAAGTTTGGACGGGCATAATAGGACATAGTCCTTTGTTCAACCGCATTTGGCTCACCCATATTTGAAGAAGCAGAAGATGGAGATCTAGGAGAATGGGAAGAAGAACTAAATGAAGAAGGAGAAGAAGAAGGCGGTGACGGAGAGAGGATTAATGAAGGATTAGGAGTGTCTCCTAAGGATTCCGTATCTTGAAAATTCGGAAATTGAAATCGTAAGCGATGCCGAAGGGTTCGCTCGATTTCCGGATCCAAATCAAAAAGAGGCGACGGATTCCCTCGGGTCATACACCAAAATAAAACAAAATAAATAGTTTTTTTTTTATTTTGATATTTCTAAAATAAAAGAAAATGATAAAATTAATAGAGACTTGCTTTCAAAATATCAACAAAAAAAATAGTCCCCGGCAACGGCGCCAAAAACTTGATGAGGATTTTATAAGTTTTGAAAAATATCCAAACTAAACTCTCAACTAGGCAAGTGCACCTATCGAAATTTAGTATAGGAAATATCGTATTTAAACTCGGGGACCGTTGAGTATTTGTACTCACAAGGACGAACTATTATTTTATCGATCGGAAAATTGGTTTTTGCGAAAACGAAAACAAACGTTAAATTAAGAGGAGAAATTCGATGAATAAAAGACTAGCACTTGATCTAGAATCCCTTTGGGCTAGAATAAAATCCACGAAATTAAAGAGCACAAGCATCTAAATTATTAACTTCGACCGCGGAGGTTCCAAAGCTACGAGGCGCCTCTCTCGAGAATACGCACTCGACTAACCTTAGGTAGATCGATTAAGACCTCTCGGCCAGTCGAAAGACCTAAGCTTGCTTTAGGCGGTGAACCTCACTAATGGAGTTGACTCCAAGGCGGAAGAATTTTGCGTTCCTCTCTCGAGGGGTGCAAGAAATTCTCTTTATCCTTGAGTGATCTACTCGTATCCACAACCTCTCGGTAAATCTAGGATACGAATCTAAGCTCGAATAAACATAATTTGCAACTTATGAATTCGAAGAAAAATTAAATCAAAGATAAACCAAAGTTTAGAAAATAGAATGCTTGCTAAATTGAGACAAAAATAAGAATTTTATTCCATTCCAAAGTTCATCATGATCAAGTGCTAATTGTGAAATTAGCTACTCATCATGATGGGAGAATTACATGAAAGCATAAAGAGAGACATGATCAAAGAAAAGACTTGAAAGTAAAGGTACAAAATTAAATTAGAATGCAGGAAAAACAGTAAATAAAACAGCACTAAGCTCCCAAAAATCTCTTCCTGGCCATCTGAATCTGTCTGGAATTTATAGAAAAAGTTGCTGGGTGGTCACGCCCCTAGGTCACGCCCGTGACCTAGGGCGTGTCGGTCTCGGAACCGTCGTCTTCAAGTCCTCTGAACGTTGGCGCGAAACCGCCAAAAGTCGTTAATTTGCTGGTCACGCCCCTATGGTCACGCCCGTGACCTAGGGCGTGTCTTGACGGTTGTAGAAAAACGGCGGGAAGCAGAAATGGCGGGAATAACTCCGGCCGTTGTTGGAGGGGTCACGCCCGTGGTCACGCCCGTGACAGTGGGCGTGTCTTGAGAAAACTCCCAGCGACTGAAACTGCAGCATTAAGTCGGCACGCCGGGCTGTCACGGGGTAAGTCACGCCCGTGTCAAATGTGTCACGCCCGTGACTTGTTGCAAAGTGAAACTGCCGTTGACTGGAAGTCAGGGCAGGGCACTGGATGTCACGCCTGGAGTACACGCCCGTGTAATGATGGTCACGCCCGTGACCTTAAGGCGTGTAATTTTAATTGACGTGGCAGGTAGCTCCTTCCACGAGCCGGGTTCTCGCCAGGATGTCACGCCCGTGACCATGTCGGTCACGCCCGTGACTATGGCGTGTCTTTTGAAAAATTATTGCTTTTGCCCAGTTTTGTCTCCTGGTCAACCCTATAGACTCCAAATTGAAGTTTGCAGCCCAGATTGTCCTGAAATAAGAAATTAGAAAAATTCAATAATAAAATTACAAAAATAATTATAAACTAATTAATTATTAAATAAAAATAACATAAAAACATGGACAAAATTAGAGTTATCAAATACCCCCATACTTACTCGTTTGCTCGTCCCGAGCAAACAACTTCACATGGAGAGTAGAAAAATTTTAACGCTAAAAACGAAAATTGAATATAAGGAGTAGAATGCGAAGTCTTATGCCTATGCTTGTAGTAATTATTGTAGAAGAACCTACTCAGCATACAAATTAGTTTTTTAATTTTCTAAAATGTGTTTCCACTTATTATTTTTACTTCAAAGATGGAAACACGATAAATCTTCGAATCATGTTTAGGGAGAAAGTAGCGTGTTTGCTAAGATAACATTGCACAAATCGAAGATCGGGATACCCTCCAAAGAAATCCATCAATGTCGATGGCCATAGGCTTGCCCTTTCACACTCTCGCCACGACACTAGGTTAACTTATAAGCACAAATCAGTAGGACTTAAGTAGGTTGGAATGTAGGCTTAGGTTTTTGGTTTGGAAAAACAAAGATAAATGCAATGGGTAGACACACCAAAACCTAAAGAGAGCTTGCACAAAAGAAATAAATTGAAAAACTTCGCCAATTCCTTTTGTTTTTTTTTTCAATATGTTGAATATTTTTTCAACTTCCTCTTTTTTTTCTTTTTTTTTTTTTTTTTTCTTTTTTTTGTTTTTTGGGTTTTTTTTTTCCCTTTTTTTTGTTTGTTTTTTTAGAGGAGAAGTGAAAAATAGAACAACTCTTGTATATTTTTTTTCAAAAGCCACCAAAATAAAATGACTCCTAATCACACATAAACTGGTTTTATCTATAATTTCAAGCTCGGTTTTAGGTGTGTAATTAGGATGCTTTTTAGGCTTTGGTAAAGTGTTGGTGGAGCTATAACAAAAGGAAGGGTATAGGCTCAAATTGGCTTAGCAAGGGTAAAACGTTAGGTACGGGTGCAAAGGCTCAAACTAGCCAAAAGAAATGCCTAAATCATTTTCATGCTAATGAGTTTAACCTATGCAAAGTATTGAGAATAGCTAGAGGGCAAGTTCTAGACATCGAGAAAGAATACCTCTTTCTTGATCCGCGAAATATCTCTCTAGTAAACTTCTACACACTCTCCTAAACTATTTTTAGATTTTACCGGTTTCCAAGTAGAAGTAAAATAAACTATTTCTACGCATTCAGAAAAAGAAAAACTGATTGTATGCTGAATATTTAATTCTACTCAAATTCTACTAACATGTGCACTTAACTAGAAACACAGCATGGCCAACAGTTCTACTACAAAATTCAAAATTCAATTAAAGCATCAAAAAGTTTCTAAACTTATGTAAAAGTTGAATACCTAGAATGTCGCATGTGAGTAAATAGAGAAATAAAGATCTCCCTAATTTTGAAAGTAATCCTATGTTTTATTTTTGTATATTTTTTTTAAAATTTTTTTGTATTTTTGTAAAATAAGCAAAAATAAAATTGCACAAAAGAAATAAAATCCTTTTTTTTTTGAAAATTAGAATAATTTTTTGTATGTTTTGCTTTGAGAAATATCCCCCCATACTTAAACAAGACATTGTCCCCAATGAAAAAGAAATAATTAAAGAGAAAAGATAGGAGACTTCCCTGAAGCGGGTCATGCAGCATCAAAAAGTACCTGGAAGAGAAAGCTGAAGCAAAACATATTTTTTTTTATTTTACGAAAAAGAAAAGATACATGACAAAGGAAAAGAAAATGATAAAAGAAAAGATACAATAGGGCGGTCTACAATCCCAAAGAAAAAGAAAGCCGGCTAATCCTCATCGCTATGCTGCCGCGGCTCCTGATAGTGCGTCCGGAGGTCGGAAAACTCACGCTCAATACGTGCCATGGAGGAGGCTTGATTTGTCGCTAGCGTGGTAAATCGACTGTCAAAACTCACAAATCGAGCGTCAAAATCGGCCTGCATCGTATCTAAGCGTCTGTGAAGAGACGCAAACTGACGATCCCAATAGCTCTGAGGGCCGGGCTCGGAAGAAGGGTCCTGCGGTGGTGGAGGAATCTGGGGAGAGTGAATAGTGCCGCTGGGCCCGGCACCGTAATCAAGGCCAAGATCGCCACCACCGACTGCGGGGGGAATAGCCTCAAACTCTCCATCACGTCGCCGCGCTAGGCCGAGGGCCTGAAGGGTTTGGAACTGGATAACTTGCGGCGTCTGGATGCAGCTGAGGCGTGGAAGAGCATCCCAAATGCCGAGCTGCTTCGCGAGGAAAGTGATGAAGTTCCCGCCGTGCACTGCTCCCAACCTCGCATTTTCGGCCTGGTGCCGAAAGAAAATGGCGAGCAGATAACCAAGGTTGAGGGGGACCCGGTAAAACATACTATATAAATATAGTAAGTCTGCCCGAGTCACCACCCCGTGGCTATCGCCGCGACCAGAAATAGTGAAGATAAGGAGGTTGTGGAGAATACGTAAGGCGGGAGAAATGAGTTGGCTGCCTTTGGATTTCTTTGGGGTGTAGGGGGCGGTGTCACTACTGATTTCCGCCCAAAAGGCGAGAAGGTTGAAATCGGTCGGAAATCAGTAAGTAAATCGAGATAGGCGGGAGATTGGGAAAAAGCCTCCGAGCGGAAACCCATGACGACATTGAGCTGGCGGATGGTGAGCTGATGCACCATCCCACCTAGGCGAAAGATGATGAAGTCGTCATCGGCCGCCCAGCGGAACTCGAATGAAGCCAAGAACTCAACGGTGAGTTCAAGAAAGGCATGCTCGGAAATAGAGAAGAGGGAACTCCATCCAGGGGTGGACAGAAATCCCCGCACCAAATCCGCAGCTCCAAAAGTGGCGAGGATCGCCCAATCTAAAATGCGGAACACGCCAAGGGGTTTGGCGCGTAGGCGCTCGCTGCGCTCCTGCTGGGTTTGGTTTTGAAAAAGGAGCATGGCTTCCGCTGCGGCGGGATCCGCGGGGTGCTCGGAGGAGGAAGCGGTGGAGCGACGGTGGTGGCGAGGCATTTTGGTAGAGGGAAGAAGAAGGAAGGAATCGGGTTAGCAAAGGGAGAAGAGAAGAGTTGGATGGTGTGGAGGAAGAAGAGGGGAAAAAACCCTTTTTATAGAGTTTTTTCGGGATGGTCACGCCCCCCTGTCACGCCCGTGACATGGGGCGTGACAAGCACGGGACAAAACGAAAAGGAATCCGAGGCTGTCAGGCTCGGATTCGCTGGTCACGCCCCAGAGTCACGCCCGTGACTCTGGGCGTGTAAGGCGTGCTCGGCGCAGGAATCCAATGCGCTGGCATTGGATTCCAAGGCCACGCCCATGGTCACGCCCGTGACCTTGGGCGTGTCTCATAAAAAAAATAACTTAAAGGAATCCGAGGCGTTGACCCGGGGTCACGCCTCGGATTCGACGACACGGCCCAGGGTCACGCCCGTGACCCATGGGCGTGTAACTGAAACGAGAATTAAATTTTTTTTTCTTTTTTTTTTTTGGGCTAGTCACGACCGTGACTAGTTAGAGTCACGGGCGTGACACTAACTGTCACGGCCATGACTGGACATGAAGAGAAGTTTTCCAACTTCACTTCGTCGAACGAAATTTCGGGCTAGACACGCCCGTGACCAATGATGGTCACGCCCGTGATAATACCGAAAGGCGAAAGGAACGCTGCGCTCGACGAAACCACTCTCGGGTTTCGCTCGACGAACTAAACACGTCTCGGTCACGCCCGTGACCCATAGGTCACGCCCGTGACAGAGGCGTGTCGGAGCAGAAAAATTTTTTCTTTGTTGTTTTTTTTTTGTTTTTTTTTTGTTTTTTTTTTGTTTTTAAATTTTTTAAGAGTCAACTAAACGATAATAAAACAAAAGTTACCGACTTGAAGAAACGCGTAGACTTGACGCTCAACTCCTTCGATCGTCACGCCTAAAAGGATGTCCTTCAAACCTGCGAAAATTTAAATAAAATTAAAAAAATAAGAAGAAAAGATAAGCATGGGGTGCCTCCCACAAGCGCTTTGTTTATGGTCGTTGAGCTCGACCCAAGCGGGGCACTCGTTTATGGGTTCGGGAGGTTAATTTCCTCCCGGTACTCATTAGTAGTATCACCGGCGAGGAATATCTTCAACCGGTGTCCATTCACTTTAAATTCGCCTTGTTCCGGGTGCGAGATAAGCACTGTCCCATATAGCCATACCTCTTTTACAATAAAAGGGCCGGACCATCGGGACTTGAGTTTGCCCGGAAAAAGTCGGAGGCGCGAATTATAAAGGAGAACTTGGTCTCCCGGTTTGAAATCTTTAGGGTGCTTAATTTTTTTATCATGATAAAATTTTGTGCGCTCCTTATAAAGTTTATTACTTTCATAGGCTAAGGAGCGCCACTCATCGAGCTCGTTAATTTGGAATTTCCGAAGCTCGGAGGACAAAGTTTCATCTAGATTTAAAAATTTAAGCGCCCAAAAGGCGCGGTGCTCAAGCTCAACCGGTAAGTGACATGCTTTCCCATAGACCAATCGGTACGGCGTACAACCGATAGCGGTCTTGTACGCGGTCCGATAAGCCCAAAGAGCATCATCAAGCTTGACCGACCAATCCTTTCTATTAGTAGAAACCGTTTTCTCCAAAATTCGTTTGATTTCACGGTTAACTACTTCTACCTGACCACTTGTTTGAGGGTGATAGGGGGTGGCTAACCTATGTGTAACGCCGTATTTAGACAAAACTTTGGCGAATTGTGCGTTACAAAAGTGGGTGCCCCTATCACTAACTATTGCCCGCGGTGCTCCAAATCGTGAAAATAGTTTTTTGAGAAATTGGGTCACGACTCGGGCGTCATTAGTGGGAAGGGCTTGCGCTTCCACCCACCGTGACACATAGTCGACCGCTACCAAAATATATTTGTTGCCATGCGATGTTGGTAGCGGTCCAACAAAGTCGATCCCCCATAAATCAAAAACTTCAATTTCTAAAAATGTATTTAACGGCATTTCATCGCGGCGGGAAATATTACCTGAGCGTTGGCATTGTTCACAACGACTTACATGGGCGTGAGCATCCTTGAAGATGCTTGGCCAATAGAAGCCCGCTTCAAGTACCTTCCGAGCCGTCCGATTAGCTTTATAGTGCCCACCGGCGGGTCCTTCATGACAATGCTTTAAAATTTGTGCGCCTTCCTCATGAGAAACACACCTCCGCACTACTTGGTCCGCACAAACACGAAAAAGGAAAGGATCCTCCCAAAAATAATTTTTCAAATCAGAAAAGAATTTCTTCTTTTCTTGATAAGAAAAACCATTCGGGAGGAATCTCGCAACAAGATAATTTGCGAAATCGGCGAACCAAGGAGTGGGGAGGGTGATTACCTTATGAATGGCGAGAAGGCGCTCCTCGGGGAAAGTGTCATCAATGTCCTCCTCCATGAGCTCCCCCGAATTTGGGTTCTCCAACCGCGAAAGATGGTCAGCCGCCAAGTTCTCCGCTCCTCTCTTGTCGCGAATCTCCAAATCAAATTCTTGGAGTAGTAAGATCCACCTAATCAATCGCGGCTTTGCATCTGTTTTTGCTAGTAAATATCTCAAAGCCGAGTGATCAGTAAAAACAATAATTTTAGACAAAGTGAGATATGAGCGGAATTTATCAAATGCGAAAATTACGGCTAATAATTCTTTTTCGGTGGTCGTGTAATTTTCCTGTGCGGCGGTTAATGTTTTGCTTGCATAATAGATAGGATGAAAGTTTTTATTTATGCGTTGTCCTAACACCGCACCAACGGCAAAACTACTAGCGTCACACATTATCTCAAAGGGAAGCTCCCAATTGGGAGCGATCATGATAGGAGCGTTAATCAATTTTTCTTTAATAAGAGAAAAAGCACGCAAACAATTTTCGTCAAAAATGAACGGCGCGTCTTTTTCTAACAAGTGGGTTAGGGGCTTAGTTATTTTAGAAAAATCTTTAATAAACCGGCGATAGAAACCGGCATGCCCCAAAAAACTACGAACGGCCTTAACATTTGAAGGGGGAGGTAGCTTTTCTATAGTTTCAATTTTTGCTTTATCTACCTCTATGCCCTTACTAGAAATTTTATGGCCTAAGACCAAACCCTCCCGTACCATAAAATGGCACTTCTCCCAGTTTAAAACTAGATTCGTGTCCTCACATCTTTGGAGTACACGGGAAAGGTTTGCCAAACATAAATCAAACGAATCTCCAAAAACGGAGAAATCGTCCATGAAAACCTCCATGATATCCTCCACTAATTCGTCAAAGATCGCTAGCATACACCTTTGGAAGGTTGCCGGCGCGTTGCACAAACCAAAAGGCATCCTTCGATAGGCGAAGGTGCCAAACGGACAAGTGAAGGTTGTTTTCTCTTGGTCCTCGGGCGCGATTGGGATTTGAAAATATCCCGAGAGACCATCAAGAAAACAATAAAATGAGTGTCCGGATAGCCGTTCAAGTATTTGGTCAATAAACGGCAAAGGAAAGTGATCCTTACGGGTGGCATCATTTAATTTACGGTAATCGATGCACACCCGCCATCCGGTAACGGTTCGAGTGGGAACTAACTCGTTTTTATCATTAGGAACTACCGTTAACCCTTCTTTCTTGGGCACCACTTGGACCGGGCTCACCCAAGAGCTATCCGAAATTGGATAGATGATACCCGCATCTAATAATTTTATGACCTCGGCCTTGACTACCTCCTTCATGTTAGGATTTAGCCGGCGTTGAGGTTGAATAGTTTTGTGAGCGTGTTCTTCTAAAAAAATTTTATGGGTGCAAAAGGAGGGATTAATCCCTCTCAAATCCGTGATCTTCCACGCAATTGCGCGGCGATGAAGTTTTAAAATATGAGATAATTTAATTTTTTCTTCATCGGTCAAGTAGGCCGACACAATAACCGGAAGTTTTGAATCCTCCGCTAAAAATAAATACTCTAAATGATCAGGCAATTGTTTTAGTTCTAGCGCGGGAGGTTCATCATAAGAAGTTTTCAAACGATCACTACCAATGTCTAAAAGTTCAAAAATAGGTGCGTGCGTGATCGAGAGATTATCACTATTTTCATGAGCAATTAAATCTAAATGTTCTAAATCGGCATCATGATCAATAGAAGATAAAGATTTTTCAGAAAAAAGAAAAGAGTCTTCTTCAAGAGAAGCCTCTAAATAATAACATGAGTCGTCATTTGAGAGCGAGTTTTTCATAGACGTGTCAATAGTAAAGGTAACTTCTTCATCTCCGACTCTAAGGAGAAGTTTCCCATTACTAACGTCTATAATGGCGCGCGAGGTGGCAAGAAAAGGGCGACCGAGAATGAGTGGGACCTCGGTGTCCTCTTCGATGTCAAAGATGACGAAATCTACCAGAAAGATAAATTTGTCAACTTTGACAAGCACATCCTCTATGATCCCCATAGGGAGCTTGACAGACCGATCCGCCAATTGAATGCACATTCTTGTGGGTTTAGGTTCTCCTAATCCCAACTTCTTAACTAAAGAATAAGGCATTAAATTGATTGAGGCGCCTAGATCAGCTAACGCACGTTTTACTAATAAATCACCAAACAAACATGGAATGGAGAAACTACCCGGATCGGGTAATTTCTTAGGTAATTTATTAAGTAAAACTGCCGAACACTCCGCATTTAATTGAACCGTGGAGATATCCTCAAGTTTCTTTTTATTGGATAAAAGATCCTTGAGGTACTTGGCGTATTTCGGCATTTGTGCGATTATTTCACAAAACGGTAGATTAATTTGGATTTGTTTAAACATGTCCAAAAATTTACCGTGATGTTCATCCACCCGGTTTTTTTGCATTCTAGATGGATAGGGAAGAGGTGGTTGATAAGCTTTTGGTTTATTAAGAGTAGAAGGCTTAGACGGAGGAGAAGATGGAGAAATTATTACCTCCGTATCAACCGGAATTGGAGAAGTATCAACCGGATTTGGAGAAGTGGTTACCTCCTTCCCGCTCCGTAGGGTGATGGCTTTTGCATGCTCCTTGGGGTTGGGCTCCGTATTGCCCGGTAGCGCTCCTTGTTGACGATCGGAGAGCATTTTAGCGATTTGCCCGATTTGTGTCTCCAAACTTCGAAGAGATCCGGTGAGATTCCGGATGTTGGCGTCATTTGTAGTCGTATATTTAGTGAACAATTCCTCGAGATTGGGAGCTTTGGGAGCTTGCGGTGGAAAATAGCCGGGTGGAATCGTGTTCGGCGGGCGCGCCGCGTTCCCCGGATTACTCCAAGAGAAGTTGGGGTGATTCCTTATACCCGGGTGATAGGTATTGCCAATATTGTTACCCGGATTATAAGGTGGCCGATTCGGATTACCCATGTAATCCACATGCTCGGCAATAGTAGAAGGCTCCCAATATTGGGGCTCACAGGTAGATTTGGACGAGGAAGCAGACATCTCGTTCATCTGTTTTTGCAGTTGCTCAACCTGGAGAGACAAACTTGAAACCGTATCGATTTCATACATCCCGGCCGGTTTAGGTGGTTTAGACCGAGGTGTACTCCATTGATAGGTATTCAAAGCCATACCTTCTATAAGCTCTTGTGCGGCCGCCGGTGTTTTGTTATTAAGCGTTCCCCCGGCGGCGGCATCAATATGTTGCCTAGTTGGAGAATTTAGCCGTTATAGAAGGTTTGGATTTGTAACCAATCCGGAATTGCATGATGAGGACATCGACGAAGCAATTCCTTGAAACGCTCCCAAGTATCATATAACGTTTCCGAATCAAGTTGGGAGAAATAAGTGATATCATTGCGCAATTTAGCCATTTTAGCCGGCGGAAAGTATTTCGTAAGAAATCTTTCCGTCATTTGAGCCCATGTTGTGATGGAGCCTCTTGGTAGAGAACCCAACCACTGTTTGGCTTTAGTGCGCAATGTAAATGGAAATAACCTTAGCCGGATGGCATCATCGGATACACCATTAATTTTAAAAGTATCGCATATTTCTAAGAAATTTGAAATATGCGCGTTTGGATCTTCATCTTGAAGCCCATCAAATTGTACATATTGTTGTACCATTTGGATGATGCTTGGCTTCAACTCAAAATTATTGGGGGCAATAGCGGGGCGAACAATACTAGATTGAGTCTCGTCCAAGTTTGGACGGGCATAATAGGACATAGTCCTTTGTTCAACCGCATTTGGCTCACCCATATTTGAAGAAGCAGAAGATGGAGATCTAGGAGAATGGGAAGAAGAACTAAATGAAGAAGGAGAAGAAGAAGGCGGTGACGGAGAGAGGATTAATGAAGGATTAGGAGTGTCTCCTAAGGATTCCGTATCTTGAAAATTCGGAAATTGAAATCGTAAGCGATGCCGAAGGGTTCGCTCGATTTCCGGATCCAAATCAAAAAGAGGCGACGGATTCCCTCGGGTCATACACCAAAATAAAACAAAATAAATAGTTTTTTTTATTTTGATATTTCTAAAATAAAAGAAAATGATAAAATTAATAGAGACTTGCTTTCAAAATATCAACAAAAAAAATAGTCCCCGGCAACGGCGCCAAAAACTTGATGAGGATTTTATAAGTTTTGAAAAATATCCAAACTAAACTCTCAGCTAGGCAAGTGCACCTATCGAAATTTAGTATAGGAAATATCGTATTTAAACTCGGGGACCGTTGAGTATTTGTACTCACAAGGACGAACTATTATTTTATCGATCGGAAAATTGGTTTTTGCGAAAACGAAAACAAACGTTAAATTAAGAGGAGAAATTCGATGAATAAAAGACTAGCACTTGATCTAGAATCCCTTTGGGCTAGAATAAAATCCACGAAATTAAAGAGCACAAGCATCTAAATTATTAACTTCGACCACGGAGGTTCCAAAGCTACGAAGCGCCTCTCTCGAGAATACGCACTCGACTAACCTTAGATAGATCGATTAAGACCTCTCGGCCAGTCAAAAGACCTAAGCTTGCTTTAGGCGGTGAACCTCACTAATGGAGTTGACTCCAAGGCGGAAGAATTTTGCGTTCCTCTCTCGAGGGGTGCAAGAAATTCTCTTTATCCTTGAGTGATCTACTCGTATCCACAACCTCTCGGTAAATCTAGGATACGAATCTAAGCTCGAATAAACATAATTTGCAACTTATGAATTCGAAGAAAAATTAAATCAAAGATAAACCAAAGTTTAGAAAGTAGAATGCTTGCTAAATTGAGACAAAAATAAGAATTTTATTCCATTCCAAAGTTCATCATGATCAAGTGCTAATTGTGAAATTAGCTACTCATCATGATGGGAGAATTACATGAAAGCATAAAGAGAGACATGATCAAAGAAAAGACTTGAAAGTAAAGGTACAAAATAAAATTAGAATGCAGGAAAAACAGTAAATAAAACAGCACTAAGCTCCCAAAAATCTCTTCCTGGCCATCTGAAACTGTCTGGAATTTATAGAAAAAGTTGCTGGGTGGTCACGCCCCTAGGTCACGCCCGTGACCTAGGGCGTGTCGGTCTCGGAACCGTCGTCTTCAAGTCCTCTGAACGTTGGCGCGAAACCGCCAAAAGTCGTTAATTTGCTGGTCACGCCCCTAGGTCACGCCCGTGACCTAGGGCGTGTCTTGACGGTTGTAGAAAAACGGCGGGAAGCAGAAATGGCGGGAATAACTCCGGCCGTTGTTGGAGGGGTCACGCCCGTGGTCACGCCCGTGACAGTGGGCGTGTCTTAAGAAAACTCCCAGCGACTGAAACTGCAGCATTAAGTCGGCACGCCGGGCTGTCACGGGGTATGTCACGCCCGTGTCAAATGTGTCACGCCCGTGACTTGTTGCAAAGTGAAACTGCCGTTGACTGGAAGTCAGGGCAGGGCACTGGATGTCACGCCTGGAGTACACGCCCGTGTAATGATGGTCACGCCCGTGACCTTAAGGCGTGTAATTTTAATTGACGTGGCAGGTAGCTCCTTCCACGAGCCGGGTTCTCGCCAGGATGTCACGCCCGTGACCATGTCGGTCACGCCCGTGACTATGGCGTGTCTTTTGAAAAATTATTGCTTTTGCCTAGTTTTGTCTCCTGGTCAACCCTATAGACTCCAAATTGAAGTTTGCAGCCCAGATTGTCCTGAAATAAGAAATTAGAAAAATTCAATAATAAAATTACAAAAAATAATTATAAACTAATTAATTATTAAATAAAAATAACATAAAAACATGGACAAAATTAGAGTTATCACCTAACTTAGTGAACGTAGCCCAAATCAAACTAGGGACCCAACAATCTCCCCCTATTTGGGTGAGGTCACTGATTACAGACTCAGACTAAACTGAAAATAACAAAGCAGGAAAAACATATATCTGGTAGAGAAAGATGAACACATGCAACAGATATATATATACAGATAAGCTTTATTCAGAAATAAGAAAGCAGTTATAAACATAACAGAAATTAACCAGTTCAAAACTCATTTCTTTTGCTTCTTCTCTTTTGGCTTTTCTTCTTTGCTCTTGTCTCCTGGCTTGGTAAAAAAAAATTCTTTGTTTGGATCTGAAGCTTGTACTTTGGTCATGGTCATATCAGCAGCCTTTATAATCTTCAAAGATGTGGCTCTGGGGACTACTGCTTCTGGGTTCAATTTCATATAATCATAAACATTGAAAAACTTGTTAGCTTTCTCAAACCTCTTAAGCTCTTCTTTCCTGTACTTTGACATTGTTGTATATTCTGAGGGATCCTATCCTTCAGCTCTAGCTTTGTTGATCATAGAAAGGCCAACAAGTTCTTGGAACCTGGCCATCCTAGCTGAAGTACCTATTTCTGGATCTTCAAAGGGTACAGGAGGAGAAGGAGGTCTGTTGGAGCTTTCAGCTTTTTGATGTTTAGGAAGTTTTTGTTGTTTTTGTTGTTGATGTTGCTATTATTGTTGAAGGCGGTGCTGCTTGCCTGATGGATACTATCTTTGATGGCTGCTTTCTGAGGATGAGGATGTACCCTGATATCTTTGATAAGTTTGAAATTGGGTTGTCCTTTGAGAAGTTGTGCCTGAAGCACCAGCAGCTGGAGGAGGAGGTGGAGGAGGGTCCTTCCTATATCTGTGAGTTGGTGGAGGGGAATATCTTCAGCTTCTCTTTCTCTCTTTCTGTTCATTCTTTGATAACCACTTCCAAGCAGGCATTCCCTTATAAGGAGTAATTTTCTATAGAATATAGTAGGGAGTGTCATTTACTGGATTTGGTTTAGGAGCAGGAGGAGGTGGTGCTTTCCTTTTCTTAGATACTTTCTTCTTCTTTGGATCATCATCAGAATCCTCATCTTCATCATCTTCATCTTCATACTCTTGAGGATTATCATATAGATCATTCAAAGCTTTCAGGGCCTCAGCAGAAATAATTGGTTTCTTAGTATGAGATGGAGCTGGAGGAGAAACTGCAATAGGAGCTAGAGCTGGAGAGCTGTCTGTGACATTGCTTTCAGCAACTGCCTTATTCTCTCTTCAATATCAGCCAAGATTAAAGCATCAAGATCTGGCATAGGAGAGTCATCCATTACAAAACTTGGTGCAAAAAAGTATCTACATGGGATGGAATGACTGTGAGCTCTGGAGCAGCAAAACTGTCTCTGAGTTGCTTTGCAACTGTAGGACTTTTTGGTGAAGAATAGGGAACAATAGCCAAAGATGGGTTAGTATAATCTACTGGAAGGAAGCTCAAAAATGCAGTATCAAAAATTTTCAACAAATGTGTTAAATCTACTGTGGTATTTAAAAGAAAATCACCAGCAGTAAGAATCTCTTCAGTAACTGACACATCTAAATCCATGTTAGTCTCAATAAAATGAAAGAAATCAATAAAATCTGTATCTTCTGATGTTGCTGCCTCTGCATCTGCTGGAGCTGGAGCTACTGAAACTGAAACTACTGTTACTACTGGAGCTGCTACAGCTTCTTCATTAAGCATCTCCCTTTGCCTGGTTTCAATGTGAACTGGAGCTAGGCCCCTGACTAAAGATGGGGCAGCAGTGAGGGCAGATATCTGGGCAGATGGGGTAGATATGGAAGTAGCAAGAGGAGTAACGGCCTCTGCTATTATTATTTTGAGGAGGGGTGTGATGAGGGCAATGACAGATGAGATGGTGGAGGGATCCAGTGGTGGAGTTGCAGTTGTTGTTTCAGATGGTGGTTGGGTGGAAACATTTGGAGGGATGGTAGATGTTGCTGAGGATGGAGGAGGAGCATCTTGCATTTGGACATCATGGATTGATTCAGTTGGAGGAGGAGTATTGGGAGGAGATGACAGTAGATTGAAGGATGGTATGGAGGACAAGTGGGGTGGAAGAGGAGATGAAGGTGGTGTTGGAGAAAGGGAGGGTTGATGACATTCCTGAATTGGGGAAGAAGGGATGTCTGTGAGATATATTGGTGGAGAGGTGGCAGGAGATGTAACTTGAGTAAGAACATGAACAGATGGTTGTGGTTGTGGTTGTGATTATTGTTGGGGTTGTTGTTGAGTTTGAGGTTGAGGTGGGAGGACTATGGTGTGTGGTAGTTGAGTTTGGAGTGCTGGAAGAGATGGTGAGGCTGGAATGATCTCTTCAGCATGGTGGGTGAAAGATATAGTACCTAAACACCTAGAGGGGGGGTGAATAGGTGACCTACTTCTTTTTAAACTTTAATGGCAGCAATCAGTTAAGTTTACAGAATTCTAACTATTTTAACACAGCAAACACATCAAATCAGCAAAGCACAATCACAGCACAGCAGACACAGAGTTTTTATAGTGGTTCCCCAAGCTTTGGGTACATCCACTTTCCCCCTTCGCCTATCTAGCAGTGTACTAGATTCGGCCAAACTTCACCACTGTCTCAGAACCCAAAATTGGTTCCTACACCTCAGGCCCAAAGCCTTACAACTCAGCTTTATCCCAAAGCCTACACTCAGCCACAAAGGCCTACACTCAGCTAACAAGGCCTACACTCAGCCAACAAGGCCTACACTCAGAGATTTCAATCTCCTACACTCAGACTCTCAAGCCCTACCCTCAGCCTTTATAAATACACGCTTACAATTCACTCAGATCCAAAGGATCCTACAAGATAAAAATGATTATAAAAATAATAACTCAACAACTCAGAAACAAGAGAGGGGAGTTGAGAGTTTCCTGATGAGTTCTTGGAAGACCTCAGCTGGATTCAATCTGACTTAGCTTTCTTCAAAGCTTCTTGAAAGTAGAACTGAATAAGAATGAATCCTCCTGCAGTTGATCCTTGATCTCTGCTTCTTAAGATCCAGAATTAATCTGAATCCTTCTTCTCAGCCTAGTTCCAATGGCTGATTTCTTGGATGGAGCCCTCTCTCTCCAACTTAGATCTTCACTTGGACAGCTAGATCTTCTTGTGTTGATACTCTGTGTACCACTTTAATAACTACTTGAACAATAATCTGATCAACAGTTTCTGTAAACTGTCTAAGCCTATTTATAGGCCTTCTTCATGGTAACCGGCTGGTCCGGTTCATAACTGTCTTCTGACATCTCTGACAGGTGCTGTAGACCGGCTGGAACGGCAGATGTCAAGTCATCCAGTCAGTTCTTGAAAATCTCTAACTGTCTGAAATTGTCGAGACTTTCTGTCTTTAAGTGTCGACACTTATAGGCCAAGTGTCGACACAAGTTGTGTAAGTGTCGACACAAGTCTACAAGGTGTCGACACAACTCCTTGTATGTCTCGACACAGTTTCTTCTGCATGTGTCGACACTGAAATTGAGTGTCGACACAAGTACTTGATCTTCTATCTTTTGCTGAATTCTTCTGAGTGTTGACACATCTCCTTTGCGTCGACACAACTTCTTGTGTTGAATCTGTTAAGTGTCGACACTGCTTCTTGGTGTCGACACATAGTCTTCTATGTTGATACTTGCTGAGTGTCGACACAGCTCCTTGTGTCGACACTTGATTCTTCTGTTGAGACTTTAGCTGAGTGTCGACACATTCCCTTAGTGTCGACACTTGTACTTAGAATAATTTGATGATCTTGCTGTTCTTTGCTAAGTGTCGACACAGCTCCATGTGTCGACACTTTCTTCAAGTGTTGAGTCTTTAGCTGAGTGTCGACACATTGTTCTGGGTGTCGACACTTACTTCAAGTGCTGACTCTTCTGCTAAGTGTCGACACATTGTGCTGGGTGTCGACACTTGTACTTAGTCTCTGCAGACTTTTGCTGAGTGTCGACACAGCTCCAAGTGTCGACACTTTCTGATGTAGACACAGCTTCACTGGGTGTCGACACAACTCCTTGTGTCGACACTTTCTGTCTGCACTTTTCTTCACTGAGTGTCGACACAGCTCCAAGTGTCGACACTTTCTGTCTGGTGTCGACTATGCATTCCAGGTGTCGACACAATGACTCCAAGTGTCGACACTGCTTGTCTGGGTGTCGACACAAGTCTTCTTAAGTGTCGACACTTTCCCTCTGGGTGTCGACACATGGACTTAGAAATTTTTGCTTCAGTCCTGCAAATACTTAACCTGCACAAGTAACTCAAAAACACATCAAATACATTTTGATGTATATCATTTGTACAACCTCGGGCTCGCGAAGAGCCCTCAAGAAGGAAAAAGCGAGACAGGCAAAGGGTACCAAGAGGGCCCACCCGCAAGCAGCAAGATGATGGGCTCCCCAAAGGGAAAAATGCCCCGCCTAGAGGCGAGAGGGCCCTAGAGGCGAGAGGGCCCTAGAGGCGAGAGGGCCCCAGAAGCGAGAGGACCTCCAAGGGCGAGAGGCTCCGGCGAGACGGGCGGCGGGTCCTTCTCGCCGACAGGCGCCTTTCCTCTCGCCAGGGGGGGGGGAGAGTTTTTTTACTCTTTCCTATCAAAGCAGGGGGTTTTTACTCTTCTACCCCGGGTATTTTTACCCTTTTATCCTTGGTGGACTGCGTGTAGCTCCTCAGAACAGCGGAGTTTGGCTGTTGGCAGATCCAGCCAAGGGTACCCCAGTAATTTCAGGCCGGAGCAGTTTTGTTATTTGCAGTTCAGATTCTGAAATCTATAAATAAGCCCATAGGGGTTCTTCAGAAGGGGGCCTTTTCTTTGAGACTCTTGAGAGGATTCTTTCGGCACCGCCTTCTGAGGAACTCCAAGCCCAGCCTTTGGCTTTGGAGGGGAAGTTCTCTGTGACCTTCCGGGTAAGCGGTGGGACCTCCCTGCTGCGGCTTAGGGCCAGTTTTCTAATCCTTCACGACCGGTCGGAGGTCGGAGTTCGGGCCAAGTAGGAGTCGGCTACGCCCCTATTTTGTGAACATTTGTCGGAGTCAAAATTTGGCTTCAACAGTTCTGGTGCGGTGAGCGTGGAAGTAGCCGGTTCAAGAAAAGTTTGAGTTTGGTCCTATGACAGGAGGCGAAGGAGAAGGATCTGGTTCTGGAGGTTCCCCCTCCCAGGTAGAAGAGGCGACGAGAAAAATGCTGGAGGACTTCAGGC
This sequence comes from Platanthera guangdongensis, assembly GCA_039583875.1. NCBI lineage: Eukaryota > Viridiplantae > Streptophyta > Magnoliopsida > Asparagales > Orchidaceae > Platanthera > Platanthera guangdongensis. Next base: position 85,350,436 of record CM077155.1, on the reverse strand, counting down.
GAGAGGTCATGCAAACCATAAGCTTGGCCTTCTCGGCAAGGAGCGAGTGGGCGACACCTCAGGTTCTAATCGAGGTGGTCCCGCTTTTAGGCGAGAATGCCCCAGTTCATCGCCCGGGAAAGGAGGTCCCCACAGAGGCTGGCGAGAGGGACGTAGCGGCGCGAGAGCTCTTCCCAGGCCAGCGCCCCGGAAAAGAGATCCCGGCAGAAGACGGCGAGAAGGAGGCAGCTGTGCGGGAGCTCTTCCCTGGGCACGGTCTCGCAGATCGGGCCAGCCAGCCGAGGCCGCGGGACGTGCCCTCTCGGCAAGCAGTCGGCGAGAGCCCGTTTAGTGAACTTGTCATCTCGGCCCCGGTGCCGGAGGGGTTCCGGGAGCCCGACATGTCCTACTACTCAGGAAAGGATGATCCGGTGCAGCATGTGCAGTGGTTTGAGGATGTGGTTTCGATCAGACAGATGACGGATGCGTTTAAGTGTCGACTGTTTGCCATCACCTTGAAGGAGAAGGCGCGAGATTGGTTCCACCAGTTACCGGCAAGGTCGATTTATTGTTTTGAGGATCTGCGGAGGGGTTTCTTATTGAGGTTTTCAACATCGAAGAAGCGTAAGAAGGAGGCGGAGTGCTTGTTCTCGGTAAGGCAGAGCCAGGATGAAATGTTGGGGCACTACGTAGATCGGTTTCAGGAAGAGATCCTCCAGGTTCAGGAGGTCCCTGGGTATACGCTAATGCTTGCATTCACCCTGGGACTGAGGCCAGGTTTCTTCAGCATGGAGTTGAAAAGGGTGCCCCCCCTCTCTTTTGAGGAGCTCATGGAGAGGGCGGCAAAGGAGACGGATTTCGAGAGGGCCAATCCGGCGTTTGCAAGGAGGTTAGCCAGGTTGGCAGAGGATGACGCAAAGGAACCAGGAGCAGGGAAGCAGAAGGAGCAGAGGGAGCAGAGAGAAGGAAGGAGGGAGTAACCCCGAGGCCAGGGGCACCAAGAGCAGAACCATCGGGGGGCCCGAGAGCCGAACAACCGGATAGGTTGGAGGCCTCAGGAGGGTCACCCCCAGGAGTTAGGAGGAGGCTTCCGGGGAAGAGATAACTTCCGGGAGCCAAGGAGGTTCGATCAACCGGCATGGAGACAGGGGGTGAGGGATCATTTTCAGCACCAGCAGGAGGCAATGGGGATCGGACGAGGAAGAGGGGTTCGAGGAGGAGGAAGAAGAGGAAGAGGAGAAGGGAGAAGGGGTGGGGTGGCGTTGCCTTTCTGTGACTTCCATCAGGAGAGAGGTCACGCTACAGCCACGTGCCCAGAATTCTTGGAGATGAGAGAGGCCAGAGGTTTGAGGAGACAGGATCCGCCGGTGAGGATCGAGGAAATGCCGCAAGGGGAGGCGGAAGACAGGTGCGAGGACAGGGTGGATGTAGGAACCCGGGGGGGTATCGGGGCCATCCATGGGGGGATTGGGGTCGAGGCCACCCGGAAGGGGAGCTTCCAGACCATGTTCCGAAAGGGGGTAGCCTCAACCTCCCAGACCCCACCCCCACTAGAAAAAATTACCTTCTCTTCAGAAGATATGCCGGAGTACGAGGACCCATTCTGCGACGCCTTGGTGATCCAGACGGCGGTGGAAAACTTTACGGTCTCCAAGATCCTATTGGATAACGGGAGCTCCGTAAATGTGATTTTTAAGAAGGCCTTCGATGAGATGCAGGTGGAAGCCAAGAGGGTTTTGGCCTCGGATGGACCGTTGTTCGGGTTCTCCGGGGAGAGGAAAGAAGTGGAAGGGGGAGTAGGGCTGCACGTGAGGTTGGGGGGCGTATCACGGAACTGCCGGTTCGTGATTGTAGATGCCCCGAGCAGCTACAGCGCCATCTTTGGGCGACCCCTCATCAGCGCCTTTCGCTGCGTCCCCTCCTCTTTCCATCAATGTCTCAAGTTTAACAATGGAGGGGTGCAGGTCAGGGTCAGGGGAGATCCAAAAGTGGCGAGGCAGTGTTACGTCACGGCGGTTAACACCATATCTTGGATGGCAGAGGCGGAGGAGTTGGAAAAGGAGATGGCGGCGCAAGAAGAAGCCTTGAGGGAAGAAGAGGTGAGCCCAGAGGAAGCGAGAGGAGGAACCGAAGAGGAAGTCGGGGAGGAGGAGACTGAGAAGCAGAAGGGAGGAGATGTCAGGAGGCGCAGGAGGATGTTGAGGTCGAGCAGCAACAGGAGAGCCCGGAGGGGAGAATGGAGATTGAGGAGGAGCAGGGGGGAGAAGATGTGCAGGAAGTCAGGGGGAGCGAGGAGTCGGAGCCACGGGAAATAATGCAGGAGAAAGTGGGAGAAGAAGGGGCAGAGGAGGAAGCCCGAAGGGACATGGAAATTGAGCAGCAGCAGGACGAGGTGATAGAAGTTAAGGGAGCAGGAGGGGAGGAAGAGATGGAAGAAGAAGCAGGGGACGGCTGGGAGCAGTCACGGTTGGAGGTGGCCGAGGAAGTAGTGGAGGTGGAGGTCCGCACCAGTCAGGGGCAGGTACGAGGGGTACGGATCAGCGGAGGCTTGAGTCCCGAAGACCAGGAGCGGATGCGGACCTGCATCCAGAGCAACATCGACGTCTTCGCTTGGAGCCTGGCGGACATGCCGGGCATTGATGCGGACGTGGCCTACCACCGCCTAAATATGGACCCTCGGACGCGCCCCATACGCCAGAAAATGAGGGCCATCACCACCAAGCTGGAGGAGCCCATTCGAGAGGAGGTCAAGAAGCTCCTGGAGGCGGGCTTCATCTCAGAGATCCAGTACCCAGGCTGGATCTCCAATGTTGTAATGGTAAAGAAGGGGGGAGGAAAATGGAGAATGTGTATCGACTTTTCGTTATTAAATAAATCATGCCCTAAGGATTGCTACCCCCTGCCTCGAATCGACGCGCTGGTTGATTCAGCCGTTGGTTTTTCTGTTATGAGTTTTATAGATGCTTTTTCAGGTTACCATCAGATCCGGATGCATCCTCCCGACGTCAAGGACGTCTCCTTCATCACAAGGGAAGGGTGCTTTAGTTATAACATGATGCCCTTTGGGTTAAAAAATGCGGGAGCAACATACCAACGGATGATGGATCGAGTTTTCCAAGGCCAGAGGGGTCGGAACCTAGAAGTCTACGTTGACGATCTTATGGTAAAGAGCAAGGGGGTGAACTCGCATCTCCAGGATCTGGAGGAGACGTTCGCCACCTTGAGAAAGTTCAAAATGAGGTTGAACCCCTTGAAGTGTGTTTTCGGGGCTAGTCGTGGGAAGTTTCTCGGGCACCTTTTGACCCCGGCGGGAGTAGAACCTAATCCTAATAAAGTAAAGGCCATCCTGGAGCTGGAATCACCTAGAAACGCTAAGGAGGTGCAGCGCTTGACTGGGAAGCTGGCCGGCCTTAGCAGATTCCTCTCCAGGTCAGGAGAGAAGTGCTCGCCTTTCTTTAAAGTGCTACGAGGGAATCAGAGATTTGAATGGACAGCGGAGTGCGAAGAAGCTTTTCAAAAACTGAAGGAGCAACTCTCCCGAGCTCCTCTGCTTCAGAGCCCTAAAGAGGGGGAAGATTTGACCTTGTACCTAGGAGTGGGAGCGGAGGCGGTGAGCTCCGTCTTAGTCAGAGAAGAGGGAAAGAACCAGCTGCCCATTTATTATGTTAGCAGGATCCTAAGGAAGGCAGAGCTCCGCTACCCTATCCTAGAGAAACTGGCATACGCCTTGGTTATTTCGGCCAGGAAGCTCCGGCCATATTTCCAGGCCCATTCAATTAGAGTGGTGACGGACCACCCTCTCCGAAAGATTTTTGAAGGAGTAGAGCACTCGGGTAGGCTGGCCAAGTGGTCTGTCGAGTTGAGTGAGTTCAATATTTCGTTCGTACCAAGGCTCTCCATTAAGGCACAGGTGGTGGCCGACTTCTTGGCAGACTACGTCGCGGAGGACGGGGGTGAGGAGCCGCAGCGGTCAGAAGCATGGAAGATAATGGTCGACGGGGCCTCAGGAAAGCACTCCCTCGGAACAGGGGTGGTACTGACAAGTCCTCAGGGAGTGACCATAAAACAAGCCGTCGCCTTGCATTTCCCCACAACCAAAAACCAAGCAGAGTACGAGGCAGTGATAGCCGGCCTTCGCTTGGCTAAGGAGCTCGAGATCAAGGACGTTGAGGTTTTCTCGGACTCATTGGTAGTGGCGTCTCAGATACGCGGAGAGTTCGAGGCGCAGGAGCCCACCCTTGTGAAATACTTGTCCAAGGTAAGGACGATCATCGGGGGATTCCGGACGTTCTCCATCCAACACGTCCCCAGAGAAGAGAACACCGCTGCCGATCAATTGGCCAAGTTCGAACCTTGGGAAGGGGGTGCCCTAACTGATTTATTCCATCCAGCGATCGAAGAGGGGGAGCTAATGGAGGTGGATCGGCGGCCCTCATGGGTAGATCCTTTCGTTACCTTTTTTCTGACTGGAACCCTCCCTGAGGGGGTCAAGGAAGCAAGAATCTTCCGCCATAAGGCGGCCCACTATCTCATGCATGAAGGAGGATTGCACCGGAGGATGCTTTCGGGTCTCCTGGCTCGATGCGTGACGGAAGAGGAGACCAGACACATTCTGGAGGAGGTGCACTCCGGGGAATGTGGTAGCCATTCCGGAGGGAGGACATTGGAAGCAAGGGTGGTCAGGCAGGGGTACTTCTAGCCCACCCTGAGGAAGGACGCGACAGAGTTTGCGAGGAAGTGCCAGAAGTGCCAGCTCTACGCCCCCCTCCAGCTCTTGCCGGCTCAAAGACTCCGAAGCATCACAGCGCCATGGCCCTTCGCCATTTGGGGAATGGATCTGGTGGGGCCTTTTCCTCCAGCTAGTGGACAAAGAAGATTCCTCCTGGTCATGATAGATTACTTCTCGAAGTGGCTGGAGGTTAAGGCACTAGCAAAGGTGACCTCCCAAGTCATCAGGAACTTCGTCTGGGGGGAGATCATCTGCAGGCACGGGCTGCCTCAGGCCATCGTCACGGATAACGGCCCCCAGTTCGCTAGTGAAGAGTTCATCAGCTTCTGCACTCAGCAGGGCATCGACCTAAGGTTTGCCTCTGTCCACCACCCCAGGAGCAACGGTCAGGTGGAGGCGGCGAACAAGATTATCGTTAACTTGTTAAAGAAGAAGGTAGAGAACCTGAGAGGGAACTGGGTAGAGCAGCTCCCCTCGGTCCTATGGGCCCTAAGAACAACTCCGAACACGGCCACTGGTGAAACCCCTTTCAAACTTTCCCATGGTTGTGAGGCGGTACTACCAGTGGAATTCGAGGTCCGATCCCCACGAGTTGCGGCCGCAGGTGATGGAGACGAGGCATGGAGAATGGAAAATGAGGAAGGTCTGCGCCTCTCGCTAGACCTGGCAGAGGAGCTGCGAGACGTGGCAGCCATCAGACAGGAGGAAATCAAGCGACGAATGGCAAAGCACTTCGACAAGCATATCAGGATAAAACAGTTTGCGGAAGGAGACCTAGTACTAAAAAAGGTTGATGCGGCAGGGAGGTCCGCCCCGGTGGGAAAGCTCAATCCAAATTGGGAAGGGCCTTATATTGTAGAGAGAGTGTTGAAAGCAGGGGGTTACTACCTTCAAGATGTGGAGGGTAGGGCCTTGAACCACTCTTGGAGTGGGGATGACTTAAAACGCTTCTACCCATGAAAAGGGAGAGCGGTAGATGTGTACTTAAAGCATGGACAATATCATATATTTCTCAAAACATCTCTTGTTTTTGTTTATTATGACGTCCTAAAGGTAGGATCGAGGTATCTTCATCGGCACCCCGAGCTCGGCTCGGCCCCAGGTAGACCCGCTGCGCAGGCTCCCATCTAGCTGGCAGGTCCGAAGGCTCGCCTGTGGGGGATAGGTTTTGAGTTGAGATCTTCATCGGCACCCCGAGCTCGGCTCGGCCCCAGGTAGACCCGCTGCGCAGGCTCCCATCTAGCTGGCAGGTCCGAAGGCTCGCCTGTGGGGGATAGGTTTTGAGTTGAGATCTTCATCGGCACCCCGAGCTCGGCTCGGTCCCAGGTAGACCCGCTGCGCAGGCTCCCATCTAGCTGGCAGGTCCGAAGGCTCGCCTGTGGGGGATAGGTTTTGAGTTGAGATCTTCATCGGCACCCCGAGCTCGGCTCGGCCCCAGGTAGACCCGCTGCGCAGGCTCCCATCTAGCTGGCAGGTCCGAAGGCTCGCCTGTGGGGGATAGGTTTTGAGTTGAGATCTTCATCGGCACCCCGAGCTCGGCTCGGCCCCAGGTAGACCCGCTGCGCAGGCTCCCATCTAGCTGGCAGGTCCGAAGGCTCGCCTGTGGGGGATAGGTTTTGAGTTGAGATCTTCATCGGCACCCCGAGCTCGGCTCGGCCCCAGGTAGACCCGCTGCGCAGGCTCCCATCTAGCTGGCAGGTCCGAAGGCTCGCCTGTGGGGGATAGGTTTTGAGTTGAGATCTTCATCGGCACCCCGAGCTCGGCTCGGCCCCAGGTAGACCCGCTGCGCAGGCTCCCATCTAGCTGGCAGGTCCGAAGGCTCGCCTGTGGGGGATAGGTTTTGAGTTGAGATCTTCATCGGTACCCCGAGCTCGGCTCGGCCCCAGGTAGACCCGCTGCGCAGGCTCCCATCTAGCTGGCAGGTCCGAAGGCTCGCCTGTGGGGGATAGGTTTTGAGTTGAGATCTTCATCAGCACCCCGAGCTCGGCTCGGCCCCAGGTAGACCCGCTGCGCAGGCTCCCATCTAGCTGGCAGGTCCGAAGGCTCGCCTGTGGGGGATAGGTTTTGAGTTGAGATCTTCATCGGCACCCCGAGCTCGGCTCGGCCCCAGGTAGACCCGCTGCGCAGGCTCCCATCTAGCTGGCAGGTCCGAAGGCTCGCCTGTGGGGGATAGGTTTTGAGTTGAGATCTTCATCGGCACCCCGAGCTCGGCTCGGCCCCAGGTAGACCCGCTGCGCAGGCTCCCATCTAGCTGGCAGGTCCGAAGGCTCGCCTGTGGGGGATAGGTTTTGAGTTGAGATCTTCATCGGCACCCCGAGCTCGGCTCGGCCCCAGGTAGACCCGCTGCGCAGGCTCCCATCTAGCTGGTAGGTCCGAAGGCTCGCCTGTGGGGGATAGGTTTTGAGTTGAGATCTTCATCGGCACCCCGAGCTCGGCTCGGCCCCAGGTAGACCCGCTGCGCAGGCTCCCATCTAGCTGGCAGGTCCGAAGGCTCGCCTGTGGGGGATAGGTTTTGAGTTGAGATCTTCATCGGCACCCCGAGCTCGGCTCGGCCCCAGGTAGACCCGCTGCGCAGGCTCCCATCTAGCTGGCAGGTCCGAAGGCTCGCCTGTGGGGGATAGGGTTGGGTCAAGCTATCTCCATCAACATCAAACTAACAAGGCAGGATTCATTCTGGCGGAATAGGGTGAAAAGTCCCCTTGAGCGGCACTACACCTTAGTATCCTCACTTAGCCCTAAAATACAAAACTGAACAAAGGGAAAAAGGGTGTGGAGTAGAGCAGGTGGCAGCACTCGCAGCGGATGGCTGTTGAGGATCGTCCCGCCGGTAGCGAAAGGGCACTCGCGGGGCAAGCCATTGCGCCAACTCGCGGGCGATTGAGCGCGCCGGGAACCCGTCTCGCGTAGGGCATAAAACAGAAAAGTATACATACAGAAAGATTACGCGGCGAGACGAAATAGTAGCATCGTCCCGCGGACAAAAGGAAAACCAGAGATTAACTTCACAAAAATAAGAAATAAAAAATAGACAGCAAAATTGAGCACTCGCTCGTCACTTGGCAGATGCCACAAAATATAGTTTAAAGACTTTACATCAGGAGGAGGAGAGAGTGATTCTAAATCTTGGAGGCGGCGCATCAGTCCTCCTCGCCGGATGAAGAATCATCGCTCTCCTCGCTATAGAGCTCGGGAACCAAGTCGCGCGCGGTTACTGTCTCAGAATCGTCCTTCACGACCCCCAGGTCTTTCATCATCTGTAGCACCAGCTCAACCCCACGGACGCCAGCATCTCGGCATCGTTCCTCGACTTCCTCATAAGAATAATGTGGCGGGGGAGTCTGGAAGGGCTCGCGGTGAGACGACGACGCGGCAGCCGCCTGGAGGCGCGCGTTCTCAGCCGTCAGCGCCTGGACCTCCTCCTCCAAGGCCGCCACGCGCGAACGAAGTTGTCCCGCCATCTCGGCATCCTGCGGGATGACCTGGCAATCAGCCAAGAATCGTGGAAAAGAAAAGACCCAAGGGAAAAAGAGAGTTGTGGCTTACCACACCGCCTTGGGCCTTCGCGAGGAGTGACTCGGCATCTGACAGCCTACTCGCTAGACCGGCAGATTTCTCCCGTTCCGCCTCCAGGTTTTCCTCGCTGGCTTTCCATTTTGAATTGATGTAAATAAGGCGGCGAGAGGAACGGTGCGAGAACTCCAAGGCCCGCATCTGATGGTGGCAGGTTCTCAGCACAAGGTCCTTGGTGGACTCGCTTTCAGGCGAAGAGGCGTCTAGGCCACCATAAAGGCCGTACCCTATGGCGAAGGCGTGGCCGGAAGGGACCTCTTGCTCTTTCCATGATGGAAGGAGGGTGGAGATGGACACGCGGTTGGCGTCCCGCCCCCACAGCAGAACCGGGTCGCCGACGGCATCGTGAACCAGGGGACCCAAGTTATAATTCATGTGAGAGGAGGGAGCGGGACGGCCAGAGGAGTCACCCTCGCGAGAGGAGGTACCGGCCACCTGTTCAGGAGCAGCAGCGCGCGGATCAGGGGCAGCAGCGTGCGGGTTGGAAGCAGCAGCGAGCAGGCTGGAAGTAGCAGCAGGTTGGCCAAGAGGCACCGTCTCGCCGATAGGCGAGACGGCCTGGTGATTAGGCGAGGGAGGCGGTGGAGTTTCCCCTAAAGAGATAGGGCTCCCTTGGGGAACCTTCCCCCTATCCTTGGAGATAGCTACGGCTTTCTTCATTTTCTTTTTTGGGGGGCTGGAGCGAGAGGGGACGGTGTCATCTCCGGGACGCTTCGGCGGGACAACCGCCAGGGACTCTCTCGCCGCCTCTGCCGCTGCATTGGCGAGATCAAGACCCTTGGCAGGGTGAATTTTGCTCTTATAAGGAAGGGATGTTGGGATAATTCTCTCACCTAAAAGCGAGTGGGTGGGGGTTGGGAAAAAGAGAGACAACAAATAGCCAAGAGAGAGGAATAGAAGAATACCCTCGCCCGGGAGCACTGGGAGAAGCGAGTCGAGGCCTCGCCGCAAGAAGTTGACCTCGAAGTTCTTGCCAGCAAGGTACTCGCACAGCAACTTCTCTGCCCCGCTGACTTGGGGGGTGGTGTAGAAGCTCTCTGGCGGAGAGACCGGCGCGAGAGGGACGCCGCCGAAGTCAGCCCGGTCTCCCCGGATGAAGACGAATCGGGTGAGCCAGTGATGGTTCTTGTTAGGCGTCTCGCATACCTTGAGCCCCTGCCCAGTGAAATACGAGATGCCATCGGCGTTGGCGTGGTAGATGAAAAGCTTGCGGAAGGCCGTCAAGCTGAACTCGATGCGCTCTCGGCGCATGTAGCAAGCAAACACAATCAGCACTGAGATGGCGTTGGGATTGAACTGTGCCGGGACAACACCGAAGTACTTGAAGACCTGCTTCACCTCAGGCCAGAGGGGGAGTCGCAACCCCGCCTCAAAGTGCGAGACGGGGAAGGCGAGTTCACCAGGGTAGTATGTGTTGATGCACTCGCCGACCTTGGGGGGCCGCGACTCGATCCCCTCCCCCAGATACTCGCGGGCGAACTTATCATGGTCTTCCCGAGGGAGCCTGCCGAGCGGGAAGTCGTGGTCAGTAATCCTCTTCCCGCAACGGCTGCGCCCCTCGCCCTCCTCCACTTTCTTCTTACCCATCTCCTTTGGCGAACCGGTCCTAGGCGAGACAAAGGAGTTAAGAGGCGAGAATGGCCCTAGGCGAGACGAAGGAGTTAAGAGGCGAGAATGGGCCGGCGAGACGGAGAGATCAGAGGGCCAAGACTTGGTTAACGGCGAAGGCGGAAAGTGTGGTATCTGGTCCAGGACTAGGCATATTTATAACTGATGCAAGGCCAATGATTAAAAAGGCGGGAAAATAAGGGGGAGAGGAAGAGTCGGCGTTTTTTCTCTCTCCTATACCTCGAACGGCGCGACCCGTCACAGTCAGCAAAAATTATAAATAAATATCTAGCATAAATTAAAAAGGAGGATTAAAAAAGAAAGAAAATCAAGCCTTAAGAAATATATATATGCGATCAGACATCATCCCGCAGGAGGCCAAACTCCCGGCATACTTTGGCGAGAATGCCATTATTACAAATCTTGCGAGAAGAAGGAAAAGATGAATAGGTCGGACATTCTTCAGTATGGGCGCCACTCCCAGCGGCCGCCGCGTGCTCCCCCGCGAGGAGGCCTACTCCGCGAGTGGAAGGAGCGGATGGTTTGGAGGCCACGCCGCGCGAGACGGAGCTGCATATCGGCCTCATTGATGATGGCCTCAGGGTCGGTGCCGTCGACATCCAGCACGGCATCGGCTCCAGAAGATAGACGAGCGCACTCGCCCTCCAGCAACTCGATGCGCTTCTCCGCGGCCTGTTTGTCTAAAGTCAAGGAGTGAATGAGGCGCGCGTGCTTCCGGAAGAGCTCAGCCGTCTTCCGCTTCATCTCCACTGGATCTGAGGGATCGCCCAGATAGTCTTCAATCCCGTCTGCAGGAGGAGGCGAGACGGAGAGTTGCTTTGGCTGCTCCTCAATAGGAGAGTTGGCCCGAGAATCTGCGCAAGGAGTGCAGGGACAAGGTGGAAGAGGCACTCGCAGGAGAGAGTGAGAGTAGCGAAGGGGATTCAAAAGGGCGAGGGAAGGTCCCTTACCAAGATGGCGAGAGGTATCGGCAGCCGGGGAGGGGTCGTCCCTCCTCTCGCTGGGAGTAGTTGGAGGAGTAGATGAGGGTAGCGAATCAAGTTCCTCGCAATGGACAGAAGAACCATCTCGCGGACTCTTCGGGGATAGCGGAACCACAAGAGCCCCCTGAAAAAAGCGTTAGTCAACAAAAGAGCACCCGGTCGCGGAAATAACAGTAGTAATCGCGAGTACCCACCTCTTTTTCCGTGGAAGGCGCACGAGGAGTGGGGGCAGGTTTCAAAGAGGCGCGAGACGAATCTACTGCTGCAAGAGAAGGGCCCCCAGCCTTCGTCTTTTTCGAGCGAGACGACGGGGCGAGGGGACTACCCAGGGAAGAGGTGAAAGCAGCCACGTTGGCCTTATGTTGCTCTCGCACCAGGGCGAGACGTTCGCGAAAACTTTGACTGTGCGTCATTCTGCAAGAACTCGAGGACAGGGAAGAAGAAGAATATGCAGAGCGGGGCATCAGGAGCGCAGGGCAGGAGTCATATATTTATAGACCCCGGTGGGGGCCTCCGAAGATTCCTCATAAATACGTTTTTTAATGCACCTTGAATAACGAGCCTCGGTTGAACATTCTTTTTGAGCTTAGGGTAATCTCAAAAAGAGCGGGGATTGTGTACAACCTCGGGCTCGCGAAGAGCCCTCAAGAAGGAAAAAGCGAGACAGGCAAAGGGTACCAAGAGGGCCCACCCGCAAGCAGCAAGATGATGGGCTCCCCAAAGGGCAAAATGCCCCGCCTAGAGGCGAGAGGGCCCTAGAGGCGAGAGGCCCCTAGAGGCGAGAGGGCCCCAGAAGCGAGAGGACCTCCAAGGGCGAGAGGCTCCGGCGAGACGGGCGGCGGGTCCTTCTCGCCGACAGGCGCCTTTCCTCTCGCCAGGGGGGGAGAGTTTTTTTACTCTTTCCTATCAAAGCAGGGGGTTTTTACTCTTCTACCCCGGGTATTTTTACCCTTTTATCCTTGGTGGACTGCGTGTAGCTCCTCAGAACAGCGGAGTTTGGCTGTTGGCAGATCCAGCCAAGGGTACCCCAGTAATTTCAGGCCGGAGCAGTTTTGTTATTTGCAGTTCAGATTCTGAAATCTATAAATAAGCCCATAGGGGTTCTTCAGAAGGGGGCCTTTTCTTTGAGACTCTTGAGAGGATTCTTTCGGCACCGCCTTCTGAGGAACTCCAAGCCCAGCCTTTGGATTTGGAGGGGAAGTTCTCTGTGACCTTCCGGGTAAGCGGTGGGACCTCCCTGCTGCGGCTTAGGGCCAGTTTTCTAATCCTTCACGACCGGTCGGAGGTCGGAGTTCGGGCCAAGTAGGAGTCGGCTACGCCCCTATTTTGTGAACATTTGTCGGAGTCAAAATTTGGCTTCAACATCATTGAGTTGGGTGAGACTTCTTCAAATCAGGTACATTTAACCAATGTACCCAACAATCTCCCCCTATTTGGAGAAGTCATAACCCTTAGTCAATGATATACACCATTCATAATTAAAATTACAAAATGATGTAAAGCAGGACAGTGTACAGCAGGGTAAACATAAACATGTATCAATTTCACATGTATACAAATTCATCATTACAGAACAAATAAGAAATAGACATATTCACAGAACAAACATGAAATATATTGATCATATATTGTTCTAACATTTGTCTTATACATTTTCAGTAGTTCACAAAAAATGTTTTACATTCAAAAGATTACAAAATAATCTTCAAGTAAATTCTTAATCTATTTCTGTTCTGGTTCCTTGATAACTATTCCTTTGCCAGCTTGGACTTTAGCTTGGACAGGAGCATCAACAGTTTCAGCATCAGCAGGCTTCTTGCCTTTCAGATCTTTCTTTTTAAGCTCTTCAGCTTTGATCTTCTGCCTCTCAAAATTGTGGTATGGCTTAGGAAAGTACTTGCTAGGCTCCTGGGCTATAGGAGGTAGATTTCCCATCTTTGCCTTCCTTCTGTATTGAACAATGGCCTCTTGTCTAGATTCATGCTTTCTCCATTCAGCTTCAGAGAACCACTTGTTTCTGTCATGAGTGTTATCCTTGGCAGCTTTCCAGGCAGTTAATATTATGTTTCTAGAGGTAGGACTCCACTGTTCAAAGTCTGGTCTTTGTTCTGCTTGTTCCCTAAACCTCTTCTTAGACAACCTTGTCTCTTCCTCTTTCTGCAATGCCTCTTGCATGGCTTCTGATATAGGCTGAACAACCTTTTCAATATGGACATTGTCCTTGCCACCAGATGGGCTGTACATGGTCTGTACCTCAGCAAGAATCATCTCAAAATCTGGAGGTGGATAAATGACCTGAGCTACTTCTGGTTGCTCACCTCCAAGATATGCAGGTTGAATGCCAGATTCAGCAACATTATCATCATCACAAAGTGGAGGATAGCCCAGTGTAGCTCTGATGGAATTAGATATCCATTGGGCATGATCAGAGCTAGCTTTGACTAAAACTCTCTCCCCCTTTATGACTTCTCTAGCCATATGATCTCTGACATCATCCTTCTGGAATCTGATTTGATTATCCAAGAATCGGACTCCATCTTTAAAGAAAGGTTTGAGCTTTTTAAGTTGTTCAGATATGGCCTTCTGGGAGTCTTGAATAGCAGTCTTAACATCATTGATTTCTTCTTGAAATACCTTGTCAAAGTCAGCTTTAACAGCAGTAGTAGAGGTAGAAGGTTCAGCAGCCTTGTTCTTTAACTCAGTGACAATAGCATTATGGGAAGCAGTCAAATTGTCATTCATTCTTAGCTGATTTTCAAGCACATACCCTTGCTTCAATGCTATGTCATCCACTTGGGCCTTTATCTTTTCCTGGTGTGTTGCCAGGTACACCACTGCATTACCACCTTTGTGGAAGCATTCAGTCATCTCCTTCTTGTTAAGGTTCATTTCAAACCTTATAGACTTGATATCTTGGGCAAGATCAAACTGTAAAGATTTCTGCCCTTCATCCACATAAGCCTCTATGTCTTTTCTATGTTCATCCAGTTTTATCTGCAGGGCAATCATTAAAGCACTATAATCAACAGTTGGAGTTTGCTGAACTATAGGCTGTGGGGCAATAGTTTGAAGGGCCTTCTTATAACTTTGACTTCTTCTTTTGAATACATAAAGTTTCTTCTTCTTTGCCCTAGCAATCTCCTCATCCTCAGAGGCAGAAGTGCTAGCTATATCCACCCTCTCCTTAGGGCTTGAAGGCTTCTCAGTTTGCACATCTTGTGCCTTCTCAGTTTCTTGCCTTATAGGCACTTCATGAACTTGCACTTGCTCCCCCTCAGCAGCAGCATTCTCTTCATCAGCAGTAGCCTTGTCCATGTCAAAGTCATGTTGATCTAGATTTAAAAATAAATCCTCCATAGTGTATTCTTGTGGTGATGGAGCTGGAGGAATACTAGGTTCTTCAACTACTGGATCAGGAACCACTTCTAGTACAGCAGATGTGTCTTCTCTAACAGCATCTGGAACTTGACTATCTAGCTGAATTTGCTGATTAACATCAGACAAATCAGTATCTTACATAGAAAAATCTAAAGTGTTTAGTTCAGTGATTACCTCTAATATAATGTTTGTTGCTTGTTCACTTTCCAGTGTAGTGGGTTCAGTTACAACTGGAAGCTCCCCCTGGCTGTGATCCTTATGGATGGGGCTAGCTTGAGGTAGCTCCCCCTGGATTTCAGCAACCTCTTGAGGAGCAGGAGTCTTCACTGTAGGCTCTTCCTCATGCTCATCAGGAGTGAAGACAACCTGTTCTTCACTGTCAGAACTACTGGTGGACTCTTGTGCCACTGGAGCAGTTTTTCTTTTCTTCTTAGGTGGAATTTCTTTCTCAGGAACTAGTTTCTCAGGGGTTGGCATTTCCTTTGACAACACCCTGTCCCATCTAGAAAAGATCCTCAGATCCATCTTCCTCATGTGGTTTATTTTGCTTCCTGCAGCTTGTTGCATTACCTCTGGTATGGCACCAGCTAGGTAGAGACTTATAATTCTGCCCAGGTTGGGCTTCTTCAAGCTTTCCTTAATCTTCTCATAAACTACTATAGACCAGTCAGTTTTTAGAGAGAAGATAATCCTTGTCATTATTCCAAACATATAGGCAGACACTCTGTCATGCCCTCCTGGCTTGCTGAGTAAGACCTTTCCAACAAGTTCAGACATGAATTTGCCTTGGCTGTTCATGCCTTTTCTGTTAAACACAGATCCCAGCTTCATCTTAGGATCAAGTCCACACCAGGTTAGAGCTTCCCTGGTCCTTGATGCAGTAACTTCATCTTCCTCTTGAGTTCTTGAAAGCTGTAGAAGCTTCCTCAGACTTTTTGGGGATACCTTAACCTTAGTTCCATGAACTCTGGATTTGATTCTGTATCCAGATTCATCCACTTCTGCTCCATTTAGGAATTCAAGAACCTCTTTCTTCCATATCTTTGTAGGTTCAGAAACTAAATACTCTAACCCTGAATCTGCGACTAGGGTTACGACTGCCTGGATTTCTGCATCAGCATCATTGAAAGCGCCGCGCACCAGCTCATATCCTTCGTTGACGTTCTTTTCAAGCTTAGGCGCCATTAGGGTTTGTAGAATTTGTCTTGAGAGAATAGAGGTGTCGACACAGAAGTTTTAGTCTCGAAACTTTGAAAGCGTGTCGACAAACAAAGACAGAACCCTATTTATACCTTTCTGATTTTGAAGATGAACAGGCGGGACAACTAACTTAAAATGTGTCGACACTGGCAATAAGTGTCGACACTGACTTATAATGTCTCGACACACATGTGTCGACACAAGTTTAGTCAACAGATTTTATGTGTCAACACTTGGTTATGTGTCGACACAACATAACTCGACACATTGTCGAGACTTTACTTAGAAAAATTCTGAGTAAAACTTAAGTGTCGACACCACTATGGATGTGTCGACACCTACTTGACATGTGTCGACACTAATATTCTGAAGTGTCGACACCAACTTCCTAGATGTGTCGACATAGACTTGTCTATGTGTCGACACTGTTTTACTTAGCCAATCTCAATTCTGTAAACTTACTCTAAGTTTATCATTCCTAGTTCAATTTTGAATCTATTGAACTTAGCTTCTTCTAGGGGCTTAGTATACATATCAGCTATTTGATTATCAGTTTTAACATATTCTGATAAAATATCTTCTCTTTCTACATGCTCCCTAAGAAAATGATATTTAATTTCAATATGTTTAGTTCTACTATGGGATACAAGATTATTAGCTATTGAAATAGCACTAGTAGAATCACAGAAGAGTGGAGTTCTACTTACCTGAAATCCATAGTCCTCTAGCTGATGTTGTATCCACAGAAGTTGAGCACAGCAACTTCCTGCAGCCACATACTCTGACTCTGCTGTGGAGATAGCCACACTGGTTTGCTTTTTGCTACTCCATGAAATTAGTCTCCCACCTAGGAATTGACAGGTTCCAGTAGTGCTTTTTCTATCTTCTTTGCATCCTGCAAAGTCTGCATCTAAATAACCTGTTAGATCAAAATCCCCATTCCTAGGGTTCCAGAGGCCTCGATAGGGAGTGCCCTTTAGATATCTCAATATTCTTTTGACTGCTGTCAAATGAGACTCTTTAGGGCAGGCTTGATACCTTGCACAAACACATGTAGCATACATGATGTCAGGTCTACTAGCAGTCAAGTATAATAGGGAGCCAACTATCCCTCTATACAAGGTTTCATCTACAGGTTTCCCTGCATCATCCTTGCTAAGAGACATACTTGACCCCATAGGAGTCTTCATGGTACTGGATGAATCCATACCATACTTCCTTATGAGTTCTAGGGTGAACTTGGACTGACATATGGATAAACCACTCTTAGTCTGTTTAACTTGGAGACCCAAGAAAAACTTCAGCTCTCCCATACTACTCATCTCAAACTGACCTTGCATAAGTTTTGCAAACTTTTTGCAAAGGCTGCTTTCAGTAGACCCAAATATAATGTCATCTACATATATTTGGACTAGTATAACTTTGCCTCTAGATTCCCTAAGGAATAGAGTCTTATCTATTTTCCCCCTTGAGAACTTGTTCTCAATAAGGAAACTAGATAGGGTTTCATAGCAAGCCCTAGGGGCTTGCTTTAACCCATATAAAGCTTTCCTAAGTCTATAGACATGATGAGGTAAAGTTGGATCAACAAAACCTGAAGGCTGTTCCACATAGACTTCTTCCTTAAGATTACCATTTAGGAATGCTGACTTGACATCCATTTGGTAAACCTTGAATCCTTGATAGGTTGCATAGGCCAAGAACATCCTTATGGCTTCCAGTCTGGCTACTGGAGCAAAGGTTTGATCAAAGTCAATACCTTCTTCTTGCCTATAACCTTTTGCAACCAGTCTTGCTTTATTCTTAATGATGACCCCTTGTTCATCCATCTTATTCCTGTAGATCCACTTGACTCCTATTATATTGTGGTCTTTAGGCTTAGGAACAAGTTCCCAGACCTTGCACCTCTTGAACTGATTAAGCTCTTCTTGCATTTCTTCAGTCCATTGTGGATCTTGTATGGCTTCTTCAAACTTCTTAGGTTCAACTTGAGATAGAAAACTGGAGTAGACTGCTGCATTCATGTTTCTGCTCCTGGTTTGTACTCCTTGTCTTGGATCTCCAATAATCTGCTCTACTGGATGATCTCTTAAATGCCTGTTGGCTGGAGGCATCCTCACTTCTGGTTGAACCTCTTCAGCATCTCCATCATGCTGTACTCCTTGTACTTCTTCTGCAATTGGCACATGTAGTTCTCCCCCTGGACAACAGCTACTGTCTTCTACTTGCTGTCTTGCAGCAGGTACTTCTTCTATAGTTAGCTTGTCCATTTTCTTTGTTAAACCTGTGGGGCTGCATACACTACTAGACAACTCATTGTTAATAAGTTTAGTCTCATCAAAAACTACATGCACAGATTCTTCTACAACTTGTGTAGTCAAGTTGTAGACTCTATAAGCCTTACTATTATTGTTGTACCCAACAAAAATTCCCTCTTGGGACTTGGCAGCAAACTTAGTTAAGTAAGACTTCCCATTGTTAAGTATGAAGCATTTGCAACCAAAGATCCTGAAGTAGAATAAGTTTGGTTTCCTGCCTTTCACAACTTCATAGGGGGTCTTGTTAAGCCTTTTAGTGATGGTAGCCCTATTTATAACATGGCATGCAGTGTTAACTGCTTCAGCCCAGAAATACTCTTGCAGTGATGTATCACTTAGTAGGGTCCTACCAGCCTCTATCAAGTTCCTATTCTTCCTCTCAGCAATGCCATTTTGCTGAGGTGTTCTAGGTGAAGAGAATTCTTGAAATATACCAAAGTCTCCACAAAGTTTTGTCATGCTATCAGACTGAAACTCAGTACCATGGTCACTTCTAATCTTGACCACTGTACTGTCTAGTTCATTCTGAATTTGCTTGACAAAGTTATGGAAGACACTAGGTGTTTCAGATTTCTGTCTTAAGAAGAACACCCAGGAAAACCTTGAGTAGTCATCTACAACTACAAGGGTATAGACCTTCCTACCTAAGCTGTGAACTGGCATTGGACCAAAGAGATCCAAGTGCAAGAGGTATAAACACCTCACAGCATTTTGTTTTCTATGCTTCTAAAGGTGGATTTAGTCTGCTTGCCCTTTTGACAAGCTGAGCAAATACCATCTTTAACACACTTAACTTGAGGACCATTCCTCACTAACTCTTTGCTAAAGAGTTTGCTAATAGTCTTGTAGTTAAGATGGGCTAGCCTCTTGTGCCATTTGACACAATGAGTGACTGTCTCATCAGCTACAAGACAAACTGGAGAACCATTGTTCTCAACCATAATGTCTAGGCAGTAGACATTCCTCTTCCTATAACCTGTCAAAATGATCTCTTGATCACTTGACCTCTTGATATGACAACCATTTTTAACATATGAGATGTCATACCCTACATCACTTAATTGACTTATACTTATTAGGTTGTGTTTCAACCCTTTAACATAAGCCACTTGAGTAATGGTAACCAAGTTGCTAGAAATATTACCAAATCCTTTGATGATTCCTTTTTCAGAACCACCAAAGGTGACTTTTGGACCATCTTTTATTGGAATGTAGTCCTTTAGTAATTCTCTTATTCCAGTCATATGTCTGGAACATCCACTGTCCAAGTACCATGTTGGGGTATGGCCACTTGGACTTACCTGCAAAACAGATTAATGAACCTTAGAACCCAAAGAATTCTTGGGTCCTTGGTACTTGTTAGTTTGCAATCTGACAAAGCTACCTACTGGCTTTCCAACAGGTAGTTTGGTACTCCCTTTGGCACTAGCATTGTGCCAACAGTCCACTGCAAAGTGGCCAACCTTGCCACAGCACCAACATTCAAACTTATTGTACCTTTGCTTAGGTACTGTCTTTGTTGTCTTATCTACAGCTGACTTGTTGAATGTTGGGGCTTTGCCCTTGGACTTGTACTTGGACTGCTCAGTCCTTGCAGGTTTAATAAAGCCCAGTCCAGCCTTGCCTTTATGATGAACAAATTCATCAATTAAAGGTAGCACTGACTTAGGTTTAGAAAACCTAGCAACAAGCTCTCTCTCTTTCTGAAGATTGATCTCCAGACTCTTGATTTGATCATTTTTAAATGATATAGTACCCATTTGAATCACTGTTATGTTCTTCAACCTGGCTATCTCATTCAGTTTTTGATCAAAAGACTTCTCAAAATCTGTTGCTGCAGCTTTAAGATCAGCAATTTCCTTTGCCTGACTTTTGGCTAGGGACTTGCTTTTCTTGTAAGCTTGCAATAGCACTTTATATTCATATATAAGCTGATGAATATCATCCTCAGACTCAGATACACTTCCATCACTTGATGAAGATGAATCTGATTCTGTACTAGAACAAGAAACTGAACTTAGAGTTGAACATTGTACCTTACTGGGTCCTGGCTGTTCCAGGATTTTGTCATTCTCTGTCAAAGCCATTAGCCCTTGGCATTGACTGTCTTCTTGTTCATAAATAGACTCCATTATCTGCATGAATTCTTCTTTTTCTTCTTCTTCGGCAAACAGCCCTATGTTTGCCTCAGCATCAGACTCAGTTTCTGAAGAGATATCTGATAGAGTCTTCTCTTTCTTGGCTACAAAAGACTTCTCTTTGTTGCCTTTGAAATGAGTCTTCTTCTTGTCACTAGACTCCTTTCTCTTTTCAGGACAATCTGCAATAACATGGCCTTGTCTATTGCAGCAATAGCACACTATTTTAGAAACAGTTGCCTTGCTAGATTTAGTCCTCTTCCTGTCCTTCTTTGAAGCCTTTTTATCCTGATAAAAATCTTCTTTTCCTTTTGAAGTAGAAGGCCTTGTCCTCCACTGTTTCTTCTTCAAGAATTTCTGAAAGTGTCTAGTGAAGGCAGCAAAGTCTTCATCACTTTCACTGCTTTCAGATTTTGTGCTGACTGACTCATCTGACTCTGATTCAACTACCTTTGGAGGTGGAGTTGATGACTTATTCCTGCACTTTCTGGAGGTTTCTGTCTTGAGGGCTACAGATCTTTCCTTGTGTTCAGTTCTTGTTGATTTCTCCTCCTTTTTCCTCACTGTCAATTGCATTTCATAAGACAATAACTTGCCAAACAGTGTAGGTGGAGGAATTTCTCCCAACTTAGCCATTTCTCTAATGGCACAGATCTTTGTGTCCCAATCTTTAGTTAGGAACCTTAGGAACTTGTCATTTAGTTCATAATTGCTGAACTCTCTTCCATAAGACATGAGTTCATTCACTATTCTGTAGAACTTCTTGTAGCACTCAGTTATGCTATCACCCTTTTCTTGTCTAAAACTTTCATACTCTTGATTTAGCAAGGATTTTCTATCTTGCCTAACTTCTTCAGAACCCTCCATATAGACAATGAGAGTATCCCACATCTCTTTGGCTGTCTTACAGTGAATAAGATTCTGAAAAGTAGCATCATCTATGGCACTTACAATAATGTTTTGAGCCCTTTTGTCCATGGTGGCTAGGACAATCTCATCCTTAGTCATTTCAGAGAAATCCTTTGGGGTTCTCTGATTTGCATCTAGAACTGATATCTTCATGGGTACATAAGGCCCTTCCTTTACTGTGATGTATATCCTAGGGTCAGAGGCTTCCATAAACAGCCTTACCCTTTCCTTCCAGATCCAAAATATCTCTTTCCTGCATATGGGCAATTTCATGGAACCCAATTCCTTGTGATTTTCAGAAGAACCCATATTTCTTGATTTTCTTGAATCTGTAATTTGCCTTAGACTGAATCTGCCAATCAGGATCTCCTCAGACTGTTAGTCCTTTTTGAGTAACCTCCCTCTGATACCACTTGAAAGATATAGTACCTAAACACCTAGAGGGGGGGGGTGAATAGGTGACCTACTTCTTTTTAAACTTTAATGGCAGCAATCAGTTAAGTTTACAGAATTCTAACTATTTTAACACAGCAAACACAGCAAATCAGCAAAGCACAATCACAGCACAGCAGACACAGAGTTTTTATAGTGGTTCCCCAAGCTTTGGGTACATCCACTTTCCCCCTTCGCCTATCTAGCAGTGTACTAGAATCGGCCAAACTTCACCACTGTCTCAGAACCCAAAATTGGTTCCTACACCTCAGGCCCAAAGCCTTACAACTCAGCTTTATCCCAAAGACTACACTCAGCCACAAAAGCCTACACTCAGACAACAAGGCCTACACTCAGCCAACAAGGCCTACACTTAGAGATTTCAATCTCCTACACTCTGGCTCTCAAGCCCTACCCTCAGCCTTTATAAATACAGGCTTACAATTCACTCAGATCCAAAGGATCCTACAAGATAAAAATGATTATAAAAATAATAACTCAACAACTCAGAAACAAGAGAGG
This sequence comes from Platanthera guangdongensis, assembly GCA_039583875.1. Taxonomy (NCBI): domain Eukaryota; kingdom Viridiplantae; phylum Streptophyta; class Magnoliopsida; order Asparagales; family Orchidaceae; genus Platanthera; species Platanthera guangdongensis. Next base: position 85,328,649 of record CM077155.1, on the reverse strand, counting down.
GGAGTTGAGAGTTTCTTGATGAGTTCTTGGAAGAACTCAGCTGGATTCAATCTGACTTAGCTTTCTTCAAAGCTTCTTGAAAGTAGAACTGAATAAGAATGAATCCTCCTGCAGTTGATCCTTGATCTCTGCTTCTTAAGATCCAGAATTAATCTGAATCCTTCTTCTCAGCCTAGTTCCAATGGCTGATTTCTTGGATGGAGCCCTCTCTCTCCAACTTCTTAGATCTTCACTTGGAAAGCTAGATCTTCTTGTATTGATACTATGTGTACCACTTTAATAACTACTTGAACAATAATCTGATCAACAGTTTCTGTAAACTGTCTAAGCCTATTTATAGGCCTTCTTCATGGTAACCGGCTGGTCCAGTTCATAACTGTCTTCTGACATCTCTGACAGGTGCTGTAGACCGGCTGGAACGGCAGCTGTCAAGTCATCCAGTCAGTTCTTGAAAATCTCTAACTGTCTGAAAGTGTCGAGACTTTCTGTCTTTAAGTGTCGACACTTATAGGCCAAATGTCGACACAAGTTGTGTAAGTGTCGACACAAGTCTACAAGGTGTCGACACAACTCCTTGTATGTCTCGACACAGTTTCTTCTGCATGTGTCGACACTGAAATTGAGTGTTGACACAAGTACTTGATCTTCTATCTTTTGCTGAATTCTTCTGAGTGTTGACACATCTCCTTTGTGTCGACACAACTTCTTGTGTTGAATCTGTTAAGTGTTGACACTGCTTCTTGGTGTCGACACATAGTCTTCTATGTTGATACTTGCTGAGTGTCGACACAGCTCCTTGTGTCGACAATTGATTCTTTTGTTGAGACTTCAGCTGAGTGTCGACACATTCCCTTAGTGTCGACACTTGTACTTAGAATAATTTGATGATCTTGCTGTTCTTTGCTAAGTGTCGACACAGCTCCATGTGTCGACACTTTCTTCAAGTGTTGAGTTTTCAGCTGAGTGTCGACATATTGTTCTGGTTGTCGACACTTACTTCAAGGGCTGACTCTTCTGCTAAGTGTCGACACATTGTGCTGGGTGTCGACACTTGTACTTAGTCTCTGCAGACTTTTGCTGAGTGTCGACACAGCTCCAAGTGTCGACACTTTCTGATGTAGACACAGCTTCACTGGGTGTCGACACAGCTCCTTGTGTCGACACTTTCTGTCTGCACTTTTCTTCACTGAGTGTCGACACAGCTCCAAGTGTCGACACTTTCTGTCTGGTGCCGACTCTGCATTCCAGGTGTCGACACAATGACTCCAAGTGTCGACACTGCTTGTCTGGGTGTCGACACAAGTCTTCTTAAGTGTCGACACTTTCCCTCTGGGTGTCGATACATGGACTTAGAAATTTTTGCTTCAGTCCTGCAAATACTTAACCTGCACAAGTAACTCAAAAACACATCAAATACATTTTGATGTATATCATTGAGTTGGGTGAGGCTTCTTCAAATCAGGTACATTTAACCAATGTAACCAACAGTGGGGAGTGGCTGTAACAGCCCTTGTGCTCTCAGAAGCTCTGGTGGCAGAGGATGAAGGCTTTGAGGGCTTTGAGATTGTCCTCTCCCACCTGCCAAACAAGGCACAGGTAAGCCTTTTGCTGGCATTGATGAATATGTTCGGGGAGACTAGTGATTCAGCAGCTTTTTCCTTCAAAAAGATCCCCAGGACCCTTCCAAAACAAACTTCCTTTTTGTTATTCTTTTTCTTTATTAGATCAAAGATGATCTGAGCCCAGTCCACTTGCTTCTTGTTAACCACTGCACACATAACCAGAAATTGATGCCTGGTTATATAATCGTGTGCAGTGTGCTTGTCTAGCAAGACTTTCCCGACAATGTCTGCCAGAAACTTGAATTCTGCAGATAAGTGTTTCTCCAATAATTTATTAGGGTTATCTCCAGTATAACCCATCAAACTCAACATCATAGCATATTCCTCATCATCCATTTCCAGATAATCTTCTCCATTATTCAATCCAAATATTTCAGTTAATACGGCTGGAGATAGAGAAACAGTATTACTCGTAATTGATCCAGTCATGGTATTCTCCTCTGTGGTTGAAGATGTGTAGACCTATTCTCTAATCTCAGTTTCAGACAGTTTGATCCTTGTTGTCATCAAGGTCTTCAGTTGCTGTTCTTCCAGAAGTTGTAGAATATCTAGAAATATGTGTTCTGAATGCTGAAACGAATCAAAGTCGACATTGAAGCTGGTATCAAACTTCATCGCAGCAAGGGTTCCTGTTGGAATCACCATGAAAGTACCTGCAAGAAAAAACGACGATCAAGTGCAAAGGAATAGAAAGAGCGGGACGGAGGTCGAAGAAAACGTAAATATAGGGTTTTCTAGAATATGAATCGACAAACTCCGTTCCATAAAAATTAAAACATTCTTCGATCTGGGGTCGACGAAATAATTTAGAGTTAAGCAATTCGTCGAGCTCAGTCTGAAGATTTGAAGACATTTTGTTGAGCTCCGTCCGACGAAAGTTTTCTGAAGTGGATTCGTCGATCTCCGTTCGACGAAAACAACTTCACTCACAGAGTGTTCTTCGACCTCCGTTCGACGAATATCTCCTGAACTTTCTCTAGTTCGTCGAGCTCCGTTCGATAAACTATAGAAAATTCGTCGAGTATAGAGAGAAACTAAACTAAGTCTTCTCCATCAATCATTCCAAGCTGATTTATAAAGAACAGATGGTTTCTTTCATCCAGAGGTTTGGTGAAAATGTTAGCTCTTTGTAAATCAGTATAGATATAGATAAGTTTGATTTTGTTTTTGTCTACACACTCTCTAATGAAATGATGCCTAATATCTATATACTTAGTCCTATTGTGATGGACTGGATTTTGTGTTATGGCTATAGCACTTGTGTTATCACATAGCAGACTTGAATTATTTAAGTTGAGACCATAGTCTAGTAATTGATTTTGAATCCACAACATCTGTGAACAACAGCTGCCAGCTGCAATACATTCTGCCTCAGCAGTTGAGGTAGACATAAATGATTGTTTCTTACAAAACCAGGATACTAATCTCATACCCAGGAACTGGCAGGTTCCTGAAGTACTTTTCCTGTCCACACTACATCCAGCAAAATCAGCATCTGAGTATCCAGTTAACTCAAATTCTTATTTAGTGGGATACCATAGGCCTAGACTTGGACAACTCTTTATATATCTCAAAATTCTTTTTAGGAAAATTAGATGAGATTCTTTAGGGTTCACTTGGAACCTAGCACAAAGGCATGTGGCAAACATGATATCAGGTTTGCTAGTTGTAAGGTATAGTAGGGACCCAACAATGCCCCTATATAATTTCTGGTCAACAGGTTTCTCATGTGGATTACAGTCTATTACAACATTTGTAGACATAGGTGTTTTCTTTGCTGAGGCATCAGCCATCCCAAACTTTTTGATAAGCTCTGTTGTATGTTTAGCTTGGGAGATGGAGATGTCATCAAGGAGCTGCTTCACTTGGAGACCAAGGAAGTAGGAGAGCTCACCCATGCTACTAATTTCAAATTTGGAATGCATGATTTTAGAGAACCTCTTGCATAATTTGGAATCAGTAGACCCAAATATGATGTCATCCACATATATTTGTACTAATAATATTTGGTCCTTATGATGTCTAGTGAAAAGTGTCTTATCTACTATGCCTCTAATGAACTTATGCTCTATCAAAAAGCTAGCTAAGGTCTCATACCAAGCTCTTGGAGCTTGCTTTAGACTATAGAGGTATTTATGCAATTTAAAAACATGATAAGGGTGAGTTGGAGAGATAAAACCTGGAGGTTGTTCAACATAAACCTCTTCTTTTAGTACTCCATTCAGAAAAGAACACTTCACATCCATTTGATAGACCATGAATCTCTTGTAGGCTGCACATGCAAGGAATATTCTGATTGCCACTAACATTGCCACATGTGCAAAGGTTTGGTCATAATCTATTCCTTTCTCTTGCCTATATCCTTGAGCAACAAGCCTAGCCTTGTTTCTCACAATCTCTCCTTGGGCATCCAGCTTGTTTCTGTAAACCCATTTGGTTCCAATTACTGGGTAGTTTTGGGGTCTTGGAACCAAATCCCAAACTCTACATCTCTCAAATTAGTTTAATTCCTCCTGCATTGTAATGATCCAGTGGGGATCTTGTTCTGCATCATGGATGGATAGAGGTTCAACCTGAGAGAGAAAACATGCATGCATCAAATCTTGGTTGAGTTGATTCCTTGTTTGTACACCTGCTGATATGTCTCCAATCACTTGAGATCTGGGGTGATCCCTTAGTGTGACAAGATCAGTGGGTGAAGTTGGTTCTACAACAGCATTAGGAACTAATTCCTCTTGTGGAATTATGTTTGTTGTTGGGGGAAGATCAGTTCCTTCAGTGCCTTCATCGTCACTTTCTTCAATGACTTGTGGAGAAGGATGTGTTGGAACCTCTATGGTGACGTTTAGTCCATCCAAATTCTCACACAAGTGAGGTACCTACAAAGTGCTTTTGCTAGAAATCTCTTTCTACTTGCAAGACATGTTAGCTTCATCAAATGTAACATGAATAGATTCTTCAATTTTTAGTGATGATTTATTAAAAACCCTATAGACTTTGCTTACTTGGGAATACCCTAGAAAGATTCCCTCTTCAGCCTTAGCCTCAAACTTTCTAATGTATCTTTTATTATTGTTGTGAATATAACATATATATCCAAATAATTTAAAATAGTTGATTTTAGGTTTCTTCCTTTAAGTAATTCATAGGGAGTCCTATTCTTTAGTTTATGTATCAAACTTCTGTTCAGGACATAATTTGTATTGTTTACAGCCTCTGCCTAAAAGTATAGTGGCATGTAAGCATCTACAAGTAATGTACTTGCAGCTTCAATTAGTTTCCTATTTTTCCTTTCAGCTACCCCATTTTGTTGAGGAGTTCTAGGAGTTGAGAAGAAATGCCTGATACCTTCCCTCTCACAGAACTCATGCATAAGAAGAGACTCAAACTCTGTGCCATGATCACTTCTAATCAATGCAACATAAGTAGAGAACTCAATCTGTATGGTCCTGAGAAAATCTGTGAGAACCTTAAAGGTATCAGAAAGGACACCCAAGTGAACCTGGAGAAGTCATCCACTATAACTAAGGTGTAGGATTTCCCTCCTAGGCTTTGTACTGCAATGGGTCCAAAGAGATCCATGTGTAGCAAGTACAATATCCTAGGTGAATCACTTTTATTAACAGATTTAAAACTAGATTTAGTTTGCTTGCCTAGTTGATAAGCCCTGTAGAGACCTTCCTTCTTGTAGGGACTAGAAGGTAGACCTCTCACAAGATTGTCTTTTGATAGCCTAACAATGTTTTTCAAGTTTACATGACCTAGCCTTTTATGTCATAAATCATTCTGATTACTAGTTATATTAAGTAAGCAGATATAAGAATTGGCAGAAAGAAAATCAACTAAGTATATGTTACCTTGTCTATTCCCAATTAAAACAGTTTGTTTTTCTTTATTAGCAATAGTGCAAGAAGATGAGTTAAAGTGTACCTGATAACCTTCATCACATAACTGGCTTATAGAGATGAGGTTATGCTTGAGTCCTCTGACATAAGTTACTTTCTTAAATGTGACTGCTCCAATCTTCCCTTCTCCAAAACCTTCAGACTGGCCACATTTTGAATCACCAAAGATAACCTTTGGTCCTAGCTTGTACTTATAATTGGTTAAGTTGTCCTGTCTGCCAGTCATATGTTTGGCCACATTATGTTTGGAGCATCTTCTGTCCTTTCTTTCATCTGCTGATCCAACCACCATTTGATTTATGGAGTTCCAAATGGCTTTGGCTGAGGTCCATTCAGCCACTTTTTGAAAGATATCATCTGACATTGTTTGTGCCAGTATATTCATTGCCTTGGCATCATCAATCTTTGCCTTTCACTGGGCCTCAGTCCACTCAGGTGGTGGAACTGCAGTTTTATTTGAAGATGTTGCAGAAGTAAATGCATGAGGGGGACCTGTCAAAATGGAGTTGTAGATATATTCATCAATAGAGTTCATGTAAAATTTGATTCTTGCCTTCTAGATGGCATACTTATTCAGATTGCATACTGGAGGTCTAGTGCTTGCATAATATTTGTTCTGTGCCATGCTGTGTTAGAATAAATCTAATGGGAATGAAAAGACAGATCTAACTCAGTATCTTTGATTCAAGGGTTAGCTTGTACAACCAAGGGAATCCTGCTCTGATACCAATTAAAAGTGAGGTGTTAGATCTGAAATACTCTAGAGGGGGGGGGGGGGGTGAATAGAGTATCCTAAAATCCTTTAGAAAACTTTACAGCTTTTGATGCAAATAAAAACTGTAGAATAACAAATAAATAACCACAAACACACAGTAGACCTAGTTAGCACAAACACAGCAAGAACAAAAGAAAGGGCAACCCGACAACACAAGAAATTATAGTGGTTCCCCAACCTGGGTACATCCACTCTTCAACCACCTTGGTAGGAATCCACTCAGATTTTTGATCAGGTGCCTGACACCAATGAGCTTTTGATCAGGTGCTCAAAAACCAAACCTCAAGTCTTTTGGTCAGGTGACTTGAAACCAAGAATAACTTTTGAAGGGAGTTAAGAACCCTTTATACAGTGGGGGGGGGGGGGGGGGTTGAGAGAAGATTGTGTCTTCTCTTTCTCAATAAACAACTGAGAAGATTTAGTGGATATGATGTTAGCAAATAGCTCCCCCTGAGATGTAGAATTGTTCAGGAAAAACTAGAGCTTTGCTTCAGGGTGATAGGCCTCCAATCTTTAAGCCTTGACCAGAAAAGATCTTCAGGAACTTCTTGACAGATGGAATTGATGTTGTCCTTTGAAGTGTCCTGGAGAGTTGAAGAATGAAGACTCTTGATTTTTGATTGATTGTTCTTCTTCTCCAGATAGCATATGTTCTTCTGGTCTAGGGCTTCTACTCTGTACCAGAGATCTATGAAAGAAAGAGCGGAGAATTCCTTCATTCAGACTGATTGTCCTTTTTTTGTCTGTGTGTCTATATTTTCTGTAGGAAAAGAGAGAAAATCTATTTTATATTTCCTGTCAAAAATTGTCTTTCGAAATTTGAAATCCTCTGCAATCAATGCTGACGGCCTTGAGAATAAACTGCATTGAATTATTTCCCCAACTGTCTTATGGAAAAATGGCAAGCAATAATCCTAGAGAAGACCATAATCAATGCTCCTTTTAATGGTTATATTCAAAGAATATTTGAGCATTAGTTATACAGGAATTATTGCAGTAAGAAGGGGACAGAAGGAAGGAAATAACTAAGTCTGGGTTCATCGAACAGATAACAAAAATCGTCGAGCTGAGTTCACAGTTCGTCGATCCGAGTTGCTGTGTTCGTCGACTAGATGACTTCTGTTCGTCGAGCTGAGTTCCAAGATCGTCGAGCTGAGAGTAGAACTGCATTGATTAGAAACTTTAACAATTCTCTATATGGAGTTCATCGAGCTGATAACTGGTTTCGTCGACTGAAGTTCAGCAAAGTAGTTCTGGACTTAGAATATCTAAGATGCTTCTGGAATAAAGTGTTGAAGTGAAGTATCTAGAAATCATCGACCTAAGAATTGGTTTCATTGAGCTGAGAATCAATAACTGCTGCTTCATAACTTTTGCCAAATTGGTCAAAATTCGTCGAGCTGAGAATCTTCAATTCGTCGACTGGAGTCTAGAGAATAAAGTCTGGACTTAGAATGCTGAAGGTAGAGTTCAAAGATCGTCGACCAAAGAATCAAGTTCGTCGAGCTCAGCTCCGAGAATTTTCTCTAAGATCGTCGAGCTGAGCACGACTATCGTCGACCTGAGTTCGACGAACGTCGAAGTCATTTTACTGATTCTTTGGAAATTTTCTAAGTCTTCAGTCTCTGGCAGTCTGATGATGGCTGGTCCATGAGATGTTGAAACTAAGGACTTGGCATAGACTCTAGGACACAACTATGAACCTGGCTATACATGATGGGTCATAAGATCTTAACTTAGTGAACCTAGCCCAAATTAAACTAGGCATCCAACATAAAGCACCTAAGGGTGTTTTCTACCTGCTACATACACATTCTGATTGCTCTCAAGATGAAGTTAGTCTTTATTGGGTAAGATGAGCAGAGGAGAAGATGGAGGTGTATGGATCCTGCGACGAAGAGACTCATCGTGTCGAGAGACGTTGTCTTCGATGAGTTGACACCGTATTGGGATACCTCTTATGTGGAGCTAGAGATGGGCAGGTAAGATGGTGGGCTGAAGGAGGCTGCTATTAAGGTTCACGTGGAGCTGCCTGAGTCACCGGGAGCTCCAGGTTGTTCTAGCTCTGAGGCAAAGGCCTTAGGGTCAGGAAGTAAGGGGAGCGATGCTCCAGTTAATTCTAGCTTGAAGGCGGAGGCTTCTGGTTCAGGAAGCAGGGGGAGCGATGTTCCAAGTAGTTCTTGTTCGAGAGCGGAGACTTCTAGTTCAGGTAGCAGGGGGAGTGTTGCTCCAGGTGCTCCTGGTTCCAGTGAGGAGGCGTATTGTTCAGGAATCAAGCAGAGCATTGTTCCAGGTTTTCTCGGGAACGGTGCTTGTTCAGGAGCAGCAGAGGTGGTTAGCCGTGATCAGGTTCTTTGGAGATCGAAGAGGATCAGTAAGCCACCAGCTCGATATAGTGAAGGGAACACAGCTGGCTTGGTCCCATGTATCCTTGCAAGCCCTCAAGTCGAGCGAGTATCTTCTGGCTGTGATGACACCACTAGAATCAAATAGGTGGTTCACACCAAGGCTAAAGAGGTGACTTCTCTCAAAGGTAATGAGTCTTGGGCTTTTGTGCCCAAGGTTGTTGGTGATACTCTTGTGATGCATGAGTGGAGGTTGAAGCTGAAGAAGAAGGCAGAGGGAAGCATGGCTCCATTTGGGAGATGCTAGAGAGCTCCCTCATGGTCCATGATTTGTTGGGCGAGGACTATGTCTTGGACCTTTCTTCGTAGATGCTATCAGAGGTATCAGGTGCAAGGTTACGGGAGCTGCTGGAGTTATTCACCACTTCTCACTTCAAGGGGAGTGTTGAAATTTGTGAAGTGAAAGTGGATGAATGGAGCACTTGGACCTATCCGCGCGGACTACGTGGACAGGGTTGGCGCACTGCTTGGTCGGCAGGGATGTTGTAGACAGTTTGTTTTATCGCGGCCTGGGAGGTCTGTTCGCACGGACTATGCGGACAGCATTGGCGGTTAGCCAGGCCGGCTTGTGCTCAGCAGGCAGTTGGATCCCAGGAAGTAACCGGGCGGATAGAAAGTCTATACGCGAATTCCGGCATGAAGCAGACTGAAGAACTGGAGCTTTGCAGACTGGTTTGGCAGTTGTCTTGGTATTGCTCTGGTGTAGTGATGCTAAAGATCACGGCAGTGAACCGGTCGCACAAGTAATATAAAATGGGCGAGTTTTCCCAAGTATCGATCTCTCAAGGAACACAGTAAGGTGGAGTTAATTTCTAGGAGGACTTGAGATTGAAGTCCTAAGGTTGGAGCTAACTAAGGGGGGTTTTGATATTTGAGGACAAAAAGTACAAATCTAACAACTACTCCTATGCAATGCCTCTATGCGATGCTTCGCCAGGCGGGATGGAAGACTAGTCGGGTGGCTATGCACCGAATCACTAGGCGGATGGGCGAGTAGGCTTGCAGATTAGGTGATGAGAATGGCGGAATGAGGGTCATGAGCACCTCTTCGCTACGCACGCCACTAGCAATTGCTAGTGCGGCAAGGGCGGATGGATGGTGGATGAAATATTGCGCACCTCAAGCAACTAAAGCGTAAAACATTACAGAATCACATAGACGTGAATCTAATAAAGTTTTCATCTAAAGTGCAACAACATCAATATAAATGAAGTTTTAACACACATATACAACAATAAAGGAAGAACAAGTCAAGAGATCGACCGAATTCGAAGTCTTGCTGAGGATTCACGGTTGGAATCGTCGGGTTGTCAATCCGCGTTCAAGCTCGGTCTTCAACTGCGTCCGGGGTAGAGAAGGGTTGTCACCACCTTCCAATGGCCCGTCTTCTTCATGTCACGATAGCGAACGAAAGTTTCAAGCTTCCCTTTTCTTGATGGCTATTGTGTTGAAGCTTGAAATGAACCCAAGAGATAATGAAGGAGGCCGAGAGGAAGCTCGGGCTTGGATTTGGCGTTGAAAGCTTGCCCGGAGCACCTCCTTAGTGTGGAAGATGATGAAAAACGGCGGAGAAGGCGGAAAACGGCGGAGAGATGTTGAACGATCCGAAGATTCTGAAATAGGCCGAGACCTACGATATTTATACAAAGCAGAATTTAACAATGTGCACGATCACGTGCGTACGACCAGTGGTCATGCGCACTATGTCCAGTGATCGTGCGCACTGGCAAGGTGGATTAGGAAGATGAACAGGGATAACGTGCACGAGTAGTGGCGCACGACAATTGGTCGTGTGCACTAAGTTCAATGGACGTGCGATTACCCCAGACAGGACTCCAGGAAAAGAGGAATCAATGCACACAATCAGTGGCGCACCACCGTTGGTCGTGCGGACTATGTGCAGTGGTCGTGCGATTAGCCCAAGTAGATTTTGGAAATCCGGGTACATTGCACACGATCATCAACGCACGACCAGTGGTCGTGCGCACTATATCCGATGATCGTGCGCAGTATTCCTGCTTCTAAACGTCCCCAGAACATGCACACGACCCCTAAACCCAGCACTGATATGTGCAAACATTCCAGACGAGCACAAAAATGGAGTACAAATAATAAAAGTACAAAAATAGACAACCACGGGCCAAAGTGTGCACTTCCTATGGAAATATAGACAAGATGAAATATGAACGATATAGAACTAAAAGTGAAGTGCAAACGTTTGAAAACTAGCCCAGATGAGTCCGAAAAACCCTATATAAATCGGACTCATCACACCCCCAGACTTAACTATTTGCGCGTCCCGAGAAAAAAAAATCTAAGCAGATACGAAAAATTACTAGCTAACCAAGAAATTGAAAAACAAAGTAGCATGCGAAGTCGCATGCTCGCGTGCGTAAAAATACAATAGAGAAAATTTCTAAGTATGCATAATAGTTTATACTTTTCACAATGCGTATCAAAATTTTATTACTAATCAAAAATAGAATCACGGTGAATCATCCGGTCACGCGTAGGGAGAAAGTAGACTAATCGCTAGGCGAGCATTACCAAAGATCGGGGCGCGGGATAACCTCCAAAGGAATCCACCAATGTCGGAGACCATATGCTTGCCCTTTCGCATTCTCTCCACGGCACTGGTTGGGTTCACACACGAATCAGTAGGACTTTAGATGAAGAGATGGGGCTTGGGTTTCGGTGAGGTAAACAAAGATAAACAGGAAGGCTAAACACCTAACCCAAATGAGCTATCATAAAAAGAATCCCTCTACTAAGCAAAATACACGCGGGTACACCACACCCCAGACTTAACTTTAACATATGGGTGTGTCCACCGCGTACTCCAAAAATACTCACATCTCAAATAGGATTTTCAATTTTACTTTTACTTTTCACTTTTTCACAATTAACATCATTTTTTTTACTTTTCTTTTTCTTTTTCAAATTACATTTCTTTTAACAATTTCAGCAAATAAAACTTTGGAGGACATCCACATATTCACATGTAATATCACCACATCACATCCCAGAATGAAAATGTCAAACTCTAAAGCTAAACTTGTGTGTGCGACTAGGATTGGCTATGAGGCTTTGGTGAAATCATGATGGAGTTGAATCAAAAGGAGGGGTAGGCACAACAGGGCTAGCAAGGATAAGACGTTAGGAATGGTACAAAGCTCAACCGGGCCAAAATGATGGCCTACATCACGCACATGCGTGTGAACTAACCTATACCCATGCTTCAAGAATAGCTTGGGGCAAGTTCTTAGCCAACGAGAAAGACTAGCCATCCTCCCGACTCGAGCAATACGAACCTAATGGCCGTGTACACACATCCATAAGCTACCGTCTGATTCACACCGGATTCACCAATTTTTGAGTAGAATAAAAAGATCGTTACGCAAATAGAAAAGTATAAAACCATAAGCATACAAAAAAATTAAATCTACTAGAATTTCTACACGAGACTAAAGCAGTTGACTAGAAACACAATATGATCAATATTTTACTCTGTCTCACAATCATAAGCCAACAAAATAATTTCCTCAAATCATACAAAAGAAATGAGTTTAACTTGTAGCACACAAAAAGCTAAGCACGTGCTCATGTGGGTGTAGTGGTGTGTGATGCAATGAACTAATCATAATAAATCTATAAAAGCTTCTAGTATGCACATGAAATGTGCGCGTGCAAAAGGTAACAAAACTGGCTCTCCCCCAGACTTAAACTAAACTACACAACATATGATAGAGAATTAAAAATCATAAAGAGCTAAGGGAAGAGGTTACCCAATGCTCAGCCAGTGAGCATACCAGAAGACGCGTGGAAACCTGAAGCAGGCCCGCCATATGAAGAATCACAACCCCGCCAATGCGATTTGCCATGAATACCTGCAGGGGTGAGCTCCGCAAAAATAAAAGAAAAATATACAAAATACAAAGATATACTAAAACTAAATGGACATGAAAAACAAGTACAAAAAATGAAAGATAATTACTGGGGTTATTGTCATCCCAGCACGACTTATTCGGCTACAAAAAGGTTCTAGCTAATGAGCCTATGAAAAGAAAAATGCACAGATAACTGTCCCAATATCCGTTTCAGTAATGGGTACCGATACGGTGATAGAACAGTTACCCCTCTACCTAAATAGTAATACCTACCCAACACAGGTAGAGGAAATAGGAAGTAAGAAGAGAAGGAGCGCTGGTCCTCACTCTTCTCACCATAAAATGAATCCTTGCCCAGCAAGGTGTCGTCTACTACAGGGAGAAGGCTGGAGGAGAAAGCAATCAATGGAGCTTCCTCAATAGAGGAGGAATCAACCTGCTCGTGAGAGAGGATGCTATCATCGATGACTAGAGCTGAAAGCTCCAAGCCCTCCTGAATCTCCTACGGAGACTCAACCCGCCCAGGCTCAGATAAAGAAGGGGGATCAAGAAATAAAGTAGAAGAAGAACTAAAATAATCTGAAATAGGGGGAGTGGTCCCGGTCTCACTCCCAGCAGGATCCCGACTTTGATCTTTGACGGCGTCATATGAGTCATGGGGAGGGGAATCTACGAGCTTGAGGTCCTCGATGGTGGTTTGGACCTCCTCATCCATCAAGGAAGTGGAAACTTCCTCAACAAAGAGGATCTCCTCATCAACACACCTCGGTGCGTCGACATGTTCCAAGACATAATACTTTCCATTAATGAAAATAATATCCTCGTCAAACATGTGCACATCCTCAGACTCAGAATCACAATCTGGCCGAACATCATCAACCGACTCACTAAAAATAGGTAAAGATAATTCTTGCAAAGAAGGCGGAGGAACAACAGCATCAGAGAGAATATGTGCGGGTTCCTCCGGGGGTGAATCAACAAGAGGGGCATAGGGAGAGACGGCGCCATAATGTCGTCACACCGATCAGCAGAAAGTATGATGGGCATATCTGCTGCAGTCCCCCATAAATAAGGTGGTGCTGCGAATATATCATCAGAATCAGAAGGGGTGTCCATTTGAGAGGGTGATAGAGTGAATCAGATACCCGGTTCATCATCCTCCTCCAACTAGCGCTGAAATTCTGCGCAATCTTTCAACACGTGGTCAGTGCTACGACAACACAAACACCGTTTTCCATTACTCCTTGGTCCAGGTGGGACCGTAGAGGAATAAGAAAAGGATGAATGGGTAGAATATGAGTGACCATAAGACCTGGGTTGGGTGTATGAAGTACCATAGGAAGATGGTGCTCCTTACACAGAACCACGAGAGTTATGCTCACAATCATCAGTGGAGAACTCATCACTACCATGCCTATAATCCCCGCACCATCGGCAACGAATATTCATATAAGAATACGTGGTGCAACAAGAAGAATTCACCAACACAAATTTTCTAAGCAACAATTAACTACACAGTACAGATAAAAGAAAAGGAAACTTGCTACAGAAAATTAAAACTAGAAGAGGAACAAATAAAAACAAGAAACAGATTCTAAAAACTAAAGCAAATAAGAAACATGAAATATAGAAATGGAAAAGGGCTTCTATCTCCTATCTCCCTCTCCAAAAATTCACACGACTGTGTTTCCGGCAACGATGCCAAAAACTTAATGCTAAAGATCACGGCAGTGAACCGGTCGCACAAGAAATATAAAATGGGCGAGTTTTCCCAAGTATCGATCTCTCAAGGAACACAGTAAGGTGGAGTTAATTTCGAGGAGGGCTTGAGATTGAAGTCCTTAGGTCAGAGCTAACTAAGGGGGTTTTGATATTTGCGGAAAAAGAAAGTACAAATGTAATAACTACTCCTATGCAACGCCGCTATGCGATGCTTAGCCAGGCGGGATGGAAGACTAGTAGGGCCGCTATACACCGAATCACTAGGCGGATGGGAGAGTATGCTTGTAGATTAGGTGATGAGAATGGCGGAATGAGGGTCGTGAGCACCTCTTCGCTACGCACGCCATAGCAATTGCTAGTGCGGCAAGGGCGGATGGATGGTGGATGAAAAATGGCGCACCTCAAGCAACTAAATCATAAAACAATACAGAATCACATAGACATGAATCTAATAAAGTTTACATCTAAAGTGCAACAACATCAATATAAAAGAAGTTTTAACACACATATACAACAATAAAGGAAGAACAAGTCAAGAGATCGACCAAATCCGAAGTCTTGCTGAGGATTCACTGTTGGAATCGTGGGGTTGTCAATCCACGTCCAAGCTCGGTCCTCAACTGTGTCCGGGTAGAGAAGGGCTGTCACCACCTTCCAATGGCCCGTCTTCTTTGTGTCACGATAGCGGACGAAAGTTGCAAGCTTCCCTTTGCTTGATGGCTATGGTGTTGAAGCTTGAAATGAACCCAAAAGATGATGGAGGAGGCCGAGAGGAAGCTCCGGCTTGGATTTGGCGGTGAAAGCTTGCCCGGAGCACCTCCCTAGGGTGGAAGATGATGAAAAATGATGGAGAAGGCGGAAAACGGCGGAGAGATGTCGAGCGATCCGAAGATTCCAAAATAGGGCGAGACCTGCGATATTTATACAAACTAGAATTGAACAATGCGCACGATCACGGGCGCACGACCAATGGTCATGTGCACTATATGGAGTGATCGTGCGCACTGGCATGGAGGATTAGGAAGAAGAACAGGGATAACGCGCACGAGCAGTGGCACACGACCATTGGTCATGCGCACTAAGTTCAATGGTCGCGCGATTACCCCAGACAGGACTCCAGGAAAAGAGGAATCAATGCACATGATTTGTGGCGTACGACTGTTGGTCGTGCGCACTATGTCCAGTAGTTGTGCGATTACCCTAGGCAGATTTTGGAAATCAGGGTACATTGCGCACGACCAGTGGTCGTGTGCACTATATCCGATGATCGTGCACAGTATTCCTGCTTCTAAACGTCCCCGGAACACGCACATAACCCCTAAACCCAGCACTGATATTTGCAAACATTCCAGACGAGCACAAAAATGGAGTACAAACAATAAAAGTACAAAAATACATAACCACGGGCCAAAGTGTGCACTTCCTATGGAAATATAGACAAGATGAAATATGAACGATATAGAACTAATAGTGAAGTGCAAACACATGAAAACTAGCCCAGATGAGTCCGAAAAGCCCTATATAAATCGAACTCATCATGTATCAGCAAGTGGTAGCCGTGAAGACCGCCATTCAGTGCGGACTGATACTTGAGCTCGCCGAGAGAGGGGGACTGGATCCAGTGTCCTCTAGTAAATGCGGAGTGGTCCTTGTGGCCAGTGGTGTGGACTTGGCTGGGTCTGAACCAAGTCCATGTTTGGCTTAGTCCGGGGAGATCGCGTAGTGTAGCGCGGACTGCTTCTCAGTCCGCCAAGCTCGGCAGAAGTGCATGTGCCTTGGTTGCGAGTTTGGCGATAAGCGGACTGGAGGTTGTGTTCGAAACTGTGTGTGGACTGGAGCTGGAGTCCATTGAGTCCGGCAACTGCCATGTTGGCATGGATGTGGACTTGGGATATGCAGACTGGTGCAGTCTGCGGAATATACGGACTGGAGGTCTATGGAAGATGCGGACTGGAGTCGCCTACAGGGATATACAGACAAGAGCGGTCCGTAGTATGTGCGGACTAGATCGGCGTGTCCACTGAGTCCGACTGTTGCCTTGGTGGCAAAGCCGTGGGCTTGGGATTGGCGGACTAAAGCTGTGTGTCCGCTGAGTCCGGCTGTTGCCTTAGTGGCGAAGCCATTGGCTCGGGTTTGGCGGACTGAAGCTGTGTGTCCGCTGATTCCGGCAAGTCTGTTGGCTCGGGATAAGCGGGTTGGAGCTATGTCCGCGGATTGGCGGACAGTGTTGCTGCGGAGTCTAGCTATGGTTGTCCTGGCTTGGCCCTTGGAGACAAGGCGGACTGGTGTTGCTGTCCGGCCTTGGTGATGTCTCGGCGGCTTGGCCCTTGGCGACAAGGCGGACTGGCGATTGTGTCCGGCTTTGGAGAAGCTAGGCGGGCTGGCTATCATGCACAGGTGTGGCGGACTGGTATGTATCCACGGACTACGGAGAAGTTTTGCTGCAGGATGTGGAGGTAATCCTATTGGATAGGGCGGTGACCACACTCATCATCGTGCCTATAAATAGGACCCATGTCACATCAGGAACAAGTAACCAACCGAAGTTGTGCGGATAGCGCTGGAAAGCCAGGAATTTGCTCTGATTGGGGTCAGGGATAGTGCGGACTCTGAGGTTACGCAACCGGCAGAAAACAGCAGGTCGCGGACAGCGACCAGACGGTCTTCTCTTTGGAAACTTGGTTTGGGGTTCAATAAGTCGCCTGCCTCAGGTGAACTGTTTTATTCAGCATCGCAGCATGTGCGGTCTGGCGGCTAGGCGACCTCGTGGTTAGGCGGCTTGCAGATCGGCGGCTAGAGCTAGCATTGGAATAAGGGGTAGTCCACGCGTCTTGGGTTGCGGTCTGGCGACCTGGCGGACTGAGCGGACTCCACAGGAGTAGACCGGCGGCTTGGTGGTTGAGTCCGCGCGACTTGTTTCTCTTGTCTTGTTTTTGTAGTTCTCTGCTTTCCCTTGGGTGGCTATTTGGTGAAGCATGTCTCGCCATGTATGTCTCGTGGTGTAGAGAAGATTGCGGTGAATCAATAAAGACTTGTGTGCTGCATGTGTTTGTTGGTGACTGGCTTAGGTTGAGATAACATCTGCTCACTCCAGGTTCCAGGGAATTTTCCGCATGATCAAGGTGTGATCTTGATAGTGCTGAGAATTTTAATTTGGCATCAGGCTATCTTGTTAACCACCTGGAGAAAATTCAACGTGGTAGTAGTGCCAGGTTGTTGAATTTCAACAAAGACGGGTCAGGTGGACACAAGGAAGGATGCAGGAAATACAGAAATCTGTTTAAGTCCACAATCATTGAGTGAACACAGTTCACTCAACGCTAGAAAGCCAAAAACATTGAGTAAAGCATGGACTGTCATGGCCCAACAATTTCTAAGGCAGAATTTTTGTTAAATACAAAAGAGTTGAGCAAAGGCAGTTCACTCAATGCCAGATGACAAGAAGCGTTGAGTCAAGCTCAGGCAGTCAAAGTATTTAAGAAACAGAGTAGGATTCTGGCTAAGTCCATGAGCGTTGAGTGAAGGTAGTTCACCCAACACCTAAAGAATAAAACGTCGATAGAACAAAGTGTTGTCAAAGCTTAAGAAGAGGTAAAAAGAAAAATCGTCTAAGTCCAGAAGCATTGAGTGAAGGCAGTTCACTCAACGCCAACTCAACAAGAAATTCTACTAAGTATAGAAACGTTGAGTGAAGGATGTTCACTCAACGACTCAACAAGATGGCAGGCTAAGGCATGAAGCGTTGAGTGAAGACAACTCACTCAATGCCTCCATTCAGAGAAGCGGCTAAGTCCAAATGCATTGAGTGATGAAAGTTCAATCAATGCCCAATCAGTTAAGCCAGCTAAAGCCTATATTCGTTGAGTATTGTCAACACACTCAATGCATGTTGCTACAGAGTATATGGCTAAGTGTTTTGGCACTGAGTGAAGGCTGTTCACTCAACGCCAATGATGAATTGTCTAAAAATGACTAAGTCCACAGGTGCTGACGTTAGCAAAAATTCATAATGTTGAGGGAATTCTACAGTACACGACAAACGATGTCGCATGCCTCCTATACTGCATTTAATACTGTTAGGTACATTGGTTCTAATGTAGCTGATTTGAAGAAGCCTCACCCAACTCAATGATATACATCAAAATGTATTTGATGTGTTTTGAGTTTACTTGTGCAGGTTAAGTATTTGCAGAAAAGATGAAAAAGTTTCTAAGTCCATGTGTCGACACCCAGAGGGAAAGTGTCGACCCTTAAGAAGATATGTGTCGACACCCAGGTAAGCAGTGTCGACACTTGGAGTCATTGTGTCGACACCAGGGATGCAGAGTCGACACCAGACAGAAAGTGTCGACACAAGGAGCTGTGTCGACACTCAATGAAGAAAAGCCAGTGAAGCTGTGTCAACACTTAGCAGTTGTGTCGACACCCAGTGAAACTGTGTCTACATCAGAAAGTGTCGACACTTGGAGGCTGTGTTGACACTCAGCAAAAGTCAGCAGAGACTAAGTATAAGTATCGACACCCAGAGCAATGTGTCGACACACAGCAGAAGAGTCAACACTTGAAGAAAGTGTCGACACAAGAAAGAATGTGTCGACACTCAGCTGAAGACTCAACACTTGAAGAAAGTGTCGACACAAGGAGTTGTGTCGACACTTAGCAAAGTTCAAGAATATTCTAAGTACAAGTGTCTACACAAAGGAGATGTGTCGACACGCATCAAAAGTCTCAATAGAGGAAGAATATGTCGACACAGGGAGCTGTGTCGACACTCAGCAAGTATCAACACTGAAGGCATGTGTCGACACCAAGAAGAAGTGTCGACACTTAACAAGTTCAACACATGAAGATGTGTCGACAAAAGGAGATGTGTCGACACTTACAAGAATTCAGCAATATACTGAAGTACAAGTACTTGTGTCGACACACATTATCAGTGTCGACACATGAAGAAGAAGCAGTGTCGCGATATAAAATCTACAACACAAGGAGTTGTGTCGACACCTTGTAGGCTAGTGTCGACACTTAGTCAACTTGTGTCGACACTTGGTCTATAAGTGTCGACACTTAAAGACAGACAGTCTCGACACTTTCAGACAGTTACAAAATTTTCAAGAACTGACTGGATAACTTGACAGCTGCCATTCCAGCCAGTCTTCTGCATCTGTCAGAGTTGTCAAAAATCAGTTATGAACCGGACCAGCCGGTTACTATGAAGAAGGCCTATAAATAGGCTTATACTGTCTACAGAAGAAGATTGATTAGAAGATCAACACATCAAGTAATACAAAGAAGATCTAGCTATCAAGTGAAGATCTAAGTGGTTGGAGAGAGAGAGCTCCATCCAAGAAGTCAGCCGTTGGAACCAGGCTGAGAAGAAGGGTTCAGATTTATTCTGAATCTTAAGTAGCAGAGATCAAGGATCAACTGCAGAAGAGGTCAATCTTATTGTGTTCTACATTCAAGAAGCTTTGAAGAAAGCCAAGTCAGATTGATTTCAGCTGAGTTCTTCCAAGAACTCATCAAGAAACTCACAACTCTTCTCTCTTTTCTCTGAGTTGTTGAGTTACAATTTTTGTATTCATATTATCTTGTAGGATCCTTAGGGATCTGAGTCTTTGTAAGCCTGTAATTATAAAGGCTGGGTGTAGGGCTTGAGTGCCTGAGTGTAGGAGATTTGAATCTCTGAGTGTAGGCCTATTGTGGCTGAGTGTAGGCCTTGGTGGCTGAGTGTAGGCCTTGGTGGCTGAGTGTAGGCTTTGTGAAGAAGCTGAGTTGTAGGGCCTTGGGCCTGAGCTGTAGGAACCTGTTTTGGGGTTCTGAGATAGTGGAGGAGTTTGGCCGAATCTAGTACACTGCTAGATAGGCGAAGGGGGAAAGTGGATGTACCCAAACCTTGGGGAACCACTATAAAACTGTGTGTTTACTGTGTGATTGTGGAATTCTGTGATTGCTGATTGTGTGCTGTGATAAAGTAGATTTAATTCTGTGTTATAAGTTGAATTATGCCTAAAAAGTCAAAAAGATTTAAGTCACCTATTCACCCCCCCCCCTCTAGGTGATTAGGTACAATATCTTTCAAGTGGTATCAGAGCCAGGTTACTCAAAAAGGGACATAACTGTCTGAGTAGATCCTGTTGGCAGATTCAGTCTAAGTCAAATTACAGAATCAAGAACATGAAGAACCATGGGTTCCACTGAGAATCATAAGGAATTGGGATCCATGAAGCTACCCATATGTAGAAAAGAGATCTTTGGTATCTGGAAAGAAAGGGTGAGACTGTTTTTGGAAGCATCAGACCCTAGGATATATATCACAGTGAAAGAAGGGCCTTATGTGCCCATGAAGGTTTCAGTCTTAGATGCAAATCAGAGAACACCTAAGGATTTCTCTGAAATGACAAAGGATGAAATTGTTCTAGCCACTATGGACAAAAGGGCTCAGAACATCATTGTGAGTGCTATAGATGATACTACCTTTCAGAATCTGATACACTGCAAGACATCCAAGGAAATGTGGGATACTCTTATTGTGTACATGGAGGGTTCTGAAGAAGTGAGGCAAGACAGAAAATCCTTGCTCAACCAAGAATATGAAAGTTTTAGACAAGGTAAATCTGACAGCATAACTGAATGCTATAAAAAGTTCTATAGGATTGTGAATGAGCTTATGTCCTATGGCAGAGAGTTCAGTAATTATGAGCTCAATGATAAGTTTCTAAGGTCCGTAACCAAAGATTGGGACACCAAGATCTGTGCCATTAGGGAAATGGCAAAGTTGGCTGAAATTCCTCCACCAACACTATTTGGAAAAGTGCTGTCCTATGAGATGCAGTTGATGGTGAGAAAAGAAGAGGAGAAATCAACAAGAAGTGAACATAAAGAAAGGACAGTGGCCTTCAAAATAGAAGCCCCCAGAAAGTATAGAAGTAAGTCACCAACTCCACCACCAAAAGTAGCTGAAACTGAATCAGATGAGTCAACAAGTAGAAAGTCTGAAAGCAGTGAAAGTGATGAGGACTTTGCTGCCTTCACAAGACATTTTCAGAAGTTCTTAAAGAAGAAACAGTGGAGGACAAGACCATCTACTTCACAGGGTAAAGAAGACTATTATCAGAATAAAAAGTCTTCAAAGAAAGACAGGAAAAAGACAAAGTCTAGCAAAGCAACTCTTTCAAAAATTGTATGTTATTGCTGTAATAGACAAGGACATGTTGTTGCAGACTGTCCAGAGAAAAGGAAGGAGTCTAATGACAAGAAAAAGACTCAATACAAGGGCAAGAAGGAAAAGTCTTTTGTTGCCAAAAAGGATAAGAGCCTGTCAGACTTATCTTCATCAGAAACTGAGTCAGATGCAGAAGCATATATAGGACTATTTGCTGAGGAAGATGAAGAAGAGTTCATCCAGATTATCAATTCTATATATGAACAAGAGGACAGTCAGTGTCAAGGACTGATGGCATTGATAGAAAGTGACAAAATCTTGGAACAGCCAGGACCTAGTAATGTACAACATTGTTCATTAAGTTCAATTTCTTGTGCTAGTTCAGAATTAGATTCATCATCATCAAGTGATGAGAGTGCATCTGAGTCTGAAGAGGATATTCATCAGTTGATAGATGAATATAAAGTTCTGTTGCAAGCATTTAAGAAATGCAAATCCTTGGCCAAGAGTCAAGCTAAGGAGATTGCAAGTCTCAAAATGGCTGCAACTGATTATGAGAAGATGTTTGATCAAAAACTTAATGAGATAGCCAGACTGAAGCACATAACTGTGATTCAGATGGGGACTATATCATTTAAGAATGATCAAATCAAGAGTCTGGAGATTAATCTTCAGAAGGAGAAAGACTTAGTTGCTAGGTTTTCTAAACCTAAGTCAGTTCTACCCTTAATTGATGAATTTGTTCATCACAAAGGTAAAGCTGGACTGGGATTTACTAAACCAGCAAGGACTGTTCAGTCCAAGTCCAAGTCCAAGGGCAAAGCCCCAACTCTCAACAAGTCAGCTGTAGATAAAACAGCTAAGACTGTACCTAAGAAAAGGTACAATAAGTTTGAGTGTTGGTGCTGTGGCAAGGTAGGCCACTTTGCAATGGACTGTTGGCACAATGCTACTGCCAAAGTGAGTAGCAAACTGCCTGTTGGAAAACCTGCAGGTAGCTTTGTAAGGAAGCAAACTAACCAGTACCAAGGACCCAAGAATTCTTTGGGTTCTAAGGTTCACTAATCTGTTTTGCAGGTGAGTCCAAGTGGCCATGCCCCAATATGGTACTTGGACAGTGGATGTTCCAGACATATGACTGGAACAAGGGGTTTACTAAAGGACTACACACCTATAAAGGATGGTCCAAAATTCACCTTTGGTGGTTCTGAAAAAGGGATCATCAAGGGTTTTGGTAACATATCTAACACCTATATTACAATTACTCAAGTGGACTATGTTAAAGGTTTGAAACATAACCTTATTAGTATAAGTCAATTGAGTGATGTAGGATATGACATCTCATTTGTGAAAGATGGTTGTCATATCAGGAGGTCAAATGATCAAGAGATCATTTTGACTGGTTATAGAAAAAGGAATGTCTATTGCTTAGACATTATAGTTGAGAACAATGGTTCTCCAGTGTGTCTTGTAGCTGATGAGACAGTCTCTCATTGTGTCAAATGGCACAAGAGGCTAGCCCATCTAAACTACAAGACAATTGGTAAACTCTTTAGTAAAGAGCTTGTGAGAAATGGTCCTCAAGTTAAGTGTATTAAAGATGGTATTTGCTCAGCTTGTCAAAAGGGCAAGCAGACTAGATCCACCTTTAAAAGCATTGAAAACAAAGATGCTGTGAGGTGTTTATACCTCTTGCATATGGATCTCTTTGGTCCAATGCCAGTTCACAGCCTAGGTAGGAAGGTCTATACCTTTGTAGTTGTAGATGACTACTCAAGGTTTTCCTAGGTGTTCTTCCTAAGACAGAAATCTGAAACACCTAGTGTCTTTTATAGTTTTGTCAAACAAATTCAGAATGAACTAGACAGTACAGTGGTCAAGATAAGAAGTGACCATGGTACTGAATTTCAATCTGATAGCATGACAAACTATGTGAAGAATTTGGGATATTTCAAGAGTTTTCTTCACCAAGAACACCTCAGTAAAATGGCATTGCTGAAAGGAAGAATAGAACCTTGATTGAGGCTGGTAGGACCCTATTAAGTGATACATCACTACCAGAATATTTCTGGGCTGAAGCAGTTAATACTGCATGCCATGTTATTAATAGGGCTACCATTACTAAAAGCCTCAACAAGACCCCAAATGAGGTTGTGAAAGGCAGGAAACCAAACCTATCCTACTTCAGGATCTTTGGTTGTAAGTGCTTTATACTTAACAATGGAAAGTCTTACTTGACTAAGTTTGCTGCCAAGTCCCAAGAGGGGATCTTTGTTGGGTACAGCAACAACAGTAAAGCTTATAGAGTCTACAACTTGTCTACTCAAGTTGTAGAAGAGACTGTACATGTAGTATTTGATGAAACTAGACTTACTAACAATGAGTTGTCTAGTAGTGTATGCAGCTCCACAGGTATAGCCAAGAAGATGGACAAGCTCACTATAGAAGAAGAACCTACTGTAAGACAGCAAGTAGAAGATAGTAGCTGTTTTCCAAGGGGAGTACTACGTGTACCTAATACAGATGAAGTTCAAGGAGTACAGCAAGATGAAGAAACTGAAGAAGTTCAACCTGAAGTCAGGATGCCTTCAGCCAATAGGCATCTTAGAGATCATCCAGCAGAACAAATCATTGGTGATCCAAGATAAGGGGTACAAACAAGGAGCAGAAATCTGAATGCAGCAATCTACTCCAGTTTTCTATCCCAAGTTGAACCAAAGAAGTTTGAAGAAGTCATCCTAGACCCTCATTGGATTGAGGCAATGCAAGAAGAGCTGAATCAGTTCAAGAGGTGCAAGGTCTGGGAACGTGTTCCTAAACCTAAAGACCACAACATAATTGGGACCAAGTGGATCTATAGGAACAAGATGGATGAACATGGAGTCATCATTAAGAACAAAGCAAGATTGGTTGCTAAAGGATATAGGCAGGAAGAAGGTATTGATTTTGATCAAACCTTTGCTCCAGTAGCCAGACTGGAAGCCATATGGATGTTCCTGGCCTATGCAACCTTTCAAGGATATAAAGTTTACCAAATGGATGTCAAGTCAACATTTATGAATGGTAATCTAAAAGAGGAAGTCTATGTGGAACAGCCAGCAGGTTTTGTTGATTCAACTCAACCTAATCATGTCTATAGACTTAGGAAAGCATTGTATGGGTTTAAGCAAGCCCCTAGGGCTTGGTATGAAACCCTGTCTAGTTTCCTCATTGAGAATAAGTTCACAAGGGGGAAAATAGACAAGACTCTATTCCTTAGGGAATCCAGAGGCAAAGTAATACTAGTCTAAATATATGTAGATGACATAATATTTGGGTCTACTGAAAGTAGTCTTTGCAAAAAGTTTGCAAAACTAATGCAAGGACAATTTGAAATGAGTAGTATGGGAGAACTTAAGTTCTTCTTGGGTCTCCAAGTAAGACAGTCTGAGAATGGTTTATCCATATGCCAGTCTAAGTTCACCCTAGAACTCATAAGGAAGTATGGTATGGATTCATCCAGTACCATGAAGACTCCTATGGGGTCAAGTATGTCTCTTAGCAAGGATGATGCAGGGAAACCTGTAGATGAGTCTTTGTATAGAGGGATAGTTGGCTCCCTATTATATTTGACTGCAAGTAGACCAGATATCATGTATGCTACATGTGTCTGTGCAAGGTATAAAGCATGCCCTAAAGAGTCTCATTTGACAGCAGTCAAAAGGATATTGAGATATCTAAAGGGCACTCCTTATCTAAGCCTCTGGTACCCTAGGAATGGGGATTTTGAACTAACAGGTTATTCAGATGCAGACTTTGCAGGATGCAAAGAAGACAGAAAAAGCACAACTGGAACCTGTCAATTCCTAGGTGGAAGACTGATTTCATGGAGTAGCAAAAAGCAAACAAGTGTGGCTATCTCCACTGCAGAGTCAGAATATGTGGCTGCAGGAAGTTGCTGCGCTCAACTTCTATGGATACAACATCAGCTTGAGGATTATGGATTTCAGGTAAGTAGAACTCCACTATTTTGTGATTCTACTAGTGCTATATCAATTTCACATAATCCTGTTTCCCATAGTAGAACTAAACATATTGAAATAAAATATCATTTTCTTAGGGAACATGTAGAAAAAGAAGATATTTTACTAGAATATGTTAGAACATATAATCAACTAGCTGATATGTATACTAAGCCCTTAGAAGAAACTAAGTTCAATAGGTTTAAAATTGAACTAGGAATGATAAACTTAGAATAAGTTTATAGAAATGGCTAAGTAAAAAGGTGTCCACACACAGAGATATCTGTGTCGACACAGAAAAGTGGTGTCGACACTTCAGTGAAAAGGTGTCGACACATCTAGGAAGTTGGTGTCGACACTTCAGAAAATTAGTGTCGACACATGGTAAGTAGGTGTAAGGTGGTGTCGACACTTAGGCTTTACTCAGAATTACCTAAGTAAAGTCTCGAATAAATGTCGAGTTATGTGGTTTCGACACACAAACAAGTGTCGACACATATATCTGTTAACTAAACTTGTGTCGACACATAGGTGTCGAGACATTATAAGTCAGTGTCGACACTTATCGACAGTGTCGACATAATTTCAGTTAGCTGACCCGCCTTTTCATCTTCAAACCTAGGAAGGTATAAATAGGATTTTGCCTTTGTCTGTCGACACGCTTTCAAAAGTTTCGAGACCAAACTTGTGTGTCGATAACTCTCTTCTCTCAGTTCAAATTCTTCAAACCCTAATAGCGCCAAAGCTCGAGGAGAACGTCAATGAATGCTATGAACTGGTGCGAGACGCGTTTATTGATGCAGACCCGGAGATCAAGACTGTGATAACCCTAGTCACAAACTCAGGGTTAGAATATCTTGTTTCAGAGCCAACTAAAATCTGGAAGAAAGAAGTCTTGGAATTTCTCAATGGAGCAACCCTAGACGACAATGGATTCAAGATCAAGTCCAGGGTTCATGGTGAAAGGGTTAAGGTTTCACCAAAAAGTTTGAGGAAAGTCCTTCAGTTACCAAGAACTAAGGAAGAAGAAGTTACTGCTTCCAGGACCAGAGATGCATTGGCATGGTTTGGTCTCGATTCAAAGATGAAAGTAGGATCTGTATTCAATAGAAAGGGAATGAACAGCCAGGGGAAATTCCTCTCTGAAATTGTTGGAAAAGTAATTTTAAGTAAGCCAGGAGGACATGATAGGGTATCAGCCCATATGTTTAGTATTATGACAAGGATAATCTTCACTTTGAAAACAGATTGGTCTGTTATATTCTTTGAAAAGATCAAGGAAAGTCTGAAGAAACCCAACTTGGGAAGAATTCTAAGTTTATATCTTGCTGGTAGTATACCAGAGGTTATGGGTCAAGCTGCTGGAAGTAAAATCAACCGTATGAGAAAGATGGACATGAGGATCTTCTCCAGAAGGGACAGGGTTTTGTCAAAGGAGATGCCAACCCCTGAGAAAGTAACACCTCAAAAGAAGAAAAAGAAAGCTGCCCCAGTAGCTCAAGAGTCAACTAGCAGCTCTGGTAGTTAAGAGCAAGTTGTCTTCACACCTGATGAGAATGAAGAAGAAAATGCTGAGAAGTCTACAGCTCAACAAGATGCTGCAGAGAGGCAGGGAGAGCTACCACCAGCTAGCCCCATACACCAGGATACTGTCCAGGGGGAGACCCTAGTTGTAGAAGAGCCAACTACACTGGAAAGTGAACAAGCAACACACATCATCCTTGAGGTAATCACTGAGCATAATGCTTTAGATTTCCCTATAGAGGATATTGTTTTGTCTGATTCATTTAATAATGTTAATCAGCAAACTCAGCTGGATAGCCAACCCCCAGATGTTGTCATGAAGGACACTTCTGTTTCAGCTCAAATTATATCTGATCCAGTGGTAGATGAGCAAAGAATTTCTCCTGCCCATTCACCACAAGAATTTACAATGGAAGATTTATTTCTTAATCTTGATCAACAAGACCTTGAGAAGGAATGTACTGCTGCTGAGGGGGAGAATGCTCCAGTTGAGGGGGAGCAAATGCCAATTCTAGAAGAAACTGTAAGGCAAGAGCCTGAGAAGCCCCAAGCTGTTGAGGAGCTACCTAAGGAGAGGGTAGAGATAGCCAGCACATCTGCTTCTGAAGATGAGGAGACTACAAGGGCTAAGAAAAGAAAATTTCAAGTATTTAAAAGGAGGAGTCAGAATTACAAAAAGGCTCTCCAAACTATTGCTCCACAGCCTATATCACAGCCAGCACCAACTGTTGATTACAGTGCTTTAATGGTTGCAATGCAAATTAAGCTTGATGAGCACAGGAAAGCCATTGAGAAGTATGTGGATGAAGGGCAAAAATCATTGCAGTTTGATCTGGCCCAGGATATAAAGTCTATAAGATTTGAAATGAATCTTAATAAGAAGGAGATGACTGACTGCTTCCACAAGGGAGGGAATGCAGTGGTGTACTTGGCTACACATTAGGAGAAGATAAAAGCTCAAGTGGATGAACTTGAAGTCAAGCAAGGCTATGTACTTGAAAATCAAATTAGAATGAATGATAACCTGACTGCTTCTCACAATGCCATAGTAATAGAGATGAAGAATCTAGTTGCATGGCAGACTCCAGCTAATGCTACAGCTAAAGCAGACTTTGACAAAGACTTCCAAGAGGAAATTACTGCTGTTAAGACTGCCATACAAGACTCTCAGAAGATCATAACTGACAAACTCCAAAGGTTGAAACCTTACTTTAAAGATGGAGTCAACTATTTGGATGCCAAATCAGATTTCAAAAGGATGATCTGAGGGATCACATGGTTAGAGAAGTCACAAAGGGGGAGAGAGTATTAGTCAAAGCCAGCTCTGATCATGCTAAATGAATTTCTAATTCTATCAGAGCTACTCTTAGATATCCTCCTCTGTGTGATGATGATAATGTGGCAGAATCTGGCATTAACCCTGCATATCTAGGAGGGGAGCAACCTGAAGTGGCTCAAGTCATCTACCCTCCTCCAGATTTTGATATGATACATGTTGATATCCAGACCATGTATAGCCCACCTGAGGATAAGAAAAATGTTATCATAGAAAAGGTGGTTCAGCCAGTATCAGAGGCAATGCAAGAAGCTATGCAGAAAGAAGAAGAAGCCATACTGTCTAATAAGAGGTTCAGGGAGCAAGCTGAACAAAGACCAGACTTTGAATAGTGGAGCCCCACTTCAAGGAACATTATCTTAACTGCATGGAAAGCTGCAAAAGATAACATTCCAGACAGAAATAAATGGTTTTCTGAATTGGATGGAGGAAACATGAGACAAGACAAGAAGCCATAGTCCAATACAGGAGAAAGGCCAAGATGGGAAAGCTACCTCCTACTGCCCAGGAGACTAGCAAGTACTTTCCCAAGCCTTATCATTATTTTGAGAGGCAAAAGATTAAAGCAGAAGAGCTAAAGAAAAAGGATCTGAAAGGCAAGAAGCCTGCTGATGCTGAAGTTGCTGAAGCTCCTGTTCAAGCCAAAGTACAATCTGGAAAAGGAATAGTGATCAAGGAGGCTGAACAAAAATAGAATAGAATTTTCTTAAGTTTACTATGTAATCTTTTGATGTAAAACATTCTGTAAACTTTAGAATTATGAATATGACAACGTGTTAGAACAATGTGCTGTTTGATAAATTTGCTGTGTGATGAATTTATTTCATAATTGTTCTGAGATAATGTCTATGTGTACATGTTTGATTGATACATGTTTATGTTTGCCCTGATATATAATCCTGCTTTACATCATTTTGTAATTTTATTATGAATGGTGTATATCATTGACTAAGGGTTATGACTTCTCCAAATAGGGGGAGATTGTTCGGTACATTGGTTCTAATGTACCTGATTTGAAGAAGCCTCACCCAACTCAATGATATACATCAAAATGTATTTGATGTGTTTTGAGTTTACTTGTGCAGGTTAAGTATTTGCAAGAAAGATGAAAAAGTTTCTAAGTCCATGTGTCGACACGCAGAGGGAAAGTGTCGACACTTAAGAAGACATGTGTCGACACCCAGGCAAGCAGTGTCGACACTTGGAGTCATTGTGTCGACACCAGGGATGTAGAGTCGACACCAGACAGAAAGTGTCGACACAAGGAGATGTGTCGACACTCAATGAAGAAAAGCCAGTGAAGCTGTGTCAACATTTAGCAGTTGTGTCGACACCCAGTGAAACTGTGTCTACATCAGAAAGTGTCGACACTTGGAGGCTGTGTCGACACTCAGCAAAAGTTAGCAGAGACTAAGTATAAGTGTCGACACCCAGAGCAATGTGTGGACACACAGCAGAAGAGTCAACACTTGAAGAAAGTGTCGACACAAGAAAGAATGTGTCGACACTCAGCTGAAGACTCAACACTTGAAGAAAGTGTCGACACAAGGAGCTGTGTCGACACTTAGCAAAGTTCAAGAATATTCTAAGTACAAGTGTCGACACAAAGGAGATGTGTCGACACTTAGCAAAAGTCTCAACAGAAGAAGAATGTGTCGACACGGGGAGCTGTGTTGACACTCAGCAAGTATCAACACTAAAGGCATGTGTCGACACCAAGAAGAAGTGTCGACACTTAACAAGTTCAACACATGAAGATGTGTCGACACAAGGAGATGTGTCGACACTTACAAGAATTCAGCAATATACTGAAGTACAAGTACTTGTGTCGACACACATTATCAGTGTCGACACATGAAGAAGAAGCAGTGTCGAGATATAAAATCTACAACACAAGGAGTTGTGTCGACAACTTGTAGGCTAGTATCGACACTTAGTCAACTTGTGTCGACACTTGGTCTATAAGTGTCGACACTTAAAGACAGACAGTCTCGACACTTTCAGACAGTTACAGAATTTTCAAGAACTGACTGGATGACTTGACAGCTGCCATTCCAGCCAGTCTTCTGCATCTGTCAGAGTTGTCAGAAATCAGTTATGAACCGGACCAGCCGGTTACTATGAAGAAGGCCTATAAATAGGCTTATACTGTCTACAGAAGAAGATTGATTAGAAGATCAACACATCAAGTAATACAAAGAAGATCTCGCTATCAAGTGAAGATCTAAGTAGTTGGAGAGAGAGAGCTCCATCCAAGAAGTCAGCTGTTGGAACCAGGCTGAGAAGAAGGGTTCAGATTTATTCTGAATCTTAAGTAGCAGAGATCAAGGATCAACTGCATAAGAGGTCAATCTTATTGTGTTCTAAATTTAAGAAGCTTTGAAGAAAGCCAAGTCAGATTGATTTCAGCTGAGTTCTTCCAAGAACTCATCAAGAAACTCACAACTCTTCTCTCTTTTCTCTGAGTTGTTGAGTTACAATTTTTGTATTCATATTATCTTGTAGGATCCTTAGGGATCTGAGTCTTTGTAAGCTTGTAATTATAAAGGCTGGGTGTAGGGCTTGAGTGCTTGAGTATAGGAGATTTGAATCTCTGAGTGTAGGCCTATTGTGGCTGAGTGTAGGCCTTGGTGGCTGAGTGTAGGCCTTGGTGGCTGAGTGTAGGCTTTGTGAAGAAGCTGAGTTGTAGGGCCTTGGGCCTGAGCTGTAGGAACCTATTTTGGGGTTCTGAGATAGTGGAGGAGTTTGGCCGAATCTAGTACACTGCTAGATAGGCGAAGGGGGAAAGTGGATGTACCAAAACCTTGGGGAACCACTATAAAACTGTGTGTCTACTGTGTGATTGTGGAATTCTGTGATTGCTGATTGTGTGCTGTGATAAAGTAGATTTAATTCTGTGTTATAAGTTGAATTCTGCCTAAAAAGTCAAAAAGATTTAAGTCACCTATTCACCCCCCCCCCCCTCTAGGTGATTAGGTACAATATCTTTCAAATACAAAAGCTAAGTTGCAGCCAACAACAACTGGTCCTGATGCTTAAAGAGACATTGGACGACGGCAAACAAAAGCTACGGATCAGTAGAAATTAAATACAACTTTGGGAGTAGCACTGGACTTCATATTCTTCCTATCGACACTATTGTAGAACCAAGAGAAGTTGTTCCAACTACTGGTCTGAAAGTTGATACAAGTTAGTGTTGTCATTCTCACCTTCAACAACAAGCACACAAAAACTCTCTGAGAATGTAGGAGCGACAAGGGCTAATACTAGCTGCAACTACTTCAATGTTCAAGCAGATTTTTCCCGAAGAACATTTTCTGGAGATGTGATGAAGAAGACTGTACTGAGCTACTTTAGTTGAGAAGAAGGTAAACACAGAAAAGCAATCTCTCTAGTGTCCTAGTCATCATCAACACACTTTACTCTATCTGTAACATCATTTGGATCTAAGTGTAAGCCTAATATTATAAATGCTGAGTGTAGGATCTTTTGTAGATCTGAGTGGTAGGATTCTGAGGTGAATCTGAGGAAGGATCCCGGACTAGATCTAAGTCATAAGGCAGTTTACCTGAGGTAGGATATTATTCAGTTCTGAAGTAGGAGATTACATCTCTGAGTTATAGGGCTATCCTCCTAGACTAAGTTGTAGGACTTGTGCTTAAGTATAAGGAAGGGCTTGTGTGCTTGAGTTGTAAGAGATAATTTCTCTGAGTTGTAGGGCTTTATGCCAGAGTTTTAGGTCTTAGAGGAGACCGAGAGATGCAGATGGATCTGAGTTATAAGATTTTTGGAGCCGAGCTTTGGAGAAATGCCTTGTCTAACACATTATTGAAAGGTGGGAGGGACAGTGGATGTACCCATAATCTGGGGAACCATTATAAATCTTGTGTGTGCTGTTGGTGATTGTCTTGAAAGCTAAGTATAACTAAATCACAACACACCTAAAACAGGAAAAACATAAATAAGCCTAAAAACTATGCACCTCCCCCCCCCCCCCCCCCCCCCCCCGCCCTCCGTTTAGGTGTTAGCTACTCTTGAATCTAAAGAATTTCAAGTGGTATCAGAGAGAGGTTACTCAAAAAGGACTTAACAGTCAGAGTTAATCTCCAAGGGTAGCTAAAAGAATTGTATTTATGGGTTCAGGAGAGAACCGTAAGGAGCTGGGTTCCATGAAGCTTCCAATTTGCAAGAATGAAAGCTTTGGGATGTAGAAGGAGAGGGTCAGGCTTTTAATGGAAGCATCTGACCCAAGAATTTTTATAACTATTCAAGAGGTACCCTTCATTCCCTTGAATGTGTCAGCCCTAGATCCTATTGTCAATAATCCTAAGAAGTATTCTGAAATGACAAATGATGAGGTCATACTTGCCACTATGGACAAGAGGGCTCAGAACATCACAGTTAGTGTTATTGATGATTCAACCTTCAAAAATCTTGTCCACTGCAAGACATCCAAGGAAATATGGGATACCTTGGTAGTCTACATGGAAGGGACTGAGGAGGTCAGGGATGACAGGAAATCCCTACTCAACTAAGAGTATGAGGTCTTCAGACAGAACAAGGAGCATAGCCTTGCAGAATGCTATGAAACTTTTTTCAGAATTTTGAATGAGTTGAGTACCTATGGGAGGGTCTTCAGCCATTATGATCTCAATGAAAAGTTTCCCAGATCTCTAACTAGAGATTGGGATATAAAGATTTGTGCCATCAGAGAGGTGGCAAAGCTTGCTGATAGTCCCCCTCACACACTGTTTAGGAAGCTGCTCTCCTATGACATGTAACTATTTGCTCGAAAGGAGGAGGAGACTTTCAGCAGATCTCAGGCCAAGGAAAAAAAACTATGGCTTTCAAAGCTGAGAGTAGCAAGAAGAGCAATGAGAGGATTGTCTCTCCTCTAAGGAGGCCTGCTGAATCAGATAGCACAGAGCCAAGCGCATCAGACAATAACGTGTCTGATGGAAAATTTGTTGCCTTCTCTAGGCAGTTTCTGACGATGATGAAGAGGAAGAAGTGGAGGAGCATGTACAACCTTGGGCTCGCACGAGGCGGCTCGAGCAGCGAACCAGAGAAGCAGGCGAGAGGTACTGGATAGGCGAGTGGGACCATGTGGTCCACTCACAGGAGGCGAGATGGGGGCTCTCTGCAGTAGGTGAGACGCCCTTTTGGGGCGCGAGCTGGCCCTTTAGGGCGAGGTGGCTCCCATAATGCGGGATGCCTGCGAGAGGAGCAGGAGGGCTCGTTTCTCCATTGGTCATTTCCCCCCTCGCCATAGAGAAGGAAGGATGTTTTCACCTTCCTACCCCCGAGGGGGATTTTACTCTTCTACCCCGGGTAATTTTACCCTTTTGCCATTAGTGGTCTTCATATAGCCTTCAGAAAAGCAGTGTTTGGCTGTTGGCAGACCCAACACAGGGTATTTTGGTAATTTAGGTCAATTCAGTATGGTTATTTGCAGATCCAACTAAGAGCCCTATAAATAGACCAATAAGGTGCCAGGGAAAAGGTTGTTGAACCTTTCTATATTCTTCCTCAGCGGCACCTAGATCAGCATTGGCTAGGGAGGGGAAGAACTTCATATTCTTTCAGGTAAGAGGTGTGACCTCCGAGCTGAGAACATCGGTCTGTTTCTTGGTCCTGTGACTCACGTCTGTATGGTGATTCGAGGAGAGTAAGTGTGTGCTGTAATTTCAGGTCCAAAATCTAGGAGGAACCGGGTGACTGGTTTCAACATTTTTGGTGCGGTGAGCGTGGACCGCGGCGCACACAGAAGAATCTTGAGTTGCCTCATGGCGGGAGGTCACGAAGAAGGAGACGGGTCAGATAACCCAGGAGGATTCATTAGAAGGTAGGAGTTCATGGCGTCAATCAATGACATTATGGACATGCTGCAGGGGATCTCGCAATAGGGAGACTGTTCGACCCCGCTGCCTCAGGTGCCTGCTCTCGCGCCGCAGGAAGAGCTCGTCTCAGTGAGTGTGAGAGAAGATGCTCTAGGGAGGTGATTGAGAAAAGAGGTGGTGGTGGAAGGAGGCATGCGAGACATGGCAGGAAAGAAGTGTTCCCGAGCCCCGCGAGTGTCGTCTCGCTAGGGGATGTCGTCGCGCGAGTGGTGGCGGCGAGACTAGGGGCGAGAGGGTTGTCGTTTTGCGAGTTGATCCTGTCAGCTCCCATCCCTGAAGGGTTCAGGGAACCCGAGATGAATTATTATGTGGGGAAAGATGATCCCCTCCAGCACCTGCAATGGTTCGAGGATGCGGTTTCGATCAGGCCGATGATGGACGCGTTCAAGTGTCGTCTTTTTGCCATTACTCTGAAGGACAAGGCTAGGGACTGGTTTAATCAGCTCCCGACAGGCTCGATATACAGCTTCGAGGACCTGAGTAGGAGCTTTCAGCTGTGTTTCTCAACTTCGAAGAAGAGGAAGAAGAACCCGGAGTCAATCTTTTTGATTAAGCAGAGGGCAGACGAGTCCCTAGCTCAGTATGTAGACAGATTTATGGAGGAGATCTTGCATATTCAGGAGGTGCCTAGATTCGCCCTCCAGATGGCCTTTACCGTGGGAGTACGGGAGGGATTCTTCAAGATGAGACTCACTCGGAAGGCACCACTATCATTTGAGGGATTGATGTAGAAGTCTGCGAAGGAAATAACCATGGAGTCGGCGAATCCAGCTTTTGCAAAGAAGTTAGCAAGACTGATGGAGGTAGAGTTAAGAGAGCCCGGAGGAGGGAGACAGTAAGAAGGGAGGAGGATAGAAGAGCCGAGGGCTCCGGCGTACCAGTACTTAGGATGGAGGCAGTAAGAGGGCCCAGCCCAAGGGCAAGGG
Organism: Platanthera guangdongensis; assembly: GCA_039583875.1. Lineage (NCBI taxonomy): Eukaryota > Viridiplantae > Streptophyta > Magnoliopsida > Asparagales > Orchidaceae > Platanthera > Platanthera guangdongensis. Next base: position 85,293,481 of record CM077155.1, on the reverse strand, counting down.
AGAGGATTTACCCAGGGAGGAAGGAACCAACTAGGAGGACCTGGAAGATTTAAGCAGTTGGGGTCGGGGTACGGTAATATACCACCTCTACCCCCGCCGCCACAAGCTATGGCCATCTGCCAAGGGAGAGGTAGAGGCCGAGAAAGAGGAAGAGGAGCAGGAGTTGGAAGGAGGAGAAACCCTCAGGAGGGGAGGCGAGGGTAGGAGGTAGCGTTGTTTTACTGTGACTTTCATGAGGAGGAGGGTCACGCAATGGCTACCTGCCCAGAATTCTTGGAAATGAGAAGAGCCAGGAGAGCATGAGAGCAGCAGAGAACGGTGCGGATAGTTGAGTTGACTTGGACCGGGGAGGAAGATCGATGTGTGGATTGAGCAGATGTAGGGAACCGAGGGGGAATTGCAGTATTCCATGGGGGGTGGGGATCAAGGTTGCCCGAAAGGCAAGCCTTCATACCATGTACCGTCGGAGTGTAGCTTCGATGTCGAAATCCTCTCCCCGGATGAGAAGATCAACTTTTTGAGAAAAGACATGCCGGACCATGAAGACCCCTTCTGTGATGCATTGGTGATCCGGACCGCCATTGAGAATTTCACGGTATCGGGGATCCTGGTTGACAGTGGAAGCTCAGTGAATGTTATCTTCAAGAAGGAATTTAACAAGATGAGGGTGGAGGCCCGAAGGGTGCTTGCAGCGGATGGACCATTATGATGGAGACGTTGCTGACACGGCCGCCATTGATCCCCGTCTGAGAGAGTTCGTCGATTGGGATGATCGTTGCCGCAAGCTCGAGGATGAAATCGACCTCCATTGCCATTATATAAAAAAATATAATTACAAATTAAATAATTATAATTATATATTTTTAATAATTTTATTATTTTTGCAATTTTATTTTAAGTATTTATTTCATGTTTTAATTTTCATTTCATGTGTAATGATGGGTGCTTATAACCATCATGTGTTGTTTTAATTATTTCATTTCATATGCTATGATGGGTGCATATAACCATCATATTTTCAATTTTGAATTTTGAATTTTGAATTTTAAATTTTTAATGAAGGGAGATGGAGTGGTGTAAGCCTATATATAGGTCATGATATTTGTCATATTGAATTAGTGAATGATTGAAAGAAAAACCTAACTTGTCTTGAGAATCTCCTTCTCCTCTCCTCCTTGGCCGCCACCTCTCTTCTCCCTCTTCCTTGGCAATTTCGGCCACCCACCTCACCTCTTTCCCTCCTCTTTTCTCGCCTTAACAGCCCTCTCCTACTCCTTTCCCCTAGACAAAACCGCCTCCCATCCTCTTCACCCAAACCGACCACCAACAAGAAAATTTGTCACCCTCATCCTTGAAGAAATTCTACCAAGGCAAGAAGACCTTCCTTTGTGGACCAACTACGACGTGAAGCAACGAAGGCGGACGAGTTTCTCTCCAACCGACGTGACTCTGATGTAGCCGTTGAAGAACGATACAAGTAGAGAAATCGGAATTTTCCATTCCGATAGGGTAATGAATCCTTTCTACCTATTGTGTGTTTCACTCCCTAGATTAATTCCTGTTGTGATAGATTCGTGGCGTTGAATTTTGAGTCGTTAATTAATCATGGTTTCTTCGATTGGTTTGTGTTTGTCTTGATTGAGTTATTTTTCGAAAAAAAGGTTTGGCAAACCATCATTTTCTTTTGTTGGGAGAGATCTACCTTTTCCGAATCGTATTTTATTTGGTAGATCTATTTTGGTACAACACCGCTCGTTCGGACCGGGTTGGTCCTTTTAGCCGGAAAGAATATTAGCCTATAGCCATTGTTCGATCCTAAGCGGTTTGGCTACCCGTACGCTAGCATCTAATTGATATTTTTGTATAACGTGTGCGCTGCATTGAACGATTGTGCGGGTATAGGATTGGATCGTAGAGAGGTATATGTGCTAGTCCGTAGACCTATTCGGTGTCAAACGTGCAAGCCTGCATCAATTTGGTATTAGAGCCAGATTATTCTAATTTCTTAATTAGTACCATCCTAGGAAGAAAAATTTCTTTAGCACGCCGACACGCACTTGCACGTTTCATTGCACAACATAAAAATCAATTTTTAAATTTTTGGTCTGCAAATTGCGTCCTAAAATTTTCAGTTTTTTTCTCAAAATCTAGAAATAACATTCTGGAATTTCCCCATCATTTTATTAGTAAGAAATCAAAAAAAAAAATTTATTTTGTTAAGCCATTATTTTTATTAAATTATTATAAAATTTTAATTTTGGTGTGCCAATAGCGGCCTATATTTTTATTTTTCCAGCAAAAAAATCAGATTTTTTTTAGTAATCTTCAATTTATTTCCTGTAAGAAAACAAAAATAATATTTTTATCTTAGTTACTAAGTTGGAACAATTCCATCTTTGAAAATTAAATAGGGTCAGATTCATTTCTCATTGCATGTGCACCAGTTCTAGTTGAGTTTTCTCTCCGGTTCTCACTAATATGCATATGACGTATATGCTGCCTGGCTAGACTATTCATATGCTCAGGATAAGGCAAAACAAACCCCTAGGGCACGCCACATTTATCCTACTTTTGACGGTTTAGGATGTCTCCAATTTTTTAGAGATTGGCTTTAGGGATTAGAGCATTATTTTAATTGCCACTTATGGGATGACCACAAAAAGGTTAACTTTGCCCGAGAGCGACTAGTAGGTCAAGCCCAGTGGTTTTGGTTAAACGAAGAGCGTCGTGTTGGTAGCTATCGTTACACTTGGCCGCACATGCGTAGCCTACTCTCGGATCAATTTGATCCCGCCTACCTTCGCCCTGCAAATACTAAGCCTATAAGTGAGTATAGTTATGGCACTAGATCCATACCAGCCTTTAAGAACGACTATAAACCAAACGTCCAGAACAAGCGACAGATAACTGAGGATTTGACTAACCTTAAACAAGGGAACAAGTCGGTCTCAGATTATATTCTTCTTTTAAGGATATGATGGTTAGAAGTGGTGTGAAGGAGTTGCCAGAGATCACCATCTCTAGGTTTCGTAAGAGGTTAAACCCCTACATTCAGGTTAAATTTCTGCATTATTAGCACACCAATCTGGACTCCACTTTTACCATGGCATTAGAAATTGAGAAGCACCACCTTCCTAGGAACAAAGCTGACTCGTGTCAGACTGGAAAGGACATATTAGGACCACCACCCCCCGTTAGGGAAACCTCTCCTAATATGTCATTTACTGTGGACTCGATAGATGTTACCACAAGGGTTATGACTCTGTTAGCCTCAACATCTAAGCCCCTACAGATAGTGACTAGTACCTCTGAGGATTACGATGTGGATATAGAATCTCTGGATGATGAAGTTGACCAGCTAGGTGAGAGTACCCCTCCACGTACGATAGTGCCCGATGAGTCTGACAATTCTGAAAGTAAGGGAATCCCGAGTGATCTAGAAGATGATGTTTGGGATGATGATGATAGTCCAAGCTGTGAGAGTATCTCTTTGCCTGTTATGAGCCCGACTAGCCTTGTGTTTGTGCACCCTAGTATTTAGTGCCCTCTCCCGGATACGATCCTTATTGCATTAGAGCCTACGAATATACCCACTAAGACTTCATCTGACTTTCCTGAGGAGCCTTTGAGTGAGGATTTTTCCATTGTCATTGACGACCCTGACTTAGTGGATGTTCCAACAGATTGGGAGGACTCACCTTATGTGAGAAATTTATGTTTGGATGATTTTAGAGCTGCGAACCTGAACGATAGTTATTTGATGATATTACCAATGTCTGAAATTCCATCTGAATTAAATTTTCCGCCATGTTCGATTTTGGCCATTTCAGAGACCTTTACTGATTCTAAATTAAACCACTTGTCTTCTGTGTCGGAAGAACTTGCAAGCGAGGAAGTTGTATTTTTGAACGATTCTTTGGTTTTACCCCCGGATGAGAGTTCATTGACGTTATCACCGATCAGTGAAAGTTATTCTGATTTGAATTTTATCTCGGGTTTGATTTTACCGACCCTTCCTCCTATCTATGAGCCCACATTAGTTGACGATTTAAGACGTGGAATCGATAGTCCTAGACTGAGTTGTTGTGACCCGCCCACTCTTTTAGTTCCTACCTTGGCATTGTCTCAGCACTTAGATACTAGTACGTTGAGCGCGCTAGTTTTTGGTCTGTTCACCGCACCGCGTAGATATGACTACGCGTCACATTTTGTAACGCCCCGGTTTTTCTTTGTTTTGTTTGATATTGGATTGGCGTTACGATGACGCAATTCCGGCCCTTCGCCATTGTAGAGCGCGGTCCTAGCTCTGTAGGTTTCTTGTGTAGCCTGGTTGTAGCCAGTTGGCAAGTTTCCCCAGCTAGCCGGAGTCTGTTTTGGTGACTCGGTTGGGCCTCTTAGGGAAATGCTTGTGTTTTGGCTTCGGGAGGTGTTGCCCGAGTGTGCGATCGTCGGATGTTGCCTTCGACCTCACCGTTGTTTTGGTTTTGGTTTTGGTCGAGATCCGGGATCATTTGCTTTCAGGTCATTTCGACATTCATCTTTGGTTAGCTGCAAGTTTGTAATGTTTGCTGTGCTGTGCGTGGTCTGTTGTGGCTGAGCTTGTAGGCTGGTGCCTTGTGTCTTGTTTGCTAGGTGATAGCAGGTTTCTTTTTCTGTGTAATTTTGGGTGACACGGCCTGGGTCACGCCCGTGACCCAGGGCGTGTCGTGCTCGGGTAGAGCTCCCATTTCTCTGGTCGACGAATTGTTGGTCGACGGAGTTTTGTAGGAACACGGTCGTGACACGGGCGTGTCACGGGCGTGTCCCCCTTCGGTTCGTCGAGCTGCGCTCGATGGTCGTCAGGCAGTGTTTTAGTGAGAACACGGTCGTGTCACGGGCGTGTCGTGTCGGACACGGGCGTGACACTGGGGCGTGTCTCTGTGTTCGACGATCGGCGCTCCAAGATCGTCGGGCGGTGTTCGGGTTGGTACACGGCCTGTGACACGGGCGTGTCACAGAGCGGAGATCGACTTTCATCGAGTGGGTAGGTGCGTGAGTACACGCCCCGTGACACGTGCATGTCGGGCCGTGTCACGGGCGTGTCGCGGGCGTGTCCCGTGTTTCGTCGAGTGGAGATTGACTTTCGTCGAGTTAGTACACGCCTCGTGACACGGGCGTGTCGGACCGTGTCACGGGCGTGTCTTGGGCGTGTTCCGTACTTTTTCCTGAGAATCTCTTTTGTTGCCGTGAATCGTTTTTCCTCCTCATTTTTTTTCATTGTTCCCGAGTCTGGAAAGCTTCCAGCGGAAGGGTTTTGAGAGGAGGTAGTGGGTGTTTTGGCCGGCGATTGCGGGAGGGAGCTCGTTTTTCTCGGGAGATAGCGGTTTTGGCTTGCTCTCGTGTAGATCTTCCCTCCCATGTAAGTTTTTTTCTTGATTTAGGGTTGATTCCAGGAATTTCTAACATCTGATTCCTTTTCCTTCCTCAAGTTTCAGCTTTGGTCTTCTAGGTGGCCGATCTTGCCGCCGGAGCCAGGCGGTTGTGTGGCTGTTGTGTTTCCGGAGAGGTAGAGGCAAGTGGCTCCCTTGCCCTTGCCAAAATATTCTAACTCTTGCTCTGTTCTCTTTTCTTTTCCTATGCAATACTTCTGTTTTCATTATTTTTCATCCTTAGAAATTAGAATAGTAGGATGTGTCCTTCATTCATTTTCGTCCGTGGGCTGTTTTATTGTCCTTTTAAACCAAGGTTCTCTCTTTTGTCCGAGGTTTGGTGTTCAGTGGGTAGCTAGAGTTAGGGTGAGGCTGCGGTAGAGGTGGTTCAGGTTTGGTTGCGATAGTCCCGAGTAGTTAGGACGGAACGGAGGGTTGGGATTAAATTTCCAACTCTCTACTTTCTCGCAATGAGAGAGCTTAGGCTGCGATTTTAACAAGACTTACATTTACCCTGAGTGGAAAGCGCTGACAGCATCGAATGAGCCGAGATCACTCCACGCCGTCACACACCGTAGGACTTGCGGCTAAGTATTTTTAGGCGTCATGTGAGTGGAGCTTACTCAACGCTGCGTCGAGTGGGCTCGACCTTTCTGTCCTAGGTTCGTATGTTTCCTTAGGGTTGTTAGTGTGACTTTTCCCTTTCTCTAGGGGGTGGTATTGGGTGTTCGGCTAATTTTGCTTGCCGACTCTTGGGTTGTGGCAGGTGGTGGAGTTTTAGTGGCCTCTAGAGGGGTGGATTTTGATGTGGAGAGCTGTGGCCACCGCCTTTTTGCCCCGGTTTGGGTTGGTGTGTGTGGGACCCTAAATCTGCCACTGCTGACCCCTTAGCCCTTTTTGGATCTGATTTTGGTTATGTATTCAGATCCATGTTTTGACCACTGCCACTTACCCACGTATTAGGAATGTTAGACTCATTCGTTGGGCATGTTGCTTTTATTGCTCGCACTTGGTGTGCTTTGCTGTGCTTTAGACAGAGCTCTTTTATTACTGTCATGTCTCTTTCTTTTGCATATAGCAGTTTGTTGCCGGGTTGGTAAACCCTTCTTTTTGCTCATAATTCTAATGCTTTACTTACTCTTTTTGATTATTTCCTTGCTGAGGTGTTCTTTTCTTGAATGCCTCAGGTCCAGGTTTTAGCCGGTTCAGCGGCTAGTTCTTTTGGAGGGGCTGGTTTGCGGCCTCTTGGGTAGCTGAGACAGCCGGTCCCCGATTTTTGTGAGGTAGTTCTTTACCTTTATGTATAGACATACATACTCAACAGTGGGTTCGTGTCAGGTTGTTGACGCTCACTGGTGGCTTCTTGTGATGCTGGGTATGAACTTAAACTGCTGCCTTTTTGCCTATTTGTGGTTGTTTACTTGCTTCTGGGAAGGATTTATGCTAGGTTGCATGTTAGATATTTTAAACTGTAAAAGCATTATTATATGTAGTTCATGCATAGCATATTTATAAAACAAAGACACTATATTTCCTTAGCGTAAAAAGACTACCTTTTATATCTATTGTATTCACTTAGAGTCGTGCATAACATGAGTTGTCCCTCGGGGACACTTATGCTCACTAGGGTGTCAACTTAATCGAACCAAAGTGTTTTCTGCTGCGTATAAATATATTTTAATTGTGGACTAGCTGATCCACCGTGCCGAGGGATACGACCATTCAACATAACTGGTTTCCTTTCATAATTAATCAACGATTTTCCTTAAAATTTAAGGTGTGGAGTTTTGCCTGAGCGTGTCCAGTTATCTCCTGCACGACATGGCATCACGGCACGCGTTTTCTCTAGCTCTGATACAATTTTATCGTTGAGAAAATGCGGGTTGTGACAGTTGGTATCAAAGCGAGGTTGCTTGACAAATGGTCGGGCAACCTTTCCCTCGTCTGCATTAGGGGTTAGCGTCATACCATACACACACCGATATGTCATCAGCACGTCTTGGCTAAAGCACGAACACTACACTCATGAGCATAAAGAAGTATACGGGGCATATTATGTAGTATGGGATGCATAATATGTGTTTGTATATGGATCCACCATAGGAGGCAACATTTGAGGGTTATGTAGTATGGGATGCATAACCTCATCACATGAATGCGGCTAGCACGTTTTCTTTTTTCGTTGCATGGGAATGTTATGTAGTATGGGATGCATAACATTTTCATGTGTACGCCGCCCATGGCATGCATTAAGGCCTTTTTAGAATGCATAGCACATCATGCATAACATAACATTTCATAAGCACAACGTGCCAAGCTAAAGATTTGCAAGATGACATATGTACACACATGGTTTTGAGTCAAAAAGAATAAAAAAAAATACATGCATTCATGGTTTAGGCACATGAGTTAGTATGATGGTGGTGAACCATCTTAGGTTAAGCATAACATCATCATGGCAAACAAAAACAACTCCCAGAGCAAGTTTTGCAGTTGAAGTTCATATTTAAGTGTGTTTGTCTGTACCGGGTAGTTTTGTTCTAGCTGTTGGGCTAAGTCTTGTCTAAAGCTTGTGCGATTATAGGATGGCGAGACGTCCTGCAACGAGATCAACCCCCCAATCCGAGGGTGAGACGTCAGGAGCGCAGAGCGAGGCGCTGGTGGAAAACCTGCGGCAGAGTAATGAGGCCTTATCGAGGCAGGTGGTGGCTATGCAGGCTCAGATTCAGTCCCTTGTAGCAGTGGTGGCGGGACAGACTCCGAGAGTTCCGGACACCGCTGAGGGGGTAGCTGTTCCTGCCCCTCCTGCTCCTCCCGTGCCTTTGGTTGTGGTGCCCCCGGAGATGGCATTTATATCCCAGTTTCAGCGACTGAGACCCCCTACATATGATGGGCAAGCAGATTTCATGATTTTGGATGACTGGCTGATTACTATTGAGGAGATGTTCTCTTATTCGGGGATTACAGATGATCAGAGAGTGATGCTCGCTGCCTACCAGCTCAAGGGCTTAGCAAAGAATTGGTGGATGAGGGAGAAAGAAAGCTTGGTGGCAGGATGCTCTTGGGAGTTATTTAAAGGGATGCTGTTGAGTAAGTTTTTGCCTTCAGTCAAAAGGGACCGGCTGATGAATGACTTTCTCCATTTGAAGCAGAGGAAACTCACGGTCAGTGAGTATGAGATTGAGTTTAGTAAGTTGAGTCAGTTTGCTGCTGGTCTGGTGAGTGTTGAAGCAGACCGAGTTAAGCGATTTCTGGGTGGACTAAGAAGCGACATTCAGCAGTTAGCGAATGCCTACGGTGCAGTCAGTTATGCCAGCGTGGTCGAAGCTGCCTTGAGGGTTGAGGCCATTGAGAATGCCAAGAATAGAGGTCAGCAGTTGTGGAAGGATAAGCGGAAGTCCGGTGGAGGGAAGAGCCCTCAGGAACCCGATGTGGTCTCGAGAAAGAAGAACAAAGAGGTTTGTAGTTTTTGTGGCCGGCCAGGCCACCCATTTGAGAAGTGTTACAAAAGGTTTGGAGCGCAGAAGAAGGAACAGGTGCACGCAATTCAGTGTGCTCTCAGAGGAGACTTGGTGTGTGCCTTGTGTGGAAGGAATGAGCATGATGCTGCTCGTTGCTGGTTAAGAGATAAGGTCTGTTTTCAGTGTGGGCAGAAGGGTCATCTCAAGACAAAGTGCCCACAGCTCCAGCCTGTTCTGCAGCCAGTTCCCCTCCAGGCTTTGCCACCACCTCAGCAATTGGATAGAGGAAAGGGGAAGCTGAATGTGCTTTTGGCAGACGAAGCGCAGACTTCGACCCAGGTTATCTCAGGTTTGACTTCTCCTCAGTCGTTTCGTTATGATCCCTTTGTGGTTGTAGTTTTCATTTTAGCATTTGTTTCCTTAGATGCGTGCGCTATTTGTAGGACGATTTAAGGTAAAGAACCGATGGGCGCGCGTTCTCTTCGATTCAGGCGCTACCCACTTGTTTGTGGCTAGATCCTTCGTGGAGCGGTTCAGTTTGGGCCTAGATCGTGTTGGTGGTGCCTTTTGCGTTAAGTTTCCCTCCGGTGACTCTGTGGTTACGGACCTAGGTGTCCTGGATTGTCCGATTCTTTTGGGGGATTTTGTAGCCAAGGCAGATTTGAAGGTGATTGACCTGGAGGACTTCGATGTTATCTTGGGCATGGACTGGTTGTCAACGTACGATGTTGTTATCCAGTGCAAGGGTAAGCGTCTGGACTTCGTCAAAGACAGCGGTCAGCCAGGGAGCGTTTTTGGGTATTCTCTCCAGGAGTCTCCAGTCATTTCTGCGGTGCGTGCTCGGAAGTTGCTTGGTTCTGGCTGTTTTGCCTGTTTGGTCTCTCTGGTAGGGTCCGTTGTTAGAGTGCCGCGTTTGCAAGAGATCCCCGTGGTGTGTGACTTCTCCGATGTGTTTCCTGATGATCTTCCCGGTCTTCCACCCGATCGAGATGTCGAGTTTTCTATAGATTTGGAGGCAGGCACGCGTCCTATTGCCAAGGCGCCGTACCGGATGGCCCCGCGAGAGCTGAAAGAGTTGCGAATTCAGCTGGATGAGATGTTGGCAAAAGGGTTCATTAGGCTGAGTTCTTCACCATGGGGTGCACCAGTGCTGTTCGTTAAAAAGAAGGATGTGTCGATGAGGCTATGCATCGACTATAGAGAACTGAACAAGGTTACTATTAAGAACAGGTACCCTTTGCCTCGGATTGACGATCTGTTTGATCAACTGCGTGGTAGTGCCATGTTTTCCAAGATAGATCTTCGTTCGGGCTATCACCAGTTGAGGATTCGGGAGTCAGATGTTCCGCGGACGGCGTTCCGCTCTCGTCATGGGCATTTTGAGTTTTTAGTTATGTCATTTGGTTTGACTAATGCGCCCTCAGCTTTTATGGATCTGATGAATAGAGTTTTCAAGGATTTTCTGGATAGGTTTGTGATTGTCTTTATAGATGACGTTTTGGTGTATTCTAAGAATGCGGAGGAGCATGATCGGCATTTGCGTCTGGTCTTGGCGACTCTGAGAGACCACAATCTATACGCCAAGCTGAGCAAATGCGAATTTTGGTTGCCTCAAGTCTCTTTTCTCGGCCACGTGGTGAATAAGGAGGGAATATCGGTGGACCCGGAAAAGATCGCTGCTGTGATGGAATGGGCGAGGCCTGTTGCTCCCAAAGAGATCAGAAGCTTCTTGGGCTTGGCTGGATATTATAGAAGATTTGTAGAGGGATTCTCTACCTTGTCTGCGCCGTTGACCAGGTTGACGCAGAAAAATGTAGCCTTCATATGGGATGGCAAGTGTGAGGAGGCTTTTGAGGAACTAAAGAGGAGGTTATGTTCGGCTCCAATTTTATCCTTTCCTACTGAAGATAGTGAGTATGATATATATGTGGACGCGTCGCATGTCGGACTGGGCTGCGTATTGATGCAGGGCGGGAAGGTGATTGCGTACGGGTCGAGGCAGCTAAAGACTCATGAGAGGAATTACCCTATGCATGACCTGGAGTTTGCAGCTGTGATCTATGCGTTGAAATTGTGGAGGCATTTGCTATATGGCGCGCAGTGCAAGATTTTCACGGATCATAAGAGTTTGAAGTATGTCTTCACTCAGAAAGAGTTGAATCTGCGCCAGCAGCGGTGGTTGGAGTACGTGGCCGACAATGATGTTGAAATCCAGTACCATCCGGGTAAGGCTAACGTGGTGGCCGATGCCCTGAGTCGGAAGTCAGGGAAGATTTTCAATCTCTCCGCCGAGCGTCTAGTAGAAGAGTTCCTTTTGATGGACATTTTTGTGGGAAGCTGCGATTCGCAGAGTAGCTTGGCAGTGGCAGAACCTTCGTGGATTGCGCTTACGCGACTGCATCAGAAGGATGATCCCGATCTTTTGCATTTGTACCTTCGAGCTGAAAAAGGTGAATTACCAGATTTCTCTATAGATGATGCTGGTACCTTGAAGTATCATGGCAGGTTTTGCATCCCCGCAGTTGGAGATATCCGGGATATGGTGTTCAGAGAAGCCCACGGATCTAGTGTTGCCTACCATGCAGGGTCTACCAAGATGTATCATGATTTAAAGCAGATTGCCTGGTGGTATGGGATGAAGAAGGACATAGCCAGATTTGTTTCTGAGTGCTTCACTTGCAGGCGTGTGAAGGCCGACCATGGGAGGCCTGGTGGCAAGCTGATTCCCTTGGAGATTCCGATGTAGAAGTGGGAGAGTATCTCGATGGATTTCATTACAGGCTTACCGAGATCTCCTAAGGGGCATGATTCAGTTTGGGTGATCGTAGACCGATTGACGAAGATTGCTCACTTCGTACCATTTAAGATCGATTATCCGATGAGGAAGATAGCCGAGCTGTACTTGGATGAGGTTATCAGATTACATGGTGTACCCGTGAGTATCATATCAGATCGAGACTCCAGGTTTACGTCTCGTTTTTGGAAGAGCCTTCAAGAAGGGTTGGGTACAGATTTGAGATATTCCACAGCTTATCATCCGCAGACCAATGGTCAGACGGAGTGAGAAAATCAGATTGTGGAAGATATGATCTGATGTTATATTCTGGACCACGGAGGAGCGTGGGATGAGCGCTTGCGGCTTATGGAATTTGCGTATAACAACAGTTATCAAGAAAGCTTGCAAATGGCTCCTTTCGAAGCTTTGTACGGGAGGCGCTGCAGGACTCCCTTGTTTTGGGCTGAGGTTGGCGAGAGACCTTTGTTGGGTCCAGAAGCACTCGAGGAGATGGAAACCGCTGTGAGGCTTATACGGGAAAAGCTTCGATTAGCCCAGGAGAGATATGAGAAAAATTCCAACCGGCGTAGATCGGACTTGGAATTTGTGGTGGGGGACTCAGTGTTCTTAAAGGTCTCCCCGTTGATCGGAGTCAAGCGTTTTGGCAAGAGCAGGAAGTTGGACCCGAGGTATGTGGGCCCGTTTCCGATTGTTGAGCGGATTGGGATATCAGCTTATAGGCTGGCGTTGCCCGCAAATTTCCCTGGAGTGCATAATGTCTTCCACGTCAGTCAGCTGCGGAAATGTGTAACGAATGGCAGACAGGTTTTGGATTCTATGCCTCAGTTGGAGCCGAATCTTTCTTATGTGGAGGTGCCTGTCCGCATTCTGGATTCTCAGGTTCGTGGGCTGCGGAAGAAGTCTATTCCGATGGTTAAAGTTTTATGGAGGAATCAGGATGTAGAAAGCGCGACTTGGGAGTTGGAGTCGGCTATGAGGGAGGCTCACCCTCATCTGTTTCCCTGAACTTGTGCCTGGTATGTTCTGTTTTATTTATGTTTATATAGTCCTTTCCTGGCTCTTTCTCTCTCCTTCTTCATAGGAGTGTTGTGAGTAAAGTTTCGAGGCGAAACTTTCTTTTAGGGGGAGTGGCTGTAACGCCCCGGTTTTTCTTTGTTTTGTTTGATATTGGATTGGCGTTACAATGACGCATTTCCGGCCCTTCGCCGTTGTAGAGCGCGGTCCTAGCTCTGCAGGTTCCTTGTGTAGCCTGGTTGTAGCAAGTTGGCAAGTTTCCCCAGCTAGCCGGAGTCTGTTTTGGTGACTCGGTTGGGCCTCTTAGGGAAATGCTTGTGTTTTGGCTTCGGGAGGTGTTGCCCGAGTGTGCGATCGTCGGATGTTGCCTTCGACCTCACCGTTGTTTTGGTTTTGGTTTTGGTCGAGATCCGGGATCATTTGCTTCCAGGTCGTTTCGACGTTCATCTTTGGTTAGCTGCAAGTTTGTAATGTTTGCTGTGCTGTGCGTGGTCTGTTGTGGCTGAGCTTGTAGGCTGGTGCCTTGTCTCTTGTTTGCTAGGTGATAGCAGGTTTCTTTTTCTGTGTAAGTTTGGGTGACACGGCCTGGGTCACGCCCGTGACCCAGGGCGTGTCGTGCTCGGGTAGAGCTCCCGTTTCTCTGGTCGACGGAGTTTTGTAGGAACACGGCCGTGACACGGGCATGTCACGGGCGTGTCCCCCTTCGATTCGTCGAGCTGCGCTCGATGGTCGTCAGGTGGTGTTTTAGTGAGAACACGGCCGTGTCACGGGCGTGTCGTGTCGGACATGGGCGTGACACTAGGGCGTGTCTCTGTGTTCGACGATCGGCGCTCCACGATCGTCGGGCGGTGTTCGGGTTGGTACACGGCCTGTGACACGGGCGTGTCACAGGGCGTGTCGCTTGCTTCGTCGAGCGGAGATCGACTTTCGTCGAGTGGGTAGGTGCGTGAGTACACGCCCCGTGACACGGGCGTGTCGGGCTGTGTCACGGGCGTGTCGTGGGCGTGTCCCGTGTTTCGTCGAGTCGAGATCGACGTTCGTCGAGTTAGTACACGCCTCGTGACACGGGCGTGTCGGACCGTGTCACGGGCGTGTCTTGGGCGTGTTCCGTACTTTTTCCTGAGAATCTCTTTTGTTGTCGTGAACCGTTTTTCCTCCTCATTTTTTTTCATTGTTCCCGAGTCTGGAGAGCTTCCAGCGGAAGGGTTTTGAGAGGAGGCAGTGGGTGTTTTGGCCGGCGATTGCGGGAGGGAGCTCGTTTTTCTCGGGAGATAGCGGTTTTGGCTTGCTCTCGTGTAGATCTTCCCTTCCATGTAAGTTTTTTTCTTGATTTAGGGTTGATTCCAGGAATTTCTAACATCTGATTCCTTTTCCTTCCTCAAGTTTCAGCTTTGGTCTTCTAGGTGGCCGATCTTTCCGCCGGAGCCAAGCGGTTGTGTGGTTGTTGTGTTTCCGGAGAGGTAGAGGCAAGTGGCTCCCTTACCGTTGCCAAAATATTCTAACTCTTGCTCTGTTCTCTTTTCTTTTCCTTTGCAATACTTCTGTTTTCATTATTTTTCCTCCTTAGAAATTAGAACAGTAGGATGTTTCCTTCATTCATTTTCGTCCATGGGCTGTTTTATTGTCCTTTTAAACCAAGGTTCTCTCTTTTGTCTGAGGTTTGGTGTTCAGTGGGTAGCTAGAGTTAGGGTGAGGCTGCGGTAGAGGTGGTTCAGGTTTGGTTGCGATAGTCCCGAGTAGTTAGGACGGAACGGAGGGTTGGGATTAAATTTCCAACTCTCTGCTTTCTCGCAATGAGAGAGCTTAGGCTGCGATTTTAACAAGACTTACGTTTACCCTGAGTGGAAAGCGCTGACAGCGTCGAGTGAGCCGAGCTCACTCCACGCCGTCACCCAGCGTAGGACTTGCGGCTAAGTATTTTTAGGCGTCATGTGAGTGGAGCTTACTCAACGCTGCGTCGAGTGGGCTCGACCTTTCTGTCCTAGGTTCATGTGTTTCCTTAGGGTTGTTAGTGTGACTTTTCCCTTTCTCTAGGGGGTGGTATTGCGTGTTCGGCTAATTTTGCTTGCCGACTCTTGGGTTGTGGCAGGTGGTGGAATTTTAGTGGCCTCTAGAGGGGTGGATTTTGATGTGGAGAGCTGTGGCCACCGCCTTTTTGCCCCGGTTTGGGTTGGTGTGTGTGGGACCCTAAAGCTGCCATTGGTGACCCCTTAGCCCTTTTTGGATCTGATTTTGGTTATGTATTCAGATCCATGTTTTGACCACTGCCACTTACCCACGTATTAGGAATGTTAGACTCATTCGTTGGGCATGTTGCTTTTATTGCTCGCACTTGGTGTGCTTTGCTGTGCTTTAGACAGAGCTCTTTTATTACTGTCATGTCTCTTTCTTTTGCATATAGCAGTTTGTTGCCGGGTTGGTAAACCCTTCTTTTTGCTCATAATTCTAATGCTTTACTTACTTTTTTTGATTATTTCCTTGCTGAGGTGTTCTTTTCTTGAATGCCTCAGGTCCAGGTTGTAGCCGGTTCAGCGGCTAGTTCTTTTGGAGGGGCTGGTTTGCGGCCTCTTGGGTAGCTGAGACAGCCGGTCCCCGATTTTTGTGAGGTAGTTCTTTACCTTTATGTATAGACATACATACTCACCAGTGGGTTCATGTCAGGTTGTTGACGCTCATTGGTGGCTTCTTGTGATGCTGGGTATGAACTTAAACTGCTGCCTTTTTGCCTATTTGTGGTTGTTTACTTGCTTCTGGGAAGGATTTATGCTAGGTTGCATGTTATATATTTTAAACTCTAAAAGCATTATTATATGTAGTTCATGCATAGCATATTTATAAAACAAAGACACTATATTTCCTTAGCGTAAAAAGACTACCTTTTATATCTATTATATTCACTTAGAGTCGTGCATAACATGAGTTGTCCCTCAGGGACACTTATGCTCACTAGTGTGTCAACTTAATCGAACCAAAGTGTTTTCTGCTGCGTATAAATATATTTTAATTGTGGACTAGCTGATCCACCGTGCCGAGGGATACGGCCATTCAACATAACTGGTTTCCTTTCATAATTAATCAACGATTTTCCTTAAATTTTAAGGTGTGGAGTTTTGCCTGAGCGTGTGCAGTTATCTCCTGCACGACGTGGCATCACGGCACGCGTTTTCTCTAGCTCTGATATGATTTTATCGTTGAGAAAATGCGGGTTGTGACACATTTGGCTATTCATTTCTCTGCGTGTCTAGCTACGGTTATATCCTCGCCCGTTTCTGATTCTTTGGTTATTGTGCCTCTGGATGTGGTGTCTCCTTCATATACCAATATCCCACACCCGGTTGCACGTATTTATCCACTGCCATTTGATGACCTTTTTTCCACATGTTAGTGACCAATGTTAGGCCCCATGAGTTGTATCGCTCGCACCTCTTGTCACATCCGGGAGCGTCCAACTCTTTTAGTATTTATGATGAGCGGTTTCCCTTGGCATATCTTCATGCCAAATGTGAAAATATTAATTTTAAAATTAGGACTGTGAATTGGAAGCCTATGAAAATCATCTTTGATTATAAGGCTCCCGTCCCCTCGGATTTAACCCCTTTACCCTCCGTATTTCGGTTAATTCATGTAGCCCACGGTTTCACTCCTCACGATAGTATGATACTTAGGCGCACTTTAAGAGAATTAATCACTCAAGTTGCGTCTTATTTTTTACTTGCTAGTTTATCGCCGAAACTCGCACCAGATTATGCTCGTCATGATCACATTTTATATAAGCACATTAGTGAAGCGCTAACCACACCATATAAATCTAATCAATTTCATGCTAGCTTATATAAAAGAGTGTCTCACTATATGATTGGCGATTTAGTTTTGGTGTGCTTCGTCAATGAACGGTTGCCTTCGGGCGCTTTAGAATGTTGGCGAGTTGGCAAGTTGGACTCTATTCGGATATTAAAATAATTAGGCGAATACGCATATCATTTGAAGTTTTCAACTGATTGGCGTATTACCCCTATTTTTAATGTTTCTAATTTAACGCTATAAGTTTCTCCACCACTTGAATTATCTGCTTGTCCGTTAGGGTCCACTTTGTTTTCTTATGGTTTGGGTAGAGAGCATGTGCCTGGATCGCTCTCTTCATCGGTCTTCACTGGAGGTACGTTGGTTTTTGATGTAGAAACTTGTTTTTCTTTATTTCCTAATGCTTTTCCAAGGTTCCCCAGGAACATCTCTTTGCATGACAGGATACTCCAGGTTGCAGTGCTCTCCATTACATATGGTGATGTTTTCCACTACTTGATTCGATGGCGTGATCGACTGGCCTCCGATGACTCTTGGTTTCTTGGATCGGAGGTGGCTCGTTTGGATGTTGCTCTCCCGTGTTGGTGCATTCAGACCAACTCATCAGTGATGAGTACTTTTGAGCGGGGGAGGATTGATGGAGACGTTACTGACATGGTCGCCATTGATCCCCGTCTGAGAGAGTTCGTCGATTCGGACGATTGCTGCCCCAAGCTCGAGGATGGTATCGACGTTCGCCGCAATTATATAAAAATATATAATTATAACTTAAATAATTATAATTTTATATTTTTATTAATTTTATTATTTTTGCAATTTTATTTTAAGTATTTATTTCATGTTTTAATTTTCATTTCATGTGTAATGATGGGTGCTTATAAGCATCATGTGTTGTTTTAATTATTTCATTTCATATGCTATGATGGGTGCATATAACCATCGTATTCTCAATTTTGAATTTTGAATTTTGAATTTTGAATTTTGAATTTTGAATTTTGAATGAAGGGGGATGGAGTGGTGTAAGCCTATATATAGGACATGATATTTGTCATATTAAATTAGTGAATGATTGAAAGAAAAACCTAACTTGTCTTGAGAATCTCCTTCTCCTCTCCTCCTTGGCCGCCCCCTCTCTTCCCCTCTTCCTTGGCAATTTCGGCCACCCTCCTCCCCTCTTTACCTCCTCATTTCTCCCCTTAACAACCCTCTCCTACTCCTTTTCCCTAGACAAAACCGCCTCCCATCCTCTTCACCCAAACCGACCACCAACAAGAAAATTTATCACCCTCATCCTTGAAGAAATTCGGCCAAGGCAAGAAGATCTCCCCTTGTGGGTCAAATCCGACATGAAGCGACGAAGGCGGATGAGTTTCTCTCCAACCGGCATGACTCTAGTGGAGCCGTTGAAGAACGATCCAAGTAGAGAAATCGGAATTATACATTCTGATTGGGTAACGAATCCTTTCTACCTATTGTGTGTTTCACTCCCTAGATTAATTCATGTGGTGGTAGATTCTTGGCGTTGAATTTTGAATCGTTAATTAACCGTGGTTTCTTCGATTGGTTTGTGTTTGTCTTGATTGAATTATTTTTCGAAAAAAAGGTTTGGCAAACCATCGTTTTCTTTTGTTGGGAGAGATGTACCTTTTCTGAATCGTATTTTATTTGGCAAATCTCTTTTGGTACAACACTACTCGTTCGGACCGGGTTGGTCCTTTTAGCCGGAAAGGATATTGGCCTATAGCCATTGTTCGATCCTATGTGGTTTGGCTAGCTGTACGCTAGCATCTAATTGATATTATTGTATAACGTGTGCGTTGCGTTGAACGATTGTGCGGGTATAGGATTGGATCGTAGAGAGGTATACGTGCTAGTCCGTAGACCTATTCGGTGTCAAACGTGCAAGCCTGCATCACATTGTTTGGATTATCAGGAGAGAGGAAAGAAGTTGAGGGGGGAGTGGGACTCTGGGTAACCCATGGGGGCTATACAGAAACTGCCGCTTTGTCATAGTGGATGCCACCAGTAGTTACAACGCCATTTTCGGGCGCCCCTTGATCAATGCTTTTAGTTGTGCGCCGTCCTCTTTCCACCAGTGCCCGAAGCTTAATGCCGGAGGTACTCAAATCAGAGTACGGGGAGACCCAAAGGCGGCCAGGGATGCTACGTGACGGCGGTGAACACCATCTCATGGCAGAGAGAGGCCGAAGAGATGGAGGAGAGTATGGAACAATGGAAACAGGAGTTCGGTGGCGAAGCAGAAGAGGAGAAAGAAGAAGATGAGGTCGGAGGAGGGGGAGAAGTGGAGATGGTAGGAGGCATTACGGTCGAGCCAGAAATGGCGGGAGAGAATGATGGAGAGATGGGGATGGAAGAGGAGAAAGAAGAAGAAGAGGTCGAAGGAGAGGGAAAAGTGGAAATGGTAGGGGGCATTGCGGTGAAGCCGGAAACGGCGGGAGAGAAGGATGGAAAGACGGGGATGGAAGAGGAGAAAGAAGAAGAAGAGGCCGGAGGAGGGGGAGAAGTGAAGATGGTAGGAGGCATTTTGGTGGAGCCGAAAATGGCGGGAGAGAAGGATGGAGAGATGAAGGTGGAAGAGGAGAGGGGTTCGAAGGAATATGAGGGGAGGAGGAAAGAAAAGAGAAAGATGGGGGAAGCAGGAGGGTCGACCGGAAGGGAGGCCCGGCTGGAAAAAGAAGAATTATGCTACTGGAAGGAGGGAGTACTGGCGAGCTGGAGATGGAGAAGCTTGGTGAAGAAATGGTGGTGACTGTTATAGAGCACGAGGAAACAGGACAGGATGCCAAAGAGCTGGATGAGCTGGGAGAGCAAGAGAAAGAGGAGGAGCCATCAAGGCTGAAGGCAGCCGTGGAGGTGCTAAAGATGGAGATCCTCACTAGAGAAGGAAGAAAAGAGAAGATAAAGTTCAGCGGCGAGCTCAACCCAGAAGACCAGGAGGAGATCAGGGCATACATGCAGAGGAATATCCATGTCTTTGCTTGGAGCGCGGCTAACATGCCAGTGGTTGATGCGGTCGTGGCCAGCCACCATCTCAACCTCGACCCCGACACTCGTCCAGTGCAATAGAAGAAGAGGGCAATCGACACTAAGATGGTCGGACCCATTAGAGAGGAGTTAAAAAACTGCTTAAGGCAGGGTTTGTGTCTGCCTGTAAGTATCTGGGGTGGGTGAGCAATGTTGTAATGGTTAAAAAAGGGGAGGGTAAGTGGAGAATGTGTGTAGATTTCTCTCTCTTAAATAAAGCATGCCCCAAGGATTGTTACCCTCTCCCTCGAATCGATGTGCTGGTTGACTAAGGCGTCGGTTTCTCACTAATGAGTTTTCTAGACGCGTTTTCAGGATACCACCAAATACGCATGAACCTCCGGACGTCAAGGACGTCACCTTCGTCACGGAGGATGGATGCTTCTATTTTAACATGATACCCTTTGGGTTAAAAAAAATGCGGGGGCAACTTATCAAAAGATGATGTATCGGATCTTCCGAGAGCAGAAGGGGCGGAACCTCGAGGTTTATGCGGATGACCTGATGATCAAAAGTCGGGACCTCAGATCTCACGTCTTGGATCTTGAGTAAACCTTTGAAACCTTAAGAAAATATAAAACGAGACTCAACCCCCTGAAATGGATTTTTGGAGCCAGTCAGGGAAAGTTCCTCGGGCATCTCCTTACCACATCCGGAGTAGAGCCCAATCCCGATAAGGTGAAGGAAATTCTAGAGCTGGAATCTCCCAAGAATACCAAGTAAGTTCAATGTCTCACCGGCAAGCTTGCCGGACTAAGCAGGTTCCTCGCCTAAGCCAGAGAAAAATGCTCACCCGGGCGCCTCTACTCCAGGGGCCGAGGGAAGGGGAGGTCTTATTCTTATACCTAGGGGTGGGGACTGGGGTCGTGAGTTCGGTTCTAGTACTAGAGGAAGTTAAAAAGCAATTACCGATCTATTACGTGAGCAGGGTCCTAAAGAAGGCGGAACTCGGGTACCCCATCCTCGAAAAGCTAGCATTTGCCCTCATCATATCATCCGGGAAACTTAGGCCGTATTTTCAGGCCCATTCGATTTAGGTGGTGATGGATCACCCACTCCGTCACATCTTGGAGGGGGTGGAACACTCTGGGAGGTTGGCCAAATGTTCAATAGAGCTCAGTGAATTCTACCTCACTTTTACTCCCCGGCTTGCCATCAAGGCACAAGTGATGGCCGACTTCCTATCGGATTACGTGGTTGAGATCTAAGAGGCCAAAGCACCACCTCGAGCGGCTTGGAAGATGCTGGTAGATGGAGCGTCAGGAAAAAATTCCTTTGAAGGAAGAATGATCTTGGTAACTCCAGAGGGGACCAAAATTGAGCAAGCTTTGAAGATCCACTTTACAATCACCAACAACCAAGCCGAATATGAAGCGATCATCGTAGGACTCAGGTTGGCTCGGTACTTGGGCATACAAGACATTATGGTCTCCACGAACTCTATGGTGGTTGCGGGCCATATTAAAGGGGATTTTGAAGCGAGGTAGCCCACCCTCCAGCTGTACCTAGAAAAGGTCAAAGACATCATCAGGCAGTTCCACAGTTTTTCGATTCAGCATGTCCCAAGGAATGAAAGCACTCAGGCTGACCAACTCTCCAAATATGACACTCGAGCCGGAGGAATGGTGACGGAGCTTTTCAGGCCGTCCATAGAAGAGGGAGAACTCATGGAGATAAACCAGCAAGGGTCGTGGATGGACCACTTCATCATTTTCTTGACCTCGGGTCAGCTTCCTGAGTGCAATCTCGAGAAGAAGCAGGTCAGGTATAAATCAGCGTACTACATATTGATTGATGGAGCACTATACTGTAAGACGTTGACGGGCCTACTGGCCCGATGTGTATCTGAGGAGGAGATTCCGAGGGTCCTGGAAGAAATTCAATGAGGGGAATCTGGGAGTCACTCAGGGAGTCAGACTTTAAAGGGGAGAGTGTTGACGTAGGGATACTTCTGGCCTAGCCTCAGGAAAGATGCAAAAGAGTTTGCAAAAAGATTTCAAAGGTGCCAGGTGTTCGCCCTCCTCTAACGCCTTCTCTCCCAAAGGCTGCGAACAATCACTGCTCCCTGTGTAACGACCTAGGGAGGACCCCTAGCACCGCCCGACCCACCAACAGCCCATGGACGACCCATGGCACCACAGTGGTACAGTCGGAATCTACAAGGCCTGCAGGCTGTATACCCCAAAGCATCTCCGGCCTGTTTATCAACATGGTGCATTGTTTCCACAGGGTATCGAACCCTCAACCTTGATAAGTAGCCTTTAGTAACACTACTCATAAACAACTGAGCTGCAGCTCAGTTGGTTATAAGTAGTGGTACTAAAGGCTACTTATCAAGGTTGTGGGCTCGAGACCCTGTGTCAACAATGCACCGTGCTGATAAACAGACCGGAGATGCTTTGCGGTGTACAGCCTGCAGGCCTTGTATATTCTGGTTGTACCACCGTAGCGCCTTGGGTCCTCCATGGGGTTGGACGGGCGGCGCTAGGGGTCCTCCCTAGGTCATTACAAAAAAAGTGCACTTTTTTGTAACGACCTGGGGAGGACCCCTAGCGCCACCCGGCCCACTAGCAGCCCATTTAGGACCCATGGCACCACGGTGGTACAGCTGGAATCTACAAGGCATGCAGGTCATACACCCTAAAGCATCTCCGGCATGTTTATCAGCACGGTGCATTGTTGCCACGGGGTCTCGAACCCGCAACCTTGACAAGTAGCCTTTAGTACCACTACTCATCACCAACTGAGCTGCAACTCAGTTGGTGATGAGTAGTGGTACTAAAGGCTACTTGTCAAGGTTGCGGGTTCGAGACCGCGTGGCAACAATGCACCGTGCTGATAAACATGCTGGAGATGCTTTGGGGTGTACGACCTGCAGGCCTTGTAGATTCCGGTTGTACCATCGTGGTGACATGGGTCCTCCATGGACTACTTGTGGGTCGGGCGGTGCTAGTGGTCCTCCCTAGGTCGTTACATCCTGGCCCTCCACAATATGGGGACTAAATCTGGTGGGTCCTTTTTACCAGGCTAGTGGTTAGAGGACTTTTTTGTTTATCATGGTGGATTACTTTTCAAAATGGCTGGAGGTTAAGATGTTGGCTAAGGTGACATCGTAGGTGGTCAAAAATTTTGTATGAGGAGAGATCATCTGTAGGCATGGGCTATCGCCAGCCATTGTGACTAACAATGGAACATAATTTGCTTGTAGGGAATTCGTTGATTTCTGCATCCGTATGGGCATAGATCTCCATTTTGCCTCAATTCATCATCCACAGAGTAATGGACAGGTGGAAGCAACAAACAAGATCATCATCAATCTTTTAGAGAAGAAAGTGGAGAACCTAAGGGGGAGCTGGGTGGAACAGCTCCCTTTAGTTCTCTGGGCCTTGAGAACCACACCAAACACTGCCATAAGAGAGACCCCATTTAAGCTCTCTCATGGCTCGGAGGCCTTATTCCAATAGAGTTTGAGGTCACATCCCCAAGAGTAGCCGTTGCAAGGGAAGAAGACGATGGATGGATGGCAGAGAACGAGGAAGAACAAAAACTCTCTCTTGATCTCGTGGAAGAACTACGGGTCTTGGAGCTTATCCGGCAGGAGGAACTCAAGCGCCGGATGGCGAAGTACTTTGATACGCATATAAGGATCAAGCAGTTCCAGAAGGGTGACTTGGTCCTTAAGAAGGTAGATGCAGCAGGCAGGGGGGCATCAGTAGGAAAGCTCAATCCCAACTAGGAAGGTCCCTTTGTAGTAAAAGAGGTCGTGAAGTCATGAGGGTACCATCTCCAGGATGTGGATGGGGTACCCCTCGATCGTGCCCGAAGTGGCGATGACTTAAAGTGATTTTATCCATAACACTTCTTATTCGTTACATTTTTCGATACTTGTAATTTTGATGTGGCCTTCTGATATGATTAAACCGCAGGTGTCCTTGTTCATGGCATTAAGAGTGAAGCGTGTGCAAGGATACCCCGAGCAGACCCACTGACCAGGCTCTTATATAGCTGGTAGGGCTGTAGGCTCACTCAGTGGTTGGAGATAGTTTGGAGAGGAGTCCCCGAGCAGACCCGCTGACTAGGCTCTCATCTAACTGGCAGGACTGTAGGCTCACTCGGTGGTTGGAAATTGATTAGAGAGGAGACCCCGAGCAGACCTGCTGAACATGCTCTCATCTAGCTGGCAGTACTGTAGGCTCACTCGGTGGTTCGAGATGGATTGAAGGGGAGACCTCGAGCAGAACTGCTGACTAGGGTCTCATCTAGCTAGCAGGTCTGTAAGCTCACTCGGTGGTTGGAGATGGTTTGGAGAGGAGACCCGCTGACCAGGCTCTCATCTAGCTAGCAAGACTGTAGGCTCACTCGGTGGTTGGAGATTGTTTGGAGAGGAGAACCCGTGCAGACCTGCTGGCCAATCTCTCATCTAGCTGGCAGGACAGTAGGGAAACCCCCAGCAGACCCGCTGACCAGACTTTCATCTAGCTGGCAGGGATATAGTCTCACTCGGTGGTTGGAGATTGCTTTGAGAGGAGACCCCGTGCATACCTGCTGACCTGGCTCTCATCTAGCTGGCAGGGCTGTAGGCTCACTCGGTGGTTTGAGATGGATTGGAGAGGAGACGCCGAGCAGACCCACTAACCAGACTATCATCTAGCTGGTAGGACTGTAGGCTCACTCGGTGGTTGGAGATAGTTTGGAGAGGAGACCTCGAGCAGACCCATTGACCAGTCTCTCTTCTAGATGGCGGGACTATAGGCTCACTCGGTGGTTGGAGATGGTTTGGAGAGGAGACACCGAGCAGACCCACTGACTATGCTCTTATCTAGCTGGCAGGACTGTAGGCTCACTCGGTGGTTGGAGATGGTTTGGAGAGGAGACCCCGAGCAGACCAGCTGACCAGGCTCTTATCTAGCTGGCAGCAATGTAGGCTCACTCGGTGGTTAGAGATGGATTGAAGGGGAGACCCCGAGCAGACCTGTTGTCCAGTCTCTCATCTTGCTTGTAGGGCTATAGGCTCACTCGATAGTTGGAGATGGTTTGGAGAGGAGACCCCGAGGAGACCCATTGACCAGACTCTCATCTAGATGGCAGGGCTGTAGGCTCACTCAGTGGTTGGAGATGATTTGGAGTGGAGACACCGAGAAGACCCACTGACCAGGCTCTCATCTAGCTAGCAGGGCTGTAGGCTCACTCGGTGGTTGGAGATATATCTGAGTAAGGATCCCAAGCAGACCCGCTGACTAGGCTCTCATCTGGCTGGCAGGGCCGTAGGCTCACTCGGAGGCAAGTCAAGTGGTAAGAGCTTACGCAGAAAGGTGTCAATATTTATCAGAGAATTGATAGAAGTTTCCTATGAAAAGGAAGGATTGGTGGCAATACAAGAGAGGATGAGCATTTCAGACTAGCGCTCGACGAGGAAGGTCTCGCCCACAGCGAGCGGGTATTCACTGTCAAAGACACAGGTCTTGCATAAAAGGGGGGATTTATCGTAAGCAGCAGTTTGGTCTCTGGGCTTTATTCGCGCGGGGTGCATCTCGCGGCGATACGAGAGTAAAAGGGCAAACTATCTCGCGCTCGGCAGGGGTGAGGAGAAGGCCAATGGCCAGCGGTCTATGTTAACTTTCATGCGAGACAACAATGGATAAAGCGCGACGAAATAAAAAGAGCGAAAGGTTATAATAAAGATCTTTTTGTTCATCATAGAAAAAAGAAGCATTTCACTATCAGAAAAAATTACAAGTACATGAGACAAAAAAGAGGGGGGAGCCCTAAGACTCTAACACCCTTTCACTCCTCGTCACTGGAGGCAGAGCTGTCATCCGTCTCACTATACAGCTGGGGAACCAAGTCGAGGAACGTGACCATCTCGGCAACGTCCTTGACAACCCCCAGCTCCTTCATCATCTTCAGGATGAGCTCGACCGTCTCTATGTTGGCATCTCGGTAATGGGCGTCGACCTCGTCCAAAGAGTAGTGAGTTGGCGGGGGAGCTTGGAACGAATCAGGGTGGAGCACGGTGCTGTCCAAGAGATGGGCATTCTCAGCTTTCAACCTCTTGTTCTCCGCTCCAAAGCCGAAATGCGTGAGTGCATTCGATCAGCCGTCTCGGTATACTATGAGAGAGCAATCAGTCCACAAAAGTCTATGCAAAGCTAACAAGTGAAACTAGCGAGTGGCAGTTAAAAAGCTTACCACACCGCCCTAGCTTCGGGGGAGAAGGTTGTCGGCGACGGCCAGCCGCTTCTTGAGGTCATTTGACTTCTCGTGTTCCGCAGCAAGGCTGGTCTCAGCCTCCTTCCACTTCTTGTTGTTGAAGACAAGGTGACACGAGATTCGGTGCGAGAGCTCCATAGAGCGAAATTGGGAGTGAGCAGTCTTCAAAACGAGGTCTCGCGGCGGCTCGTTGTCGAAGGGTTCAACCCCAAGACCCCCATATAGCCCATACCCGAGGGAGAAGGCATGACTCGTGGGTGGGTCTTGCTCCTTCTTGTAGGGAAGGAGAGTAGACACCAACACGCGGTTGGATTCCTTCTCCCAGAAAAGTACCAGATCATCGGCGACGTCATTCGTCATGGGCCCCATATTGCAATTTGGATGCGAGGAGGGGATCGGGCACCTGGAAGAGCTGGCTTCGCGAGGGGGAAGCTCGGCAGGCTGGACAGAGGTGGTGGCAGTTTGGTCAGGTGGGGCTGTCTCGCTGGCAAGCGAGATGGCTTGATGGTGAGGTGAGGAAGACCCTTCCATAGAAATGGGTGTCAGGGACCCCGACATTTCCTTTCTTTCCTTGGGAGCGGCTCCTTTCTTCTCCTTCAGGAATGACACAGCCTTTTTCATCTTCTTCTTTGGGCTATGCCGAGAGGTAGCTGAATCGTTCCCAGACCACTTCTTTGGGGGGGGGGGGCTCAGCATTTCCTTTGCCGCCTCCGTCGCCATGCGAGCAAGGGCAAGACCCTTGTTGCTCTGGTAAGGGGGGTGGACGGGGATAGTTTTCTCTCCTGAGCAAAAAAATGGTTAGAATGAAACAAGACGATAAGCATAATATTGAGAGGGCGCAAATATAGCTTCACCAGGGAGGACGGGAAGGAGCGAGTTGATGAATTGTAAAAATACCTATATTTATGTACAATAAATAAGTTGTTTTTGTTTATTTTTGTTATTTTTGTATATTTTTCTTTAATAAATTACTTCTTTTTCGTAAATATTTTTCTAACTAAGTTATTTTTGTTTCCTGAATTTTTCAGGAAAAATTGCAAAAAAAGTCAAGTACACGCCCGTGTACAATGGTCACACCCATGACCAGGGCGTGACAGCTCAAATCCCGTCAAATCAACAATTTTTGATGAAAAAAGCTTGACACGGCCGGCCACACGCCCGTATCAACCCGACACGCCCCGTGACCAAGCCTGTGTCACTCCCGCTTGACGAAACCATGCTCGACATTTTCTGCTCGACGAATGTCGACCAACTAGACACGCCCAGTGCACGCCCGTGACCTGGGGCGTGGCTCCTCCACCTGGCTCAACAAAACCCACACGACGACTTTCGACGCGACCCGCGCCCAATTCTACCTCCCCAACATGCCCACCGTCACGCCCGTGACCTGGGGCGTGACCTCCACGATTTCAGGCGAAGTCAACTTTGATGTGAAATCTCGCCAGCCGCATTTTGTACAGTGCTGACACGCCCCCCCCCCCCCCCCCCCCCCCCCCGCCCCCTCCCCCCTACATGCCCGTGTCAGGGAGCGTGTCCCATGAAATTTTTGCCTATAAATTGGCAGCTTCTGCTTGTAATCCTGTTCCACTTTTTGATTCCATTTTGTATAGGGTTATGCTGCTGAGTTGAATTCCAAATGTTATGTAAGAGAATTTCTCCCCATCTCCTTTATTTTTTAGTTTTGTAGTCTCCTACTTTGGTTAATAAAATCTGTTGATTTTCTCTCTTTCTATGGGTTTGGATTTCATCTATGTGGGCACTCTTATGCAATCTTTTTTTTTCATTTGTTTTAACTTTTGTTTTTGCTTTTTTTATGTGTGTGTGTGTATGAGATTAATTTTCATGTTTTTATGTTTAGTTATTTTTACTTAATTTTGGTTAGACTTAAGTTTTGATACCTTTCTATTTCATTCCTATAGATCCGTAAAAACGATTTCAAAGTGTTTTCATTTTTTAACTTAGATTTTTTCAATTTATGTGGTGAAACCTTTTAGTTCTTTTCATTTTATTTTCACTTTTTAACAACTTTTACGGATTTATAGGAATGATAATATATTCGTTTTAATTTTTCGAGCATTTTCATTTTCATTTTAAACTTTTGCTCCTTTAATTTTTCTGTCCTCTTTTTACGCATTCCTACTGCATTCTAGCGGTAGAAATGTATTCGTTTTAATTTTTCGAGCACTTTCATTTTGCATTTATTTGCAAACATTTTTGCTCGTATAAATTTTATTTCAGATTTTTATGCATTTCTACCGCATTCTAGCGGTAGAAATGCAGTTGTTTTAATTTTTCATTAACTTAGTTTTTATTCATTTCTGTACGTGTGCGCATTTATTTCCGCCTAATCATTAAGAGTTAAATGGCGCAGTGTTTTATTTCTTTTCCAGTAGAGTGTGTGAGTTAATCCTTTCCAGTAGAGTGTGTGAGTTTTTACATTCTGTTGTGTGCGTGTGTTTCATTTTATGTCGATTGTGTGCGTGAGTTTTAATTTCTGTTGAGTGTGTGCGTGCGTTGCATTTATTTTATCCTACTCGTTTGAGTAGGACTCGCTTTCATTTCTCTCGCCCACTCATTTGAGTCGGGACTCGCACTTTACTGCTTTCATTTTAGTCTCACTCGTTTGAGTGGGGCTTGCAATTTATTGCTTTATTTTCTGCTTTATTTTCCTGCTTTCATTTTATGGTTTTCATTTACTGCTTTATTTTATTGCATTCACCGCTTGCCTTCCCAATTCCGATGAGTGGCTAACCGTTCTTAGCCCTCAGTATCGAAGAGAAATGGGACAGAAAAAAATAGCTTTAAATAATTAAAGGTCCTTATTTTTTAATTAATTAAAATTACTTACGGTTTGCCTAGGGTTTACGAAGCGTAGAACCACATATCGATGTGTGGGCTCTATTTCCGTAGTTCATATGCTAGCTAGCCGAGAGGCCGTACGTATGGACCGATCACCCGTTGGTAAAGAGAGTTCCGCACTAACCCTCTAGAGAGGAGGCGCGCAAACTCTACCGGATTGGGTCCCCACCCAATAGTGGGGTTCTTAGCGTAATGCAGGCGTTAAGAGAAATCCTTCGTCGGACTAACGTTCGGTCAAATAGACTTAGCGTTCAGGTGAGCGATAGTACTAGAGATAGATGAGCTCATTTTAGTGGAACCTCCATGGCCAAGTCTCCGCCTTAATTAATTTGAAACATAGGATCTCTTTTTATTAAAAGTTTATTTTATTTCAATTTCGATTCAAGGCCGTTGCGCTAATCTTTTCATCGGCTCCACCTTTTATGCTTTCATTTTCTATCATTTTTATTATATATAAAAAATACCCGACAAGTAATTATCGTTAAAATAATAGTCCCCTCCAGAGATGAGTAGAAATAATCGAACTGACCCCGAGAACAATACGACCTCGATATTCCACACCAGAATATCGTGTACTACACGCGATAGGTACACTTGCCTCCTTTCGTTAAAACCCGATCTCATCTTTTTATATCCAAATTAATAAATCCGCGCGCCTCGTTTTCTAAATAAAAACCACATCCGCCTTTTTCAATAAACTGAACCGCCCGGGGCGCCGCGAGAATACTCACCAATTTTTGGAGTTTTAACTGCATCAAGTTTTTGGACCCGATGCAAAAATGTCAATCAAGTTTTTGGCGTCGTTGTCGTGGACTTTTCGAGTCGTTATTTTGAACCCTGAAAATCAATTAATTTTACCTATATATATATATATATATATATATATATATATATATATATATATATATATATATATATATATGTTTATAATAGTTAACCAAAATTTTTTTTTTACTAATAATAATAATAATAATAATAATACTTAAAAAACTTACAAAAAAAGAGTTTATTTTAACTTAGTATTTAATATATATTTATTATAAAACCAAAAACAATGTTAAAAAAAATTAATTAATTAAAAATTTAAAACTATAAAATTATAAAAATAAAAAATTTGCAAAATCACATAAAACTACAAAAATCGAAAAACCTATAAAACACAAAAAAAAATCTAAAAAAATGGAAAAAAAACAACTCAACAAAAAAAAATTTCATTATGTTTTATGAAAAAAAACTATATATCAAAAAAAACTAACTACAAACCTAAAAAAAATTATTACAAAACCAAAAAATCTAAAAACAAAACAAAACCTACCTAAAAAACAACTAAAAAAAAATCTACTTAAAAACACCAAAAAAATATAATAATTTGATTTTTAAAATGTGTATATTTATTTGAACTTATTTTATTTTAACTTGTTTTGTTTTAATTCGGCGCGCTTCACACTTTTGTGCGCGCTAGGGGATCGCATTTTTATCACACTCATATAGCTAAGACGTTAGCTAATAGAGTCACACACGCACTTGCCACCCCCTACCGCCCGCAACCTTTTGCCGAATTTACCTTTTTCCCATTTCTGTTATCTTTTTGTTTCTTTCTTTTCTCTAACTAATGCAGGGTTTCGACCCGGGCCTCCCCGACCTCGTCTTAGGGAAGCTTCTACCCTCTTTTTTTATTTTGTACATATTTCATTCTGTCTATTATTCATTTCGCATAGTTAGATACAACATTGAGGAGAATGTTGGGTTTAAGTATCGGAGTGTATTCTTAGTTTCCTATTTTGCACTTATATTTTCTACACCCATCCAAAAATAAAAAAAATTACAAAAATACAAAAACTTAAAAAAAATCTTTGTTTTACCCTCAAAAACTCAAAAAAATCATTAAAAAAAAATTTCTTTTACTTTGTAAATATTTTTGTAAAAAATCTCTCTTCCCCCCCCATATCTTCTTTTTTGTAAAAGCTCGCTTTTTAGCATACCCATGACGTTCGACTAATCGAACCAACCACCTAATTAAGAGTCTGTTCGCGGGTCATCAAGCTCTTTTTTTACTTTGTATATTTTGTAAAAATCTCTTCCCCCCCATCTCTTCTTTGTAAATAACACTCATTTTTTCCTCTTTCTTGTAAATAAATTATCAAAATACACTAAAAAATCAAAAATTTAGAAAAACCAAAAATCCTAAAAAAAAAGAAAATAACTCTAAATATTCTAAAAAGATAATAATCAAAAAATAAAAAAAAGAGATAAAAAGACCTTTAAAAATTCAAAAAAAAAGATAATAAATCAAAAAAATAAAATACAAAAAAATGATGAAAACTCTAAAAAAATCCAAAAATAGGTTGTTAATTATGTAACGAATAAATTGAATATCTCAATTCTTAACCCTTTTCGCTATCCAAAAATCTAGTTGTGAGTTTATTTATAAGCGAATTTTACTTATTATTTGCTTACTATTCATTTATTAATTAAAGGCTGATAGATATAAGTATCTGGGGTTAAGTTTTAAAAAAAAATTTATGTCTTTTCATTATAATAGGGAACTTGTTTTTCACCACCACTTCAAATTTTTATAAATATAAGCTCATCTTTTATGTTAGAAAATAACAATCATGGATTTCAATTATTTCTACTTTTTGCTTGTAGAAACATAGGAATGTTCATTTTAAAAAGGTTGCACTCAAAACTTTTTTTTTATTAAAATCTAGTTTTCTTTTTGAAAATATAAACCCACCTCCATTTTTTCATGTCTTACTTGGTATGCTTACACCTATTTTATCTCTTAAAAATCCTATGTCAATGGAAATAAGATTTCGTTCCGTAAATATATGCACCTAATATTTAAAAAGATTATATGTTATGGAGTAAGAGGATATAATTCATTACTCCTATACATATACATTGGGTTATTTATTATTTATGAAGAAAGAAAAAATTTATATGTTACGAAAATAAGATTTAATTTTCCTAATTATTCAAAAGAAAAAATATATAGAGGTTCGAGAAAAAATTACCTCGCCTCTAAATCCAAGCCCTCCTCATAAACCACCAAACCACTTATCGTATTTCAATGATTCTAGAATTAATTTAAAATTATTTGAGAGCATAATTTTTAAATTGCATTATTTCTTTTAACTTCTTTTAAGCTAAAGATTTTTTATATATTTTCAATCCATCTTTGTTAAACTAAAAAAAAAAAATTTTGCTTTCTATTTATTTTATCTTGAAGTCTTTTTGAAACTCTTCCTCTATTTATAACATTTTCATAATTTAGGATTTAACTCTAGTACCCCGGATGTTTATTTTGATTTTACTTTTAATTAATTCAAGTGGTAGTTAAACTTAGGATTTATTTAATTCCTTATAAGCTCATCTCCAACTTTTGCTCTGGAATATCAAAAGCTTAAGTATAGGTATTTGATGAATTGTAAATATATCTATATTAATGTACAATAAATAAGTTGTTTTAGTTTATTTTTGTAATTTTTGTATATTTTTATTTAATAAATTGCTTCTTTTTCGTAAATATTATTCTAACATAAGTTATTTTTGTTTCCTGAATTTTTCAGGAAAAATTGCAAAAAAAGTCAAGTACATGCCCATGTACTGGTGGTCACGCCCGTGACCAGGGCGTGATCGTTCAAATCCCGTGAAATCAGTAATTTTTGATGAAAAAAGCTTGACATGCCCGGCCACACGCCCGTGCCAACCCGACATGCCCCGTGACCAAGCCCGTGTCACTCCCGCTCGATGAAATCGCTCTCAATGTTTTCTACTCGACGAACGTCGGCCAATCAGACACGCCCAGCGTCACGCCCGTGACCTAGGGCATGACTGCTCCACCTGGCTCGATAAGACCCGCGCAGCGAATTTGGACGCGACCCGCGCCCAGTTCTACCTCCCCGACACACCCACCATCACGCACGTGACCTGGGTGTGTCCTCTACGATTTCAGCCGAAGTCAACTTTGATTTCAAATCTCACCAGCCGCATTTTGTACAGTGATGACACGCCCCCCCCCCCCCCCCCCCGACACGCCCGTGTCAGGGGGCGTGTCCCATGAAATTTTTAACTATAAATTGGCAGCATCTGCTTGTAATCCTGTTCCACTTTTTGGTTCCATTGTATAGGGTTATCCTGCTGAGATGAATTCCAAATGTTATGTAAGGGAATTTCTTCCCCGCTCATTTATTTTCTTAGCTTTGTAATCTCCTACTTTGGTTAATAAAATCTGTAGATTTTATCTCTTTCTATGTGGTTTGAATTTCATCTATGTGGGCACTCTTATGCAATCTTATTTTTTTCTTTTGTTTTAACTTTTGTTTTTTCTTTTTTTATGTGTGTGTGTGTATGAGATTAAATTTCATGTTTTTATGTTTAGTTATTTTTACTTAGTTTTGGTTAGACTTTGGTTTTGATAGCTTTCTATTTCATTCCAATAGATCCGTAAAAACGATTTCAAAGTGTTTTCATTTTTTAACTTAGATTTTTTCTTTTTATGTGTTGAAAATTTTTAGTTGTTTTCATTTTTATTTCACTTTTTAACAACTTTTACGGAGTTATAGGAATGATAATATATTCGTTTTAACTTTTCGAGCATTTTCATTTTCATTTTAAACTTTTGCTCCTTTAATTTTTCTATCCTCTTTTTACACATTTCTACCGCATTCTAGCTGTAGAAATGTATTCGTTTTAATATTTCGACCACTTTCATTTTACGTTTATTTGCAAACCTCTTTGCTCGTTTAAATTTTATTTCAGCTTGTTATGCATTTCTACCGCATTCTAGCGGTAGAAATGCAGTTGTTTTAATTTTTCATTAACTTAGTTTTTATTCATTTTTGTACGTGTGCACATTTATTTCCGCCTACTCGTTAAGAGTTAAATGGCGCAGTGTTTTATTTCCTTTCCAATAGAATGTGTGAGTTTTTTCCTTTCCAGTAGAGTGTGTGAGTTTTTACATTCTGTTCTGTGCGTGTGTTTCATTTCATGTCGAGTGTGTGCATGAGTTTTAATTTATGTCGAGTGTGTGCGTGCGTTGCATTTATTTTGTCCTACTCGTTTGAGTAGGACTCGCTTTCATTTCTCCCGCCCACTCATTTGAGCTGGGACTCGAACTTTACTGCTTTCATTTCAGACTCACTCGTTTGAGTGGGACATGCAATTTACTGCTTTATTTCCTGCTTTATTTTCCTGCTTTCATTTTATCGCTTTTATTTACTGCGTTATTTTATTGCTTTCATCACTTGCCGTCCTGATGGTCCCGCGAACAGACTCTTACTGTGGTTGGTTCGGTGAGTCGATCGCCGCGGGCTCGCTCGGGTAGGCAAGTGCACCTATCGCAAGTAGTACTCGATATTCGGGGGAATACCGAGGTCGTATTGTTCTCGGGGTCGTGTTGACTATTCTTACTCCTCCGGGAGGACTATTATTTTACTGAAAGTAAGGTGGATTTTTTTACTTAATAAAAGACGGAAAAGCAAAGGAGCAAAAAAAAAACGATTTAGAAAATATTCGATGAAGGGTTAACGCTCGGCATCGAATCGGATTAAGACTAAAACAATTTTTAATAATAAGAAGACTTAGTTTTCAAATTAATAATAAGGAAACTTGGCCGTGGAGGTTCCATAAATGTGAGCTCACCTAGCTAT
Organism: Platanthera guangdongensis; assembly: GCA_039583875.1. Lineage (NCBI taxonomy): Eukaryota > Viridiplantae > Streptophyta > Magnoliopsida > Asparagales > Orchidaceae > Platanthera > Platanthera guangdongensis. The sequence continues at coordinate 85,259,232 of CM077155.1, read as the reverse complement.
AGGGATATCGCTCACCTAAACATTAAGACTATTCGACCGAACGTTAGTCCGATGAAGGATTCCTCTTAACGCCCTCTTTACGCTAAGAACCCCGCTATTGGGTGGGGGACCCAATCCGGTAGAATTACACTTGTCCTCTCTCGAGGGTATGCACGCAACTCTATTTACCCAGGGGTGATCGGTCCATATGCACGGCCTCTCGGCTAGCTAGCATATGGACTACGGAAATAGGGCCCACACATCGATATGTGGTCCTACGCATCGTAAACCCGGGGTAAACCTTAAGTGCTTAAATTTAAATGAAAATAAAGAGCTTTAATTATTATAAATCATTTTAAATGTCCCAATGCTCTTCGATGCCGAGGCTAATAGCGATTAGCCACACATCGGTATGGGGACGGCTTATAATTTAGTGAGGCGTGAGTTCGAAATTAAACGCTAAATTATTATAAGAAGGGGACATAAGAAAAATAAAAGAACATTTAGAAAGCTGAAAAATTAGCTAAAACAAGAACTCACGCACACTCCAAATTATAAATTAAACAGGAACTAAGTTACACATAAAAGAAATTTGCATATTTCAAATTTGCGAGTCCCACTCAAACGAGTGGGGGCGGTAAATAAAAGCTGAAAATTGCAAGTCCTACTCAAACGAGTAGTACTGAAATGAAAGCGAGTCCTACTCAAATGAGTAGGAGAAAATAAATGCGATTACAGGGCTATAAAGTACGGCCATTTAACTCAAGTGAGTAGGCGGAAAAATAAAGAAAGAAAAATTACAAATCCTACTCAAACGAGTAGGCGGGAAATAAAGTCCGGCCATTTAAACTCAAGTGAGTAGGCGGAAAAATAAAGAAAGAAAAATTACAAGTCCTACTCGAACGAGTAGGACTGAAAATGAAAACGGTGCGCCATTTAACTCTTAACGAGTAGGCGGAAATAAATACACACAGACACACACACTCCATAAGAAATTCAAGAAAGTAATAAAGCTAACACCTACACTCACACACTCTACATAATTTGAACAAAGCATTAAAAGAAAGCAATTAAAAGAAAGCATAAAAGATTTAACACCTACACTCACACACTCTACACAATTTGAATCAAAGCATAAAAGTTATACACCTACACTCACACACACTTCATGAAGATTAAGAAGAACAAAAGGAAATTTAGCCTCATACACTCACACACACAAATAAAAAGCAAAATGAAAGTTACCTAAACATTAAAATTTTAACTTTTTCATGCTTAGATTTTGCCAAAAACAAATAAAAAGAGGAAATTTCAATTTTAGAAGACAAAAGTTTTTCAAAACAAATTAAAAACCAAAGTTTTTGGAAAATTAAAATGCCAACATTTTCATTCTTATGACTTTATGAAAGTGATAAAAAGGTAAAAAGAAGATGAAAAAAACAAAAAGAGGTTTTACAATCCTAAAAGAAAACTAAGTAAAAAAGGGAACAAAATCACTTTTTGAATCTCTTTTATAAATTCATGAGAATGAAATCAAAATTCTAAGCATGAAGACAAGTTAAAGACATGTAAAGTAAAGTAAATTACACTCATACACACACACACACATTTCATAAATGAAGAACAAGGATGAAACCAAGGATAAAAAAGGGAGAAGAAGTGAGCCATCCAAATGAATTTTCATGCTATATAGAGAGAGAAAATCTAACATTTTTATTGAAATTATCAAACTATTACAAAGCTAGAAGATAAAGCAAAATAAAACATGAAATAAGAAGGGAGAAATCTCCTTACATAGCACTAGTATCCACGGATTAAGCCCACAAAAAGACACTAAATTGGCCCAAAAATCTGAACCCTTGGACCTTACAGAACTGGGCTATTTATAGGAAAAAATTTCTAAGTACACGCCCTCGGTCACGGGCGTGTAGGGGGGCGTGACAGTACTATTCATGAAGGCGACCGGCGATTGGACATGAATGTTGACTTCGGGCTGAGTTCGCAGCAGTCACGCCCCAGGTCACGGGCGTGACTCTGGGCGTGTCGGGGAGGTAGAACCGGGCGCGGGTTGTGTCGAAAGTCTTTGTCAGCATCTTGTCGGGCCAGCTGGAAAGGTCACGCCCTAGGTCACGGGCGTGATGCTGGGCGTGTCAGTTGGTGTCGACACTCGACGATCGTCGAGCGGAATTCGTCGAGAGGAGAGGACACGGGCTTGGGTCACGCCCCGTGTCGGGTGACACGGGCGTGTTGCCAAGCGTGTCGAGCTTTTACTTCACAAATTTTCCGATTTCACGGGAAATGCGCAGTCACGGCCCGGTCATGGGCGTGACCAATGTGTCACGGGCGTGTACTTCCCAAATTTTGGCAGATTTTGGAATTTTTCTGCAAAATAAAATAAAACAAGTTAGAAGCAAATTTACAAGAATAGGAACATTTTATTGAACAAAAATAAGTAAAAACGACGAAAATAAATGAAAATGACTAAATTAATGTGCATAAAAATACGTATATTTACAGTTCATCAAATACCCCCATACTTAGGCTTTTGCTATTCCAGAGCAAAAGTTTGAGGTAAATCTATAAGGAATAAAAAAAACTCTAAGTTTTAGCTACCGCTTAATCAATTATAAGAGAGATCGAAATAAATATACGGGGTGTAAGAGTTAAGTCCTAAAATTATGTAGATGATTTAAATAGCGCAAAAGTTTTGGCCAAAAGACTTCTTGATGTAATCAAATAGAAGGCAACATTTGAAATGGTTAGATTAACGAAAATAGTTTGGAATTATAAGAACTCTAGCTTATACGAGTGCTACTGGAAATAATACAATTTACTAATTATGCTCTCAAAAAGATTTTTGAATTAATTCTAGAATCGTGTAATTGGCTAAGGGGGTAGTGGGTTTATGAAGAGGGTTTTGATATTTGAGGTGAGGTAATTTTTTCTCGAACCTCCATTTTTTTTCTTTTGGATTATTAGGAAAACGAAATCTTATTTTCCTAATATGATTTTTGTTTTTCAACTTCATAATAATAAAATTAACCCAATGTATATTTGTAGGAGTAATGAATTTTATCCTCTTACTCCATATATAATCTTTTAAAATTATTGGGTGCCTATGTTTACGGAACGAAATCTTATTCCCATTGACATAGGATCTTTTAAGGATAGAAAATTTTATCATGTCAAGTAGGTCATGAAAAGTAAGGGGAGAAAGGAAAACTAGATTGTAATCCTAAAAATTTTTGAGAGCAACCTTAATAATTTGTACGTTCCAATTTTTTTCAGAAAGCTAAAAGTAAGTATAATTGAATTCTATAGTCGTTATTTCCTAACATAATATATGTGCTCCTATTAATGAAAAATTAGAAGTAGTGCCTAAAACGAGTTCGCTAGTTTTAACAAAGCATAAAATATTCTTTAAAACTTAACCCCGGCTATTTAAATTTTTCAATCAATAATTAATAAACGGGTAGCAAACAGAGAATTAATCAAATTCACATATAAATAAACTCAAAACTGAATTTTTGGATAGCAGAAAAGTTAAGTATGAAATATTTAATTTATTTGTTGCAAGCATTTTTTTTGATTTTTATAGTTGTTATTATCATTTTTTTTTGTTTTTTCATTTATTATCTTTTTTTTGTATTTTTGTTTTTCTCAATTTTTTTGAAATTTTGTTTTAAGAGAATTTTCATAATATGTACAAAAATAAGGGAATAAAAAGGTTTGTACAAGAATGAGGAAGGGGGAGAGAGAAAAGAGGAAGTACAAAAAATATTTACAAAGTGAAACTAAATATATTTTCTTTGTTTTCTCTTTTTTGTTTTTTAATTGTTTTTAAGTTTTTTGGAAAAAAGAAAGAAAGAGAACAAAAAATCCAAAAAATTTTTTTGGATTTTTTAAAATTTTTTTGTTTCATTTTAAGATGTTTTTTTAATTTTTTTGTTTTTGTTGTTATATGTATTTTTTTTGTATTTTTTTTGAAATGCAGAAAAAAATGAAGTGCAGAAAGTAAAGCACGAAAATACCCCCATACTTAAGTCCAACATTGTCCCCAATGTTGTATCGTAAGTATGCGGAACAGAAAGGAAAGACAATATATACAAAGAAAAGAAAGGGAAGGGGGTAGAAGCTTCCCTGAAACGCGTAGGGGGAGGCCGATCAGAAACCCTGCGTTTATTAGAAAAAAACAGCAAAGGTAATAAGGAAAGAGCGAAAAAGATAAGCGAGGGGTGCCTCCCAGGAGCGCTTTGTTTATAGTCGTGTAGCTTGACTATTTGGGCGGGTTTATTAGGTGGAGGAAAGTTATGGTTTCGCTAAAACCAATCACTGGGTCGCCTGCTATATAAGACTTTAACCGATGACCGTTTACTTTAAAAGAGCCTTTGTCCGGGTGGGAGACGAGTACGGTTCCATAAGGAAAAACTTCTTCAACTAGGAAGGGACCGGACCATCTAGATTTTAATTTACCTGGAAAAAGCCTAAGACGTGAATTGTAAAGAAGGACAAGATCGCCCGGAGAAAATAATTTTTGGGACTTGATTTTTCGATCGTGATATAACTTAGAGCACTCCTTATAGAATTTATTGCTCTCGTAAGCGTTCGCACGCCATTCATCGAGCTCGTTTAGTTGCAGTTTTCTATTCTGAGCGGCTAAGTTGGAGTCGAGGTTTAAGAGTTTTAAAGCCCAAAGTGCGCGATGCTCTAATTCTACGGGTAAATGGCACGCTTTGCCGTAGACTAACCGGAACGGCGTACATCCAATAGCGGTTTTGTATGCCGTCCGATACGCCCACAACGCATCGTCGAGTTTAACGGACCAGTCTTTCCTATTTAGCGAAACGGTTTTTTCTAAAATTCGCTTAATCTCTCGATTTACTACCTCGACTTGGCCACTTGTTTGCGGGTGGTAGGGGGTGGCAAGCTTGTGCGTGACTCCGTATTTAGCTAACGTCTTAGCCATAAGAGCGTTACAGAAATGCGTTCCCCTATCACTAACAATTGCGCGAGGCGTGCCGAAGCGAGAAAATAATTTTTTAAGAAATGTAACGACGACTCGCGCATCATTGGTGGGGAGAGCTTGCGCTTCCGCCCACCTTGATACGTAGTCGACCGCCACTAAAATATACATATTTTTGAAAGACGGAGGTAGGGGGTCAACAAAATCTATGCCCCACAAATCGAAGACTTCGCACTCTAAAAACATGTTTTGGGGCATCTCGTCGCGACGAGAGATGTTACCCGACCGCTGACAGCTATCGCATGAGCGCACAAAATTATGCGCGTCTTTGAAGAGAGTGGGCCAAAAGTAGCCCGCCTCGAGCGCCTTCCGAGCGGTCCGGTTGGCTTGATAATGCCCCCCGGCTGGACCCTCGTGGCAGTGCTTAAGAATTTGCAAGCACTCCACGCCCGCAACGCATCGTCGAACCGCTTGGTCCGCGCAGATACAAAAAAGAAATGGGTCCTCCCAAAAGAAATTTTTCAAGTCAGAAAAGAATTTCTTCTTTTGATGACTGGAAAACTCTTTTGGAAGGACCCGCGCCACTAAGAAATTTGCAAAATCTCCGAACCAAGGCGAAGATGACGAAGAATTACTAATTGCAAGAAGGCGTTCCTCGGGGAATCTGTCATTTATTTCAGATTCGACGAGTGCTTCCGCACCCGGATTTTCTAAACGGGAGAGGTGGTCCGCCGCTAGATTTTCCGCTCCCCGCTTATCTCGGATCTCCAAATCAAACTCTTGTAGGAGGAGAATCCATCGAAGAAGGCGGGGCTTCGCATCATTTTTAGCTAATAAATATTTAAGCGCGGAGTGATCGGTAAAAACGATAACTTTAGATAGCGTTATATACGAGCGAAACTTATCGAAAGCGAAAACGACGGCTAATAGTTCCTTTTCCGTTGTCGTGTAATTTACTTGTGGGGAAGTGAGCGTCTTGCTAGCGTAATAAATAGGGTGAAAATGTTTTTCGACGCGTTGGCCAAGAACGGCACCTAAGGCAATATCACTAGCGTCGCACATTATTTCGAACGGAAGGGACCAATTTGGGGCCACTAAAATTGGTGAAGAGATAAGTTTTTGTTTTATCAAATTAAAGGCGGACTCGCATTCGCTACTAAAGATGAAACGTGATTCCTTTTCCAAGAGGTGAGTTAGCGGCTTTGTTATTTTTGAAAAGTCTTGAATGAAGCGTCGATAAAAGCCCGCATGGCCTAAGAAACTCCTAATAGATTTTACGTTTGTTGGATGCAGAAGTTTTTCTATAATTTCTATCTTGGCCTTATCCACCTCTATCCCCTTAGACGAAATCATATGGCCGAGGACCAAACCTCCTCGAACCATAAAGTTGCATTTTTCCCAATTTAAAACAAGGCTTGTGTCCTCGCACCGTTGAAGGACACGATCTAAATTGTGAAGGCAATCGGGAAAAGAGCGTCCGAAAACAGAAAAGTCATCCATAAAGACTTCCATAATGTCTTCTACTAGCTCGCCAAAGATCGCTAGCATACATCTTTGGAATGTAGCTGGCGCGTTGCAGAGTCCAAATGGCATTCTTCGATATGCGAAGGTGCCAAACGGGCAAGTAAAAGTTGTTTTCTCTTGATCATCGGGGGAAATGGGGATTTGGAAAAACCCCGATAATCCATCAAGAAAACAATAATACGGATGACCGGATAAACGCTCTAAAATCTGGTCTAGAAATGGCAGAGGAAAATGGTCCTTGCGGGTGGCGTCATTAAGTTTTCTATAATTGATGCACACTCGCCAACCCGTAACAGTACGAGTTGGGACAAGCTCGTTATGCTCATTCGCCACTACGGTAAGACCGCCCTTCTTGGGTACGACATGCACGGGACTAACCCATGCACTGTCCGAAATAGGGTAGATAATTCCCGCATCTAATAACTTAATGATTTCGGCTTTAACGACGTCTTTCATGTTTGGGTTAAGACGACGCTGCGGCTGAATCGTTTTGCGGCAATTATCGTTAAGAAAAATCTTATGGGTGCAAAAGGAGGGGCTAATCCCCTTTAGGTCAGAGATTTGCCACGCAATTGCGTGGCGATGTTTAAATAAAACTTCCAATAAATCGGAAGTCTCCGAATCACTCAAGTCCGAAGAAATGATAATGGGAAGCGTATCGCCTTTTCCCAAAAAAGCGTATTTGAGCGAAGCGGGTAAGGGTTTGAGGTCTAGGATGGGCGGTTCTTCTAGGGAGGTTTTAATTCCTATGTCTTTCTTACCAATTGGTTCGAAAGGCAAGTCTATAGACGTATCCTCATCGCAGTTGAAATTTTCGAGCGCATAAATATCGTCGTTTAAAAATACAGACTCGAAAATGGGAGAAGAACGATCTCCAAAAAAGGTATCTAAAGAGTAGCAGAAATCGTCGCTCGATGACAAATTGTCCATCGAGGGATTAATAGAGAAAGTAACTTGGTCATCGCCTACTCGGAGGAGAAGACTACCATTACTAACATCTATTAGTGCGCGGGAGGTGGCGAGAAAAGGGCGACCGAGTATTATTGGTACCTCGGCGTCCTCCTCGATATCTAAGATGACGAAGTCTACCGGGAAGGTAAACTTGTCGACTCGGACAAGGACGTCCTCCACTACCCCGATAGAGAACTTAACCGAGCGATCCGCTAATTGGATGCGCATATTCGTAGGACTAGGAGTACCCAAACCTAAACGCGAAAAGAGCGAGAACGGCATCAGATTAATGCTAGCCCCTAAATCAGCTAAGGCGTACTTTACTAATATATCGCCAAAAAGGCACTGGATGGAAAACCGTCCCGGGTCGTTTTGTTTTGTGGGCAATTTATTAGTAAGGGCCGCCGAGCAGACAGCGTTGAGAGATACATGCGAAATATCCTCTAATTTGCGTTTATTAGAAAGTAGTTCTTTTAAAAATTTCGCATATTTGGGCATTTGCGAGATAGCCTCGCAAAAAGGAACATTAATGTGAATTTGTTTTAATAATAAAATAAATTTTTCATATTGCGCGTCCTTACGCTCGTTATCTAATTTATGCGGATACGGAAGAGCCTTGTTTAAAATAAATTTTTCTTTTATAATAGGTAAAGGCGGCGTAAGCGAAGAAAGGGGAAGAGGGGTCGGAGGTGAAATATGTACCTGAGGGTCGGTCCGTTTTGGATCGACCACCTCCTTTCCGCTACGGAGGGTTATAGCGTTGGCGTTCTCCCGCGGATTGGGCTCCGTGTTTCCCGGCAGTGCCCCGAGCGCGCGCTCGGACATCATCCTCGCCAGCTGTCCAACCTATTGTTCGAGTGTTTTTAGCGATCCGGTGATGTTCCGGATATTTGACTCGTTGGACGCAATATACTTCGAAAAATTTTCCTCCATCGGGGAGGGTTTCGGAAGAGGAGGAGGAGGAAGAAATCCGGGCGCAAAAGAAATAGGGGGACGCTGAGCATTATTCGGGTTGCTCCACGAGAAGTTGGGGTGATTCCTCCAACCCGGGTTATAGTTATTACTATAAGGGTTGTTGTTGGGGTTGAAAGGAGGACGACCCGAATTTCCCATGAAGTCCACGAACTCTTCAGCTACGCAGACATTAGGGGGAATAAAACAAGGCGGAGTGGAGGAGGCAGCAGACATCTCCGCCACCTGCTTTGTTAACCTTTCAACTTGAAGGGTCAAGAGAGCAGTGGCATCCACTTCAAAAAGACCAGCCGCCGGCTTTGGCCGTCCCCGCCGGACGTTCCATTGATAGGCGTTCATAGCCATCTCTTCGAATAAAGCCTGGGCGGCCTCGGGGGTTTTGTTGTTCAGAGTACCCCCGGCAGCCGCGTCAATCATTTGACGCGTCTGAAAATTCAGCCCATTATAAAAAATTTGAACTTGCAACCACGTTGGCAGCGCGTGGTGCGGGCAACGGCGGAGGAATTCCTTAAACCGTTCCCAAGTCTCGTATAGAGACTCAGGATCGTTCTGCACAAACGAAGAAATGTCCGCCCGCAACTTTGCAGTTTTTGCGGGCGGAAAGTACTTCGTTAGGAACCGTTCCGTCAACTCAGCCCACGTGGTGATACATCCTCGCGGGAGGGCATTCAACCACGCCTTGGCTTTGGACTTAAGGGAAAAAGGAAATAAGGGCAAACGAATGGCGTCATCAGTGACGCCATTAATCTTGAAGGTGTCGCATATCTCCAAGAAATTGGACAAGTGGACATTCGGGTCCTCATCCGGCAATCCATCGAACTGCACGGCGTTTTGGACCATTTGAATGACACTTGACTTTATTTCAAAATTATTATTGGCCACCGCAGGGCGAACAATACTCGACCCAGAATCATCCAGGTTAGGCCGGGCGTAATAAGACATAGTACGCTCGGCCGCCGGGGGAGGGTTAGGCGCGGCCATAACTACAACAGTGGGTTCTCCGATAGATTCCTCGGGATCTAAAGAAGTATTTCGGGGTTGAGATCGAATACGCGCAAGAGAGCGTTCGATCTCAGGGTCGAAGTCAAAATCTTCAGACTCTGAGGGTTGTCCACGGGTCATACACCCAAACAAAAATAAAACAAAATAAACTTCTTTTTTTTGTTTTAAAATAAAGTTTTTAGTTTTGTTTTTTTTTATATAGAAAATAAGTAAAAGTAATAGACTCCGGAATTCGAAATAGCAACTTGAAAAGAGACTCCCCGGCAACGGCGCCAAAAACTTGATGGTCCCGCGAACAGACTCTTACTGTGGTTGGTTCGGTGAGTCGATCGCCGCGGGCTCGCTCGGGTAGGCAAGTGCACCTATCGCAAGTAGTACTCGATATTCGGGGGAATACCGAGGTCGTATTGTTCTCGGGGTCGTGTTGACTATTCTTACTCCTCCGGGAGGACTATTATTTTACTGAAAGTAAGGTGGATTTTTTTACTTAATAAAAGACGGAAAAGCAAAGGAGCAAAAAAAAACGATTTAGAAAATATTCGATGAAGGGTTAACGCTCGGCATCGAATCGGATTAAGAGTAAAACAATTTTTAATAATAAAAAGTCTTAGTTTTCAAATTAATAATAAGGCAACTTGGCCGTGGAGGTTCCACAAATGTGAGCTCACCTAGCTATTGCGATATCGCTCACCTAAACGTTAAGACTATTCGACCGAACGTTAGTCCGACGAAGGATTCCTCTTAACGCCCGCTTTACGCTAAGAACCCCGCTATTGGGTGGGGGACCAAATCCGGTAGAATTACGCTTGTCCTCTCTCGAGGGTATGCACGCAACTCTATTTACCCAGGGGTGATCGGTCCATATGCACGGCCTCTCGGCTAGTTAGCATATGGACTACGGAAATAGGGCCCACACATCGATATGTGGTCCTACGCGTCGTAAACCCGGGGTAAACCTTAAGTGCTTAAATTAAAATGAAAATAAAGAGCTTTAATTATTATAAATCATTTTAAATGTCCCAATGCTCTTCAATGCCGAGGCTAATAGCGATTAGCCACACATCGGTATGGGGACGACTTATAATTTAGTGAGGCGTGAGTTCAAAATTAAACGCTAAATTATTATAAGAAGGGGACATAAGAAAAATAAAAGAACATTTAGAAAGCTGAAAAATTAGCTAAAACAAGAACTCACGCACACTCCAAATTATAAATTAAACAGGAACTAAGTTACACATAAAAGAAATTTGCATATTTCAAATTTGCGAGTCCCACTCAAACGAGTGGGGGCGGTAAATAAAAGCTGAAAATTGCAAGTCCTACTCAAACGAGTAGGACTGAAATGAAAGCGAGTCCTACTCAAATGAGTAGGAGAAAATAAATGCAATTACAGGGCTATAAAGTCCGGCCATTTAACTCAAGTGAGTAGGCGGAAAAATAAAGAAAGAGAAATTACAAATCCTACTCAAACGAGTAGGCGGGAAATAAAGTCCGGCCATTTAAACTCAAGTGAGTAGGCGGAAAAATAAAGAAAGAAAAATTACAAGTCCTACTCGAACGAGTAGGACTGAAAATGAAAACGGTGCGCCATTTAACTCTTAACGAGTAGGCGGAAATAAATACACACAGACACACACACTCCATAAGAAATTCAAGAAAGTAATAAAGCTAACACCTACACTCACACACTCTACATAATTTGAACAAAGCATTAAAAGAAAGCAATTAAAAGAAAGCATAAAAGATTTAACACCTACACTCACACACTCTACACAATTTGAATCAAAGCATAAAAGTTATACACCTACACTCACACACACTTCATGAAGATTAAGAAGAACAAAAGGAAATTTAGGCTCATACACTCACACACACAAATAAAAAGCAAAATGAAAGTTACCTAAACATTAAAATTTTAACTTTTTCATGCTTAGATTTTGCCAAAAATAAATAAAAAGAGGAAATTTCAATTTTAGAAGACAAAAGTTTTTCAAAACAAATTAAAAAACCAAAGTTTTTGGAAAATTAAAATGCCAACATTTTCATTCTTATGACTTTATGAAAGTGATAAAAAGGTAAAAAGAAGATGAAAAGAACAAAAAGAGGTTTTACAATCCTAAAAGAAAACTAAGTAAAAAAGGGAACAAAATCACTTTTTGAATCTCTTTTATAAATTCATGAGAATGAAATCAAAATTCTAAGCATGAAGACAAGTTAAAGACATGTAAAGTAAAGTAAATTACACTCATACACACACACACACATTTCATAAATGAAGAACAAGGATGAAACCAAGGATAAAAAAGGGAGAAGAAGTGAGCCATCCAAATGAATTTTCATGCTATATAGAGAGAGAAAATCTAACATTTTTATTGAAATTATCAAACTATTACAAAGCTAGAAGATAAAGCAAAATAAAACATGAAATAAGAAGGGAGAAATCTCCTTACATAGCACTAGTATCCACGGATTAAGCCCACAAAAAGACACTAAATTGGCCCAAAAATCTGAACCCTTGGACCTTACAGAACTGGGCTATTTATAGGAAAAAATTTCTAAGTACACGCCCTCGGTCACGGGCGTGTAGGGGGGGCGTGACAGTACTATTCATGAAGGCGGCCGGCGATTGGACATGAAAGTTGACTTCGGGCTGAGTTCGCAGCAGTCACGCCCCAGGTCACGAGCGTGACTCTGGGCGTGTCGGGGAGGTAGAACCGGGCGCGGGTTGCGTCGAAAGTCTTTGTCAGCATCTTTTCGGGCCAGCTGGAAAGGTCACGCCCCAGGTCACGGGCGTGACGCTGGGCGTGTCAGTTGGTGTCGACACTCGACGATCGTCGAGCGGAATTCGTCGAGAGGAGAGGATACGGGCTTGGGTCACGCCCCGTGTCGGGTGACACGGGCGTGTCGCCAGGCGTGTCGAGCTTTTACTTCACAAATTTTCCGATTTCACGGGAAATGCGCAGTCACGGCCCGGTCATGGGCGTGACCAATGTGTCACGGGCGTGTACTTCCCAAATTTTGGCAGATTTTGGAATTTTTCTGCAAAATAAAATAAAACAAGTTAGAAGCAAATTTACAAGAATAGGAACATTTTATTGAACAAAAATAAGTAAAAACGACGAAAATAAATGAAAATGACTAAATTAATGTGCATAAAAATACGTATATTTACAGTTCATCACGTCCCCATTCTGATGAGTGGCTAACCGTTCTTAGCCCTCAGTATCGAAGAGTATTGGGACAGAAAAAAATAGCTTTAAATAATTAAAGGTCCTTATTTTCTAATTAATTAAAATTACTTAAGGTTTTCCTCAGGTTTACGAAGCGTAGAACCACATATAGATGTGTGGGCTCTATTTCTGTACTCCATACGCTAGCTAGCCGAGAGGCCGTGCGTATTGACTGATCACCCCTTGGTAAAAAGTGTTCCGCACTAACCCTCGAGCGAGGATGTAACATCCCCCATCCATCGTATGGTATATAACAGAAGGTCCAGCTGGAACCCGACGTCATATATCACGGACAGACGAAAGGGTTACGTATTAATAACCAAACTATCCAATTAAGACTACTCGTCCTAACACAGAGCATTCTAGCGGAGCTTTTAAAAGTAGAAAGAACCCAAACTGAATAATCAGTTTACATGAATGTCCACAATCACTACCACTGGAATGAAATAACAATACACTGAAAGATACCTGGCCTTATACCTTACAATAGTTCACTTATCAAATAGTGTCTTACATACATTGGCTCGCAGGCCGGCCACACATGACAAAAATAAAAACAACTATACGCTAAGGCCTTTGAGGGCCAGCACGGCAACATGGGCTCCAGCCCGCTATTTTGCACTCGGCTCCGCAGCACCTGCATGCAACATACCACCGCACGGTGGAAAACAGGCAACGGTCAGCTAAAGCCGACCAAATTATAACGACCCCGTCCCTTTTTTGGGACGGTGGTGCTCCTTCCCTGCATATCATTAACCCAGCTAAACAACTATGTATAAATATACTTCGCCACAGGTGTAGGATCGCACGGCCAAACACCCCGTGCACTCAGGGCACATTAACGGTGAATCCTGACACTTCAGCATCCTCACCACCACCCCCAGGATGGCAACAACATGAGCATTTTAGCCTTCCAGACCAATGTCTAAGGCTCCAGACTATGCCAACGACCAGTCCTCTTTTCGGGTCTCTCGCACCGAACCACATAGCACAGGTCCAATTCCACTTACCCGTTGCTCAACCACGTAGTTCATATTAAGACGTACGCATGGGCCAAGCTTCTCTCGAATCCTAATATTCCAATCAATCACATAACCTAGTTATGTTCAAGGACAGTTCCCAGACCGCCAAGTTAGCAGAACAACGATTCCGCTCAGTTTTCCGGGTGCACTTTGGAGCTAAACTCCAAGGATCCCTGCTGCAATCTACCGCGTAGAAACCCGAAAACCCAAAGCACGGAGTCTTCTCCGACAAATCATAACAAATGCAACATCGCCGATCCAGACCAACATGTCCGGGTAGGCTTCACACACAATGCCTATGCCCGTACTTCGATTCCGGACTCTATATGCAACACAAGGGGGATTATTCACATCAACCCCAAGGAAGACCGCACACTCGCCGCATACTGGCGGGAGCAGGTTTTCCCTATGCAAAAAGGAAGAGCTTCACATGCTCAAGTAGAGAATCGTTACCCTTGTAGTACGCTTTGGCGCCATGGAAAACTATCCAGATAGAAGTCTTCGTAACGGGATTCCCTCCACGGATCCGCTCTCGATTCTCTGATCGGTGCTCCGGTGCTCTGCCGGCAGCCGAAAAACTCCTCCTTCTTCCTCCTCTTTCTAACTCCTTGAGAGAGAGAGACTAAGGGAGAAAATGAGGAATTGATCCTCTATTTCCGACCTTAACAGCGCAGGGTTTCCCTTGGGCCGTCGGATTTTAAATAAAGAAATCGAACGGCTCTAATCCACTTAAAAATCAACAGATCTTGGGCGAACACGGCCTCGCATACAGCCGTGTCCCAGGCCGTGTGCCTCGATCCAAGCACGATCGTCGAATGCAGAAAACCACACGGGTAAGACACGCCCGTGTCTCAGCCTGACATGCCCGTGTCTTGTCTTGGACACGCCTGTGACCGGAGGCGTGTCACGATTAACTATCATGCTAACCGTCACGACTCAATGGAACACAGGTACTGATACGGGTAGGCACACGCCCGTGTTAAATGACACGCCCGTGTCATCCAGCCGTCTTTCTTGCCGTGTCCTTCTCGGGATAAAATCGGCCAAAACACCATGCCAGACACGGCCTTGGACACGCCCGTGTCCTAGTCCGTGTACCCCTATACAGGCACTGAAATCCCTTTTTTTACGCGACCAACTCAAATACAATTTTCGGTGCGTTACAAATCTCCACCACTTAAGGAATTTCGTCCCGAAATTAAGTAAAGGTACACAAAATTACCAGTTGCCTTAACGGAATTACTCGGGGTATTCTTACAACATAGTTTGCTCTCGCTCCCAAGAAAGCTCCTCACGTCCGAATTATCCCAACGGACTTTAACTATTCAGATATCCTTGTTGCGGAGTCGCTTGACTTCAACGCCTCCTATACGTTTAGGCTTGACTTTTTTCGTCAACTCGTAATCAACTGGCACTTGATCAACCGCATGTATCTGCGAAGGCTCTTGCACCGCCTTACGCAACACTGATACGTGGAACACATCGTGTAGCCCACTCAACTCCACCGACAGCTTCAATCTATATGCTGCTTCGCCAACACGCTCCAGGATCTCAAATGGTCCAAGGTATCTCGGACTCAGCTTCTTCAATCGTCGAACCCGTGAGACACCCTTGAACGGTTTGATTTTCAAGTACACCCAGTCGCCAACACTGATCTCCACGTTCCTATGTTTGGCGTTATAATACTTTGACTGTCTGTCCTGAGCGATCTTCAACTGTTCCTGAATTGTCTGTATCACTGAAGTGGCATCTTCCACCGCTTGACGTTTGTAAAGCTTCGACTCGCCCGTCTCCAACCAAGACAATGGCGTGCGACACTTTCTCCCATACAAGGCCTCAAAAGGCGTCATTCCAATACTCGCCTGAAAGCTGTTGTTATACGTAAACTCCACCATGTACAGGTTATCATCCCACTGCTTTCCAAAATCTTGGACACACATGCGAAGCATGTCCTCCAACGTCCGGTTGACCCTCTCGGTTTGGCCATCTGTCTGCGGATGAAAGGCTGTGCTAAACTTTAGCTTAGTACCCAATAGACTATGCACCAACCTCCAGTAATTCGACATGAAGCGTCCATATCGATCACTAACAATACTGTGGGGGACACCATGCAACCATACAATATTCTCCACATAGAGTTTGGCCAACCTTTCCACCGGATCTTCCTTCCTGATCGGGATAAAGTGCGATACCTTTATCAACCTATCTACGACCACCCAGATGGAGTCGTTTCCCCTCTGAGACTTCGGCAAACCATGCACAAAATCCATAGATATGTCGTCAAATTTCCATTCCGGGATAGGCAAGGACTTTAGGAAACATCCGAGCTTCTGGCACTCCGCCTTCACCAAGGCAGAAGTTTGGCACTTGGCCACAAAAAGTGCTACATCTTTCTTCCATCCTGACCACCAAAATAATTTCTTCATGTCTTTATACATTTTCGTGCTTCCCTGGTGGATTGAGTACTTGGTAAGATGAGCCTCGTACATCAACTCCTCCCGAAGATTATCCGCACTAGGAACACATAGGCGATCGTCCTTCCTTAGCAACCCATCCTCAACAGCAAACTAGGAATTTGACCCATCCAATGATTCATCCACGATCTGCTTCATGGTGTTATCCTGAATCAAAGCCCGCCGAACTCTATCAGCTAGGTCACACTGCACCTCGGTCCAAAACAGTTTCGCCTTAGTACTCGACTGCTTGTCGACGTAAGATATCTCCAAAGCCTCCAACTCACTGACCAATCTCTCATCATGTACAGATAACCAGTTTACCTGTGCAGGAATCTTACGACTCAACGCATCCGCCACTACATTACCTTTCCCTGGCACATAATGTATCTTGAAGGTGTAGTCCCCAAGGAACTCCATCCACCTCCGCTGCCTCATGTTCAAATCTTTTTGATCTAACATGTACTTCAAGCTCTTATGATCGGTGTATATATCGACTTTCATACCGTACAGATAGTGCCTCCACAGCTTTAAAGCAAATATCACGACCGCAAACTCCAAGTCATGGACCGGATAATTTCTCTCGTGAGCCTTCAATTGTCGTGAACCGTAGGCTATCACTCTCCCATGCTGTAGCAGAACACAGCCCAAACCACCGCCCGAAGCATCACTATAGATTTCGAACCCTTCGGTTCCACTTGGGGGACATAAAATAGGTGTTGTGGTCAACCGCATCTTCAACTCTTCAAAAGCCAGTTCACACTCCAAAGACCACACAAACTTCTGATTGTTCCTAGTCAAAGTCGTGAGTGGTAGCGCTATCCGCGAGAAGTACTCTACGAAGCGCTTGTAGTAGCCAGCAAGCCCTAGAAAGCTCCGGACCTCCGCCACTGTAGTCAAAGTAGGCCACTCCCGTATCACCACTATCTTCGCCGAATCCACAGCTATCCCTTCTCCACTACCAACATGACCAAGGAACGCTATCGAGGATAACCAGAACTCACACTTAGAGAACTTAGCATACAACTGGTTTCTCCTCAACGTCTCCAACACCATGTGCAGGTGATTGTAGTGATCCTCTTCACACTGTGATTACACTAGGATATCGTCGATAAATACTATCACAAAACGGTCCAAGTATTCTCTGAATGTCCTGTTCATCAGATCCATAGACACGGATGGCGCATTGGGCAAACCAAACGGCATGACCGTGAACTCAGAATGCCCAAACTGCTTACTGAATGCTGTCTTTGGGATGTCGCTCTCCCTTATCCTCAATTGGTAGTAATCAAACTTCAGATCTAACTTCGAATATACCGTTGACCCAACAAACTGATCAAATAGATCGTCAATTCTCGGGATCGGATACTTATTCTTTTCCTTAAGCTTGTTCAATTCCCGGTAGTCGATACAAAGTCGCAAGCTCCCATCTTTCTTCTTAACGAAGAGAACCGGTGCGCTCCAAGGTGATGAACTTGGACGCACATAACCTTGATCTAACAACTCTTACAGTTGGAACTTCAACTCTACCATCTCTTTTGGCGCTATCCGATATGGAGAGCGTGACACCGGTTTGTCACTCGGTACAAGCTCAATAATAAAATCAATCTCCCGCTGAGGAGGGGCTCCTGGGAGATCATCTGGAAACACATCAGGATACTCGGACACAATTGGGATACTGTCCAGACTAGGCCTAGGCGTTGAAGGCTGCAATAATGTGAAAAATAGCTCTGCCCCAGACCAAACTACCTTAATCAACTGAAGGGCCAACATCAAAACTTTCCCTGACCCCTTCATGCCCGCAAACGTAGTCTCCCGTTCAGAATTTAATCCCAACTTAACCTCCTTTCAGATGCAATAAATGTAAGCTCGCGGCTCCGAGAGCCAGTCCATACCAAAGATTACATCGAACTCTAATAACGGTAGAATCAACGCTCGCAAATCAAACTCCTGATCCCCAATCCGAACCTTGACTACACAGACCTTATCCGCGTGCATTGAGCGCCCATTGGGCAACAACACATCCAACTTGTCTTTTGCCATCGAGGAAGGGACCCCGATACGCGTCACAAATCGTTCGGACAAGAACGAATGCGAAGATCCCGTATCAAACAAGGCTCTCGCCGGACAATCGAGAATCAATACAAATCCTAGAAACAACAGAAGTAAGATAACACATAAAAGAGGTAACAACTACAAAAGTTAATCTGCTATAAATTAACTCATACCTGTCACCACGTCCGCTTGCTTTATGGCCTCTTGCAGACCAAGATTATAAACTCCTGGCTAGACTGGAGCATGATGGGACGCGGTTGACTCCACCGCCTTCCCTTTATCCTCATAAGTCGCTCCAGACATCCTCTCAGACTTTGCACATCCGCTCCAACACTCACGAGCAAAATGCCTCGTCTTCCCACAGTTGTAGCAAGCTCCTGGGACTCGACTTGTGGTTGCCCCTGATGCACCAGACGAAGGGGCTAAGTTCGATTCATCTGCTTCTTGTTCCATCTGCGGAATCCTGACTTTACAATAGGCACTTTGAACTCTGCCTTCTTTTCTCCTGGGTCCTTCTTCTCTTGTACCCTCTTCACAACCTTTTCCAAATACCGGGCCGAGTTGACCAAGGCTAGGAAGCCCTGTGCCTTAGGCCTAGCACGGAGTAACTGTAGGTCACCACGAAGACCCTTATACACGGAGTAACTGTAGGTCACCACGAAGACCCTCATAAAATCGGTAGGTCTTCCTCTTCTCTTCCGTAAACATAGCGCCAGCATACCGACCCAACCTTGTAAACTTGTGGAGGTACTCGTCCACGCTTCTGGATTCTTGAGTCAACCCAAGATATTGGTCCTCCATATCAAGCTTCTGAGCAGAGGGTAGATATCTCGCCAGGAACAATCTTGAAAATTCCTCCATAGGCACATCAACAAGCTGCCTACCCACTAAGAGGTGAAAATCCAACTCATCCCACCACAGCCTCGCTTCACCCGCCAAAAGAAAGGTCGCTATGGTGGTCTTCTGACACTCCTCAGTTAATGTGGCTGTCAAAACCCTCTTTATCGTAGAGAGCCAGTCCTCAGCTTGAGCTGGCGTTCCAGTACCGTCAAATACTGGGGGATTAAAGGCCATTACATGCATGAGTTGCTTCTCCATAGCTCTCCACGGCTCTACCAGATCAACTGATGTGCGCTCCACCACTCTCATCTCTGCCGCCCTAAATGGTTCTTTCTCCACAACAGGAGGTGTGTGGTGCATTTGCCCTGCAGGTTGGGAATTAATCATCGCAAATACGGCTTCAGCCACCATCCTGATGGTTTCCGCTGAAGTAGGTGTAGTAGGCATGTCTCTCGGTGCACTACTTTCCGCCGATTACGGATGCTCTGATTGACTAGCACCGCTCCTAGCTGCCTATAGAAGCAAAGACACACGATTAGACGACAACCAAATTGCTAAAAGCAATCATTGGAACACTCAGATTCCACAAAATAAGTGTATTTTCCATTCCTAAGTGGACATTAATGTGTTCTTTTTGATGTTATAACGATGACACACATATGTGCTCACCCCCCCCCCCCCCCCCCCCCCGCCCCCTTAAAAGTATTTGGCCACGAATTTATTTAAGCTTGACCGTAACCAAAAGTTTGATAACAAATTGTAACATCCCACATCCGTCGTATGGCATATAACAGAAGGTCCAGTTGGAACCCGACGCCATATACCAGGGACAGACGTAAGGGTTACGTATTAATAACCAAATTATCCAATTAAGACTACTCGTCCTAACACAGAGCATTCTAGCGGAAGCTTTTAAAATTAGAAAGAACCCAAACTGAATAATCAGTTTACATGAATGTCCACAATCACTACCACTGGAATGAAATAATAATACACTGAAAGATACCTGGCCTTATGGCCTTACAATAGTTCACTTATCAAATAGTGTCCTACATACATAGGCTCGCAGGCCGGCCACACATGACAAAAATAAAAACAACTATACGCTAAGGCCTTCGAGGGCCAACACGGCAACATGGGCTCCAGCCCGCTATTTTGCACTCGGCACCGCAGCACCTGCAAGAAACATTCCATCGCACGGTGGCAAACAGGCAACGGTCAGCTAAAGCCGACCAAATTATAACGACCCTGTCCCTTTCTCGGGACAGCGGTGCTCCTTCCCTGCATATCATTAGCCCAGCTAAACAATTATGTATAAACATACTTCGCCACAGGTGTAGGCTCGCATGTCCAAACACCCCGTGCACTCAGGGCACATTAACATTGAATCCTGACACTTCAGCGTCTTCACCACCACCCCCAGGATGGCAACAACATGAGCATTTTAGCCTTCCAGACCACTGTCTAAGGCTCCCGACTATGCCAACGGCCAGTCCCCTTTTCGGGTCTCTCGCACCAAACCACATAGCCCAGGTCCAATTCCACTTGCCTGTTGCTCAACCGCATAGTTCATATTAATACGTACGCACAGGCCAAACTTCTCTCGGATCCTAATATTCCAATCAATCACATAACCCCGTTATGTTCAAGGCCGGTTCCCAGACCGCCAAGTTAGCAGAACAACGATTCCGCTCAGTTTTCAGGGTGCGCCTTGGAGCTAACCTCCAAGGATCCCTGCTACAATCTACCGCGTAGAAACCCGAAAACCCAAAGCACAGAGTCTTCTCCGGCAAATCATAGCAAATGAAACATCGCCGATCCAGATCAACTTGTTCGGGTAGGCTTCACACACAATGCCTATGCCTGTACTTCAATTCCGGACACTATATGCAACATAAGGGGGACTATTCCCGTCAACCCCAAGGAACACCACACACTCGCCGCACACTCGCGGGAGCGGGTTTTCCCTATGCAAAAAGGAAGTGCTTCACATGCTCAAGTAGAGAATCGTTACCATTTTAGTACGCTTTGGTGCAATGGAAAACAATCCGGATAGAAGTCTTCGCAACGGGAATCCCTCCACGGATCCGCTCTCGGTTCTCTGATAGGTGCTCCGGTGCTCCGCCGGCAGCCGGAAAACTCCTCCTCCTTCCTCCTCTTTCTAACTCCTTGAGAGAAAGAGAGAATAAGGAAGAAAATGAGGAATTGATCCTCTATTTCCGACCTTAACAGCGCAGGGTTTCCCCAGGGCCGTCGAATTTTAAATAAAGAAATCGAACGGCTCTGATCCGCTCAAAAATCAACAGACCTGGGCCAAACACGGCCTCGCAAACGGTTGTGTCCCAGGCTGTGTGCCTTGATCCGGCACGATCGTCGAATGCAGAAAAAACACACTGTTGGAACACCCTATTACTAATTTGGGTCAGGATCACTATTTCTCTAGGAATCATTGCTTGACCTCCTGTATAGCTCTATAGGTCAATTAGAATTGAGTCTAAGGGTTAGAAGTCCAGGTTTGGAAGCTGCCCTGGAGACCAAGATTTTCTGTTTGGAGACTAAGTCATATTGTCGAGCTCAGCACGACGATTCGTCGAACTCCGATCGACGATCGTCTAGCTCAACTTCGACAGATCGTCGAACTCCATTCGACGATCGCTGAGCTCAACTTCATCATATCGTCGAACTCCATTCGACGATCGGTGAGCTCAGTTCGACGATCTTGACTCAGCTTTGGATTTCTATCTCTGAGCTCAGTTCGACGATCTTTGAGCTCAGATCGACGATATTTTGCTGTTGTATATTTCCAGATCGCTGAGCTCAGTTCGACAATAGCAGAGCTCAGTTCGACGCTTTCAGATAACTTCAAGGATGTTTCTAGATTCAAATTCAAATTAGTTAAGGAGTTATTCTGCAATTAATTTAGAGATTTCTTAGCTGTTTTCATTCATTTCTGGATCAAGTTTCAAGGAATATTTCTATGGACTTTCCTCCAGAAGAGATTTTGCAATGAAGGATGCCATTAGTGCAGGCCAACGGCTATTCTTCTCAGAGAATGTTTTTGTTCAGTACCAGAGAATAAAAGATAGAATTTTTGAATCTCTCATAACATACAGAGAGAGACACAAAGTTTACAGAGACACAAACACAAATATTCTGTCTCAAAAGAATTCTCAAGAACACTCATCAAAGGAGATCAACCTTTTCTAAAATCTTCAGATCTCTCTAGTTTTCAAGTGTTCAAGGCCAACATATTTCAAGACTCCAGACATTCAACATTTCAGTTATTGCTGAAATCATCTATTGCTGGAGTTCAATCTTTGAAGGCCTATCACCCTCAGCAAAGCTTTTCTTCCTGAAGATCTCAAGGATTCAGGGGGAGTTTTGACATCAATAATCCACATAGTCTTCTCAGTTGTTTGAGAAAGAGAAGACTTCCATCACTCTCTCACCCCCTCTCTGTAAAGGGTTTCTCAAACTCCCTTCAAAAGTTTGAGCTTGGTTTTTGAGCACCTTGTCAAAAGCTCATTGGTGGCAAGACACCTGATCAAAAAATCTGCTTTGGTTTTTGAGCACCTTATCAAAAGCTCATTGGTGCCCAGGACACCTGATCAACTCATCTTGCAGTGGATTCCTACCTAGGGTGGAAGAAGAGTGGATGTACCCAAGTTTAGGGGAACCACTATATTTCCTTGTGTCTTCTGGTTTTGCTTGTCTTTATGTTTGTTTCTGGCCTTGATTTTTCTGTGATTAGCTTTTCATTAACTTTGTTCTGTGATTAGATTTATTACTGCTTCCCTGCTCACTCTTATTACAACAATTGTTGTAAAAAGTTTCAAAGCACCATATACTCTATTCACACCCCGCTAGAGTATATTAGATCTAGCTGCACTTTCAATTGGTATCAGAGGCAGGTTGGTTAAACATACCATACCTGATTGGTTGTACAGGCTAACACCTGAACCCAACGATCCCAAGTTAGATCTGCTTTCTTTTGTATTTTATTATTAGATTTTGTTTTCACAAATCATGGCCCAAAACAAAGATTATGCTAGCACCAGACCTCCAGTGTGCAATCTATCCAAGTTTGCACTTTGGAAAGCAAGGATTAGACTGTACATGGATTCTATTGACGAAGATATTTT
The DNA here is from genome assembly GCA_039583875.1 of Platanthera guangdongensis. Lineage (NCBI taxonomy): Eukaryota > Viridiplantae > Streptophyta > Magnoliopsida > Asparagales > Orchidaceae > Platanthera > Platanthera guangdongensis. Next base: position 85,236,099 of record CM077155.1, on the reverse strand, counting down.
TAACACTGTTTTGACAGTGTGTCCAAGACCCCCAGAGAACATAAGTACAAATGCTGTTCCACCTCCATCAGGAACAGATGCTGATATCAAGAGATGGAAGGTAGCTGATGCCAAGGCTATGAACATCTTGGCCCAGACAATGTCTGATGACATATTTCAAAAGGTGGCTGAATGCAATTCAGCAAAGGAAATTTGGGACAAACTCTCAGAAATAGTCTCAGGCTCAGCTGATGAGAGAAAGGATAGGAGATCCCATCTCATCTCTCAATATGAGAATTTCAAGAACGGAGAAACTGAGTCAGTGGGAGACATGTACAACAGGCTAAGTCTAATTGTCAGTGAACTCAGGACATTGGACAAAGAGATCTCTCTAACTGAACTCAATGACAAGATCCTAATGTGCTTCCCTAGTACTTGGGATTCAAGAATCTGGCCAATTAAGGATGCCAGAAGTCTGAATGAGATCACCACTGAAGCTCTATTGGGTAAGCTCAAATCCTATGAGCTACTCATCAAAAATAGAGAAGAAGAACAGAAGGCTGCCTCACCAGCCACAAGAAAAGAGAAGATCATAGCCTTCAAGGCAACTGAAGATCAGCCTGAAGACAAAGTCACAGGCAATGATGAACTACTCAGTCTGTTGGCCAAAAGATTTTATAAGATGGCCAAAAAGGACTTCAGAAGGAGATCATACAAGGAGCATGATAAGCCAAGGTATGACAAGTCCATTAATAATAATAATAAAGACATTATTTGCTTTGGTTGCAGGAAACCAAGGCACATAGTTCCTGACTGTCCAGAGAACAAGAATAAGGACAAAAGGGACAGGAAAGAAAGAAGAAAGGATAAAGACTCCAAGAGGAATGGCAATGACAAACCCTCATCAAGAAAAAACAAACATACAAGAAAGGGGTTTGTTGCTGAATCCTGGAGTGAGACTGAAGAAGAGTCAGAAGCATCATCCAGCTCCAGTGATGATGAAGATGATGCAGAAGAAAAAGAGTTCTGTATGATGGCAATCAATGCCTCACAGCACAATTCAGAAGAAGAAGAGTCAGAGTCAGATTCAGAGACTCAACCTGAAGATGATCAGGTAATCAGCTCTTTTGATTTTAATTCAGAGGATTTTAAATCTGAATTTAAAGCATTGTGTTTGGACCTGCTAAAGTCTGAGAAAGAGATCATCTCTCTCAGAAATCATTTATCTGAACACAATACTTTAAAGTCAGAAAACCTCAAATTCTCTCAGGAGTTGGAGTGCTGTAGGGAACAGATAGCTTCACTGAAAAGTGAGCTCTCTGAGGCCAAGAAGCTTGAAGAATCCCTTAATGGGAGAAGCATCAAGCTGATGGACATCTCAAGCACAGTGAACTCCAGATTTAACAGTACACTGGGCTTGGGTGCTTCATCCAGCCAACCTATAGTTCTAACAACTCCAATCAAATTCATTTCTGACAAAGGAAAGGGAGTTGTAGAGGTTGCTAGGAAAAATTCTGATCTGCCCCAGAAAACTAAGTCCCAGTAGAAATCGTCGAACGGAGCTCGACGATCACCAAACGGAGATCGACGATCGCCGAACGCAGATCGACGATCTCAGCCAAAGTCGTCGAACGCAGGTCGACGATCTCAAGTACCTGATCTTGTTGAAACTTGTGAAGTGAAAGTGGGTGAATGGAAGGCTTAGGCAACCTATCCGCGCGGACTACGCAGACAGGATTTGCGGACTGCTAAGTCGGCAGGGATGTTGCAGGCATTTTGCTCTGTGGCGGCCTGGGCGGTCTGTTCGCGCGGACTAAGCGGACAGCAGCGGCGGTCTGTCAGGCCGGGGACTACTCAACAGGCAGTTGGTTCCCAGGAAGTAACCGGGCGGATAGAAATCCTATCCGCGGAGTCCGGTATTAAGCGGAACTGGAGCTCGGCAGACCGGTTTGGCAGTTGCCTTGGTCTTGCTCTAGTGAAGCGGCAAGTGGAAGCCGCGGAGACAGCCGGTCAGCGCGGACAGAAACTGGAGGTCGCCCGTTATGGCGGGCTAGATCCAGTGTCCGCCAGTAAGTGCGGACTAGCCCATGTGGCCAGTGGACTGGACTTGGTGTGATCTGAACCAAGTCCAGGATGGCTCAGTCTGGGGAGATCGTGCAGTGGAGCGCGGGCTGCTTTCTCAGTCCGCCAAGCCTAGTAGAAGTGCTGATGCCTTGATTGCTAGCTTGGGGGGTATGCGGACTGGAGGATTTCCTGTGCAAGAGCGTGCGGACTGAAGCTGGAGTCCGCTGAGTTCGGTTTAGCCTTGTGATGAGGTTATGAGCTCAGGGTTGCGGATTGGAGTTTGCTGTGTAAGCAGACTGGATCGGCGTGTCCGCTGAGTACGGAGGTGCCTTGGAGATAGAGGCAATGGACTCAGGAGTTGCGGACGGTAGCTGGTGTCCGCTGAGTCCGGCAGGTGCCTTGATGGCGAGGCTGCGGGCTCGGGGTTTGCGGGCTGATGCCTTGTCCGCAGATTGGCGGACACGGCTGTTGTGGAGTCCGGCTGTGGTGGTCCTGGCTTGGCCTCTGGCGGCAAGGCGGGCTGGATATTGGAGTCCGGCCTTGTTGAAGCTGGGGCGGACTGGCTATCTGCACAGGAGCAGCGAACTGGAATGTGTGTCCTCGGACTGGCGGACACACTTGTTCTTGCTGCGGGATTTGGCGGTGATCCTATCGGCTAGGGCGGTGACCATACTCATCATCGTGCCTATAAATAGGACCCATGTCACATCAGGAGTAAAAAAACCTGAACCGAAGTAAGTGAACAGTAATTGAGCTCGCGTAAGTTGCTGCGGTCTGGACTTTGGTGTCCGCGCGGATAGAGAGTCGACCCGGTTGTGCTGTGCAGGTTGTGCGGATAGCGCTGGAAAGCCAGGACTTGGCTCTGATTGCGGTCAGGGACAGTGCGGACTCTGCGGTTAAGCAACAGGCGGTAAACAGTAGGTCGCAGATAGCGACCAGGCGGTCTTCTCTTTGGCAACTTGGTTCGTGGTTCAGGAAGTCGCCTGCTTCAGGCGGACTGTTCCATTCGGTGACGCAGCTTGTGCGGTCTGGCGGCTAGGCGACCTCGCGGTCAAGCGGCCTGCAGATCGGCGGTGAAGAGCTAAGCATTGGAATAAGGGGTGAGTCCGCGCGGCTTGAGTTGTGGTCTAGCGACCTGGCGGACTGAGCGGACTCCACAGCAGTAGACCGGCGGCTTGGTGGTTGAGTCCGCTCGGCTTGTTTTTTGTTCTTGTCTTTTTAACTGTCTCTGTGCTCCCGGTGTTGGGTTTTGGTGAAGCATGTCTCGCCATGTATGTCTCGCCTTGTAAAGAAGTTTGCTCTTGATCAATAAAGAAGCTTGTGCAGCATGTGTTGCTGGTTGGTACTGCTTTGTTGAGATAACCCCTGCTAACTCCACGATCTGGGAAAACTTTCAACATTATAAGTGGGCGTATCCTCCTTCGGTTTGTTGAGTTTTCAACAGGGTATCCAAGGGGGTGTCTGCGGTTTGTTGAATTTTAACATGGTATCAGAGCCAGGTTGTTGGAGTGGTCAAGCAGTGCTCAATGGAAGTAGTTGCTCTTCTGTAGAGGAAACCAGTGGTAGAACCATGGCAGTGGAGGATGCAAGTTGTCTTGGAATTGATCTCCTTACAGAGACGAACTGTGAACAGTGGAAGTCCTGTATGAAGAGATTTCTTCTTGGCGAGGACCTTTGGGAGGTTGTATGCGGAGCAGGAAGACAAGAGGATACTGCTGGCAATGCTGAGGCGATGAGAGCTTGGAAGGAGACAAATGCGAAAGCGGAGTCTATTCTCAAGCAGGTGATCTCATCAGAGCTCTTGGACCACATCAGTGGATGTCGGTCAGCTGCGGAGGTTTGGACTTCCCTTGATGGGTTGTTCAGGAAGACGGTGAAGGTTGCTGCTGAAGATGTCCCTCTACTTCGTATCAGGAAGAAAGGAGTGTTTCTCCTAGGCGTGATAGGAAGAGGAAGGAAGGACCAAGGTGCTATAAATGCAAGCAGCAAGGTCATCTTCGGAAGGAGTGCAAGGTTACCTTGCTCTCGGTGAACGTTGCTCAGGTAGGGAGGAAGGAGAAGAACGTAGTTGGGACATCAACTAGTTCTGGATCTGATCGGAGGAATGCCAGTGATAGTGCTGCTATCTGGCATGAAAGACTGGGGCATGTAGGGATGGACAAGCTGAAAGCAATGGCGGAAAGAAAACTCGTAAGAGGCTTGCCTAGATTGTCATCCTATGGCGATGGTCGGGGGTGTGCGGTATGTCAGGAAAGTGGAGCCTATCGCTTCATGGTTGACAAAGCACAATCCAGATGTAAAGCACCATTGGCGGTTGTCCATTGTGCTCTGGTGGGACCGACCGTCACGGCCAGTCTTGGAGGCAGCAGGTTCGTGCTGATATTGGTTGATGACTATTCTAGGTATACTTGGGTATACTTCATGAAGAAGAAGTCCAACATGGTACGCTTGTTTGTGGAGTTCAAGAAGCTTGTGGAAGGCCAGCTTGGCCGGATGATCAAGGTGTTGAGGACAAGTATCGGTGGTGAGTTTGGCTCAACCGAGTTTTCACACTTTTGCAGGAAGCAAGGGATCCGGAAGGAGCTTTCTTGTGGACATATTTCACAACAAGGTAGTATTGCAGCTCGGATGATCCGTTGGTTAACGGAGACCTGCAAGTGTTGGCTTCAGAGTAAAGGCGTTCTGAAGGCTCTTTGGGCGGAAGGAATGGCCTGTGCTGCTCATGTCATCAACCGGATGCCTCTTAGTCCGATCATAGTGAAGACTCCTTATGAGCTGATGTTCGGAGTGAAGCCCTCAGTAAAGCACCTTCGGGTGTTTGGATCTACCTGCTATATACACTCTCCGGGTGCTCTCAAGACAAAGCTAGTCTTTGTTGGGTATGATGAGCAGAGAAGAAGATGGAGGTGTATGGATCCTGCGACGAAGAAACTCATAGTGTCGAGAGACATTGTTTTCGATGAGTTGACGCCGTATTGGGGTAGCTCTTATGTAGAGCTAGAGATAAGCAGGTCAGATTTTGGGCTGAAGGCGGCTGCTGCTAAGGAAGTGGAGTTGCCTGAGTCACCAGGTGCTCCAGGTTATTCTAGCTCCGGGGCAAAGGCGTCAGAGTCGAGAAGAAGGGGGAGCGATGCTCCAGGATCTTCTGGCTCGAAGGCGGAGGCTTCCGGTTCAGGAAGTAGGGGGAGCGATGTTCCAGGCAGTTCTTGTTCAAGAGGAGAGTCTTTTGGTTCAGGTAGCAGGGGGAGCGTTGCTCTAGGTGCTCTTGATTCCAGTAAGGAGGCGTCTTGTTCAGGGAGCAAAGGGAGCATTGTTCCGGGTTTGCCCGGGAACGGAGCTGGTTCAGAAGCAGCGGAGGTGGTTAGCCATGATCAGTTTCTTCGGAGATCAAAGAGGATCAGTAAGCCACCAGCTCGATATAGCGAAGGGAACACGGCGGACTTGGTCCCATGTTTCTTTGCTAGCCCTCAGGTCGAGCAAGGTTCTTCTGGCTGTGATGACCCCACTAGAATCAAGGAGGTGGTTGACACCAAGGCTGAAGAGGTGACTTCTCTCAGAGGTAATAAGGCTTGGGATTTTGTGCCCAAGGAAGTTGGTGATACTCCTGTGATGCATGAGTGGAGGTTGAAGCTGAAGAAGGCAGAGGGAAGCATGGATCCTTTCTGGAGATGCTGGAGGGCTCCCTCATGGTCCATGATATGCGGGGCGAGGACTATGTCTAGGACATCTCTTCGTAGATGCTATCAGAAGGACCAGGTGCAAGGTTACGGGAGCTGCTGGAGTTATTCACCACTTCTCACTTCAAGGGGGAGTGTTGAAACTTGTGAAGTGAAAGTGGGTGAATGGAAGGCTTGGGCAACCTATCCGCGCGGACTATGCGGACAGGGTTTGCGGACTGCTAAGTCGGCAGGGATGTTGCAGGCGGTTTGCTCTGTGGCGGCCTGGGCGGTCTGTTCGCGCGGACTACGCGGACAGCAGCGGCGGTCTGTCAGGCCGGGGATTACTCAGCAGGCAGTTGGTTCCCAGGAAGTAACCGGGCGGATAGAAATCCTATCCGCGGAGTCCGGTATTAAGCGGACTGATGAACTGGAGCTCGGCAGAGCGGTTTGGCAGTTGCCTTGGTCTTGCTCTAGTGAAGCGGCAAGTGGAAGTCGCGGAGACCGCAGGTCAGCGCGAACAGAAACTGGAGGTCGCCCGGTATGGCGGGCTAGATCCAGTGTCCTCCAGTAAGTGCGGACTGGCCCATGTGGCCAGTGGACTGGACTTGGTGTGATCTGAACCAAGTCCAGGATGGCTCAGTCCGGGGAGATCGCGCAGTGGAGCGCAGGCTGCTTTCTCAGTCCGCCAAGCCTAGTAGAAGTGCTGATGCCTTGATTGCTAGCTTGGGGGGGATGCGGACTGGAGGATTGCCTGTGCAAGAGCGTGCGGACTGAAGCTGGAGTCCGCTGAGTTCGGTTTAGCCTTGTGATGAGGTTATGAGCTCAGGGTTGCGGATTGGAGTTTGCTGTGTAAGCAGACTGGATCGGCGTGTCCGCTGAGTCCGGAGGTGCCTTGGAGATAGAGGCAATGGACTCAGGAGTTGCGGACGGTAGCCGGGTGTCCGCTGAGTCCGGCAGGTGCCTTGAAGGCGAGGCTGCGGGCTTGGGGTTTGCGGGCTGATGCCTTGTCCGCAGATTGGCGGACACGGCTGCTGTGGAGTCCGGCTGTGGTGGTCCTGGCTTGGCCTCTGGCGGCAAGGCGGGCTGGATATTGGAGTCCGGCCTTGGAGAAGCTGGGGCGGACTGGCTATCTGCACAGGAGCAGCGAACTGGAATGTGTGTCCGCGGACTGGCGGACACACTTGTTCTTGCTGCGGGATGTGGCGGTGATCCTATCGGCTAGGGCGGTGACCATACTCATCATCGTGCCTATAAATAGGACCCATGTCACATCAGGAGTAAAAAAACATGAACCGAAGTAAGTGAACAGTAATTGAGCTCGCGTAAGTTGCTGCGGTCTGGACTTTGCTGTCCGCGCGGATAGAGAGTTGACCCGGTTGTGCTGTGCAGGTTGTGCAGATAGCGCTGGAAAGTCAGGACTTGGCTCTGACTGCGGTCAGGGACAGTGCGGACTCTGCGGTTAAGCAACAGGCGGTAAACAGCAGGTCGCAGATAGCGACCAGGCGGTCTTCTCTTTGGCAACTTGGTTCGGGGTTCAGGAAGTCGCCTGCTTCAGGCGGACTGTTCCATTCGGTGACGCAGCTTATGGGGTCTGGCGGCTAGGTGACCTCGCGGTCAGGCGGCCTGTAGATCGGCGGTGAAGAGCTAAGCATTGGAATAAGGGGTTAGTCCGCGCGGCTTGAGTTGCGGTCTAGCGACCTGGCGGACTGAGCGGACTCCACAACAGTAGACCGGCGGCTTGGTGGTTGAGTCCACGCGGCTTGTTTTTTGTTCTTCTCTTTTTAACTGTCTCTGTGCTCCCGGTGTTGGGTTTTGGTGAAGCATGTCTCGCCATGTATGTCTCGCCTTATAAAGAAGTTTGCTCTTGATCAATAAAGAAGATTGTGCTGCATGTGTTGCTGGTTGGTACTGCTTTGTTGAGATAACCCCTGCTAACTCCACGATCCGGGAAAACTTTCAACATTATAAGTGGGCGTATCCTCCTTCGGTTTGTTGAGTTTTCAACAGGGTATCCAAGGGGGCATCTGCGGTTTGTTGAATTTTAACAGATCTCAGCCATAGTCGACCGTCGAACGGAGCTCGACGATCTGACTCAAGATCGTCGAACGCAGCTCCAAGATCGTCGAACAGAGGTCAGAGCTCTGGAAAATTTTTCAAGGGAAAATCAAAATTGAATCCTAAGGGTCATTCATCCCAAATCTTTAACCCTTATACTGAATGGATTATACCTCTAAGGAGATATCATCTTGAAGGATATAAGAGTCAACATGGGATGTCTTTCATTTCAGAATTTAAAGGTTATCAACCTAGACCTAAGGTAAACTGGGTCAAAAACAAATGAATTGTCTTATGTGCAGGTGAAGACCTATCCAACATCTAACTAGCAATGGTACTTGGATAGTGGGTGCTCTAAGCACATGACAGGGAACAAGGACAACCTTACTTCCTTTAGAGCCAAGTTTGGACCCAAAGTTATCTTTGGTGATTCAAACTTTGGACAGACTAAAGGATATGGTGCAGTCCAGATTGGATCAGTAACTTTCAAGAAGGTAGCTTATGTGGAAGGACTGAAGCACAACCTAATTAACATCAGTCAGCTGTGTGATGAAGGCTACCAGCTGACCTTCAGCAAAGCCTTATGCAAAATCAAGTCAGAGGACAACACAACTGTGTTGACAGGTAAAAGAAAAGGTAACATCTATCTAGTAGATTTTATTTCAACTGATGTAGATATCTGCTTGTTCCATTCTGTCTGTAAACCAAATATTTTATGGCATAAGAGACTAGGACACCTAAACCTTAGAACTATTGCTAGGCTATCCAAGGACAACCTTGTTAGAGGACTACCTTCTGGCCCCTACAAGAAGGAAGGACTCTGCAGGGCTTGTCAATTAGGCAAGCAAACTAAAAACAACTTTAATTCACTTAATAAGAGTGATTCACCTAGGATATTGTATCTGTTACACATGGATCTTTTTGGACCCATCACAGTACAAAGCCTAGGAGGGAAATCCTACACTTTATTAGTTGTAGATGACTTCTCTAGATTCACTTGGGTGTTCTTTCTAAGGAAGAAGTCTGATAACTTTAAGTGTCTGACAGAGTTTCTCAAATGTATACAGATTTAGTTCAATACTCACATTGCCCTGATCAGAAGTGATCATGGGACAGAGTTTGATTCTCTTCTTATGCAAGAGTTCTGTCAGAGTGAAGGGATCAGGCATACTTTCTCAGCTCCTAGAACTCCTCAACAAAATGGGGTAGCTGAAAGGAAAAATAGAACCCTTATTGAATCTGCCACTACATTGTTGTCAGATGCTCACCTTCCTCTATCCTTCTGTGCAGAGGCAGTGAACACCTCCAACTATGTGCTGAATAGAAGTCTGATACATAAACTAAAGGGAAAGACTCCCTATGAATTACTCAAAGGGAAGAAACCTAAAGTTGACTATTTTAGAGTCTTTGGTTGTATTTGCTATATTCATAATAATGACAAGAAATATTTAGCAAAATTTCAAGCTAAAGCTGATGAAGGAGTGTTTCTGGGATACTCCATGATCAGCAAGGCTTATAAGGTCTATAATAAATCATCTTTAAAAATTGAGAAATCTGTTCATATATCATTTGATGAATCTAACATGTCTTTCAAGGAGAAGATCTCTTCTACCATAGAACCCTTGCAGGAACATTCTCTAGTTGAAGACTTGAACAAGTTACAGGTTACTCAAGAGGATGAAAGTAGTGAAGATGAAGGAAATGCTCAACATATTGAAGAACAACTTGAAGAGCCAGTTGTTGTACCACAAGAGGAAACAACAACACAGGTTGGTGAACAATCAACACCCCCTGTTGATTTAGTAACATCAAGAGACCATCCAATTTCCCAAATAATTGGAGAAATCTCAGCTGGTGTGCAAACCAGAAATCAGGTCAACCAAAACCTGTTGCACACCTGCTTCCTATCTCAAATTGAACCTCAGTCCATTCAAGATGCAGAGCAAGATCCACACTGGATCATTGCAATGCAAGAGGAGGTGCATCAATTTGAGAGAAACAAAGTATGGGAACTAGTGCCAAAGCCTAAGGATCACTCCATTGTTGGAACAAAATGGGTATTCAGAAACAAACTGGATGATCAAGGAGTAATTATAAGGAACAAGGCAAGGCTAGTTGCTCAGGGATACTCTCAAGAAAAAGGAATCGACTATGACCAGAATTTTGCACCAGTTGCAAGATTGGAAGCCATCAGAATATTCTTAGCCTATGCAGCACATAAAGGCTTCAAGGTATATCAAATGGATGTCAAAAGTGCATTTCTAAATGGAGACATCAAAGAGGAAGTTTATGTCAGACAACCTCCAGGTTTTATCTCTCCTACTTTTCCTGATTATGTTTTTAGATTGAATAAATCATTATATGGTCTCAAGCAAGCTCCTAGAGCATGGTATGAGACCCTAGCATGCTTTCTTTTGGAAAATGGTTTTATAAGGGGTAGAGTAGACCAAACTCTTTTCATTAGAACTCATAAGTCCCATACCCTACTAGTACAAATTTATGTATACGATATTATTTTTGGTTCTACTGACTCCAAATTGTGCAGAAGGTTTTCTAACCTGATGCATTCTAAATTTGAGATGATTAGCATGGGTGAGCTATCCTTCTTCCTAGGATTGCAAGTCAAACAGCATGCTGAAGGCATCTTCATTTCTCAAACCAAGTATGCCAATGAATTGGTTAAGAAATTTGGTATGTCTGAAGCATCTTGTATGAAAACACCCATGCCTACTAATGCTGTATTGGATGCTGATGAACATGGGAAACCTGTTGATCAGATAACATATAGAGCAATGATTGGCTCTTTACTGTATCTTACAGCTAGTAGACCAGATATAATGTTTGCTACATGTATATGTACTAGGTTCCAAGTAAGCCCTAGAGAGTCACACCTAACACTAGTAAAGAGGATTCTCAGGTATGTTAAAAGTTGTCCAAATCTGGGTCTCTGGTATCCAAAAGATTCAGCATTTGATTTAACTGGATTCTCTGATGCTGATTATGCTGGATGCAGAATTGACAGGAAAAGCACCAGTGGAACTTGTCAGTTCCTTGGTGACAGACTTGTCTCTTGGTTTTGTAAGAAACAAACATCTGTGTCAACTTCAACTGCTGAAGCTGAATATATGGCTACAGGCAGTTGCTGTTCACAAATCTTGTGGATTCAAAACCAACTCCTAGACTTTGGCTACAACTTAGAGAAGTCTAAAATCATTTGTGATAACACCAGTGCTATTTCTATAGCTCAAAATCCAGTCCTCCATAGTGGGACAAAACACATAGAGATTAGGCATCATTTCTTAAGGGATAATGTTGAAAAGAATAAAATTGAACTACACTATATCCCAACTGATTTAAAAGGGGAGATATTTTCACCAAGCCATTGGATGAAAAGAAACACACCTTCTTCCTAAATCAGTTAGGAATGTTAGATGGAGGAAGTCTTAAATAATATCCAAGATTTTGAAAGCTTAAAAATTGACCAAGACTAGGCAAATATTCTGATTTTTCTTAGTGTCTAGAGTTTTTCTGATCTCTGAACTGCGCTCGACGATTTGCCCCAAGATCGTCGAACGGAGATCGACGATTTTCGAAATCGTCGAACTGAGTTCAGCGTCCTTCAGATAGTATGAACTATCTCTTCCGGTCAACGATCGTCGAACAGCGCTCGACGATTTTGTTCTCTGAACGATCGTCGAACGGAGCTCGACGCTCTCCAATATCGTCGAACGGAGATCGACGATGTTGAAGACTCTTCAGATTCCTTTGGAAGCCTCGATCGTCGAACGGAGTTCAACGATCTTTCCAATTCTGCGTCGAACCCTAATATAAAATTCATTTTTCGCCGTCGTTTTCCTTTGCGCTTTCGATTTCTCTGCAAGAATTTTCTTTCCCTCCAAACAGTTCTGCACTTGGTCGTTTTGTTTATTGCATTCTTGCAGGTACCCATGGCTGTGTCTGCTGCTGTCCTCGCCGCAATGAAGTTTGATGCTGGTTTCGATATTGATATGGAATCCTACAGCACAACTGACCAGGCTTTTCAGGATATTTTGGGATTATTCAAAGACCAGAACCTGACTGCCATTATGACCATAAGGATCAAGCTTGCATCTGATGAGATAAAGGAATGGGTCTATACTGCCCACAATCAAGACAACTCCACCATTGTTGGGTCTATATCTGGAACTCAGGTACCCTTAACCCCAGCAATTTTAACAGAAGTTTTTGAGTTGAGAAATGGTGAAGATACTGCTGACCTATCTGGAGAAGAGTATATTGAACTGCTTGCCAGAATGGGTCATTCAGAGGCCAACCCTAGCAAGCTCTTCAAAAGGAACCTATATGTGGAATACAGATTTATGGCAGATGTTGTTGGGAAAGTGCTACTGGCTAAGCACTCTGCCCATGATACAATCTCATGGTACCAGCTCTGCCTCATGGGAGCTCTTGTGGAAAAAAAAATCTGAATTGGGGAGAAGTCTTCTTTGACCTTATCAAGAAGAAAATCAACAAAAGTTTTGTAAACTTTGGAAGGATCACTGGGGTGTTTCTACAGCACAAGTGCCCTGCCTTGCTGGTCTACTCTGGAATCCATATCAATGCTTCCAAGAGACTGTCTTGTGCCCTGTTTGGAAAATGGGACAGACAAATCAGCAAGCCCAGCAGGCCCTCCTCCAGCACTCCTTCAGGCACAAGGACTCTAAGAGTCACTTCCTCACAGGTCTCTGCCCCTGCAGATGACCTACCTGCTGTTGTTGCCTCTCCTCCTCCTCCTCCAATTCCATCTCTTCCCATACCATCTACCATTCTAGCTCCATCCACCATCATCATTTCCAGCCCCTCTCCAACATCCACACCATCTCCAGTACCTATTCTTCCAACACCAGAAGAATTATTCCATCCATTATTCTCCTACCCTCCACCAGATGTCACTTCATCACCCTCCCATCCATCCTTCACCCTCATTGATGATTCCTTTATGGATGATTCACCATCCTCTCCTCCTGAGCTACCCTCATCCTCCACTTCCTTTCAAGACCTTCTACACCAAATCATTGACCAACCCACTTTCACCCCATCCATCTCCATCCCACTGTCCTCCATTTCCACCTTACCAACACCTCAGCCATCCCTTCCACCATTCAGCAGCTCTCCACTACCCTCACCCTCAGCTGCTCCTCCATCTTCTACCTCTGCTCCAGTCACCCTTGAGCAAGTAGACCTTCCAGCCCTTGCTGACAGGTTGTATGAGTTGCTTGCCCCCAGGCTCTCTCTTCTGTTGGAGACCTCCTTGGCTCCACTACACCTGTCAGTGGCAGCCCTCTCTGCCAGGCTCTCATCCCTCTTCCCTCAGGCAGCCCCTACAACAGTGTGCCTTGATCCAGCCTTGTCTAAATCTAGGCAAGGGGAGATGCCCTATGAAGTGAGTCTTCATGCTGCTGCTGCTGTTTCTGTAAGCCTGTCTGCTGCTACTGCTGCTGTTATTGCTGCTTCTTCAGCTTCTGCTCTTGCTACTGTTGCTGTGCCTCAAGCACAAAGTCCTCCTACTGCAGTCCTTGCAATAGACCTCAGGTCTTTGCTATCAAATTTTGATCAGTTTTACTTCTGCTGTCTGCCAGAGGTCAATGCTGTCCAGCCTCCAAAGGATCTATCCAAGGCACTTGTGCCATTTTCTTGCTGTGACCCAAGCATTATCACCTCCTTTGTCAACTCAGTGTATGCTGCTGCTTCTTCTGAAGAAAGCATTATTGTTGCTTCTAATATTGTTGCCCCTACTGCTGCTGAACTTTCTGATACTGCTGCTGAAGTTTCTGTCATTGCTATTGAGCCTATTTCCAAGGAAATTCTTATGTCAGAGGCACCTGAATTTGAGCCTTTTGCAGTTTCTGATGATATTCCTGCTGTTGATGCTGTTGTTAGTGAATCTGCTGTTACTGTTGTTGTCACTTCTCCAGTATCTATTGCTGCTGTTGTTACTGCTTCTACTGTATCTGCTGCTATCACTACTGTTACTACTTCAACACCTGCTGCTACACCATCTGTTGCCTCATCTGCTTCTGTACAGCTCAAGGACTTAATGAAGAAAATTGATGCTCTTTATGATGACCAGAGTTCTGAAAGTGATGAATTTAGAACAGACTCTGATGACTCTTCTGCTACCATTGCCAGGAAAAGAAAGGCAAGGAGCAAAGCTATGAAGAGAGTACCTCCTGCCAAAGTCAAAGACAACAATGATATTCCATACTACATTCTACATGACTGCCCTATTACTGAGCACTGGATGCAGTACTCTAAGAACCAACTGAAGGCAATGAAAAAGAAGAGAAAATATGAGAAGGGTTCCTCTCAATTCCAACACTCTCATCCTCCTCCACCACCTCCTCCTGATGCAGGTGCAGGTGGAAGCTCTACAGCTCAACCCCCAGGCAGAAGTCAGGCTCCCTATCAGCCTCATGCTAGATCTTATAATAGGGGAAGCCAATCCAGGGGATCTCAATCCAGGAGAGGAGGATACAGAGGAAATCAAAGAGATCTCCAAGTCTACTCCAAGGGTACTCAAGGCAACACCCATATTCCAAGGGAGGACAAATTTCAACTGATACAACATCTGGTCGTTTCCCTTATAAGCTGAAAGAAACTGTGTCTTCCAGGCCTTCTCAAGACAATCCCTCTAACAGATATGAGCCACCTGTACCTTTTGAGGATCCTGAGAACAATCCAGCTGCTTGGGCTGCAAGATTAAAAGAATTAGCTGCACTGGATCAGATCAAAAAGGCTAGAGAGCAAGGAAAAGATTCCTCCAACATCTCAACAATGTCTGAACAGAGACAGAAAGAGCTAGAAAGATATGCATCAAGCAAGTTCTTTGATTCTGACAGGTATATGGAATTGCATCCTGAAGCTGTAGTTCCCAGGCCTAAAAAGCAAACATATTTAGGTGCAGAAGATGATACCAGATCAAACAGAGAAACCCTCAATCCTAACAGAGAGATCAAACTTATTAAGGGCAAGGAAAAGAAATGATATTGTAAGGTGACATTCTCTGTGATTTCTGATTTCTATCTGGATGCTATATATCTCTGTGGTTCTGCAATGTCTAGCTTGTTGTTTTTCTGTTTTGCTGCTTGTATGTTATTTAAATTTTTCCAAAGTTTGTTAATAGTAATCCTAACCCAAATAGGGGGAGATTGTTGGAACACCCTATTACTAATTTGGGTCAGGATCACTATGTCTCTAGGAATCATTGCTTGACCTCCTGTATAGCTCTATAGGTCAATTAGAATTGAGTCTAAGGGTTAGAAGTCTAGGTTTGGAAGCTGCCCTGGAGACCAAGATTTTCTATTTGGAGACTAAGTCATATCGTCGAGCTCAGCACGACGATTCGTCGAACTCCGATCGACGATCTTCTAGCTCAACTTCGACAGATCGTCGAACTCCATTCGACGATCGCTGAGCTCAACTTCATCATATCGTCGAACTCCATTCGACGATCGGTGAGCTCAGTTCGACGATCTTGACTCAGCTTTGGATTTCTATCTCTGAGCTCAGTTCGACGATCTTTGAGCTCAGATCGACGATATTTTGCTGCTGTATATTTACAGATCGCTGAGCTCAGTTCGACGATAGCAAAGCTCAGTTCGACGCTTTCAGATAACTTCAAGGATGTTTCTAGATTCAAATTCAAATTAGTTAAGGAGTTATTCTGCAATTAATTCAGTGATTTCCTAGCCGTTTTCATTCATTTCTAGGACCAAGTTTCAAGGAATATTTCTATGGACTTTCCTCCAGAATAGATTTTGCAATTAAGCATGCCATTAATGCAGGCCAACGGCTATTCTTCTTAGAGAATGTTTTTGTTCAGTACCAGAGAATAAAAGATAGAATTTTTGAATCTCTCATAACATACAGAGAGAGACACACAGTTTACAGAGACACATACACAAATATTCTGCCTCAAAAGAATTCTCAAGAACACTCATCAAAGGAGATCAACATTTTCTAAAATCTTCAGATCTCTCTAGTTTTCAAGTGTTCAAGGCCAACATATTTCAAGACTCGAGACATTCAACATTTCAGCTATTGCTGAAATCATCTATTGCTGGAGTTCAATCTTTGAAGGCCTATCACCCTCAGCAAAGCTTTTCTTCCTGAAGATCTCAAGGATTCAGGGGGAGCTTTGACATCAACAATCCACATAGTCTTCTCAGTTATTTGAGAAAGAGAAGACTTCCATCACTCTCTCACCCCCTCTCTGTAAAGGGTTTCTCAAACTCCCTTCAAAACTTTGAGCTTGGTTTTTGAGCACCTTGTCAAAAGCTCATTGGTGGCAAGACACCTGATCAAAAAATCTGCTTTGGTTTTTGAGCACCTTATCAAAAGCTCATTGGTGCCCATGACACCTGATCAACTCATCCTGCAGTGGATTCCTACCTAGGGTGGTAGAAGAGTGGATGTACCCAAGTTTAGGGGAACCACTATATTTCCTTGTGTCTTCTGGTTTTGCTTGTCTTTATGTTTGTTTCTGGCCTTGATTTTTCTGTGATTAGCTTTTCATTAACTTAGTTCTGTGATTAGATTTATTACTGCTTCCCTGCTCACTCTTATTACAACAATTGTTGTAAAAAGTTTCAAAGCATCATATACTCTATTCACCCCCCTCTAGAGTATATCAGATCTAGCTGCACTTTCACACATGGGTAAGACACGCCCGTGTCTCAGACTGACATGCCTGTGTCTTGTCTTGGACACTCCCGTGACTGGAGGCGTGTCATGATTAACCGTCACGCCAACCGTCACGACTCAATGGAACATGGGTACTGACACGAGTAGGCACACGCCCGTGTCAAATGACACGCCCGTGTCATCCAACCGTGTTTCTTACCGTGTCCTTCTCGAGATAAAATCGGCCAAAACACCATGCCAGACACAGCCTTGGACACGTCTGTGTCCTAGGCCGTGTACCCCTATACAGGCACAAAATCCCTTTTATTCACGCGACAACTCAAATACATTTTTCGGGGCGTTACAGAGGAGGCGCGCAAAATCTAACGGATTGGGTTCCCCACACAATAACGAGGTTCTTAGCATAATGCGGGCGTTAAGAGGAATCCTTCGTCAGACTAACGTTCGGTCGAATATTCTTAGCGTTCAGGTGAGTGATAGTCCTAGAGATTGGTGAGCTCATTTTAGTGGAACCTCCACGGCCAAGTCTCCGCATTAATTAATTTGAAACTTAGGATCTCTTTTTATTAAAATTTTATTTTAGTTCAATTTCGATTCGATGAAGTTGCGCTAAGCTTTTCATCGGCTCCACCATTTATGCTTTCATTTTCTGTCATTTTTATTATATATAAAAAATACCCGACAAGTAATTATCGGTAAAATAATAGTCCCCTCCAGGGAAGAGTAGAAATAATCGAATCGACCCCGGGAACAATACGACCTTGATATTCCACACCGGAATATCCTGTACTACACGCGATAGGTGCACTTGCCTCCTTTCGTTAAATATCGATCTCATCTTTTTATATCAAAATTAATAAATCTGCGCGCCCTGTTTTCTAAATAAAAACCCCATCCGCCTTGTTCATTAAACTAACCCGCCTGGGGCGCCGCGGGAATACTCACCAGTTTTTGGAGTTTTAACCGCATCAAGTTTTTGGACCCGATGCGAAAATATCAATCACGAGTCGAGGTCTTGCCGAAGGTAGTTGAACTCGAAATTTTTCCCTATTAAGAAGTAGTAGAGAGCCTTCTCGGTACCCCCAACCTTGGGCGTCTCATAGTACACCTCGGCAAGTGACACCAGAGCGAGAGGGAAGCCTCCCAAGTTCCTGCGAATGAAGACGAAGCGGGTGAGCCAATGGTGGTTCTAGTTAAGCGTCTCGCACACCTTGAGACCCTAGCCTGTGAAGTAGGATATGCCATCTTCTTTCGCACGGTAGATGAAAAACTTGCGGAATACAGTCAGACTGAACTCGATGCGCTCGCAACGCAGGTAGCTGGCAAAAGCGACCAACATCGAGATGGTGTTTAGGTTGAACTGTGCGGGCACAATGCCGAAGTATTTCAAAGCCTATTTTACCTCTGGCTAGAGGTGGAGTCTTAGCCCCGCCTCGAAGTGCGAGACGGGGAAGGCGAGTTTGCTTGTGTAGAAGGTGTTGATCGTCTCGCCGAACTTTGGCGGGCGTGACTGATACCCGTAGGCCAGGAACTCACTAGCAAAGTGGTTGTAATACTCTTCGGAGATTCTGCAGGGAGGGAAGTCATGGTCGGCAAATCGCCTTCCACAGCGGCTGCGGCCCTCGCCTTCTTCTGCAATATTCTTTCCCATACCGAGCGAGACGACAGAAATAAAGGAGGAGTAGAAAAGAATGAAGCGGAAGCGGGATGCGAGAAGAAGTAGGTGAGGAGGAGTAGGCGAGAACTCTGGATCCAGAGAACAGTAGGAGGCAACAACGCAAGTGTAGAGCTTCTGGATCTGGGGGGTATTTATATCAGATGAAGAGAAGGGAAAAATGGGCGCGAAAATAAAAATGAGGAAGTCGAAGGGACAACCCGACGTTTCATCTTGTTGGGTACATTGGTTTAAATGTACCTGATTTGAAGAAGCCTCACCCAACTCAATGATATACATCAAAATGTATTTGATTTATTTTGAGTTACTTGTGCAGGTTAAGTATTTTCAGGAATAAAGCAAAAAGTTTCTAAGTCCATGTGTCGACACCCAGAGGGAAAGTGTCGACACTTAAGAAGACTTGTGTCAACACCCAGGCAAGCAGTGTCGACACTTGGAGTCATTGTGTCGACACCAGGGATGCTGAGTCGACACCAGACAGAAAGTGTCGACACAAGGAGCTGTGTCGACACTCAATGAAGAAAGTGCAGTAAAGCAGTGTCGACACTTAACAGTTGTGTCGACACCCAGTGAAGCTGTGTCTACATCAAAAAGTGTCGACACTTGGAGCTGTGTCGACACTCAGCAAAAGTTAGTAGAGACTAAGTACAAGTGTCGACACTCAGAACAATGTGTCGACACTCAACAGAAGAGTCAACACTTGAAGTAAGTGTCGACACTCAGAACAATGTGTCGACACTCAACAGAAGAGTCAACACTTGAAGTAAGTGTCGACACCCAGAACAATGTGTCGACACTTAGCAGAAGAGTCAACACTGGAAGTAAGTGTCGACACCCAGAACAACGTGTCGACACTTAGCTGAAGACTCAACACTTGAAGAAAGTGTCGACACAAGGAGCTGTGTCGACACTTAGCAAAGAACAGCAAAGTTCAACAAAATATTCTAAGTACAAGTGTCGACACTAAGGGAATGTGTCGACACTCAGCCAGAGTCTCGACAGAAGAAGAAAGTGTCGACACCTAGAGCAATGTGTCGACACACAACAGGAATCAACACTGTAGACTTGTGTCGACACCAAGAAGCAGTGTCGACACTTAACAGATTCAACACATGAAGATGTTTCGACACAAAGGTGATGTGTCGACACTTAAGTACAAGTAGTTGTGTCGACACTCAATCTCAGTGTCGACACATGAAGAAGAAGTAGTGTCGAGATAAAGAATCAACAACACAAGGAGTTGTGTCGACACCTTGTAGACTAGTGTCGACACTTAGACAACATGTGTCGACACTTGGTCTATAAGTGTCGACACTTAAAGACAGAAAGTCTCGACACTTAAAGACAGTTACAGAATTTTCAAGAACTAACTGGATGACTTGACAGCTGCCATTCCAGCCGGTCTACAGCACTTGTCAGAGTTGTCAAAATTCAGTTATGAACCGGGCCAGCCGGTTACCATGAAGAAGGTCTATAAATATGCCTATACTGTCTACAGAAGAGAGAGATCAACAATTTGTTGAAGAGATTGAACACAAGTCCAAGTTCAGATTTAAAGAAGATCTAGCTTTCAAGTGAAGATCTAAGAAGTTGGAGAGAGAGAGCTCCATCCAAGAAATCAGCTGTTGGAACCCAGCTGAGAAGAAGGATTCAGATTAGTCTGAAACTTAAGAAGCAGAGATCAAGGATCAACTACAGAAGAAGTCAATCTTATTGAGTTCTACTTTCAAGAAGCTTTGAAGAAAGCTAAGTCAGATTGAGTGCAGCTAAGTTCTTCCAAGAACTCATCAAAAATCTCACAACTTATCTCTCTTTCATCTAAGTTGTTGAGTTTATACTTTTTGTATTCATTATAACTTGTAGGATCCTTAGGGATCTGAGATTGTAAGCCTGCAATTATAAAGGCTGAGGGTAGGAGAGTTAAATCTCTGAGTGTAGGCCTTGGTGGCTGAGTGTAGGCCTTTGTGGCTGAGTGTAGGCCTTGGTGGCTGAGTGTAGGCCTTTGTGGCTGAGTGTAGGCTTTGTGGAAAAGCTGAGTTGTAGGGCCTTGGGCCTGAGGTGTAGGAACCAGTTTGGGTTCTGAGATAGTGGAGAAGTTTGGCCGAATCTAGTACACTGCTAGATAGGCGAAGGGGGAAAGTGGATGTACCCAAACCTTGGGGAACCACTATAAATCGGTGTGTCTTCTGTGTGCTGTGATTTGCTGTGAATGCTGTGTGATTGCTGTGCAAAAGTAGATTAGATTCTGTGTTATAAACTGATTGCTGCCATAAAAAGTTAAAAAAGAATTTGGTCACCTATTCACCCCCCCTCTAGGTGTTTAGGTACTATATCTTTCAAGTGGTATCAGAGGGAGGTTCCTCAAAAAGGACTAACAGTCTGAGGAGATCCTGATTGGCAGTTTCAGTCTAAGTCAAATTACAGATTCAAGAAAATCAAGAACCATGGGTTCCACAGATAATCACAAGGAATTGGGATCCATGAAATTACCAATATGTAGGAAAGAGATTTTTGGGATCTGGAAGGAAAGGGTAAGGCTGTTTATGGAAGCCTCACACCCTAGGATTTATATCACAGTCAAAGAGGGGCCATATGTGCCCATGAAGATATCAGTTCTAGATGCAAATCAGAGAACACCAAAGGATTTCTCTGAAATGACAAAGGATGAGATTGTCCTAGCCACCATGGACAAAAGGGCTCAAAACATTATAGTGAGTGCCATAGATGATGCAACTTTTCAGAATCTTATACACTGTAAGACAGTCAAAGAGATGTGGGATACTCTTATTGTGTATATGGATGGTTCTGAAGAAGTAAGGCAAGATAGAAAATCCTTGCTAAATCAAGAGTATGAAAGTTTTAGACAAGGAAAGGGTGATAGCATAACTGAGTGCTATAAGAAGTTCTATAGGATAGTGAATGAACTCATGTCTTATGGAAGAGAGTTCAGTAATTATGAACTAAATGACAAGTTCCTAAGGTCCATAACTAATGATTGGGACACCAAGATCTGTGCCATTAGAGAAATGGCTAAGTTGGGAGAAATTCCTCCACCTACACTGTTTGGCAAATTGTTGTCATATGAAATGCAGTTGACAGTGAGGAAAGAGGAGGAGAAATCAACAAGAAATGAACATAAGGAAAGAACAGTAGCTTTCAAGACAGAAGTCACCAGAAAGTACAGAGGTAAGTCACCAACTCCACCTCCAAAGGTTGCTGAATCAAAGTCAGATGAGTCAGTCAGCACAAAATCTGAAAGCAGTGAAAGTGATGAAGACTTTGCTGCCTTCACTAGACATTTTCAGAAGTTCTTGAAGAAGAAACAGTGGAGGTCAAGGCCTTCTACTTCACAGGGAAAAGAAGACTTTTATCAGAATAAAAAGGCTTCAAAGAAGGACAGGAAGAGGACTAAATCTATTAAGGTAACTGTTTCAAAAATAGTGTGCTATTGCTGCAATAGACAAGGCCATGTTGTTGCAGATTGTCCAGAAAAGAGAAAGGAGTCTAGTGACAGGAAGAAGACTCATTTCAAAGGCAAGAAAGAGAAGTCTTTTGTTGCCAAGAAGGTGAAGACTCTGTCAGATATTTCTTCTTCAGAAACTGAGTCAAATGCTGAGGCATACATAGGGATGTTTGCTGAAGAAGAAGAAGAAGAATTCATGCAGATTATGGATTCTATATATGAGCAAGAAGACTGTCAGTGCCAAGGACTGATGGCATTGACTGACAATGACAAAATCCTGGAGCAGCCAGGACCCAGTAAGGTACAAAGTTCAACTTTAAGTTCAGTTTCTTGTTCCAGTACAGAATCAGATTCATCATCATCAAATGATGAGAGTGTTGCAAGCTTACAAGAAGAGCAAGTCCCTAGCCAAAAGTCAGGCAAAGGAAATTGCTGATCTCAAAGCTGCTGCAACAGATTCTGAGAAGTTATTTGATCAAAAGCTTAATGAGATAGCCAGACTGAAACACATAACAGTGATTCAGATGGGGACTATCACCTATAAGAATGATCAAACAAGAGTCTGGAGAACAATCTTTAGAAGGAGAGAGAGCTTGTTGCTTGGTTTTCCAAACCTAAGTCAGTGTTACCCATAATTGATGAATTTGCTCATCACAAGGGTAAAGCTGGACTGGGTTTTATTAAATCTGCAAGGACTGTCCAGTCCAAGTCCAAGGGCAAAGCCCCAACATTCAACAAGTCAGCTGTAGATAAGACAACAAAGACAGTACCTAAGCAAAGGTACAATAAGTTTGAATGTTGGTGTTGTGGCAAAGTTGGCCATTTTGCAATGGATTGTTGGCACAATGCTAGTGCCAAAGTGAGTAGCAAACTGCCTATTGGAAAACTAGTAGGTAGCTTTGTCAGGTTGCAAACTAACAAGTACCAAGGACCCAAGAATTCTTTGGGTTCTAAGGTTCATTAATCTGTTTTGCAGGTGAGTCCAAGTGGCCATGCCCCAACATGGTACTTGGACAGTGGATGTTCCAGACATATGACTGGAACTAGAGGATTACTAAGGGACAACATTCCAATAAAAGATGGTCCTAAAGTCACCTTTGGTGGTTTTGAAAAAGGAATCATCAAAGGATTTGGTAACATTTCTAGTAACTTGGTTACCATTACTCAAGTGGCTTATGTTAAAGGGTTGAAACACAACCTAATAAGTATAAGTCAATTAAGTGATGTAGGGTATGACATCTCATTTGTTAAAAATGGTTGTCATATCATGAGGTCAACTGATCAAGAGATCATTTTGACAGGTTATAGGAAGAGGAATGTCTGTTGCTTAGACATTATGGTTGAGAACAATGGTTCTCCAGTGTGTCTTGTAGCTGATGAGACAGTCTCTCATTGTGTCAAATGGCACAAGAGGCTTGCCCATCTTAACTACAAGACTATTAGCAAACTCTTTAGCAAAGAGTTAGTGAGGAATGGTCCTCAAGTTAAGTGTGTTAAAGATGGTATTTGCTCAGCTTGTCAAAAGGGCAAGCAGACTAGATACACCTTTAAAAGCATAGAAAACAAAGATGCTGTGAGGTGTTTATACCTCTTGCATATGGATCTCTTTGGTCCAATGCCAGTTCACAGATTAGGTAGGAAGGTCTATACCTTTGTAGTTGTAGATGACTACTCAAGGTTTTCCTGGGTGTTCTTCTTAAGACAGAAATCTGAAACACCTTGTGTCTTCCATAGCTTTGTCAAGCAAATTCAGAATGAACTAGACAGTACAGTGGTCCAGATTAGAAGTGACCATGGTACTGAATTTCAGTCTCATAGCATGACAAAACTATGTGAAGAATTTGGGATATTTCAAGAATTCTCTTCACCTATAACACCTCAGCAAAATGGCATTGCTGAGAGGAAGAATAGGACCTTGATTGAGGCTGGTAGGACCCTATTAAGTGATACATCACTGCTAGAATATTTCTGGGCTGAAGCAGTTAACACTGCATGCCATGTTATAAATAGGGCTACCATCACTAAAAGCCTAAACAAGACCCCCTATGAAGTTGTGAAAGGCAGGAAACCAAACCTATCCTACTTCAGGATCTTTAGTTGCAATTGCTTCATACTTAACAATGAAAAGTCTTACTTAACTAAGTTTGCTGCCAAGCCCAAGAGGGAATTTTTGTTGGGTACATCAATAACAGTAAGGCTTATAGAGTCTACAACTTGTCTACACAAGTTGTAGAAGAATCTGTACATGTAGTATTTGATGAGACTAAACTTATTAATAATGAGTTGTCTAGTAGTGTATGCAGCGCCACAGGTTTAACAAAGAAGATGGACAAGCTCACTCTAGAAGAAGAATCTACTGCAAGACAGCAAGTAGAAGACAGTGGCTGTTGTCCAGGGGGAGAACTACATGTACCAATTGTTGATGAAGTTCAAGGAGTACAGCATAATGGAGATGTTGAAGAGGTTCAACCAGAAGTTAGGATGCCTCCAGCCAATAGGCATCTTAGAGATCATCCAGTAGAACAGATCATTGGTCATCCAAGACAAGGGGTACAAACAAGGAGCAGAAATCAGAATGCAGCAATCTACTCCAGTTTTCTATCTCAAGTTGAACCAAAGAAGTTCAAAGAAGCCATACTAGATCCACAATGGACTGAAGCAATGCAAGAAGAGCTTAATCAGTTCAAGAGGTGCAAGGTCTGGGAACTTGTTCCTAAACCTAAAGACCACAATATAATAGGAACTAAGTGGATCTACAGGAATAAGATGGATGAACAAGGGGTCATCATTAAGAACAAAGCAAGATTAGTTGCAAAAGGATATAGGCAGGAAGAAGGTATTGACTTTGATCAAACCTTTGCTCCAGTAGCCAGACTGGAAGCCATAAGGATGTTCCTGGCCTATGCAACCTTTCAAGGATTCAAGGTTTACCAAATGGATGTCAAGTCAGCATTTCTAAATGGTAATCTTAAAGAAGAAGTCTATGTGGAACAACCCTCAGGTTTTGTTGATTCAACTCTACCTAATCATGTCTATAGACTTAGGAAAGCTTTATATGGGTTAAAGCAGGCCCCTAGGGCTTGGTATGAAACCCTATCTAGTTTTCTCATTGAGAACAAGTTCTCAAGGGGGAAAATAGATAAGACTCTATTCCTTAGGGAATCTAGAGGCAAAGTTATAATAGTCCAAATATATGTAGATGACATTATATTTGGGTCTACTGAAAGCAGCCTTTGCAAAAAGTTTGCAAAACTTATGCAAGGTCAATTTGAGATGAGTAGTATGGGAGAGCTGAAGTTTTTCTTGGGTCTCCAAGTTAAACAGACTGAGAGTGGATTATCCATATGTCAGTCCAAGTTCACCCTAGAACTCATAAGGAAGTATGGTATGGATTCATCCAGCACCATGAAGACTCATATGGGGTCAAGTATGTCTCTTAGCAAGGATGATGCAGGGAAACCTGTAGATGAAACCTTGTATAGAGGGATAGTTGGCTCCCTATTATACTTGACTGCAAGTTGACCAGATATCATGTATGCTACATGTGTCTGTGCAAGGTATCAAGCGTGCCCTAAAGAGTCTCATTTGACAGCAGTCAAAAGAATATTGAGATATCTAAAGGGCACTCCCTATCTAGGCCTCTGGTACCCTAGGAATGGGGATTTTGATCTAACAGGTTATTCGGATGCAGACTTTGCAGGATGCAAAGAAGATAGAAAAAGCACTACTGGAACCTGTCAATTCCTAGGTGGAAGACTGATTTCTTGGAGTAGCAAAAAACAAACAAGTGTGGCTATCTCCACTGTAGAATCAGAGTATGTGGCTGCAGGAAGTTGCTGTGCTCAACTTTTGTGGATACAACATCAGCTTGAGGACTATGGAATTCAGGTAAGTAGAACTCCACTCTTTTGTGATTCTACTAGTGCTATTTCAATAGCCCATAATCCTGTATCCTATAGTAGAACAAAACATATTGAAATTAAATTTCATTTTCTTAGGGAGCATGTAAAAAGAGAAGATATTTTGCTTGAATATGTTAAAACTTATAATCAATTAGCTGATATGTATACTAAGCCCCTAGAAGAAGCTAAGTTCAATAGATTTAAAATTGAACTAGGTATGATAAACTTAGAGTAAGTTTATAGTATTGAAAATGGCTAAGTAAAAAGGTGTCGACACACAGAAATCTATGTGTCGACACAGAATAGTGGTGTCGACACTTCAGGAAAAAGGTGTCGACACATCTAGGAAGTTGGTGTCGACACTTCACAATATTAGTGTCGACACATGTCAAGTAGGTGTCGACACATCCAAAGTGGTGTCGACACTTAAGTTTTACTCAGAATTTTCTAAGTAAAGTCTCGACTATGTGTCGAGTTGAGTGGTGTCGACACATAAACAAGTGTCAACACATAAAATCTGTTGACTAAACTTGTGTCGACACATATGTGTCGAGACATTATAAGTCAGTGTCGACACTTATTGCCAGTGTCGACATAAATTTAAGTTAGCTGTCCCGCCTGTTCATCTTCAAAATTAGAAAGGTATAAATAGGGTTTTGTCTTAGTTTGTCGACACGCTTTCAAAGTTTCGAGACCAAACTTCTGTGTCGACACCTCTCTTCTCTCAAGACAAATTGTACAAACCCTAATGGCGCCTAAGCTAGAGGAGAACGTCAACGAAGGATACGAGCTAGTGCGCGATGCTTTTGATGCTGCAGACCAAGAAATCAAGACAGTGATAACCCTAGTCGCCGACTCAGGATTAGAATTTCTGGTTTCTGAGCCTACAAAAATCTGGAAGAAAGAGGTACTAGAATTCCTCAATGGAGCTAAGATAGACGAAACTGGATTCAAAATCAAATCTAGGGTTCATGGTGAGAAGGTGAAAGTATCACCTAAAAGTCTGAGGAAGACTCTATAGCTACCAAGAACTAAAGAGGAAGATGAGGTTACAGCATCAAAGACCAGGGAAGCTCTAACCTGGTGTGGACTAGATTCTAAGATGAAGATAAGATCTGTGTTTAACAGGAAAGGCATGAACAGCCAAGGCAAATTCATGTCTGAGATTGTTGGAAAAGTAATTCTAAGCAAGCCAGGAGGGCATGACAGAGTATCTGCCTCTATGTTCAATATTATGAAAGGATAATCTTCTCTCTGCAAACTGACTGGTCTATGGTAGTTTATGAGAAGATTAAAGAAAGCCTGAAGAAGCCCAACCTGGGCAGGATTTTAAGTCTTTACCTTGCTGGTGTGATACCAGAGGTTATGCAACAAGCTGCTGGAAGCAAAATAAATCACATGAGAAAAATGGACATGAGGTTGTTCTCTAGATGGGACAGGGTGTTGACTAAGGAGATGCCAACCCCTGAGAAGATAGTTTCTGAGAAGGAAATTCCATTAAAGAAGAAAAGGAAAATTGCCCCATTGGCTCAAGAGTCCACTAGCAGCTCAGACAGTGAAGAACAAGTTATCTTCACTCCAGATGAAAATGAGGAAGAGCCTGCAGTGAAATCTCTCTGCTCCTCAAGATGATGCTGAGATCCAGGGGGAGCTACCTCAAGCTAGCCCCATACACAAGGATCAAAGCCAGGGGGAGCTTCCAGTTATAGATGAACCCACTACACTGGAAAGTGAACAAGCAACTCACATTATCCTAGAGGTAATCACTGAACTCAATACTTTAGATTTTCCTATAGAAGATACTGATTTGTCTGATGTTCATCAGCAAACTCAGCTGGATAACCAAGTCCCAGATGCTGTCTTGGAAGACACATCTGTTGCAGCTCCAATAGTTTCTGATCCAGTGGTTGAAGAGACCAGAATTTCTCCTGCCAATTCTCCACAAGAGTATACCATGGAAGATCTTTTCTTAAATCTAGATCAAGCAGACTTTGAAAAAGAAACTACTACTGCTGAAGGAGATAATGCTGCTGCTGAGGGGGAGCATGTGCACATTCATGAAGACCCTGCCAGGAAAGAAACTGAGAAGGCACTAGATGTGCAAACTGAAAGAGGCCCCCAAGCCCTAAGGAGAGGGTTGACATTGCCAGCTCCTCAGCATCTGAAGATGAGGAGGCTACCAGGGCTAAGAAGCAGAAAAAGAAGTTCTTTATGTATTCAAAAGAAGGAGTCAAAGTTAAAAGAAGGCTCTACAATCTATTGCACCACAGCCTTCATAGTTCAGCAAACACCATCAGTTGATTATAGTGCTTTAATGGTGGCAATGCAAATTAAACTGGATGAGCACATGCAGGCAAAGCCTAGAGAAGTATGTGGATGAAGGGCAGAAATCATTGCAATTTACTGATCTGGCCCAGGATATTAAATCCATAAGATTTGAGATGAATCTTAACAAGAAGGAGATGACAGACTGTTTCCACAAGGGTGGAAATGCAGTGGTGTACTTGGCTACACACCAGGAGAAGATAAAAGTACAAGTGGATGACATGGCTGTGAAGCAAGGTTATGTTCTTAAAAATCAGATAAGAATGAATGACAATCTTACTGCATCTCACAATGCCATTGTCACAGAACTGAAGAATCTAGCTGCTGGGCAGATGAACTCCAACTATCTGCTGCTGCAAAGGCAGATTTTGACAAAGTATTCCTAGAAGAAATCACTGCTCTTAAAACTGCCATTCAAGAATCTCAAAAGAAGGTATAACTGACAAACAGCTGCAAAGGTTAAAACCTTTCTTCAAAGATGGGCAGTTAATTACTTGGATAGCCAAATCAGGTGAGATTTCAAAAAGATGATGTGCGAGATCATATAGAACGCTCAGAAGTCATAAAGGGGGAGAGGGTTTTAGTCAAGGCCAGCTCTGATCATGCCAAATGGATATCAAATTCTATCAGAGCTACCCTGGGTTATCCTCCACTTTGTGATGATGATAATGAAGTGGCAGAATCTGGAATTCATCCTGGAACCTATTTCTAGGAGGGGAGCAACAAGCTGAAGTGGCTCAAGTCATCTACCCTCCTCCAGATTTTGACATGATACATGCTGATGTAAGCAGTCTATGTATAGCCCACCTGGGGGCAAGGACAATGTTATTATTGAGAAAGTTGTTCAGCCTATTTCTGAAGCTGCATGCAAGAGGCACTGCAGAAAGAAGAAGAAACTAGATTGTCAAAGAAGAGTTTTAGGGAACAAGCTGAACAAAGACCAGACTTTGAGCAGTGGAGCCCTACCTCTAGAAACATTATATTAACTTACAGCCTGGAAAGCTGCCAAGGATAATGCCCATTCAAGAGAGGAACAAATAGTTTTCTGAAACTGAATGGAGGAAACATGAATCAAGACAGGAGGCAATAGTTCAATACAGAAGAAAGGCCAAGATGTGAAAGCTTCCTCCAACAGCTGCTCATGGAGCCTAGCAAGTACTTTCCAAAGCCATACCATTACTTTGAAAGACAAAAGATCAAAGCAGAAGAGCTTAAGAAGAAAGACTTGAAAGGCAAGAAGCCTGCTGATGCTGAAGTTGCTGATGCTCCTGTTCAAGCTAAAGTTCAAGTTGGCAAAGGAATAGTGATTAAGGAGCCAGAACTGAAGCATAGAATTAGAATTTTCTTGAAGTTTACTTTGTAATCTTTTTGATGTAAAACATTTTGTGAACTTCTGAAAATGAATATGACAGATATTAGAACAATGTGTTATATGTTAAATCTATTTCATATTTGTTCTATGATGATGTCTATGTCTATTTCATATTTGTTCTGTGATGATATATTTGTATACATGTGTGATTAATACATGTTTATGTTTACCCTGCTGTATATAATCCTACTTTACATCATTTTGTAATTTAATTATGAATGGTGTATATCATTGACTAAGGGTTATGACTTCTCCAAATAGGAGGAGATTGTTGGGTACATTGGTTTAAATGTACCTGATTTGAAGAAGCCTCACCCAACTCAATGATATACATCAAAATGTATTTGATGTATTTTGAGTTACTTGTGCAGGTTAAGTATTTGCAGGAATAAAGCAAAAAGTTTCTAAGTCCATGTGTCGACACCCAGAGGGAAAGTGTCGACACTTAAGAAGACTTGTGTCGACACCCAGGCAAGCAGTGTCGACACTTGGAGTCATTGTGTCGACACCAGGGATGCTGAGTCGATACCAGACAGAAAGTGTCGACACAAGGAGCTGTGTCGACACTCAATGAAGAAAGTGCAGTAAAGCAGTGTCGACACTTAACAGTTGTGTCGACACCCAGTGAAGCTGTGTCTACATCAGAAAGTGTCGACACTTGGAGCTGTGTCGGCACTCAGCAA
Source organism: Platanthera guangdongensis (assembly GCA_039583875.1). NCBI lineage: Eukaryota > Viridiplantae > Streptophyta > Magnoliopsida > Asparagales > Orchidaceae > Platanthera > Platanthera guangdongensis. Next base: position 85,206,240 of record CM077155.1, on the reverse strand, counting down.
AAGTTAGCAGAGACTAAGTACAAGTGTCGACACTCAGAACAATGTGTCGACACTCAACAGAAGAGTCAACACTTGAAGTAAGTGTCGACACTCAGAACAATGTGTCGACACTCAACAGAAGAGTCAACACTTGAAGTAAGTGTCGACACCCAGAACAATGTGTCGACACTTAGCAGAAGAGTCAATACTGGAAGTAAGTGTCGACACCCAGAACAACGTGTCGACACTTAGCTGAAGACTCAACACTTGAAGAAAGTGTCGACACAAGGAGCTGTGTCGAGACTTAGCAAAGAACAGCAAAGTTCAACAAAATATTCTAAGTACAAGTGTCGACACTAAGGGAATGTGTCGACACTCAGCCAGAGTCTCGACAGAAGAAGAAAGTGTCGACACCCAGAGCAATGTGTCGACACACAACAAGTATCAACAATGTAGACTTGTGTCGACACCAAGAAGCAGTGTCGACACTTATCAGATTCAACACATGAAGATGTGTCGACACAAAGGTGATGTTTCAACACTTAGAAGAATTCAGCAGGATACTGAAGTACAAGTAGTTGTGTTGACACTCAATCTCAGTGTCGACACATGAAGAAGAAGTAGTGTCGAGATGAAGAATCAACAACACAAGGAGTTGTGTCGACACCTTGTAGACTAGTGTCGACACTTAGACAACATGTGTCAACACTTGGTCTATAAGTGTCGACACTTAAAGACAGAAAGTCTCGACACATAAAGACAGTTACAGAATTTTCAAGAACTGACTGGATGACTTGATAGCTGCCATTCCAGCCGGTATATAGCACTTGTCAGAGTTGTCAGAATTCAGTTATGAACCGGGCCAGCCGGTTACCATGAAGAAGGTCTATAAATAGGCCTATACTGTCTACAGAAGAGAGAGATCAACAAGTTGTTGAAGAGATTGAACACAAGTCCAAGTTCAGATTTAAAGAAGATCTAGCTTTCAAGTGAAGATCTAAGAAGTTGGAGAGAGAGAGCTCCATCCAAGAAATCAGCTGTTGGAACCCAGCTGAGAAGAAGGATTCAGATTAGTCTGAATCTTAAGAAGCAGAGATCAAGGATCAACTGTAGAAGGAGTCAATCTTATTGAGTTCTACTTTCAAGAAGCTTTGAAGAAAGCTAAGTCAGATTGAGTCCAGCTGAGTTCTTCCAAGAACTCATCAATAATCTCACAACTTATCTCTCTTTCATCTAAGTTATTGAGTTTATACTTTTTGTATTCATTATAACTTGTAGGATCCTTAGGGATCTGAGATTGTAAGCCTGCAATTATAAAGGCTGAGGGTAGGAGAGTTAAATCTCTGAGTGTAGGCCTTGGTGGCTGAGTGTATGCCTTGGTGGCTGAGTGTAGGCCTTAGTGGCTGAGTGTAGGCCTTTGTGGCTGAGTGTAGGCTTTGTGGAAAATCTGAGTTGTAGGGCCTTGGGCCTGAGGTGTAGGAACCAGTTTGGGTTCTGAGATAGTGGAGAAGTTTGGTCGAATCTAGTACACTGCTAGATAGGCGAAGGGGGAAAGTGGATGTACCCAAACCTTGGGGAACCACTATAAATCGGTGTGTCTTCTGTGTGCTATGATTTGCTGTGAATGCTGTGTGATTGCTGTGCAAAAGTAGATTAGATTCTGTGTTATAAACTGATTGCTGCCATAAAAAGTTAAAAAAGAATTTGGTCACCTATTCACCCCCCCTCTAGGTGTTTAGGTACTATATCTTTCACATCTTCTCTCTCTCAACTAACCCCGAGGCGTGAAACACCGCGGCGGCTTTTCCGATGAGCCAAAAATAAAATAAAGTGGTAGATTAATTAAACAGAACAACAATGAGATTCCGGCATGAAAGAAGTTGACAAAAATATCAAAATAAATTATTTCGTTCTGCACGAAGCGGACATCTCATCCAGGGGGAACTATATAAAAAATTAATAATTAATAATGCGGGTGGCTGATCGATACATAGCAAAGTTACAAGGAAGCAGAAAACAGGTGAGACGAATCCAGGACCCCTCGATTCTTGTGCCACTTCCAATGGCCATCGCGAGATCCCGTGCATGGAAGGCGACCAGGTAGATGGAAGGCATGGACAACGTCTAGACCATGGAGCGCGAGACGGAGATGTTGGTCAATCTCTCTTATGATGGCCCGGGGGTCTGTCCCATCGATTATGGCATCGGCATCAACCTCGGCAGAGAGGCAAGCGCATTTAGTTTCCAGCCAGTCAATGTGCCAATCGGTAGCTTGCTTATCCCGTTCCATCTCTCGGATGACGTGAGTGTATTTTTGAAACTTCCTGGGTGTCTGGCGCTTCATCTCTAGAGGGTCCATGGGATCACCTAGGTAGTCTTCGATCTCATCTGGGCAAGGAAGAGGCGAGAGGGCAGACTACACGGGGGAATCCTCAGTACCTGAGTAAAACTGGATACCAGCGCAACAAAAAAGTGGAAGATCATAATGAAGGGTGGTCTTGCAAGAAGTCTAGCCAAGTGGTCTCGAATGTACCTAATAGGGGAATAGGAATATGTGTGAAGCGAGAGGACAGGATGAGTTTGCTTACTTGGAATGTGAGAGTTCCCCACCAGGCGTGAGAGGTCTTCTTTCCTCGTAATGGTGGGATGATTCCTGAGGTGAGTCGGAGCATTGATAATGTTGGTTAGTAATGTCAGGAGGATTCGCAGGTATGGGAGAGTAACCGAGGTTTTCCTGAGAGAGCATGGTCAATAAGCGAGATGATAAAAGAAATGAGGCGAGAGGAGGAGTCAAGAATCACCTGTCTCTCCTCGGAAGACGCGGGAGGAAGTGTATCGGCTGCCGAGGGGGCCGAGGAGGTCGTGCCGACCGAGAGTGGAAGGCCGACAGTTTTGGCCTTCTTCGGGCAAGATGATGAAGGTGCTGAAGCGGGGCTGCGTACCAAAGAGGGGATCACAGCAGCCGCATTGGCTTTATTTTGCTTCTGGACCTTTGCAAGACGCTCACGGAAACTCTAGCTGTAAGACATGTTGAGGGTAGAAGAGAGTTAGAAATGAGAAAAGGGGCACTCCATGATGATGTGGGGACTCAAATTTATAGACTCCAGGGGGAGATCTTGCCAAAGATTCTCATAAATGAATCCCAACACCGCGAGCCTCGGTTGGACTTTCTTTCCGAGCTTGGGGCAATCTCAAAAATAGCGGGGATTGTATACAACCTTGGGCTTGCGGGAGGCGACTCAAGCAGCAAACTAGAGAAGCAGGCGAGAGGTACTTGATAGGCGAGTGGGACCATATGGTCCACTCACAGGAGGCGAGACAGGAGCTCTCTACAGTAGGCGAGACGCCCTTTTGGCCCGCGAACAGGCCTTTTAAGGCGAGGTGGCTCCCATAATTCAGGATGCCTGTGAGACGAGCAGGAGGGCTCATCTCGCCGCTGGTCATTTCCCCACTTGCCATAGAGAAGGAATTATGTTTTTACCTTCCTACCCCTGCGGGGGATTTTACTCTTCTACCCCGGGTAATTTTACCCTTTTGCCATTGGTGGTCTATGTATAGGCCTTCAGAACAGCGGAGTTTGGTTGTTGGTAGACCCAACCCAGGGTATTTTTGAAATTTTAGGTCAGTTCAGTATGGTTGTTTGGAGATCCAACTCAGAGGCCTATTAATAGATCGATATGGTGACTGGGAAAAGGTTGTTGAACCTTTCTATATTCTTCCTCAGAGGCACCTAGCTCAGCATTGGCTAGGGAGGGGAAGAACTTCAGATTCTTCTGGGTAAGAGTGAGTCCTGAGCTGAGACCATCGGTCTGTTTCTGGTCCTGTGACTCACGTTGGGAGGATGATTCGAGAAGAGTAAGTGTGTGCTGCAATTTCAGGTCTGAACTCTAGGAGGAACCAGGTGACTGATTTCAACAAAGCAGACCATCCTCCTCGTATCATAACAAGAATGACCATTATAAGTTTGAGAAGAAATACTCCAAGGGAAACAAGTATGAATCCAAACATAGTAAGAAGCTTCTTCTAAATTTGTTTGTTATTGCTGCAACAAACTTGGGCATATAATTGTTGACTGCCTAGTCAAGAGAAAAGTATCTGGTGAGAAGAAGCTCCACCATAACAAGTGCAAGAAGGAAAATTCCTTCATTGCAAAGAATGAGGAGAGCTAGAGTCAAAGTGACTCATCTTCATCAGATTCTGAAGAAGAAGAATAAACCTATATTGGGCTATTTGTTGTTGTTGCTGATGAAGAAGAAGACTATCCTGCAGTAAGTATATGCAACGAGGCCCCTCTGTCAAATTCAGATATTGACACTGAGAAGGATGAAGAGGTGAACAACAGTTATGGGCTAATGGCCTTATCAGATGAAGAATCTAGCCAGGATCAGCCTGGTCAAGATAAGGTATACTCTCTATCTAGCTCCTCTTCTGATTCAGATTATGAGGCTTGTCCAAATTTTGATGCATCCTCATCCTCTGATGAAGATGGGTCAAAATATAAGTAATATGTAAATCAATTGAATGACAAATATGGTGCCCTTCTGGATGCTTTGAAAAGGAGCAAGAAGATGGCCAATAAGCAGGCTGAGGAGATTATCTTCCTACAGCTAGATGCTTCCCAGTAGTCTGAGTCAGCATCTTTGCTGGATCAGAAGATGAGGGAAGTTAGCCAACTGAAGGTCATCTCAATCATCCAGATTAGGACCATCAACAATAAGAACATGATCATTTTGGATCTTGAAGAAAAGCTCCAAAGGGAGAAAGTAATTATGCAAATTATTTAAAGCCCAATAATGTGTTGCCCCTGATAGAATCCTTCTCCTCTAAAAAGGGTAAGAAGGGGTTAAAATTCAAGGGGAACACTAGAGTTGCCCATCCCAAAGGGAAAGGCAAAGATAAAGTTTAGCCACCCATCTCTTTTAAGAAAGTGAGGTTACCTTCAAATAGATGACCAAGAGAGCATCTATGGACACTGGTTAAATGGTAGAACCACAAGTGTGAACAAAAATGTTCACAGCTTTGGTGGAAGGTATGGCAGGAGGATGAGTGTCTTCAAGGACCCACATGAAGAAATTCAAATGGTCCATCATGGACCATTTATCTTGGTACTCCAGCCCCCACACTCAAGAATAAGGTAGTGGCCTTTTCTTAGGATCTCCCAACACACACTCAGCCCAAGGGCAAGTCTGTCAGCAAGCCTGACTTGGGTATTTCTGAGGCCATCAACAGTATATCTTCTACAAAGAAGATCATTGTTGGTAGAACTCAAGATAAACCAAGCTCTTCTAAAGGCAAACTCACCTTCAGTCAGATAGTGGCTGGAAGAAAAAAGAACTTGAAAGCTGCCCTTCCTTCTGAACAGTCAGCAGCTAACCAATCTTCCAGCCATTTTCAGAAAAGAAGATACAATATACATGAGTGTTGGTGTTATGGAAAAGTGGGTCATTTTGACTTATATTGCTGGCATAATCCAACTGTGCCCAGAGCTAGTGCAAGTCTTCCTTTCAGAAACTCTGCAGGAAGGCAATTCCTTTTTCAGGGTAACTAGAACCAAGGACCCCATAAAAATTGGGGTCCTAATGTAAATTAAACTATGTTTTGCAGGATAGTCCAAGTGCCCATACACCTATATGGTACTTGGACAGTGGATGTTCCAGGCACATGACTGGAATAAGGAGCAACCTAAAGGAATATACTCCAGTGAAGGATGGACCCAAAGTAATATTTGATGGGTCAGACAGAGGAGTCACCAAAGGCTATGGTAAGATTACCAATGGCATAGTCACCATCTCAAGAATAACGTATGTTGATGGGTGGCAACACAACCTAATAAGCATAAGACAACTATGTGTTCTTAGCTATGTCATTGTATTCTACAAGGATGAGTGCCAAATTAAGACGTCAAGTGACTAAGAGGTCATCTTAACAGGAACTGGGCGCGGAAATGTTTATTGTCTAAACTTTTTATGTTTAAGTCAAGACTCCCCAATATGTCTAATTGCAAATGAGAAAGTCTCATACTATATATAATGGAACAAGAGGCTAGCTCATTTTTACTATAAGACCGTTGGTAAGCTCTTCAGTGAATAGTTATTAAGAAATGGTCCTAAGATGAAGTGCACTAAGGAGGGTATTTATTTTGCATGCTAAAAGGGCAAACAGACCAAAGCTTCCTTCAAATGTATTGGGGCCAAAGACTCAGTCAGGTACTTATACCTCCTGCATATGGACTTGTTTGGTCCTATACATGTTCATAGTGTAGGTAGGAAGGTCTTTGCACTTGTGGTTGTTGATAACTTCTCTAGGTTTGCATGGGTTTTCTTTCTTAAGAAAAAGTTTGAAACCCTTGATATCTTCAGGATGTTTGTCATGCAAGTTCAAAATGAATTGGACAGTACTGTGGTCAAAATCAGAAGTGACCATGGAACTAAATTCTAGTTTGAAGGCATGACCAGATTCTATGAAGAGCAAGGGATTCATCAAGAATTTTCTTTTCCAATAACACCCCAACAAAATGGGATAACTGAGAGGAAAAATAGAACTCTCATTGAAGCTGGTAGGACACTGCTAAGGGACATATCTCTCCTAGAGTATTTCTGGGATGAGGGAATAAATACTGCATGTCGTGTCCTAAATAGAACTTCCATCACCAAGAGTCATAGGAAGACTCCCTATGAGATCATGAAGGGAAGAAAACCAAACATGGCCTACTTCATGATCTTTGGTAGCAAATGTTATGTGTTCAATAATGGGAAGTCTTATTTGACTAAGTTTGCTCTCAAATCCTATGATGGGATATTTGTTGGGTACAACAATCATAGCAAGGCTTATAGGATCTACAACTTGAAAAATTAAGTTGTGGAATAGTCCATAAATATAGTATTTGATGAGTCAACTATGATTAACAATGAGCTTCCTAGCTCCTCATCTAGACCTGCAGGTATGGAATTGGTGATGGACAAATTGTCCATCAAGGAAGCTCCTCCTGCTGCCCAAGATGAAGATGAAGGAGTGTGTATTCCAAAAGAAGGGCAAAACTTACATGATGAGTATAAAGAACAACAAGCTTTATCCCCTGAAGCTCAAGATGCTGAAGGAAGAATGCCCCAAGAAGTTAGGCATCTAAAAGATCATCCCAGATACTAGATAATTGGTGATCCTCACCAAGGAGTTATAACTAAGAGCAAAATTCTCAACACAACCATGTATTCATGCTTCCTATCATAAGTTAAGCCAAAAAGATTTGAAGAGGCCAACATAGAACAGTTCTGGATTTTGGCAATGCAAGAAGAACTGAACCAATTCAAAAGATGTAAGGTCTAAAAGTTAGTTCCTAGATCACAAGGACATAATGTCATTGGAACAAGTGGATCTACAGGAATGAGCTTGATGAAAATGACATTATAATCAAGAACAATGCTAGGTTGTTGGCTAAAGGATATAGACAAGAAAAGGGTATTGATTTTGAACAATCCTTTGCCCCAGTAGCCAGAGTATAAGACATCAGAGTATTCCTTGTGTACAACCCCATATTCGCTGAGCCAGACCAGGAGGCACAAACGGTCAGACAGGCTAGCCGGAAAGGTTCTCGCCCAGGTAGGCGGGAGCGCTTGCGCTAAGCGATAAGCTCCCGCCACATATGAGCTCTCTCCGCAAGGCGCCCCGTGCTCGTCGAACCCAGATTGGCGAGCGCGGCCAAATCATCGAACGAAGATCAACGCGCAAGCGCTTGCGCCATCCCCAGTTCGTCTTAAAGAAAACTCTCGCCTATAGGTATGCGAGACCGCTACCGCCAGGCTCTGACAGAAGGCTCTCGGCTCAGGGCTCTCGCCGAGTGGGGACCAGGGCCCTGGGTGGAATGACAAAATTGCCCCCAGGAGAAATTACCCCAGTACCCTCAGGGAAACAGCGGGTTTTGGCTATTGGCAGACCAACTAGGGGCTTTTCAGTAAATTCAGGACAGCAAAATGCTATAAATAGACCCGTAAGGGCTCCTTAGAAGGCAAGCGATCATTGTCTCTCAAATTTCAGTGCTTTCTGAGGAGCTCCTAGCCCAGCTTTGGCTTTGGAGGGGAAGCACTCAGAGATCTTCCGGGTGTGAGGTGGGACCTCCCTGCTGAGGCTATTGGGTCAGTCTTAGGTCCTTTGAATCCAGTTAAGGGTTGACACTTGAGAGAAGCAGGTTTTGGCTGCACCCCTTTTTCTTCGAACTTCAGTTGAGGTCATATTTGGCTTCAACAGTTCTGGTGCGGTGAGCGTGGAAGGTAGCCGATTCAAGAAAGTCTTGAGTTTTGTCCCATGGCTGGAGGTGAAGGAGAAGGGTTAGGTTCTGGAGGATCCCCCACCCGGGGAGAGGAAGCAATGAAGAGGATGCTGGATGAGTTCAGGCGAGAGGTCTTGCAAACGATCAGCTTGGCCTTCTCGGCGAGAGGCGAGTGGGCCACCCCTCAGGTCCCGATAGAAGAGGTCCCGCTCTTAGGCGAGAACGCCCCAGGACAGCGCCCGGGAAAGGAGGTCCCGGGGGAGGCTGGCGAGAGAGACGTGGCAGCGCGGGAACTCTTCCCAGGCCAGTGCCAGCGCCCGGGCAAGGAGGCGCTGACGGATCTGGGCGAGAAGGAAGCGGCGTTGTGGGAACTCTTCCCGGGGCACGGTCTCGTGGATCGGGCAAGTCAGCTGAGGCCGCGAGACGTACATTCTCGCCAGGCAGGAGGCGAGAGCCCATTTAGTGAGCTCATCATCTCAGCTCCTGTACCAGAGGGGTTCCGGGAGCCCGACATGTCCTACTACTCGGGGAAGGATGACCCGGTACAGCACGTACAGTGGTTTGAAGACGTTGTATCGATAAGGCAGATGATGGATGCCTTCAAGTGCCGGCTGTTTTCCATCACGTTGAAGGAGAAGGCTCTGGACTGGTTCCACCAGTTGCCAGCAAGGTCAATCTACTGTTTTGAAGATCAGCGGAGAAGTTTCCTGTTGAGGTTCTCAACCTCAAAGAAGCGGAAGAAGGAAGCGGAGTGTCTGTTTGCGGTGAGGCAGAAGCCAGAGGAGACGCTGGGTCACTATGTCGACCGGTTTCAGGAGGAGATCCTCTTGGTCCAGGAGGTTCCAGGGTACGCGCTGATGCTGGCCTTCACCCTAGGACTGAGACCGGGATTTCTTAGCATGGAGTTGAAGAGGGTGCCACCCCTCTCCTTTGAGGAGCTCATGGAGAGGGCGGCAAAGGAGATTGACTTCGAGAGAGCAAACCCAGCATTCGCCAGGAAGTTGGCCAAGCTAGCAGAGGATGACGGGAAGGAACCAGCAGTGGGAAGACAGAAGGAGCCGAGGGAACAGAGGGAGCAAAGGGAAGAAAGGAGAAGGGAGGAGCCCCGAAGGTTTGGGCAGCAGCAGGGTTGGGGGCCCGGGAGCCGAACAACCGGTTAGGTTGGAGGCCCCAGGAGGGTCGCCCCCAGGGCCCAGGAGAAGGCTATCAGGGGAGAGATAACCTGTGGGAGCCCCGGAGGTTCGATCGACCGGCATGGAGGCAGGAGCCGAGGGGTCATCCCCCACCACCGCAGGAGGCCATGGAAGTAGGAAGAGGGAGAGGAGCAGCCAGAGGAGCTCGAGGAGGAGGTAGAAGAGGAAGGGGAGACGGTAGAGGGGGCGGGGAGGCGTTGCTCTTTTGTGACTTCCACCAGGAGGAAGGTCACGCGACGGCCACCTGTCCGGAATTCTTAGAGTTAAGAGAAGCGAGAGGAGCAGGGAGGCAAGATCCACCGGTGAGGATAGTGGAGGTACAGCAAGGCGAGACGGAAGATAGATGTGAAGATCGGGTGGATGTAGGGACCCGGGGGGGAATCGGGGTGATTCACGGAGGAGTGGGGATTGAGGCAACCCGCAAGGGGAGCCTGCAAACCATGTACCGAAGGGGGTGGCCTCCACCTCCCAGGTTCCGCCACCAGAAGAAAAGATTACTTTCTCATCGGCGGACATGCCAGACTATGAGGATCCTTTCTGTGACGCCCTGGTGATCCAGACGGCGGTGGAAAATTATACGGTCTCGAGGATACTGGTGGATAACGGGAGCTCGGTAAATGTCATCTTCAAGAAGGCCTTTGATGAGATGAGGGTTGAAAGGAAGAGGGTCTTGGCGTCGGATGGACCTCTGTTCGGGTTCTCCGGAGAGAGGAAAGAGGTAGAAGGAGGAGTAGGGTTACACGTAAGGTTGGGGGCGTGTCGCGGAACTGTAGGTTCGTGATCGTGGAAGCCCCGAGCAGCTATAAAGCCATCTTTGGGCGCCCCCTCATCAGCGCCTTTCGCTGCGTCCCCTCCTCGTTCCATCAGTGCCTCAAGTTCAACAATGGGGGGGGGGTGCAGGTCAGGGTAAGAGTGGACCCGAAGGTGGCAAGGCAATGTTACGTTACAGCAGTTAACACCATTTCATGGATGGCGGAGGCAGAAGAGTTAGAGATAGAGATGGCAGCCCTAGAGGAGGTTGTTGAGGAAGAGGAGATGGTCCTAGAGGAGGCAAGAGGGATAGCTGGGAAGGAAGTCGGAGAAGAGGAGACTGAGAAGCTGCAAGGAGATGTGCAGGTGGTCCGGGGGGACGGGGAGCAGGAGAGCCCGGAAGGGGCGTTAGAAGTAGAAGGTCAAGTAGCAGAAGAAGTCGAGGGAGAGGCCCCGAGGGGCGTAGGAGTCGAGCAGCAGTAGGAGGGGTAGGTAGAAGCGATGGAGATTGAGGAGGAGGGAGAAAGAGGAGAGCTGGAGCTGGAGGAAGAGGCAAGGACCGGTTGGGAGCAGTCGCGGCTGGAGCCGGCCGAAGAGGTGGTGGAGATGGAGGTCTTCACCAGCACAGGGAAAGTACAAAGGGTGCGGGTCAGCGGGGGCTTGAGTCTCGAGGCCCGAGAGCAGGTGCGGGCTTGCATTCAAAGCAACGTCGACATCTTCGCTTGGAGCGCGGCGGACATGCCGGGCATCGACGCCGACGTAGCCTGCCACCGCTTGAACTTGGACCACCGCACTCGCCCCATCCATCAAAAGATGAGAGCCATCGCCACCAAGCTGGAGGAGCCTATTCGCGAGGAGGTCAAGAAGCTCCTGGAGGCGGGCTTCATCTCAGAGATCCAGTATCCAGGCTGGATCTCCAATGTGGTAATGGTAAAGAAGGGAGGTGGTAAATGGAGAATGTGTATTGACTTTTCTTTGTTGAATAAATCATGCCCTAAGGATTGCTACCCCCTGCCTCGGATCGACGCGTTGGTTGATTCAGCCGTCGGTTTTTCTGTCATGAGCTTTTTAGATGCTTTTTCAGGTTATCACCAGATCCGGATGCACCCTCCTGACACCAATGATGTTTCCTTCATCACGAGGGAGGGATGCTTCAGTTACAAGATGATGCCCTTTGGGTTAAAGAACGCAGGGGCTACCTATGAGCGCATGATGGATAGAGTCTTCCGGGATCAGAGGGGGAGAAACTTGGAGGTCTACATCGACGACCTAATGGTCAAAAGCAAGTGCATGGCTTCGCACCTGCAAGATCTGGAGGAAACATTCGCCACCTGAGAAGGTTCAAAATGAGGCTGAATGCCTTGAAGTGTATCTTCGGGGCCAGCCGCGGGAAGTTCCTCGGTCATCTCCTGACTCCGGCGGGGGTGGAGCCCAACCCGGACAAGGTCAAGGCCATCCTGGATTTGGAGTCACCTCGCGACACCAAGGAGGTCCAGCGCTTGACAGGCAAGCTGGCTAGGCTAAGCAGGTTCCTCTCCAGGGCAGGAGACAAGTGTTCTTCATTCTTTAAGGTGCTGCGGGGGAATCAAAGGTTCGAGTGGACAGCCGAGTGCGAAGAGGCCTTCCAAGGGCTGAAAAGACAACTCTCTCAGGCTCCTCTCCTTCAGAGCCCAAAGGAAGGAGAGGACCTAACCTTGTACCTCGGAGTAGGAGTGGAGGCGGTGAGCTCCGTCCTAGTGAGGGAAGAAGGAAAGAAGCAGCTGCCCATCTACTATGTCAGCCGGATATTGAGGAAAGCAGAGCTTCGCTACCCCATTCTCGAAAAGCTCGCCTACGCCTTGATCATCTCAGCAAGGAAACTCCGGCCGTACTTTCAAGCGCATTCAATTATGGTGGTCACCGACCACCCTCTTCGCAAGATCTTCGAAGGAGTGGAGCACTCGGGGAGACTGGCTAAATGGTCCATTGAGCTAAGCGAGTTCGACATCTCCTTTGTCCCAAGGCTCTCCATCAAGGCACGGGCAGTGGCTGACTTCCTAGTAGACTACATCGTTGAAGTCGAGGGGGAAGAGCAGCAACCTCGAGAAGCATGGAAGTTGATGGTCGATGGGGCCTCAGGAAGGCACTCCCTAGGGGCAGGGGTGGTGTTGACAAGTCCCCAGGGGGTAACCATAGAGCAAGCAGTCATTCTACATTTCCCCGTGACCAACAATCAAGCGAAATATGAGGCCGTGATCGCCGGCCTCCGCCTGGCAAAGGAGCTGGAGATTCAGGACGTGGGAGTTTTCACTGATTCAAAGATAGTAGCATCGCAGATCCGGGGAGAATTTGAAGCTCGGGAGCCAACCCTCATCAAATATCTCTCCAAGGTAAGGGCGATCATCGGAGGATTCCGGTCATTCTCAATTCAACATGTTCCAAGGGAAGAAAGTGTAGCCGCCGATCGACTAGCCAAGTTCGGACCTCGGGGGGGAGGGACCTTGACGGAGCTATTCCGACCGGCTATCGAGGAAGGAGAGTTGATGCTGGTGGATCGGCAACCCTCGTGGGTGGATCCATTTGTGACCTTCCTGACCACCGGTGAAATTCCTGAGGGGACCAAGGTCGGGAGAAGCTTCAAGCGCAAAGCGGCTCACTACTTGATGATGGAGGGGGTCTGCATCGTAAGATGTTGTCAGGACTCCTGGCTAGATGTGTGACCGAAGAAGAGATCCTGAAGATATTAAGGGAGGTGCACTCGGGCGAGTGCGGAAGTCACTCTAGAGGAAGGACACTGGAGGCAAGGGTGGTCAGACAGGGGTACTTCTGGCCCACCCTCAGGAAGGATGCCATGGAGTTTGCGAGGAGGTGTCAAAAATGTCAGCTCTACGCCCCCCTTCAGCTCTTGGCAGCTCAGAGGCTCCGGAGTATCACGGCACCGTGGCCATTCGCTATCTGGGGAATGGACTTAGTTGGGCCCTTTCCTCCGGCTAATGGGCAGAGGAGGTTCCTCTTGGTCATGGTCGATTATTTCTCGAAGTGGCTAGAGGTTAAATCCTTAGCCAAGGTCACCTCGCAGGTCATAAGGAATTTTGTCTGGGGGGAAATCATTTGTAGACATGGGTTGCCCCAAGCAATAGTGACCGATAACGACCCCCAGTTTGCCAGCGAGGAGTTCATCAGCTTCTGTGCTCAACTAGGGATAGATCTTCGGTTTGCCTCCGTCCATCACCCTCGGAGTAATGGCCAAGTGGAAGCAGCAAACAAAATCATTGTAAACCTGCTAAAGAAAAAGGTGGAGAACTTAAAGGGGAATTGGGTGGAGCAGCTCCCGTCGGTCCTGTGGGCACTACGAACGACCCCGAACACGGCCACCGGTGAGACCCACTTCAAGCTCTCTCATGTGTGTGAAGCCGTCCTACCAGTGGAGTTCGAGGTCCGGTCCCCGCGAGTCACAGCCGCGGGCGGAGGACACGAGGCTTGGAGGGTGGAGAATGAGGATGGGCAGCGCCTCTCGTTAGATATGGTGGAGGAACTGCGAGACGTGGCGGCTATCAGGCAAGAAGAGATCAAACGACGGATGGCCAAGCATTTTGATAAGCATGTCAGGGTCAAACAGTTAGCTAAGGGGGATCTGGTGCTGAGAAAGGTCGACGCAGCAGGAAGGTCGGCTCCCGTGGGCAAGCTCCACCCGAACTGGGAAGGTCCATACATAGTGAAGGAAGTCCTCGGATCGGGAGGATACTACCTCCAGGACGTGGAAGGGAGGGCCCTAAGCCATACCTGGAGCAGTGATGACCTAAAACGCTTTTACCCGTGAAGGGGGAAGGATGTAACCATGTATCTCAAAAATGAACTTATATATCGATTGATTTTCTCTTGACCATTGTCAAATTTTTTATAACATAACGTAATCGTGTGTTTGGTGATACCCCGAGCTCGGCTCGGCCCCAGGTAGACCCGCTGCGCAGGCTCTCATCTAGCTGGCAGGTCCGAAGGCTCGCCTGTGGGGGATAGGTTTGGTTGGTTTGAAATCTTCATCGGCACCCCGAGCTCAGCTCGGCCCCATGTAGACCCGCTGCGCAGGCTCTCATCTAGCTAGCAAGTCCGAAGGCTCGCCTGTGGGGGATAGGTTTGGTTGGTTTGAAGTCTTCATCGGCACCCCGAGCTCAGCTCGACCCCAGGTAGACCCGCTGCGCAGGCTCTCATCTAGCTGGCAGGTCCGAAGGCTCGCCTGTGGGGGATAGGTTTGGTTTGGTTGGCTTGGTTTGGACAAGGCAGGACGCGCATTGGGAAGGCAAAATGAAAAGATAGGAAAGGTCTCGGTAGGGATAGATCTCGGCAGGGAAGTCCCCGCCAAAGAGATCTCGCAGTGAGGGCGCTTTCGCCAAGAAGACTTAATATTTTCGAACAAACGGGCGGGATCGTTAGGCGACGGGCCTAAAGGGATTCATGCAGGCTAAAGAGCACGGTTCCGTCCCAAGGGTTCGTGAGCCACGCTTCCGTTTGGCAGTTTGCAGCAGGTTCCCGCCTAAGGATTCGTGCAGGATCCCGCTGATCCATCACTAGGGAAGGCTATCTTAAGACGACCAAGGGCCTCGGCGGAAGCACGCGCAGACGAAATCCGACCACAACAATTAAATCGGGCACATTCACAATAACAGAGCGAGATATTTACAATAAACATTTGCATTAAATATATTAAAAGAACAAACTGGTAACGTCTCGCGTTTTACATTAAGGCGGAAGGAAAAAAGCAGAGGCGGAAAGGAAACGAAGAGGGGGCCCCTCATGGAGACAAGCTATACCCCTCTGAGCTCCCGCTTGAGCTCCCGCTGGAGCTCTCGCCGGAGCTCCCCCCGGAGGTCTCGCCACCCGCCGCAGGGGACTTCGGGACATCCGAGGGTGGGGTATCAGGGGCGCCCGGGGGCTTTGGAATGGGCTCGAAAAGCCATGGAACTAGCTGTTGAGCAGTGATGTCTTTGCCCCTCCCGTCCCAGCAGTTGATGTCTCGCAGCGTCTCCAGCGTCAACTTTACTGTAGCTTGCGCGTTCCCCTTGAGCAGCTTGTCGATATCGTAAACCGAGTAATACCGGCTCTTCAACCTCTCGTCCAACGGAGGGGCCGCACTCGCCTCGAGATGCGCAATCTGCTCCCGCAGGTGAACGTTGTCATATCGGGCTTGGGATAGCTCCTCGCGAAGTGTGGCTTGGGCGGAATCCTGAACGACGGAAGGTTAGCATAAAAGAAGAGTTAATGTGGCGAGAACAAGCGATTGTGAAAGATCTCTCTTACCCCTTCCGCTTGGCGTGAGGATAACAGTTGCTGGGCCTCGGCCAGCTCCTTGGCCAGAGTGGCCTCCTGAGCCACCGCATCGTCCCTGGCCTTGAACATGTCCTGAAAGTTGCGGTCTATCGTGATGCTCCGGCGGGCACACATGTGCGCAAGCTCTAGCCCACGCATCAGGGCGCGAGTGGAGTCGTAGGCCAACAGCCGGGTCGACATCCTGTCATAGACGCTAGCGTCCTCCCGGCTGTAGAGGCAATAGCCTAGGGCGAAAGCCTCGCTGGTGACCTCGTCTCGCTCTGCCCAGCTTGGCAAAAGGGACGAGATCGAGACCTTGTTGGCGTCAGGATCCCACTGCAGCAGCGGCTTGTTTTCCGCGTCCAGACACCTCATGCCGAGACCGAAGTTGCGATGGCCCCGCGGCACCTCTTCAGACAGGGGCTGGCCGGAGGTCCCGACGGCAGCACCCTCGCTCTCTGCGGCACCAGGGGCCTGAGGGTTCTCGGCAGGGGTCTCGGGGCCGCCCCTGGAGGCGGCAATCTTGCTAACGGCCTGCAAGACCTCCTCAAAGGAGCGGCCTGCGGGGAGAGGTTCGGTGGGCGGCACCACAACAGCCTTGCCCTTCTCGGTATCCGTTGTCTTGGGTCTCTTGATTGATTGAGTCGCGGCGGCACCGGGCTTTCGCTTCACGACACCGCTTGAAGGGGGAGGGCCCGACTCTTTTCGGCAGGCTTGCGCAGCGGCTTTCGCAAGAGCCAGCGGGTCCTTAGGAGGTTGACTCCCTCCGGCGCGAGCCTCGTCGAAAGTCTGGCGTAGGGGGATCTCGCGCTCTCCTGCGAAAACAATAATAATAAGTTCCAACCTTGGAAAAGGCAAGGAAAAGACAGATAAAGGCGAGACTCTACCTTCTCCCGGAAGTACAGGGGAGAGAGAATCGACGTCTCGCCGGAGGTAGAGGACGTCGAAGTACTTGGTTCCGAAGAACTCAAGGAGGGCGCTCTCGCGCGAGCCCAAGGAGGGAGGCTTGTAGGCGGCATCCTCGTATTGGATGGGTGCAAGGGGTACGTTCTCGAAGTCGCCAGAAACGTAGATGAACCTCTCGCCCCAGTGATGGTGCTTGTTGGCGAGACCGATTGTCTTGAGCAGTTTCCCGGAGAATAACACCACGCCTCCTTTCGCGCGGAAAGTAAACAGCTTGCGGAAGATCGACAAGCTAAACTCGATCCTCTCGGACCACATATAACATATGAAGGCCATGAGAATCGCCACTGAATTTGGGTTTAGCTGAGCGGGAACCACCCCGTAAAACTGGAGGGCCTGTCGCATCTCAGGCCACAGCGGGAGGCGGAAGCCCACCTCGAAGTGCTCGATGGGGATTGCGAGCTACCCCTCCCCTGCGGAGTTTACCTTGTCGTGATTGCCCGGGTTCCGCGCAGTGAAGCTGGCGGGAACATGTTGAGACTTGATCAGGTTGAACTCATCAACGGTGAGAGTGCAGGAAGGAAATAGATGCTTCTGGAAAGCTCCCGCGCAGTTGGAACGTCCCTCGCCTCCGCCCGGCATCACGATGAAGTTTGAAGGCGAGAACTACGAGAAGACGGCGAGAGCGAGAGCGGTACGAGAACGGAAGCAGAAGGCGGGGACATGCGAGAGCTTTGGAGAGACTGCGAGAGCGACCGGAGAGGAGAGAGACTGGAATCGGAGAAATGAATGTGGTAGGTGAGCCTCCTATTTATAGAAAACCGTGGTAATGATGATTGTTTTCAAAAAGGCGGCGGTGGTACAACAGGCACGCCACTGGTCGGCGGCGCTTCGTTTTTCCCGCCCGAGTTTGGTAGTGACCGATTGACTAAGTGACTAGCGCAAACATTGCGAGATGACATGCGACGGGCAGGGTAGGCGGAAGCGAGGTGGCTCTCGCCACCCAAGGACCCGAGAAAATAACTCATACGCATACAATAATAGAAAGTATTAATAAACCGAGTTATTGCTCTCGCTGAGCGAAAACGGGATAAAAAAATAATAAGCGATAAGTGCAGAATCATTAGTTACAACTCTAAGCAAGTGAATAAGGGTACATCAGAGAAGGGAAGGCCTGAGGAAGAGGAGGGGAGGTCTCGCGCTTCAGTATGGCTCCCAGCGCCATTTCCCTTGCTCCCACCGACATTTTCCTCGGTCCCGCAGCTTGGTCCGGGGTGGCGCCTGCGGGTTGAAGTAGGATGACAGAACGCTACATCCCAGGTCAACCCGACGGGATATATCCCGGATGCGCTCGATACACCTCTCGGGTGAGGACCCAGCGGTAGCTCCCCGCGGCCGGTCCATCTCTCCGATAAGGTAATCCCGCTCCAGGGTCTCTAGCCTCTTCTCCACTGACAGGCGGAACTCTTTTGCCGCAAGGTCGCGGACCCGTTCTCGCCGGATAAGCTTCGACAGAACGGCGACGACCTTCTTCCCCCGTCTTTTCGCGCTCCCGGCACCAGTCAGGATCTCCTCCATCTCGTCAGACGAAGGGAAGGGAGAGCTCTCGCCATCTTCTCCCTCTCTTTCTTCTTCTTCTTCTTCTTCTTCCTCTACCTCAGCTTCAAGCCGCGAGCCCATGTCCCCTGTCAAAAGAGTCCCCATTTTAGCGGGAGCTAAAGGATAGCTGCGATAAAGTTTCCATATACCTTCAGAATGACGAGGCCCCCCGGTTGACGGCAGGCGAGAAGGCCCACCCCCCCCCCCCCCCCCCCCCTCAGCTCCAAAGAGGAGGTGGATTGGCTTTACTTTTCTGGGGGGATAAACTTTGCGAATCGTGATCCCGGCTTGGCCAGGAGCGGGGTAGCGGGTCTCCTCTCCCGCAGGAGGGCTAGCGTCTAACAATGGCACGGAGAACTCGGCAGTATTTCCTCCCGCCGGTAGGAAGGAATCAACCGCATGGGCAGACAGATTCACAGCTCTCGCCCCTCTCTCCCGGGTGGCGAGATCTGGTGGTGCGGAAACCGACGCTGCGAGAAATCAGGTCAGCATTTAAAGATTTAAGTCAAGGGCGAGAGGGGAACCTTTACCAGCGGTGTTCGGGTCAGGTGGTGGGGCCACCTCGGGAACCCGCGGTTGATCATCGTGATGACTAGAGGGTGGATCCAAGGGTTCTCGCGGGGACGCGACAACATCGGGAACCGTCTCCTGCGAGAGATAACCCGTCAACTACTGAGCAGCTGGTGTTTTCAATAATTGGCATATCGAGCTTACCTTCCGCGGCGAGGGGCCTTCCGCGCGGCTAGGGGTCGGGGTAGGCGGGCTCCTGTTCTTGCGGGGAAGGTCCTGCTGAACCACCTTCGCCCTCTTCTTCTTCTTCTTAGGCAGAGAAGACTCAGCAACCGACGATTGCCTCGCTAGCCATGGAGCAACCAGGGCGCTGTTAGCCCTGTCTCGCGCCTGTGCCGCGTTAATGCGGTCCTGCAGATCCTGCGGAAGCGGTTTGTCGGCACGCTTGGAAGGCATAGCGAGAGGAGGCGAGAGCTCAGGGGGAGAATGACGACTCGAGGGAAGTATTATGGTAGTCTATCGGCACACATATTTATAGGCACCGTACGGCCCACCGAAAGATTCCCTGATGTTGACACGTGCTCAGCGAATATTTTTGGGTTGGACATGTCTTTTCGAGCGCAGAGCTAGCTCAAAAAGAGCGGGGATTGTGTACAACCCCATATTCGCTGAGCCAGACCAGGAGGCACATACGGTCAGACAGGCTAGCCGGAAAGGTTCTCGCCCAGGTAGGCGGGAGCTCTTGCGCTAAGCGATAAGCTCCCGCCACATATGAGCTCTCGCCGCAAGGCGGCCCGTGCTCGTCGAACCCAGATTGGCGAGCGCGGCCAAATCGTCAAACGAAGATCAACGCGCAAGCGCTTGCGCCAGCCCCAGTTCGTGTTAAAGAAAAATCTTGCCTATAGGTAGGCGAGACCGCTTCCGCCAGGCTCTGACAGAAGGCTCTCGGATCAGGGCTCTCGCTGAGTGGGGACCAGGGCCCTGGGTGGAATGACAAAATTGCCAGCAGGAGAAATTACCCCAGTACCCTCAGGGAAACAACGGGTTTTGGCTATTGGCAGACCAACTAGGGGCTTTTCAGTAAATTCAGGACAGCAAAATTCTATAAATAGACTCGTAAGGGCTCCTTAGAAGGCAAGCGATCATTGTCTCTCAAATTTCAGTGCTTTCTGAGGAGCTCCTAGCCCAGCTTTGGCTTTGGAGGGGAAGCTCTCAGAGATCTTCCGGGTGTGAGGTGGGACCTCCCTGCTGAGGCTATTGGGTCAGTCTTAGGTCCTTTGAATCCAGTTAATGGTTGAGACTTGAGAGAAGTAGGTTTTGGCTGCACCCCTTTTTCTTCGAACTTCCGTTGAGGTCATATTTGGCTTCAACACCTTGCATATGCTGCACACAAGGGATTTATAGTCCACCAGATGGATGTGAAGTCAGCATTCCTGAATGGTGACTTAAGGGAATAAGTCTATGTAGAGTAGTCATTTGATTTTGTTAGCTCTAACTCTCCTAATCATGTGCATAGACTTAGGAAAGCTCTATATGGGTTGAAGCAAGCTCCTAGGGCTGGTATGAGACCCTGTCTAGCTTCCTCATTAAGATCAAATTCTCAAGGGGGAAGATAGATAAAACTCTTTTCCTAATAGAATCTAAGGGAAAGATCATACTAGTCCAAATTTGTGTAGATAATATAATTTTTGGGTCTTCTGATGACAACCTTTGCAAGAAGTTTGCCAAAATTATACATGGGAAGTTTGAGATGAGTAGTATGGGTGACCTTAAGTACTTCTTGGGCCTCCAAGTAAGGCAGACTGAAGATGGATTGTCTATCTCACAGTCTAAGTTCACTAGGGAGTTAATTAAAAAGTTTGGAAAGGAGAGTGACTCCACTATGAAATCTCTCATGGGGTCAAGTATGTCAATATGCAAGGATGAGACAGGAAAGCTTGTTGATGAAACCATGTATAAAGGCATAATTGGCTCCCTATTATATCTGACTGCAAGTAGGGCATACATCATGTATGCTACATTTGTTTGTGCTAGATATCAAGCTAGCCCTAAAGAGTCTCACTACTTTACTACTATGAGAATTTTGAGATATCTTAAGGGCAGACCAGATCTTGTCCTATGGTACCCTAGGAATAGGGATTTTGAACTAACTTGCTATTCAGATGTAGATTTTGCAGGCTATAGAGAGGATGGGAAAATTACATTAGGAACCTATCAGTTCTTGGGAGGAATACTTGTGTCTTGGAGCAATAAGAAGCAGACCAATGTGGCTATTTCAACAGCTGAGTTAGAGTATATATCAGCAGGAAGCTGTTATGCACATTTGTTGTGGATCCAGCATCATCTCTAGTACTACAACATCAAGATAAGTAACTCCCACATGTACTGTGATTCAACTAGTGCAATCTCCATTGCTAGGATTCCTGTATCTCATAGCACGACTAAGCATATTGAGATTAGGTATCATTTTATTAGGGAGCATGTGGAGAAGGAAGATATCAGTCTTGAATTTATCCCTACAGATAAACAAGTGGCTGACATCTTCACTAAGCCACTAGATGAAGCTAAAATCAACTCCTTCAAATTTGAATTGGGTATGTTGAATCTAGTTAAGCTTCAGTAGCTCTCTATAGTTTATTGTGCTTGTATTGTTGCAGGTAGAACAATTTCTGCAGGATAGTAAAAGAGAATTAGACTGAGTATAAAAGCGTCTAGTATACTGAGTGCATAGTCTATGGCATCAACTGCGTTGAGTTCACTCCATGCATCGAGAGCATTCAGTGCATCAAGTTCACTCAATGAATGCTCTCAGGTTGTCCGTTCCCAGCTAAGTTACGTGAAGTAATCCCAGCCGCTGATCAATGTCTTAATCTTAAATAGGTACGCGTCTCTCCACCTTCTAAAATAAAAACTAGTATAAATAGAAGGATTTGTGCATAGGATAAGATACAATGTTCCTTGCCCTTCTCAGCCCGATTACGACGAACCGACGGAAAAGCTTCGTAAAACTTCAGAATTTTGCAAATGAAATGGCACCAAGGGGTTTGGATTTCCTATTTGAAGGATCAGAGCTCGTTCTCATTGGATTCCAAGATGCTTCAGAAGATGTGCAGTTCATTAAATACTTGTTCCAGGTCGCTGGCCTAGAGTTTCTGCTGTCAGAACCCTGCTTGTTGTGGAAGAGAGAAGTTCTAAAATATTACACCAATGTAAAGGTAGACACATCTACCGGTAAACTCAAGATAGCAATAAGTGGAAAAAAGATAAAGATATCTCCTAGAAGATTGAGCATGGCACTACAACTGCCAAAGCTCGCAAAATCTGATGGGGAAAAGGAACTGGATCAGTCTGATATCAGGTCATCATTGAAGTGGTGTGGACTATTCAAGCACACCTGAAAGTCAATGAATAAAAGGGTAGCTAATCACCTAGGTGTTTGCGGGGGGGGGGGGGGGGGGGGGGCATGAATAGGTTATTAAGGTATTTTTGAATCCCTTTAAGTTCTTTAAGCCTTTAACTGATTTTATTTGGGTTATGATTTATTAGTTCAGCTTTCAAGACATTCACACACAACACACCAAATATTTATAGTGGTTCCCCAGTATATGGGTACATCCACTGTCCCTCCCGCTTTTCTAACAAAATGTTAGATAAGGAACTTCTCCAATAACTTGGCTCCTCAGAGATTACAACACGATCTCATTAGATCACACAGTCTCCACAGAGAACTTCAACACAGGGACTCCACCCAACCACATTGTAATCACCTGATCACGTGCCACATGCATAAATGCCCCACAACACTGGCTAAAACCATAACCCTATCACACACAGATCCAAGACTGCATCCTGCCACTCTGATCAATACCAGATCCTACATTCAACCTTTATAACTTATGCTTACAATACAGATCTCACCAGATCCACCACCTAGCCTTTATAACCTAGGCTTACAACACAGATCTAGAACAAATCCTACAAAATTTGAATATAAAAGTTGATTTGACTCAAGTGAAATTAATCACTGAGTCAATTGCCTTCTGAGCTGAGAGAATGTCAGCCCTATTTTCTTCACAGCAACAAGGTTGATGTTCTTCAAGAATCTACTGCTTGAGCTGGAAGTAATCTCAGAACCTAGATTCTGATTCTGCTGATGAAGGAGAGAGAGGAGAGATCTTCTATCAGGTAACTTGTTTTGTAGAACACATATTGCTCTACCTCTTCTTCACATATCCGGAGATTGATCTTCAATTTTGGCATGGCATGGATCTTGAAGCAAATTTAGCTAGGGCTGGCCTTGGCTGATTTTTCTTTCTCAGAGAAGTCCTCTGATCCTACTGTAGCAGATGTTGATTGCCACAACTAACTCAGAAACCCTTTAGAATCATTGAATTGATGATTTTGTCTCCGCAACAATGGCGGGGGAAGAAGACGAAGTCCCACTCCTCTATTTCAAAATGAATTGATCTCTCAGAAAGTTAATTTGATCCAGATCTCATCATCTATTTTTAATCCCGTCATCTAGCAAGATGATTGACACATTTCGTTGCTTTGTCTACTGATTATATCCATAGTTTTACAGAATGAGACTAACGGTGACATTAGTAATGGATTACATCTCTTTCTTATTCATTTTGAATTTTGTTGACTTTTTATTATCTTTGCTGACGTCAGCCTTATAAAATTTCAGAAAACTACCCAAGCGTTGAGTGCATTGAGTAAACGAGCATTACTCAATGAATCTGGACTTAGAAAATTTTCAACCCTGCTAGGCATTGAGTGAGTATGCTCCACTCAATGCTTTTTAACTTAGTCAACTTCTCAGCTTGTCCAGGCATTGAGAGCATTGAGTGTATAAGCTTCACTCAATTCTTTTTTGCCTTAGCTTGATCTTCAGCCCGTTCTATATCCTTGGCGTTGAGAACATTGAGTGAACTGGCCTCACTTAACGATTCTAGACTTAGAATAATTTTGCTCTACATGAGGCGTTGAGAGAATTGAGTGTATAAGCTTCACTCAATGCTTTTATACTTATCCAAATATCCTCCTGTCTGAAAGCGTTGAGTGAGCTGGCCTTACTCAATGATTTCTGCCTTTGACTCTGAAATATGACATTGAGTGCGTTGAGTGTATAAACTTCACTCAACAATTCTGGACTTAGAAAAATTCTGATGTGCATGAAGGCGTTGAGTGTGTTGACTACACTCAATGCTTTCTCCTTTTGGCTTTGACAGCAGCAGCATGACTCAATGCTTTCTCCCTTTTGGCATTTAGTGTGCTGACTTCACTCAATGCTACTGTACTTAGAAATAATTTTATATATTTCTTCCAAGGCTTTGATTGAATCAGCATGACATTGTGTGAACTGGCTTCACTCAACTCTTCTGGACTTAACTAATTTCTATGACAGATTTTCTTTGGGTTTGACAGAACTAGCATGACTCGATGCTTTTGCTTATATAGCATTGAGTGAGTTTACTTCACTCAACCCCTGTGGACTTAGCCACTTTTCTACCTTGCCAACCCTTAAAGCTTTGATTGCCTGCCCTCTCTCAGCGTTGTTAGTTGTATGGTGTTGAGTGAATTGACTTCACTCAATGCATGTGGACTTAGTCATTTTTCTGCGTTGCAACATGCTTCTGGTTTATATAGCGTTGAGTGAGCTTGATTCACTCAATTCCTGTGGACTTAGACAATTTCTTGCCTTTCCAATCAACATCTTTGAGTGCACTTGTAAATGTCACATGGACCACCTGTCTAATCAATATGACATAGACTAATCTGTATACATGAACTTAAATATACATCAAATATAATTATGTGTATACCATTGACTTGTTTGACTTCTTATAAATCTGGGACATTAGGATCAATGGACCCAATAATCTCCCCCTATTTGAAGAAGTCAAAACACCACTTCAAAAACCTTTGTCAATTATATACACTAACATATGCAGCAATAATATACAACAACATATTAACACAAGAGAGTTAAGGGTTACCACATTGCCCATTTTTCTGCCAGTATGGTGAGCATCACTTACTCCCCCTACTTTGCTACAAGGTTCACCTTTTCCCTCTATATGAGGACACTACCTGCTCCCCTTGTTATGATGCATTGACACCTAGTCACCTTAGCCTTGCTGCATTAACACCTAGTCACCTTAGCCTTCTCCCCCGTTTTGACTTCTACAGCCAGAGGGAGAAGCTGTCCAGTTGTGATTATTTTCTCCCTTTTCTGAAGACAAATAATCAACTAGTGTTGAACTTTCTCCCCCTCAACAAGAGCATCATCTACCAAGACCTTGAACATTCCAGCCATGATACCATTTTTTGGTCTTCACAACCTACAAGATGATGTAGTTCCTGCAATAAAATAACTTGAAAAGAAATTGAAGGTACACCAAGTTCAACTTACCCAACTCAAATTTGAAGGTGTTGAACTTTACTTCATCTTGCGGCTTGGTGAAGATATCAACACTTGCTTGGTGAAGATATCAGCCACTTGCTTGTCTTTTGGGACAAACTCAAGACTAATATCCTCACATTCCACATGCTCTCTTATAAAGTGATATCTAATCTCTATGTGCTTAGTCTTGCTATGTGAGACAAGATTTCTAGCTATAGAGATTGCACTAGTAGAGTCACATAATAAAGAACTTTTACTTAACTGAATGTTATAATCCTGAAGTTGATGATGTATCCACAGCAACTGTACATAACAGCTCCCTGTAACTATATATTCTGATTCTGTAGTAGAAATAGAAACACTTGTTTGCTTCTTGTTACTCCATGACAATAGTGTATTTCCTAGAAACTGACAGGAGCCTGATGTGCTTTTCCTGTCTTCTCTGCAGCCTATAAAGTCTACATTTTAAAAGCCTATTATTTAAAAATCTCTATTATTAGGGTACCAAAGGCCAAGATCTGGTGTGCCCTTCAGATATCTCAAAATTCTCTTAGCAGTAGAGTAATGAGATTCTTTAGGGCATGCCTGATATCTAGCACAGACACATATATCATACATAATGTCTAGCCCACTAGAAGTCAGGTATAGATGGGAGCCAATTTCCCTCTATACAAAGTTTGATCAACAGATTTACCTGCCTCATCCTTGTATAAAGTCATGTTTGACCCCATGGTAGTTTTCATGGTGGAGTCATTCTCCATCCCAAATTTCTTAATCAATTCCCTTTTAAACGTAGACTGAGATATGAATAATCCATTATTAGTCTGTCTTACTTAGAGACCCAAGAAGAACTTAAGTTCACCCATACTGCTCATCTCAAACTTCCATTGAATAAGTTTGGCAAACTTTTTGCAAAGGTTATCATCAGTAGATCAAAAGATAATGTCATCAACATATATCTGGACTAGGATGATCTTGCATTTGGATTACTTGAGAAATAGGGTCTGGTCTGTCTTCCCCGTTGAGAATTTGTTATCATTGAGGAAGCTAGAGAGGGTTTCATACCATGCTCTAGGAGCTTGTTTCAACCCATATAAAGCTTTACTAATTCTATAAATAAAATTAGATTGGTTAGGAATAACAAAACCTGGAGGTTGTTCAACATAGACTTCTTCCTTCAAGTCTCCATTTAGGAAAGCTGACTTTACATCCATCTCGTAGACTCTGAATCCTTGGTATGTAACATATGTAAGGAATAGTCTGATATCTTCTAGTCTTGCTACAGTGGCAAAGGTTTGATCAAAGTCAATACTTCATCCTGTCTATACCCTTGAGCTACCAGTCTAGGTTTGTTCTTGATTATAATGTCATTTTCATTAAGTTTGTTCCTGTAAATCCACTTGGTTCCAATGACATTATGTTCTTGTGGTCTGGGAACCAGTTTCAAGACCTTACACCTCTTAAACTATTTCAGTTCCTCTTGCATAGCTACAATGCATAACTGATCCATGTTTGCCTCTTTAAACTTTTTTGGCTCTACTTGTGACAAGAGACTGGAGTGCATTGCTATGCTGAGACATCTACTCCTTGTCACTACACCTTGACTTGCATCACCAATAATTTGGTGGCCTCGAGGTTCCTTCAAATACCTGACTACATGAGGTAGTCTTCCTTCAGCATTCTGTTCTTCAAAGTCTCCATCATGTTGAACATCCTCCACTTCTTGTGAGCCTTATGCTTCCTCTATAATCCACACACATTCTTCTTTCTCTTGTACTATAGGTTCAACTTCCTTAAAAATCAGTCTGCCCATGATCAATTTTGTACCTGCAGGTCTAGAAAAGGAGCTTGAAAGCTCATTGTTAATGATGTTTGATTCAACAAACACTACATTAATTGACTCCTCTACAACTTGACTTGTCAAGTTGTAGATCCTATAGGCCTTACTATGATTGTTATACCCAACAAAGATCCCTTCATAGGACTTGGCAGCAAACTAAGTTATATAGGATTTCTCATTGTTAAGCACATAACATTTGCTCCAAAAAATTCGGAGATATGCAAGGTTTGGTTGTCTGCCCTTCAATATCTCTTGAGGAGTCTTTTTATGACTCTTGGTGATAGAGGCCCTTTTGAGGACATGACAAGCAGTGTTTACTTCCTCAGCCTAAAAATATTCTAGGAGAGATGTGTCATTTAGTAGAATCCTTGCAGCTTCTATGAGTGTCCTATTCTTCCCCTGAGTTATACCATTTTGCAAAGGTGTTCTTGGAGAGGAAAACTTTTGCTGAATCCCAAGTTCTTCACAAACATTTGTCATGTATTCAGATTGAAACTCAATTCCATGATCACTTCTGATTCTGACCACATAACTGTTTAATTTATTCTGTATTTGTTTGACAAATGTCTTGAAGACATCAGGAGTTTCAGACTTTTTCCTTAAAAAAAAACTCAAGTAAATCTAGAATAGTCATCAACCACCACAAAGGTGTGGACTTTCTTACCAAGACTATGAACTGGCATAGGACTAAACAAGTACATATGCATGTGGTATAAACACCTCACAAATTCTTTGGTATCAATGCTTTTGAAAGAAGCTTTGGTCTGCTTGTCTTTTTGACATGCAGAGCAAATGCTATCCTTAGTGCATTTTATTTTAGGACCATTCCTAACTAGCTCTTTACTAAAGAGCTTGCATATGATCTTATAGTTTAAATGAGCTAGCCTCTTGTTCCATTTGACACAATATGAGGTTTTCTCATTTGCAACTAGGCATATGAGAGTCTGAATTTACACAAAGAAAATTTAAACAATACACATTCCCACTCATAGTGCTTGTCAAGATGACCTCTTGGTCACTTGACTTCTTTATGTGGCACTTATCCTTGTGAAATTAAATGCCATAGCCAAGATCACAAAGTTGTCTTATGCTTATAAGGTTGTGTTGCAACCCTTTCACATAAGCAACTTTTGTGAAAGTGACTAAGTCATTTGAGATCTTACCAGAACCAGTGGTAATCCCTTTTTAGGATCCACCAAAGATCACCTTTGGTCCATCCTTCACTGGAAAGAACTCTCTCAAATTGCTCTTTGATCCTATCATGTACCTAGAACAATCACTGTCCAAGTACCATATAGGGGTATGCAAACTTGGACTAACCTGCAAAACAAATTTATTTTAACTTAGGACCAAAATATTTATTGGGTCCTAGGTGCATGTTAGTCTCAAAATGAACATGTCTACTAGCAATTTTTCTGGCAGGAAGACTGACTTTATCTCTAGACACACTAGGGTTATGCCAGTAGTCAATGGCATAATGGCCTAACTTACCACATCACCAACATTCATGAAGGTTATACCTTCTTTTCTGAGCTACCCTAAAGACTTTGTTAACAAGAGCAACCTTTCTAGAAGGAACAACAATAGCCTTCTTCAGATTTCTTTCAGCAACTATCTGACTAAAGGAGAGTCTTTCAGTAGCTTTAATTGGCTTTTTCTGTGTGCCATTTGCAGTAGTTTTCTTTGCAGAAATCATGCTTCTGATAGTATCAGAAACACCCAATTCCGGGTAGCTATAAGACTGACCATCAGTCTGAGTCTTTGTTGATTGAGTCTAATGTTTGGTCACTACCCCCTTGTTAAGAATAAGTACTGGGACACCAAAGACAAATGGTCCAGGATGGGTCATTTGTATTTCCTCATGAGCAGCCTTGAACGCACTCATTCCCACTCCTCTTCTGCTTACATTGGAAGATACAATAGTATCTGTAAAACCCCGTATTTGTGGAATGGGGTCCCCCAGCAGGCGCGAGGCTTGCTACACATTTATATGCTTTTTAGAGGGTTTTTCACTCTTGGAGCAAAATATATGGTTAATCTGCGTAATATACTAGTAGGTGGAGGAAAAATTTGCCTAATTTGCTAGTGCTTGGTGTACTCCAGGGGGTGAGTGCGACGTGAGCCCGGCACCCGCCTCGGGCTCCTCTCAGAGGGCGAGTACGACATGAGCCCGGCACCCACCCAAGTCTCCTCTCAGGGGGACGGCTGTGGCACGAGCCCGGCACCAGCCCCGGCCTCGTCTTAGGGGGCGGGTGTAGTGCGAGCCCGGCACCCGACTCGGCCTCCTCTTAGGGGGGCGTGTGTGGCGTAAGCCCTGCACCCGCCCCGTCCTCCTCTCGGGGGGTGTGTGGGGGGGGGGGGGGGGGGGTGCGGCGCGAGCTCGGCACCCACCCCAGCCTCCTCTCGTGGCGGGGGCGGGTACGGCGCGAGCACGACACCTGCCCCAGCATCCTCTTAGGTGGGAGGGTGCGGCGCGAGCCCGGTACCTGCCCCGACCTCCTCTCAGGAGGCGCTGGTTTGGCGTGAGCCCGGCACCGGCCCCGGCCTCCTCTCAGGGGTGGCGGGTATGGCACGAGCCCGGCACCCGCCCCGGCCTCCTCTCAGGTGGGATGGGTGTGGCACGAGCCCGACACCCACCCCGGCCTCCTCGCGCGGGGGGGGGGGGGAGGGTGGTGCAAGGCTGGCAGCAGCCCCGACCTCCTCTCTCAGGGGGGCGGGTGCGACGCGAGCCCGGGACCCGCCCTAACCTCCTCTCTGGGGGCGGGTGTGGCGCGAGCCCGACACTTGCCCCGGCCTCCTCTTAATGTGAGAGGGTGTGGCGTGATCCGACACCCGCCCCAGCCTCCTCTCGGGGGGTGGGGGTGGGGTGGGGGCAGGTGTGGCGCGAGTCCGACACCCGCTCGGCCCTCCTCTCGGGGGGGGGGGGGGGGGGGGGGTAGGGGGCAGCGCGAACCCAGCACCCACCCCGGCCTCCTCTGGGGGGGGGGGGGGGGTGCGGCTCGAGCCCGGTACCCGCCCCGGCCTCCTCTCAGGGGGACGGGTGCTGCGCGAGCCTGGCACACGCCCTGTCCTCCTCTCAGGGTGGCTAGGGCGGTGCGAGCCCAGCACCCACCTCGAACTCCTTTTAGGGGGAGGGGGGTGCTGTGCAAGCTCGGCACCGTCCCCAGCCTCCTTTGAGGGGGGCGGGTGCGGCGCAAGCCCGACACCTACTCCAGCCTCCTCTCAGGAGGGGCGGGTGTGGCGCAAGACCTACACCCGCCCCAGCCTACTTTCAGGGTGGCGGGTGCGCCGCGAGCCCGACACCCACCCCGACCTCCTCTCAGGCAGGAGGTTGCGGCTCGAGCTGACCTTCTCCCTTAGGCTGTCGCCTGGCGACACCGTGGGTTCTCGCCCAGCCTAGTGCTCGCGCGGCTTGAGAAGCTCGCCCGACTTCAGTAGCTTGCCCGATTTGAGGGTCTGCTATTTTGCCCCTGGTGGGCTGCGAATAAATGTTTATAACAACGGAGTTTGGTTGTTGGCAGACCAGCCCTGGGGTATTTTAGTAATTTTACAGCATTTATATTGTGCTATTGGCAGACCATCTCCAAAAATCTATAAATATACCCTTAGGTGCCTTGGAGAGAGATCCGTTCTTCACCACTCTTCATCCTCTTCCTTCATCCTCCATGGCACCTAGCTCGGCATTGGCTTGAGAGAGGGAGATCCCAAAAGTCTTTTGAGTGTGATGTGGGACCTCCACGCTAGAGTCAAGGGATATTCCCTAAATTCAAGTCTCTCACCAAGGGATGGCTTGGCAGAAGTAGGTGTGAGCTGCACCCTAGGTCCGAACTCTAGGTGGAGCCGAATCTTGATTCCAACATTTTAGTGTGGTGAGCGTGGACTGCAGCTCATACAGAAGTTTCCAAATAGGTTCCATGGTAGGAGATAATGGAGGTGGTAATGACCCCAACCAGCTCCCCAGCCAAACACCCTTTGTAGGGAGGGAAGAGTTTATGGCGTCCAATATAGGCATCATGGAAATGCTGCGAAGTATTGCCCCTCATGGGGATTGCTCAACTCCCACCCCCCAGGATCTAGTTCCCAGGGGTCTCGGTGAACTAGTTTCTAGGGGTATAGGCAAGATGACCCCGAGAGGGGTAGAAGAAAGTGCAGTGGGAAGACGACCTAGGAAGGAAAGGATGGGAGAGGGGTTCGAGCGAGACCTTATCGGCCGGGAGTTATTCCCCAGCCCGGTGACTGCTAGCCTCCCAGGAAAGCAGGTCGCGCGAGTGGATTATGCGAGACCACCAAGTAGGGGGTCATCCTTCAGGGAGTTGATTGTCTCAGCTCCCGTTCCCGAGGGGTTCAAAGAACATGACATGACTTTCTATACCGGGAAGGATGACCACATCCAGCAACTGCAGTGGTTTGAAGATGTAGTCTCTATCAGGCCGATGAGGGATGCATTCAAGTGTCGCCTCTTTGCGATAATGTTGAAAGACAAGGGATGTGATTGGTTCCATCAACTCCCAGCACGATCGATCTACAGGTTCGAAGACTTGAGCCGGAGCTTTCAGCTTCACTTCTCCACTTCTAAATAGAGGAAGAAGAGTCCTGAGTCCATCTTCTTGATAAGTCGAAGGGCGGATGAGTCGTTGGCCCAATATGTGGACAGGTTCCAAGAAGAGATCCTGGACATCTAGGAGATGTCGGGGTATGCCCTCCAGATGGCATTTAAGGTGGGGTTGCGTGAAGAGTTCTTTAAGATGAGTCTGACCTGAAAGGCTCCCCTATCCTTCGAAGTGCTGATGGAAAGGGCAGCAGAGGAGATTGTGACTGAGGCGGCAAACCCGACATTCATCAATAAGTTGGCGAGGTTTATTAGAGGCAGAGTCGAAGGAGTAAGGTGGCTCGCGGCATTAGGAGGAAATAAGGAGAGAAGAGCAGGGAGCTTAGGGGTTCTAGGGAACTCAGGAAGGTCAGGAGCCAGGTTGGAGACAGCTGGGAGGGCTCGTTTAGGGTCCAATAAAAGGTCCCGTCCAGGGTGGGGAGACTTCCATGAAGGCCAAGGGAGGTTCAACTTCCAGATACAAGCCCCTAAGCAGATCATACCCCCACCGCAGCAAGCCATGGAGATAGGAAGAAGGGGAAGAGGAAATAGGTGAAATCTCCCAGCCCATCGAAGAAGGGAAGGAAGAGTGTTCCTGTACTATGACTTCCACCAGGTAGAGGGTCACTCCATAGCTACCCGCCCCAAATTCCTGGAAGTGAGAGAGGCAAGAACCCCAGCCCAGCAGTAGCCGCCGGTGCTGATTGAAGAAGTTCTACCCAGAGAGGAGAGAGATGATGTATGTGAGGACCGGGTCAACATAGGAACCCGAGGAGTATAGGAGTGATCCATGGTTGAGTGGGGATTGAGGACACTCTGAAGGTAAGCCTTCATGTCATGTACTGTCGGAGTGTCGCTTTGACATCCCAGACCCCACCCCTAGAGGAGAGGATCACTTTCTTAAGGAAGGACATGCCGGATTATGAGGATCCATTCTGTGATGAGCTGGTCATCCAGGCAGTCATCGAAGGCTACATCGTCTCCTGGATCTTGGTTGACAACGGGAGCTCCGTCAACATCATTTTCAAGAAGGCATTTGACGGGATGAAAGTGGAACAAAGGATGGTGTTGGCCTAGGACGGACCCCTATTCGGATTTTTAGGGGAATGGAAGGAGATAGAAGGTGGAGTGAAACTCCAAGTGTAGTTGGGGGGACCTCAAGGAAGTGTCGGTTCGTCATTGTTGATGCTCCGAGTAGTTACGATGCCATCTTCGGAAGACCACTCATTAGCGCCTTCCGTTATGTTCCATCATCCTTCCTCTTGTTCCTCAAGTTTAACACTGGAGGGATCCAAGTTAGGGTCAGAGCAGACCATAGGATGACAAGGCAGTGTTACATCACGGTCGTCAGCACCATCTCCTGGCTAGCAAGGGCAGAGGAGTTGGAGAAGATCATGGAGAGCTTGGATAGAGGTATTAGAGGAGAAGGAGGCGAATGATGGCCACCATGCCCAAGCAGCCTGAAGAAGCCTTGCTTTGGTGAGGACATTTTCCCTTTCTTGTCGTTTTTGTAATGAGTCTACCCTTGAACGGAAGAGTCAGGAGGTCATGTATCTTAAAATCTTCCCCGTTTGAGGATGTTGAACTTAGTATGGTTCAAATGGCATGTCTAGCACCACGCCCAAGAGGTTCTCATCGTCCAGGATCCCACTAGCTGGATGGGTCGAAAGTGCCTCGGTGGTGAGAAGGAACCAACCCCCGAGAGGATCTCCTCATCTAAGCTCCCACTACTTGGATGGGTCAAATGTGCCTCGGTGGCGAGAAGGTTCCAACCCAAAGAGGATCTGCTCATCCAGGCTCCCACTTACTTGATGGGTCTAATGTGCCTCGCTAGTAAGCTCTTGTCCCGATAGGATCTCCTCACCCAGGCTCCCACTAGCTGTATGGGTTGAATTTTCCTAGGTATAGTGCGAGTCGGGCACCCGCCCCTACCTCCTCTCAGGGGGGCGGGTTCGGTGCCATCCCGGCACCCGCCCCCACCTCCTCTAGGGGGGTGGGGGTGGCGGGTGTGGCGTGAGCCCGACACCCTCCCTAGCCTCCTCTCAATGTGGGGCCGGTGTGGCGCGAGCCCGACACCCGCCCCGGCCTCCTCTCGGGGGGGGGGGGGGTGGGGGGTCGGGTGTGGCGCGAGCCTGGTGTAACACCCCTATCCGTCACATAGCATATAATAGTATGTCCTGTCATGGCCCGATGCCATATACTACGGACAGACCGAAGGGTTACGAAATGAAACCATCCTTCCAATAACACACATCCTACACAGAGTACATTATAAAGGAAGCAGTTTAAGAGTTGCAAAGTAAAGAACCCAAGCCAAAAGCATGAATGTCCACTAAATAGCCAAATTAGGAATGAGCATACAAAATACACCAAGTACTTGGCCTTATGGACTTACAAGAGTTTACTTAAATTAACAGTGTCTTCCAAAGATCGTCTCGTAGGCCGGTCACAAATGAGTATAACAAGTAAACGTTCGTATTGGCCTTCGAGGGGCGGCACAGCAACAAGGGCTTTTGCCCATTATCTGCCACTAGGCTCCGCAGCACCTACAAACAACAATCCACGTTAGCGGTAGCAAACAAACGCAACGGTTAGCTAAAGCTGACAAAATTATAATGACCCTGACCCTTAAATCGGGGCGGCGATGCTCCTTCCTTATACTTTGTTAGCATAGCCAAATAGTAGTGAAATTACAATTCATCACAGGCGTAGGAACGCACGGCCACACACCCCGTGCACTCAGGGCACATTTTCAGTGAACCCGGTCAAAATCAGTGGTCTCACCATCGCCTACAGGACGGCAAACCTCGTGAGCATTATAGTCTTTCCAGCCTAAGCCTAAGACCCTCCATCTATGCCAACGACAAGTACCACATACATTAGGTCGCTTGTATAGAACAACATAGAGCGGGTACGGTTCCACCTAACCTGTTGCTCACACTACAACGTAAATTTAAGCCATATGCGCGGTTCAAACTTCCCTGAGTCCCAAATCGATCACACACTTTATATAACCCAGTTATGTGCAAGTTGGCTCCCAGGCCACCAAGATGACAGAATCACGCTTCTGCCCAGTTTTCCGGGTGCACCTTGGAGCTAATCCCCAAGATTCTCTGTTGCAATCTACCGCGTAGAAAAACTCGAAAACAACCAATGGCGCGGAGTCTTCTCCGACCATTCCTGCATAATGAAACATCACCGATCCAGACCAACTTGTTCGGGTAGGCTTCACACACCATGCCT
Organism: Platanthera guangdongensis; assembly: GCA_039583875.1. NCBI lineage: Eukaryota > Viridiplantae > Streptophyta > Magnoliopsida > Asparagales > Orchidaceae > Platanthera > Platanthera guangdongensis. The sequence goes on along the minus strand of CM077155.1, from coordinate 85,171,680 downwards.
GTGTCCGTACTTCGATTTCGGACACTATATGCAAAACAAGGGGGACAATTCATATCGACCCGAAGGAGCACCTCACACTCGCAAGAGCGGGTTTACTGTGTAGAAACCAAGAGGACTTCGCATGTCCAAGTAGAGAATCATTACCCATGTGTTTCTCTTTGGCTCCATGAAGATCTAGATGGGTGAAAAGCGCCGCAACGGCCTTGCCTCCGTAGATCTATACTCGGCTTTTGATTTTGGGCTCCGAAGCTCCACCAGCGGCTAAATCTCTCCTCCTCCTTCTTCCTTGCTCTCTCCTCTCTCTAAGGCTTTTAGAAAGAGAAATCTCATAGAGAAATGAGGGTTTCAAACCCTATTCTCGGCCTTATAACAGCAGGGGAAAGGTTGAGCCGTTGGATCCTGTTTGAAGGAAATGAACGGCCACGATTCGCCCTAAAAATTACAAATTCTATGCCGAACACGGCTTTTGACACGCCCGTGGCCAAGGCCGTGTGCCTCAATCGAGGACGAAACCATCGCATCCCGACTAGGACACAGGCTTAGACACGCCCGTGTTAACCTTGACATGCCCGTGTCAATAAGTACACGCCCGTATTGCGGGGCGTGTTCCTCCATCGACAAAGGGCCAAAAACAACCCGAAGTGGATACGGGTTTTCGACTCACCCGTGTTTCCTTTGACACGCCCGTGTCAACCAGAACATGCCTGTACAGCAAGCCATATTCCTCGCCCGATACAGCCCAGCCAACAGCCCGAGCACGACATAGCACTAGACACGCATGTGTCTCAGTCCGTGTTCGCTATCTCGACGATCGTCGAGCGCATTTCGTCGACCACTCGGCAAGTTCATCGAACCCGAGCATGACACAGCCCTGGATACGCCCGTGTCCCAGGCCGTGTGACCCTTACCAAGCACTAAACTTGGCTCTAAATGCTACCCATCCCTTCGGGGCGTTACAATTCTCTCCCTCTTAAAACAATTTCGTCCTGAAATTACAGAAAGGAAAAGATACACAAAACTTAAATGGAACCTTAGTGGAATACCTCTGGGTACTCCTCAAGCATGGTCTTCTCTCACTCCCACGAGAGCTCCTCCCGACCGCAGTTGTCCCATCGGACCTTGACCATCCTGATGTCCTTGTTACGTAGTCGCTTGACATCCGAGTCCTTAATGCGAACGGGCTTGACCTTCGTCGTCAACCCATTATTAATCGGAACTTGATCAACCGCAATCACTTGTGAAGGCTCTTACACCGCCTTCCGCAACACCGATATATGGAATACGTCATGTAGACCACTTAGTTCCACTGATAGCTTTAATCGATAAGCTGCTTCGCCAATTCGCTCCAGGACCTTAAACGGTCCAAGGTACCTTGGGCTCAGCTTCTTCAAGCGTCATACCAGTGAGACACCCTTGAACGACTTCATCTTCAAGTATACCCAGTCGTCAACAGCAAACTCAACCTCCCGATGCTTGGCATTATAGTATTTAGTATGCCTGTCCTGAACAATCAGCAATCGTTCTGGTATTGTCTACACCAATGAAGTGGAGCCATCCACTTCTTGCCATTTGTACAGCTTCGACTCACCCGTCTCCAACCAGGACAATGGCATGCGACATTTTCTACCATAAAGGGTCTCGAAGGGAGCCATGTGAATACTTGCTTGGTAGCTATTGTCATAAGCAAACTCCACCATGTACATGTGATTTTCCCATTGCTCTCTGAAATCCATGATGCACATGCGAAGCATGTACTCCATCATTCTGTTGACCCTCTCGGTTTTACCATCCATCTGCGGACGACATGTCGAGCTGAACCTCAGCTCTGTTCCCAACATTTGTTGCACCAACCTCCAGCCACTGGACGAGAAACGCCCATGTCGGTCACTCACGATGCTGCGGGGCACACCGTATAGTCGAACGATGTTATCTACGTAGAGTTTTGCCAGTTTATCCACCGAATCTTTATTCATATTCGTAATGAAGTACGATACCTTCGTCAAACTATCTACGATCACCCCGATGACCTCGTTTCTCTTCTACGACCTTGGCAACCCAGGCACAAAATCTGTCGAAATATCGTCAAACTTCCACTCCAGGATAGGTAAGGACATTAAGAAACTTCCAAGATTTTGGCATTCAGCCTTCACCAAGGCGCACGTTTGACACTTCACCACATAAAGTGTCACGTCCTTCTAAAGTCCTGGCCACCAGAATAACTTTTTCATATATCAATACATTTTTGTGCTCCCTGGGTGAATCACGTACTTGGTATGATGAGCCTCATAACTTAATTCCTCCCGTAGTTCACCCATACTTGGGATGCACAACCACTACCCCTCCCTAACGGTCCATTACACAATCATAGATTGGGAATTTAATCCATCCAAAATCTCGGCCATGATCTGCTTCATGTCGTTATCCAAGACCAGAGCTCACTGAATCCTATCAGCGAGGTCGCACTACACCTTGTCTAGTTCAATTGTGCTTTGGCACTAGACTTCATGTCAGCTCAAGAGGTCTCCAAAGCCTCGAACTCACGAACCAACCGCTCATCATGTATCGACAACCAAACAATCCGTGCGCGAGCTTTGCGACTTAACGCATCTACAACCGCAGTACTTTATCCAGGCATGTAATGTACCTTAAAGGTGTTGTCCCCCAGGAACTTCAACCACCTCCGTTGTCGCATGATTAAATCCTTTTTATCCAAAATATACTTCAGGCTCGTACGATCGGTATAGATATCGACCTTCACATCGTACACGTAATGCCTCCAAATTTTCAGAACGAATATCACGGCCGATAACTACAAGTCATGGGCCGGATAATTTCTCTCGTAATCCTTCAGCTGGAGCAAACTATATGCTATTAAACTCCCATGCTTCTGCAGCACACAACCTATATTGCTACCTAAAGCATCACTGAAAAACTCAAAGCCTTCAGAACCACAAGGCGTACTTAAGACAGGTGTCGTGGTCAAATGACACTTTAGTTCTTCGAAAGCTTGTGCACACCCAGGCGTCCAACAAACTTCTGATCCTTCCTTGTCAAAGTAGTGAGGGGTAACTATATCCATGAGAAGTTCTCCACGTAGCGCCTGTAATGGTCGGAAAGCCACAGAAAATTCCGCACTTCCACCATCGTAGACAACACAGGCCACTCCCTTATAGCAACTACCTTTGTCGGATCTACCGCAGTCCCTTCTCCACTAACTATATGACCAACAAACGGCACCGAGGCCAACCAAAACTCGCATTTGGAGAGATTGGCATACAGTTGGTTCCTCCTCAGCGTCTCCCACACCAAAAGCAGATGGTTAAAGTGATCCTCCTCACACTGTGAGTACACAAATATATTGTCGATAGAGACTATCACGAAATGGTCCAAGTACTCTCTGAACGTTCTGTTCATCAGCTCCATAAACAAGGACGGCGCATTAGTCAGCCCAAACGGCATGACGGTGAACTCATAATGCTCATAACGCGTGCTGAAAGTTGTCTTCAGGATGTCACTTTCTCTTATCCTCAACTGATAATATCTGGATTTAAGGTCCAATTTCGAGTACACCGATGACCCAACTAACTGATCGAACAGATCATCAATTCTTGGGATCGGATAATTATTCTTTTCCGTTAACTTGTTCAGCTCTCGATAATCAATACAGAGACGCAAGCTTCTGTCCTTCTTCTTAACAAAGAGGACCGGTGCACTCCAAGGAGACGAACATGGATGCACATAACCATGTTCCAACAGCTCTTGAAGTTGGACTTTCAGTTCCGTCATAACCTTAGGCGATAAGCGATACAGAGAGCATGACACAGGTTTGGCACCACCCGAACCACCTTAAAAACTTGATAAGTGGACATCAACGTCTTGCTCGACCCCCATCGTGCATGAGAATGTCATCTCACGATCGGCATCTAGTCCCAAACTGACCACCTTACGGTTGCAATCTTTGTACGCACACTTCTCCGATAGCCAGTCCATTCCAAGGATCACATCGCACTCTACTATCGGTCATAGCCACGCTCGCAAGTCATCAACGTGACTCCCATTCCTTACCTTAACACAACAAACTCTATCCGTGTGCATAGTGCACCTGTAGGCAGCAGCCAATCCAATTTGTCCCTTCCATCGAAGAAGGTACTCTGATGCGCGATACAAACTCTTCGGACAAAAGGAATGCGAAGCTTCTGTATCGAACAGTGCTCTCGCCAGATAATCGAAAATCAAAACAAAGCCTAACACAACCATTCATATTCTAACACGCATAGGGCAACAGGAATTTAAAGCGTATTTGTTATACATACCTATCACAACGCCAGACTGCTTAATTGCCTCTTGCTGGCTAAGGTTGTATACTTTTGACTGGGTTGGGGCATAATGCGACGCAATTGTCTCTGATCCCTTGACCTTCTACTCATAGGTAGATCCAGGTTTCTTTTCGAACTTCCGACGTCCACTCCAACATTCTCGGGCAAAATGTCTCGGCTTCGCACAGTTAAAACATATAATTGACTTTCACCTAATTGCTGCTCCAGATCCAGTCTTCTGTGCCACTAGAATACCACTATGTTCTTTGACACTCTGTCCTATAGCTACTCCTGTCATAGCTTTCTTTGTCTTCTGTGCGCTATTACGACAATATCAGGAAAATTGCCCTTCCATGTGTAACACCCCCTATCTGTCGCATATCATATAGCAGTAGGTCCGACCGGGGCCCGACGTCATATACCACAGACAGATCGGGTGGTTACTCAATGGAAACCATCCAACTAATATCAACGTCCTACACAGTGCATTCTAGCGGAAGCAATTTTAATGGTTACATTAATAAAGAACCAAACACTAGCATGAATGTCCACTAACAATCCATAGAATGAACGTACAAATACACAAGTACAATGGCCTTAAGGCCTTACAATTGTTTACACAACTAGAAGTGTTTTCCAAACCTCAGCACGCAGGTCGGCCATACATGAATAAAAGAAAACACTAAGCATTAGGCCTTCGAGAGCCAGCACAGTAACTTGGGCTTTAGCCCTCTATTTACCGCTCAGCTCTGCAGCACATGCAAGCACAATCCACCGCAATGGTGGCAAGCCAAAGTAACGGTCAGCAATGCTGACCAAATTATAACGATCCCGCCCCCAACTCGAGGCGACAATGCTCTTTCCCTGCTCTTTATTAGCATAACCAAGCAGTATATAAATACATTACATCACAGGCATTGGCACGCACGGCCATACGCCCCGTGCACTCAGGGCATATTCTCGGTGAACCGGTCAATGTCACGTCAATTTGAGCCATAGACACCCCGGTCTCACAACCGCCACTTTGACGGCCAAACTATGAGCATTTGTCTTCCCGGCACGGGTTACGTCAATTTAAGCCATAGACCGCCGAAGACACTCATCTATGCCAACATCTCACACCGAACGACATAGAACGGGTTTGGTTCAGCCTAACCCGTACTCACATCGCAACGACAATTTAAGCCATATGCGCGGGTCAAACTTCTCTGAGTCCCATTTCAGTCACACAGTTCACAAAACTCGGTTATGTTCAAGTTGGCTCCCAGGCCACCATGTTGGCAGAATCACGCATCTGCCCAGTTTTCTAGGTGCACCTTGGAGTTAACCCCCAAGGCTCCCTGCTAAAATCAACCGCGTAGAAAACCCGAAAATCAACCAATTGCACGGAGTCTTCTCCAGCCATTTATGCAATGCAACATCACCGATCCAGACCAACCTTTCCGGGTAGGATTCACACATCATGCCTATATCCGTTCTTGATTACGGACTCTACATGTATGTAATGGGCACTATTCATGTCTACCTGAAGGAATGCCTCAAACTCACCACAAACTCGCGAGAGCTGGCTTCCCTATGCAAAATAAGTAGAGCTTCACTTACTCAAGTAGAGAATCATTACCCTAGCGTTCTTCCTTGGCGCCACGGAAAAGTAAGCGGATGAAAAGCACAGCACTCTCCTTGCCTTTGTAGACCCGAAGTCGGTTCGCAATTTGGAGCTCCAAAGCTCCGTCGGTGACCAGATCTAGGCTTCTTCTTCCTCCTTTGCTCTCCCCTCTCTCTATAATAAGAAAGAGAACCACTCATGTGAAATGAGGGTTTCAAAGGCCCAATCCCGGGTATATCCCTGTAGGAATAACCCCCAACCGTCGGATCCCAAATAAGGAAATGAATGACAACGATTCGTAGCTGAAAAGTAAAACCTAGGCCGAACATGGCCTGCGACACGCCCGTGTCCAGGGCCGCGTCCCTCATTCGCCGTCAAAATCGACGCATCTCGAAAAACACACGGGCATCTGACATGCATGTCTTTGACCTGACATGGCCGTGTCAGCCAGTACACGCCCGTGTTCCCGGGCGTGTTCTCCCAACAACACAAGACCAACACCAACCCGAGACTCACATGGGTCTTGGACACGCCCGTGTCCTATTTGACATGCCCGTGTCAACCCCAAACATGCCTGGGCTCTAGGCCGTGTTCACTGTCTCGACACTTCGTCAAGCGCAGTTCGTCGACCACCTGATACGGCCTTGTCCACGCCCGTGTCCTAGGCCGTGTTCCGTGTTTCGATATTTCGTCGAGCGGAAATCGTCGACTTCCCTGGCAGATCGTCGACACGAGCTCGACACGCCCTGAGACACGCCCATGTCTCGGGCCGTGTTCGCTGCTCGACGATCGTCGACTCCAGAATTTGTCGACCTCAAGGCCAAATCGTCGACTCGAACCAGACACGCCCTGGTACACGCCCGTGTCACAGGTCGTGTGCCCCCTTCCAAATTCCAAATTTGGCACAAAACTCCTCCCGTCGCTTTTTTGAGTTTCGGGGCGTTACAACTCTCCCCCTCTTAAAAGAATTTCTTCCTCGAAATTACATAAAGGAAAGAAACATAAAACTTAAACGGTACCTGAGTGAAACAACTCCGGGTACTCCTTAAGCATAGTCTGCTCTCGCTCCCAAGAGAGCTCCTCTCGACCGCAATTATCCCAACGGACCTTGACCATCCTGATCTCTTTATTGCGTAGCCGCTTGATTTCTGTGTCCTCAATACGTACGGGCTTGACCTTCGTCGTCAACCCACTATCAACCGGCACTTGATCGACCACGATCACTTGCTTAGGCTCTTGCACCGCCTTCCGTAGCACTGATATATGTAATACATCATGTAGACCACTAAGCTCCACTGATAGCTTCAATCGGTACGCTACTTCACCAATCCGCTCCAGAACCTCAAACGGTCCAAGGTACCTCGGGCTTAGCTTCTTCAAGTGCCGCACCCACAAGACACCCTTGAACGACTTGATCTTCAAGTACACCCAATCGCCAACAGCGAACTCCACGTTCCTGTGCTTGGCATTATAGTACTTAGCTTGGCGGTCCTGAGCGATTAGCACCCTTTCCCGAATGGTTCTCACCAAAGAAGTAGCATCCTCCACCTCTAGTCTCTTATACAACTTTGATTCACCCGTTTCCAACCAGGACAACGGCGTGCGACATTTTCTACCACAAAGGGCATCGAAGGGCGCCATTTGAATGCTCTCCCGGTAGCTATTGTCATAAGCGAATTCCACCAAGTATAGGTGATCTTCCCATTGCTTTCCAAAGTCCAGGACACATATGCGAAGCATGTATTCCATTGTCCTATTGACCCTCTCGGTCTGCCCATCCGTTTGCAGATGAAAGGTTGTGCTAAAACTCAGCTTTGTTCTCAACATCTGCTGCACCAGCCTCCAATCATTGGAGGTGAACCGCCCATATCGGTCACTCACGATGCTGCGGGGCACACCATGAAGCCGTACAATATTATCCACAAATAACTTTGCCAATTTCTCAACCGGATCTTCCTTCCTATGCGGAATGAAATGCAACACCTTCGTTAGACGATCTACGACTACCCAAATGGCGTCGTTCCCCTTTTGAGACCTTGGCAACCCGTGCACAAAGTCTATAGTAATGTCGTCGAACTTCCACTCCGGAATAGGCAATGATTTCAAGAATCCTACCGGCTTTTGGCATTCCGCCTTCACCAAGGCGCAAGTTTGACACTTCGCCACGTAGTGCGCCACATCCTTTTTCAGTCCTGGCCACCAGAACAAGTTCTTAACATCGCGGTACATCTTCGTGCTCCCCAGTTGAATTGAGTACTTGGTATGATGTGCCTCGTACAATAATTCCACCTGCAAATTTCCCACGCTTGGGATGCAGAGATGATGGTCTTTCCAAAGTAATCCGTCCTCCACAACGACTTGGGAATTTGACCCATCCAGGGCCTCTATCATGATTTGCTTCATGTGGACATCCATATCCAACGCTTGCCGTGTAACGCCCCGAATTTCGTGTGCGAGTCGGTCGCGGAAAAAGAGTTTTTGGTGCCTGTAGGGGTACACGGCCTAGGACACGGGCGTGTCCAAGGCCGTGTCTGGCTGGTGATTTTTGGCCGTTTCCAACCCGAGAAGGACACGGTCAGAAACACGGCCGGATGACACGGGCGTGTCATCCGACACGGGCGTGTGCCAACCCGTGTCCAGACCCGTGTCCTGAGGGGTCGTGTCCGTTGCCGTGCGGTTATGCGTGACACGCCCTCGAACATGGGCGTGTCGAGGAACCCGACACGGGCGTGTCAGGTCAGACACGGGCGTGTCTTGGCCCGTGTGCATTTCTCAGTTCGACGATCGTGCCTGGATCGAGGCACACGGCCTTGGACACGGCCGTGTGCCAAGCCGTGTGCGGCCCAGGTCTGGGGAATTTTGTGCAGATCCGAGCCGTTCATTTTCTTTAATTAGGATCCAATGGCCCAGATGAGATCCTGCTCTGTTAAGGCCGGGAATAGGGAGTTATTCCCTCATTTTCTCTCCAAAGTTCTCCCCTTCCAAAGTGAGAGAGGAAAGGAAGAAGAAGGAGGTTTCCGGCCGCCGGCGGAGCATCGGAGCACCGTTTCGAAATCGGAGAGCGGATCCGTGGACGGAAGGTCATTGCGAAGAGTTCTAACCGCGTAGTTTTTCCATGGCGCCAAAACGGACTACAAGGGTAACGATTCTCAACTCGAGCGCTTGAATCTCTTTCTTTCTGCATAGGGAATCCCGCTCCCGCGAGTATGCGGTGAGTGCGTGGTGTTCCTTGGGGTTGACGGGAATAGTCCCCCTTGTGTTGCATGTAGAGCCCGAAATCGTAAGTACGGGCATATGCATTGTGTGTGAAGCCTACCCGGATGTGTTTTGTCTGGATCGGTGATGTTGCATTTGATATGGTTTTGCCGGAGAAGACTCCGTGCTTTGGATTTTTTTTGGGTTTCTACGCGGTAGATTGCAGCAGGGATCCTTGAAGGTTAGCTTCAAGGCGCACCCGGAAAACTGAGCGGAAACGTGTTCTGCTAACTTGGCGGTCTGGGAACCGGCCTTGATCATAACTGGGTTATGAGACTGTTTTGGGAAATTTGGGATCCGAGAGAAGCTTGGCCCGCGCAAAGTTCCTTAAATTGGACATGCGGCGTGAGCAACGGGCAAGTGGAATTGGACCTAGGCTATGTGGTTCGGTGCGAGAGACCCGAAGACGGGGACTGGCTGTTGGCATAGTCGGAGCCTTAGACGGTGGTCAGAAAGGCTAAATGCTCACATGTTGTTGCCATCCTAGGGATGGTGGTGAATGCACTGATTTGTCAGGGTTCACCATGAATGTGCCCTGAGTGCACGGGGTGTTTGGCCGTGCGAGCCTACACCTGTGGCGAATTATAACTGCGATATATATATTGTTGGGCTAATGTTTTGCAGGGAAAGAGCACCGCCGTCCCGAGTAAGGGGCGGGGTCGTTATAATTTGGTCGGCTTTTAGCTGACCGTTGCTTTATTTGCCACCGTGCGGTGGTATGTGCTTGCAGGTGCTGCGGAGCCGAGCGCCAAATAGCGGGCTGGAGCCCATGTTGCTGTGCTGGCCCTGGAAGGCCGTAGAATAGTTGTTTTTACATTTCTCATGTGTGGCCGGCCTGCGAGCCGATGTATGTAAGACATGTTATATTTATGAACATTTGTAAGGCCATAAGGCCATGTACCTGTTTCAGTGTATTTGGGGTTCGTTCTTGTAGTTGTAAATGTGGACATTCATATTTGATGGATTTAAGTTTGGGTTCTTCAACTTTAAAATCTTCCGCTAGAATGCTCTGTGTTTAGGACGTGTAGTATTAATTGGTTGGTTTGATTTATTCATTTAGTGACCCTTCCGACTGTCTGTGGTATATGGCGTCGGGTTCCAGCTGGACCTTCTGTTATATGCCATGCGACGGATGGGGGTGTTACAATTTGGTATCAGACTTCTGGTTACGGTCATGCTTAAATGAATTCGTGGGCGAATTCTTTTAAGGGGTGGTGAGCACATGTGTGCGTCATCGTTATAACATTAAAAAGAACCCATGAATGTCCACTTAGGAATGAAAAATACTCGTGGTTGAGGAACCTGCGCGTTCCTATAATTGCTTTTTGCAATTTTGTTTGGTCACTTATTGGTGTTTTGTATGACTATAGGTGACCGGGAGTGGCGTAGAGCCGACAGAACATCTGGTTTCTGAGGATTATAGTGCACCCAGTGGAGCGCTTGATACCCCTCTTTCGTTAGAAACCATAAGAAGGATCGTTGAAGTGGTGCTCGCTATGACTAGTGCACAGCAAGGAAGCAATGTGCAACCTCTTGTCCCCGAGATGACTTCAATGTCGGGTGGTGTGTTGAATCAAATGACATTTAGGAGGCCATCAGGTCAGCCGTTGAATATGTGCTTGGTGCAGGGTACGCACTCAGTTGATGAGTATTTGCAGGCATTCCTTTTGATAAGCCGCTACCCATGCTTTGAGTTGGAGAACGAGAGGTCTATAGTCGATAGATTCTATAGTGGTCTACGTGACGAACTGCGAATTCCACTTCTAGGACCAAAACTAATGGGATTCCGAGCCTTGGTAGAGTCGGCCAGATCTTTGGAAGTGGAAATGGGAAAAATTCACCAGATACCAGTGAGTAGGGTATCGAACTCTGCAATTCCTATGAGGGGTGCATCTTGCAAAATGCTGAAGAAGAAGGTTAGATCATCGACTAGCAAGGTTGCTTACAACTGTCATACTTGTGGAAAGAAAGGACACTTTGCCCGAGAATGTTGGGATGGTGCTCAGAAGATTAAGGAAGCTATGTCAGGAGCAGGTGAGGACTCTGGTACTAAGAAACCACAGTTCAAAGGGCCAAGTTCAAAGTCCGATGTCCGCAGTTGGAATAAGAAGCTGAAGACTTCGAACTCAGCCCCTTCTTCTGGTGCGTCGGGAGCAACTACAAGTCGAGTCCCAAGAGCTTGCTATATCTGCGAAAAAGTGGGACATTTTGCACGTGAGTGTTGGAGTGGACGTGCAAAGTCCGAAAGGAACTCTGAAGAGTACAAGCTTGGTCAGCAAGAGGACAGAAAGCAAGCAGACGTGGTGACAGGTAAGGTTTAAAATTCTAGCATTTAGCTTTAGACACTTGTAGTCTTTGTGCATGTTAACCTAGAACCGCTTGTGCTAAGCGTTGTTCTGAATTTCGTTTGTCCGGCGCGAGCACCGTTCGTTAAAGGGGGCTTTGTGTCTCCGTTTGCCCAAAAGAATTGTATTACGTGTCGGAATATATCTTCCGATGGCAAAAGTCTTAATGGATGTGTTGTTGACTAGTAGTGCTCGATGCGCGCAGATAGAATCTGTTGCGTTTAGGTATGGATTGTGAGTCAAAAGTTTGATTTGCAGGCGTTGTTTCTACCGCTAGGAGAGTTCAACGTGATCTTTAGCATGGTCAGGCTCTCGGAGCAGCAGACATACGTTGATCGAAGTTGCTAGTGGGTCAGTTGAGAGCTAGTCATGAGGTGACTTTCGCGGGCATGAAGGGGTCGGGTAAGATTTTGATGTCAGCCCTTCAGGTGTTCCCGGCAGTTTGGTCTGGGGCAGAACTGTATGTCACTCTAGTGTAGACTTCGACGCCTAAACCTAGTTTGGGCAACATCCCAGTTGTGTCCGAATATCCTGAATGTGTTTCCAGATGATCTCCCAGGAGCCCCTCCTCAGTGGGAGATAGACTTTACTATAGAGCTGGTACCGGGTGCCAAACCGGTGTCATGCTCCCCCTATCGGATAGCCCCAAGAGAAATGGCAGAGTTGAAGGTGCAACTGCAGGAGTTGCTAGAGCAAGGGTATGTGCGTCCGAGTTCGTCGCCTTGGAGCGCACCAGTTCTCTTTGTTAAGGAGAAAGATGGGAGCTTGCAGCTTTATATCGATTATCGAGAATTGAACAAACTTACGGAGAAGAACAAATATCCAATCCCGAGGATTGACGATCTATTTGATCAGTTGGTTGGGTCAACTGTAGATTCGAAGTTAGATTTGAAGTCTGGTTACTATCAGTTGAGGATAAGGGAGAGCGACATTCCAAAGACAGCATTCAGTACGCGGTTTGGGCATTACGAGTTCACGGTTATGCCGTTTGGGTTGACGAATGCTCCATCCGTGTTTATGGATCTGATGAATAGGACGTTCAGAGAATACTTGGATCAGTTCGTGATAGTATTTATTGATGATATCCTGGTATATTCGCGGTGCGAGGAGGATCACTACAAGCATTTACACATGGTGTTGGAAACATTGAGCAAAAGTCAGTTATATGCAAAGTTCTCCAAGTGTGAATTCTGGTTATCCTCGATAGCGTTCCTTGGTCATGTTGTCAGTGGAGAAGGAATAGCTGTGGATCCGGCGAAGATAGTGGCGATACGGGAGTGGCCTACTTTGACTACGGTGGCAGAGGTCCGGAGTTTTCTGGGACTTGCTGGCTACTACAGGCGCTTCGTAGAGAACTTCTCGCGGATAGCACTACCACTCACGACGTTGACAAGAAAGGATCAGAAGTTTGTGTGGTCTCCGGAGTGCGAACAGGCTTTTGAAGAATTGAAGAGGCGGTTGACCACGGCGCCTATTTTATGTTCGCCAAGTGGTACCGAAGAGTTCGAGATTGATAGTGATGCTTCAGGCAGTGGTTTGGGCTGTGTTCTGCTACAGCATGGGAGAGTGATAGCTTAAGGTTCACGAGAGGAATTATCCGGTCCACGACTTAGAGTTAGCGGCCGTGATTTTTGCTCTAAAGCTTTGGAGGCACTATCTGTACGGTGTGAAGGTAGATATTTACACCGATCATAAGAGTTTGAAGTACCTATTGGATCAAAAAGATCTGAACATGAGGCAGAGGAGGTGGATGGAGTTCTTAGGGGACTACACCTTCAAGATACACTATGTGCCTGGGAAGGGAAATGTAGTGGCGGATGCGTTGAGTCGTAAGATTCCCGCACGAGCCAACTGGTTATCAGTGCATGATGAGAGATTGGTCCAAGAGTTGGAGGCATTGGAGATAACTTGTGTTGACAAGCAGTCTAGTGCCGAGGCGAAACTGTTTTGGACAGAGGTGCAGTGTGACCTAGCGGATAGAGTTCGGCGGGCTTTGGTTCAGGATAGCAGCATGAAGCAAATCCTAGATGGATCTTCGGATGGGTCAAATTCCCAGTTTGTGGTTGAAGATGGGTTGCTAAGGAAGGACGGTCGTCTATGCGTTCCTAGTGCGGATAATAGTCGGGAGGAGTTGATGTATGAGGCTCATCATACCAAATACTCAATCCACCCGGAAAGCACGAAGATGTATAGAGACATGAAGAAATTATTCTGGTGGCCGGGTTTGAAGAAGGATGTGGCGCTTTATGTGGCCAAGTGTCGTACTTGTGCATTGGTGAAGGCGGAATGTCAGAAGCCCGGAGGTTTCTTGAAATCACTTCCTATCCCAGAATGGAAGTTTGATGATATATCTATGGATTTTGTGCACGGTTTGCCGAAGTCGCAGAAAGGAAATGATGCCATTTGGGTGGTCGTAGATAGATTGACAAAGGTGTCGCACTTTATCCCAATGAGAAAGGAAGATCCAGTAGAAAGGTTAGCCAAACTCTACGTGGATAATATTGTACGACTGCATGGTGTGCCTCGCAGTATTGTTAGTGATCGTGATGGACGCTCCACATCAAATGACTGGAGGTTGGTGCATGGTCTGTTGGGTACTAAGCTAAAGTTCAGCACAGCCTTTCACCCACAGACAGGTGGCCAAACCGAGAGAGTCAACAGAACTATGGAGGACATGCTTCGCATGTGCGTCCTAGATTTCGGGAAGCATTGGGAGGATCACCTGTACATGGTGGAGTTTGCGTACAACAATAGCTTTCAGGCAAGCATTGGAATGGCGCCTTTCGAAGCTTTGTACGGGAGGAAGTGTCGTACGTCGTTGTCTTGGTTGGAGGCAGGCGAATCAAAGTTGTATAAACGTCAAGCGGTGGAAGATGCCACTTCAATGATACGGACAATCCAGGAAAGGCTGAAGATAGCTCAGGATAGACAGTCAAAGTACTACAATGCCAAACATAGAAATGTGGAGTTCAACGTTGGCGACATGGTATATTTAAAAATCAAGCCGTTCAAGGGTGTATCGCGGGTTCGACGCTTGAAGAAGCTGAGTCCGAGATACCTTGGACCATTTGAAATCCTGGAGCGTGTTGGCGAGGCGGCGTATAGGTTGAAGCTGTCGACGGAGTTGAGTGGGCTGCATGACGTAGTCCACGTATCGGTGTTGCGTAAGGCAGTGCAAGAGCCTTCACAGATCGTTGCAGACAATCAGGTACCGGTTGATTATGAGTTAACAACAAGGGTCAGACCAGTACGAATTGAAGACGTTGCGGTCAAACGACCCCGCAACAAGGAGGTCAGAATGGTTAAAGTCCGTTGGGATAATTGCGGACGTGAGGAGCTTTCTTGGGAGCGAGAGCAAGCTATGTTGGAGGAATACCCCGAGTTATTCCACTCAGGTATCATTTAGCTTTCGTGTACCTTTGCTTAATTTCGGGACGAAATTCCTTAAGTGGGGGAGATTTGTAACGCCCCGAATTTCGTGTGCGAGTCGGTCGCGGAAAAAGAGTTTTTGGTGCCTGTAGGGGTACACGGCCTAGGACACGGGCGTGTCCAAGGCCGTGTCTGGCTGGTGATTTTTGGCCGTTTCCAACCCGAGAAGGACACGGTCAGAAACACGGCCGGATGACACGGGCGTGTCATCCGACACGGGCGTGTGCCAACCCGTGTCCAGACCCGTGTCCTGAGGGGTCGTGTCCGTTGCCGTGCGGTTATGCGTGACACGCCCTCGAACACGGGCGTGTCGAGGAACCCGACACGGGCGTGTCAGGTCAGACACGGGCGTGTCTTGGCCCGTGTGCATTTCTCAGTTCGACGATCGTGCCTGGATCGAGGCACACGGCCTTGGACACGGCCGTGTGCCAAGCCGTGTGCGGCCCAGGTCTGGGGAATTTTGTGCAGATCCGAGCCGTTCATTTTCTTTAATTAGGATCCAATGGCCCAGATGAGATCCTGCTCTGTTAAGGCCGGGAATAGGGAGTTATTCCCTCATTTTCTCTCCAAAGTTCTCCCCTTCCAAAGTGAGAGAGGAGAGGAAGAAGAAGGAGGTTTCCGGCCGCCGGCGGAGCATCGGAGCACCGTTTCGAAATCGGAGAGCGGATCCGTGGAGGGAAGGTCATTGCGAAGAGTTCTAACCGCGTAGTTTTTCCATGGCGCCAAAACGGACTACAAGGGTAACGATTCTCAACTCGAGCGCTTGAATCTCTTTCTTTCTGCATAGGGAATCCCGCTCCCGCGAGTATGCGGTGAGTGCGTGGTGTTCCTTGGGGTTGACGGGAATAGTCCCCCTTGTGTTGCATGTAGAGCCCGGAATCGTAAGTACGGGCATAGGCATTGTGTGTGAAGCCTACCCGGACGTGTTTTGTCTGGATCGGTGATGTTGCATTTGATATGGTTTTGCCGGAGAAGACTCCGTGCTTTGGATTTTTTTTGGGTTTCTACGCGGTAGATTGCAGCAGGGATCCTTGAAGGTTAGCTTCAAGGCGCACCCGGAAAACTGAGCGGAAACGTGTTCTGCTAACTTGGCGGTCTGGGAACCGGCCTTGATCATAACTGGGTTATGAGACTGTTTTGGGAAATTTGGGATCCGAGAGAAGCTTGGCCCGCGCAAAGTTCCTTAAATTGGACATGCGGCGTGAGCAACGGGCAAGTGGAATTGGACCTAGGCTATGTGGTTCGGTGCGAGAGACCCGAAGACGGGGACTGGCCGTTGGCATAGTCGGAGCCTTAGACGGTGGTCAGAAAGGCTAAATGCTCACATGTTGTTGCCATCCTAGGGATGGTGGTGAATGCACTGATTTGTCAGGGTTCACCATGAATGTGCCCTGAGTGCACGGGGTGTTTGGCCGTGCGAGCCTACACCTGTGGCGAATTATAACTGCGATATATATATTGTTGGGCTAATGTTTTGCAGGGAAAGAGCACCGCCGTCCCGAGTAAGGGGCGGGGTCGTTATAATTTGGTCGGCTTTTAGCTGACCGTTGCTTTATTTGCCACCGTGCGGTGGTATGTGCTTGCAGGTGCTGCGGAGCCGAGCGCCAAATAGCGGGCTGGAGCCCATGTTGCTGTGCTGGCCCTGGAAGGCCGTAGAATAGTTGTTTTTACATTTCTCATGTGTGGCCGGCCTGCGAGCCGATGTATGTTAGACATGTTATATTTATGAACATTTGTAAGGTCATAAGGCAATGTACCTGTTTCAGTGTATTTGGGGTTCGTTCTTGTAGTTGTAAATGTGGACATTCATATTTGATGGATTTAAGTTTGGGTTCTTCAACTTTAAAATCTTCCGCTAGAATGCTCTGTGTTTAGGACGTGTAGTATTAATTGGTTGGTTTGATTTATTCATTTAGTGACCCTTCCGACTGTCTGTGGTATATGGCGTCGGGTTCCAGCTGGACCTTCTGTTATATGCCATGCGACGGATGGGGGTGTTACATGCCGAATCCGATCAGCCGGGTCATATTGGACTTCAGTCCAATTCAATACTGCTTCAGCACTTGATTGCTTATCAACACAAAAGATCTCCAATGCCTCTAACTCCGGAACCAATCGCTCATCATGGACCGACAGCCAATTATCTTGAGCTGGGGTCTGGCGACTCAATGCGTCAGCAACTGCATTGCCTTTACCAGGCACGTAGTGGATCTTGAATGTATAGTCCCCCAAGAACTCCATCCATCTATGTTGCCGCATGTTCAGATCTTTCTGATCAATCAAATATTTCAGGCTCTTGTGATCGGTGTAGATATCAATCTTCACACCGTACAATTAATGTCTCCACAGCTTCAAGGCAAAAATCACGGCCGCTAACTCCAAGTCATGGACCGGATAGTTCCTCTCGTGTACCTTCAGCTTTCTCGAGCCATATGCTATAACGCTTCAATACTGTAACAGCACACAACCCAAACCACTGCCCGAAGCATCACTATAAATCTCATAACCTTCGGTCCCACTCAGCGAACTCAACACAGGCGCCATGATCAACCGACATTTCAACTCCTCAAAAGCTCGGGCGCACTCCGGCGTCCAAACGAACTTCTGCTCCTTCCTCATCAAAGTAGTGAGAGGTAACACTATCTGCAATAAGTTCTCTACGAAGTGCCTATAATAGTCGGCAAGCCACAGAAAGCTCTGGACTTCCGCTACAGTAGAAAGCTCAGGCCAGTCTCGTATCGAAAACAATCTTCGCCGGATCCACTACAATACCTTCCCCACTCACTATATGACCAAGGAACGCCACTGAGGACAACCAAAACTCGCAATTCGAGAACTTGGCGTACAATTGATTCCTCCTTAGATTCTCTAAAACCAAATGAAGACGCCTGAAGTGATCTTCCTCACTATGCGAGTACACCAAAATATCATCGATGAAGACGATCACAAAATCGTCCTACTCCCTGAAGGTAATATTCATCAAATCCATGAACACTGACGGCGCATTTGTCAGCCCAAACGGCATGACCGTAAACTCTTAATGCCCGTATCTTGTACTGAACGCTGTCTTAGGGATATCACTCTCCCTTATCCTCAGCTGATAGTAACCAGACTTGAGATCCAACATAGAGTACACCGTCGACCCGACCAACTGATCAAAAAGATCATTGATCCTTGGGATTGGGTACTTGTTCTTTTCCATAAGCTTGTCCAGCTCTCGATAATCAATACAAAGTCTCAAGCTTCCACCCTTCTTCTTCACAAAAGGACAAGTGCGCTCCAAGGCGGCGAACTTGGACGCACATATCCTTGATCCAGCAACTCTTGAAGTTGCATCTTCAACTCCGCCATCTCCTTAGGCGCTAACCGATATGAAGAGCGTATGACCGGTTTGGAATCACACCAAACCACCTTAACCATCTGAAGAGCAGACACTAGCGTCATGCTCGACCCCTTTCAAGCCCACAAATGTGGTCTCACGACCAGTTCCAAACTTGACTTTCTTGCGATTTCGATCAATGTATGCTTGCTGCTCCGAGAGCCAGTCCATATCAAAGATTACGTCGAGCTCCCCTAACGGTTGTAACGACCCTTATAAGTCAAAGTCTTAACTCCCTATCCGCACCTAAACGCAACAGATTCTACTTGTGCGCAATGAGCATCATTAGACAACAACACATCCAATTTGTCTTTTGCCATGGAAGGAGGTAATCTGACGCGTAATACAAATCCTTTGGTCAAAAGGGAACGGAAGCTCCCTAAGTGAACGGTGCTCACGACGAATTAATCGAAAATCAGAACAAAGCTTACCACAAAAAGTTCTAAGCTAACATGCACAAGGGCAACAAGTATTTAAAGCTAAACTGTTAAAACTTTAAGCTGTACCTATCATCACGACAGCGCGCTTCTTCTCGGACTTGGGGCATCCGCTCCAGCAGTCTCGGGCAAAGTTCCACGACTTTCCACAATTAAAGCATGCGCCCGGGGTTTGACCCGTAGTCATCCCAGAAGCACCGGAAGAAGGAGCTGGACACGAAGTCCTAGCCTTCTTATACCACCTACGGTACGCAGACTTTGAGGAGTTCGGCATTTTGAACTATATCTTCTGCATATCCAGGTCCTTGCTTCCTTGGATTCGATTCAGATCTCTGGCTCTTTGTCCTATACCCACTCCTGACATAGCTTTCTTTAACTTCTGAGCACCATTCAGAAAATGTCGGGCAAAGTGCCCTTCCTTGCCACACTTAAAACAACCATATGGAGCCTGACCAGTAGACATTTTAGACTTCTTGTTCCTCCTCCTTCAGTATGCAGACTTTGCAGAATCTGGAGAGTCTAGTACCCTGAACTCCGACGTCCGATTGACGTTTGACAAATCTACTTCCAAAGATCTAGCCGATTCCACCAAGGCTCGGAATCCCAATAATTTTCGTCCTAGCAGCAGAACTCGCAATTCACCGCGCAGGCCATTATAAAACCTATCGACCATCGACTGCTCGCTCTCCACATCAGAGCCTGGGTAGCGTCTTATCATCAGAAATGCTTGCAAATATTCCTCAACTGAGTGTATACCCTGCACTAAAAGCATGTTCAATTGCAGCCCCAAAGGTCCTATAAATGCTGTTTGCTCCATCACACCACCCGGAGTTGGAATTACCTCAAAAATACGGTAATGCACACGTCTTTCATTTTGTGCACCAATCGCAGGGAACACTGCTTCCACCACCATTATTATGGTTTCAGCGGAGGGAAGGGTTGCAGGCACATCACCAGGTGCACTATAATCCTCAGAAACCGGATGTTCTGACATCCCAGCACCGCTTTTGGTCACCTATAGTCGTACAAAACACTGTTAAGCGACCTTATAAAATTGCAAAAAGTAATTATATGAACACGCAGGTTCCTTAAACACGTGTATTTTAATTCCTAACTGGACATTCATGGGTTCTTTTGATGTTATAACAATGACGCACATACATGTGCTCACCACCCCTTAAAAAGAATTCATCCATGAATTCAGTTAAGCCTGATCGAAACTAGTAGTCTGATACCAAATTGTAACACCCCCTATCCATCGCATAACATATAACAGTAGGTCCGGCCGGGGCCCGACGTCATATACCACAGGCAGATCGGGTGGTTACTCAATGGAAACCATCCAACTAATATCTACGTCCAACACAGAGCATTCTAGCGGAAGCAATTTTAATGGTTACGTTAATAAAGAACCCAACGCTAACATGAATGTCCACTAACAAGCCATGGAATGAACGTACAAATACAGAAGTACAATGGCATTAATGCCTTACAATTGTTTACTCAAATAGAAGTGTTTTCCAAACCTCGGCACGTAGGCCGGCCATACATGAATAAAAGAAAACACTAAGCATTAGGCCTTCGAGGGCCAGCACAGCAACTTGGGCTTTAGCCCGCTATTTACCGCTTAGCTCCGCAGCACCTGCAAGCACAATCCACCGCAACGGTGGTAAACCAAAGCAACGGTCAGCAATGCTGAGCAAATTATAACGATCACGCCCCCAACTTGGGGAGGTGATGCTCCTTCCCTGCTCTTTATTAGCATAACCAAGCAGTATATAAATACATTACATCATAGGCGTTGGCACGCATGGCCACACGCCCCATTCACTCAGGGTACATTCTCGGTGAACCGGTCAATGTCACATCAATTTAAGCCATAGACACCCTGGTCTCACCACCGCCACTTTGACGGCCAAACTATG
Organism: Platanthera guangdongensis; assembly: GCA_039583875.1. Lineage (NCBI taxonomy): Eukaryota > Viridiplantae > Streptophyta > Magnoliopsida > Asparagales > Orchidaceae > Platanthera > Platanthera guangdongensis. Next base: position 85,150,988 of record CM077155.1, on the reverse strand, counting down.
AGCATTTGTCTTCCCGGCATGGGTTACGTCAATTTAAGCCATAGACCGCCGAAGACCCTCATCTATGCCAACGGCTCACACCGAATGACATAGAACGGGTACAGTTCCTCCTAACCCGTGCTCACATCGCAACGACAATTTAAGCCATATGCGCGGGTCAAACTTCTCCGAGTCCCATTTCCGTCACACAGTTCAGATAACCTGGTTATGTTCAAGTTGGCTCCCAGGCCACCATGTTGGCAGAATCACGTGTCTGCCCAGTTTTCTGGTTGCACCTTGGAGTTAACCCCCAAGGCTCCCTGGTGCAATCTACCGCGTAGAAAACCCGAAAAACAACCAATTGCACGGAGTCTTCTCCGGCCATTTATGAAATGCAACATCATCGATCCAGACCAACTTGTCTGGGTAGGCTTCACACATCATGCCAATATCTGTTCTCGATTACCGACTCTACATGTACGCAACGGGGACTATTCATGTCTACCCGAAGGAACGCCTCAAACTCTCCACAAACTCGCGAGTGCGGGCTTCCCTATTGAAAGAAATTATACCTAATCACCTAGAGGGGGGGGGGGTGAATAGGTGACCTTAATCTTTTTAAACTTTTAGGCAGATTTAATGACAAAATTCACAGAACATTACACAGCAAACACAGAATCAGTCACACACAGAGTACACACCGTTTTTATAGTGGTTCCCCAAGGTCTGGGTACATCCACTTTCCCCCTTCGCCTATCTAGTAGTGTACTAGATTCGGCCAAACTCCTCCACTATTCCTCAGATCCTCAGATCTTACACTCAGAACCTCAACCAGGTTCCTACAACTCAGGCTCAAAGCCCTACCACTCAGTCTTCACCAAGACCTACACTAAGCCTTCAACAAGGCCTACACTCAGAGAAAAGTATCTCCTACACTCAGGCACACAGGCCCTGCCACTCAGCCTTTATAATTTCAGGCTTACAACTCAGATCCCTTAGGATCCTACAAGAAATTTAGATTACAAAATATAAACCCACAACTCAGAATGAGAGAGAAAAGTTGACAGGTTTCTTGATGAGTTCTTGGAAGAACTTTGCTGAGATCAACCTCCCTTGGCTTCCTTCAAAGCTTCTTGAATTTAGAACACAGTAGGGTTGAGTCTCTATGCAGATGATCGTCAATCAATGCTGACTTAAGAATCAGATCTCAATCTGAAACTTTCTTCACAGCTTAGTTCAATAGTTGTCTTCTTAGAAGGAGCTCTCTCTCTCCAACTTCTTAGATCTTCTGATCACTTCAATTGATTATTGTTGTTATCCTCTGATTGTGTTGATCATCTTATTCTGTTGATAGAATAAGCCTTTATATAGGCTTTCTTCATGGTGACTGGCTGATCCGGTTCCTAACAGCTTTCTGACAGCTCTGACAGTTGCAGTAGACCGGCTGGAATGGCTGTTGTCAAGTCATCTAGTCACTTCTTGAATTTTCTGTAACTGTCTGAAAGTGTCGAGACAGTCAGTCTTTAAGTGTCGACACAAGTAGACTAAGTGTCGACACAAGTAGACTAAGTGTCGACACTAGCCTTCATGGTGTCGACACAACTCCTTGTGTTGTAGAAATTACTTCTCGACACTGCTTCTTCAGAATGTGTCGGCACTGATATTGTGTGTCGACACAACTCCTTGTTCTTCAGTACTTAGTTGAATTCTGCTAAGTGTCGACACAACTCCTTTGTGTCGACACATCTTCTTGTGTTGAACTTGTTAAGTGTCGACACATCTTCTTGGTGTCGACAGATGCCTTCTGTGTTGATACTTCTGCTGAGTGTCGACACATCTACTTTGTGTCGACACTTGTACTTAGACTTCATTTAAATTTGCTGAGTGTCGACACAGCCTCCTAGTGTCGACACTTTCTTCATGTGTTGAGACTTTTGCTGTGTGTCGACACATTCTTCATTATATCGACACTTGTACTTAAACTCTGTTGAAGTTTGCTGAGTGTCGACACAGCCTCCTAGTGTCGACACTTGTACTTGAGCTTTGTTGAACTTTTGCTGAGTGTCGACACAGCCTCCTAGTGTCGACACTTTTGATGTTGACAAAGTTCCTCTGGGTGTCGACTCTGCTTCTAAGTGTCGACACATCTTCTCTGGACATTTCTTCAATGTGTGTCAACACTGCCTGTATGTGTCGACACTTTCCTTCTGGTGTCGACTCTGCATCCCTGGTGTCGACACAATCACTCCAAGTGTCGACACTGCTTCTCTGGGTGTCGACACAAGTCTTCTTAAGTGTCGACACTTTTCTTCTAGGTGTCGACACATGTACTTAGAAACTTTTCATGCTTTCCCTGCAATTACTTAACCTGCACAAGGTAACTCAAAATACATCAAATATATCTTGATGTATATCATTGAGTAGGGTGAGGCTTCTTCAAATCAGGTACATTTATTCCAATGTACCCAACAATCTCCCCCTATTTGGAGAAGTCATAACCCTTAGTCAATGATATACACCATACATAACAAATTCACAGTATGATGTAAAACAATAATAAATGACAGGGTAAGTACATAAACAAGTATTAAACAAAACATGTATACACAAATATCTCTGAATAATTAATGTAATAGTTGAACATATGTCACATTGTTCTAACAACTTCAATATTTTCATTATTCAAAAGTTTACAGAAGGTTTTAATACAAGTGATTACACATAGTAAACTTAAGAAAAATTTCTATCCCAAGGCTGCTCAGGCTCCTTGATCACAATGCCCTTTCCAGTTTGTATCTTTGCTTGGACAGGAGCTTCAGTATCATCTGCAGCAGCAGGCTTCTTCCCTTTAAGATCTTTCTTTTTCTGCTCTTCAGCCTTGATCTTTTGCCTTTTAAAGTAATGATAAGGCTTTGGAAAGTACTTGCTAGGCTCCTGTGCAGTAGGAGGTAGCTTTCCCATCTTAGCCTTTCTTCTGTATTGAACAATTGCCTCTTGCCTGGACTCATGTTTCCTCCACTCCAGTTCAGAATACCACTTGTTTCTATCCTGGATATTGTCCTTGGCTGTCTTCCAAGCAGTCAAGATGATATTCCTGGAAGTGGGGCTCCATTGTTCAAAATCAGGCCTAAGTTCAGCTTGCTCTCTTAATCTCTTCTTAGACAATTGAGTCTCTTGTTCTTTCAGCAAAGCCTCTTGTTCTTTTAGTATGGCCTCTGGCACTGGCTGAACAACTTTTTCAATGATGACATTCTGAATTCCTTCAGGAGGACTATACATTGACTGAATATCTTGATGTATCATATCAAAGTCTGGTGGAGGGTATATCACTTGAGCTACTTCAGCTGGCTCCCCTCCAAGATATGCAGGATTAATTCCAGACTCTACAACATTGTCATCATCACATAATGGAGGATATCCAAGGGTGGCTCTGATGGAATTTGAAATTCACTTTGCATGATCAGAGCCTGCTTTGACTAACACCCTCTCCCCCTTTATGACTTCTCTTTCAATGTGATCCCCAAGATCATCTTTCTGAAACCTTATCTGTGCATTCAAATAGTTTACTCCATCTTTGTAGAAAGGTTTCAACCTTTGGAGCTTTTCAGTTATTAGCTTCTGGGAATCCTGAAGTGCAGAAGTAATAGCAGTTACGCTCTCTTGCAATGCTTTGTCAAATTCTTCTTTGGCAGTGGTCAGGGCTGCATTCTGGGCAGTTGCTATATTCTTCAGTTCAGTCACAATGGCATTGTGTGAAGCTGTCAAATTATCATTCATCCTTATCTGATTCTCCAGGACATAGCCTTGCTTCACTTCTAGCTCATCAAGTTTTGTCTTCAGTTTCTCTTGATGTGTGGCCAGATAGAATACTACATTTCCTCCTTTATGGAAGTAGTCAGTCATTTCTTTCTTATTCAGATTCACTTCAAATCTGATGGACTTAATGTCTTGGGCCAGATCAAACGTCAGAGATTTATTCCCTTCATCTACATACTTTTCCATAGCTTGCCTTTGCTCATCCAGCTTAATCTACATTGCCACCAGCAATGAACTGTAGTCAGTAGATGGGGCAGGCTATGGTGCAATTGTCTGCAGTGCCTTTTTATATGTCTGGCTCCTACTCTTGAAGACTTGAAATTTCCTCTTCTTGGCTCTTGCAGCCTCTTCATCTTCAGAAGCAGATGTGCTAGCTATATCAACTCTTTCCTTTGGGCGAGGAGGTAAATCATTCCTAGGAACCTGCTCAGCATTCTTTGGCACTTCAGGTTCTTTATTTGTAGTGTCTTCTTTAATCACCACATGCTCCCCCTCAATAATTACTTTCTCCCCCTCAGCAGCAGCTTTTTCTGTCTCAAAATCTGTTTGTAGAAGATCTGTGAATAGCTCTTCTAGGGTAAATTCTTGTTGAGAAAGGGTTGGAGAATCTCTTATATCATAAACCACTTGATCAGCAATAGATGTGTCTTCCATGACAACATCCTGAGGTTGACTATGAATCTGAGGTTGCTGATTAACATGAGGTAATGAATCAGACAAAACATCATTCTCAATAGGGAAATCTAATTTGTTGATTTCATTTATTACCTCAAGTATGGTTTGAGTAGCTTGTTCACTCTCAAGTGGAGTTTGCTCTTCCACAAGTAGAGGCTCCCCCTGGATTGAATCCTGGTGAATAGGGCTTGCTGAGGGTAGCTCCCCCTGCCTCTGTACTTCTTCTTGTCTTGCTGGAGATTATCCAGCATTTCCAGTTTCTTCTTCATCAGAAGTGAACACCACTTGCTCTTTAGAGCTGCCTGAGGATTCTTGAGCCACAGGGGCTATCTTCTTCTTCTTCTTCTTCAGGGGTGTTTCCTTCACTGGAGTTGGCAGTTCTTTGGTTAGTACTCTATCCCACCTAGAGAAGATTCTCATATCCATCTTCCTCATGTGGTTAATCTTTGAACCTGCAGCTTGGTTCATTACCTCAGGTATACTACCAGCTAGGTAAAGACTGAGTATTCTACCTAGATTTGGCTTCTTCATACTTTCTTTAATCTTATCGAACATAACTGTAGCCCATTCAGTTTCTAGTTTGAAGATAATCCTGGTCATTAGACTAAACATATGAGCTGAAATTCTGTCATGCCGTCCAGGCTTGCATAGTATTACATTTCCAACTATTTCAGACAAGAATTTTCCTTGGCTGTTCATTCCTTTTCTGTTGAATACTGATCCAATTTTCATGTGTGAGTCCAGTCCACACCATGTTAATGCTTCTCTAGTCTTAGAAGCGGAAACATCTTCTTCTTCCTTAGTCCTTGGTAGTTATAGTACCTTTCTCAGACTCTTAGGACAGACCTTCACCTTTTCCCCATGAACTCTTGACTTAATCTTGAGTCCTGATTCATCTAGTTTTGCTGCATTCAGAAACTCAAGGACTTCCTTCTTCCAGATCTTAATTGGTTCTGAAACAAGAAATTCTAACCCAGTCTCAGCTATTAGGGTTATCACGGCTTTGATATCTGGTTCTGCGTTATAAAATGTGTGTCGCACGAGTTCGTATCCTTCATTCACATTCTCTTCTAGCTTGGGCGCCATTAGGGTTTGAAGAAATTTGAATTAGAGAAGAGAGATGTCGACACACAAGTTTGGTCTCGAAACTTTGGTGAGCGTGTCGACAGACAATGGCGAAAACCTATTTATACCTTTCTAGAATCGAAGATGAAAGGGCGCGTCAAAATACTTAAATTGTGTCGACACTGTAGAAAAGTGTCGACACTTACTTCTAATGTCTCGACAACTATATGTCGACATAAGTATAGTCGACAGAATATATGTGTCGACACTTGTTTATGTGTCGACACCGCTTAACTCGACACTTAGTCGAGACTATACTAGTCTAATTTAGTGTTAATCCTAAGTGTCGACACCACCTTGGATGTGTCGATACCTACTCTGCATGTGTCGACAAAGATTCCCTGAAGTGTCGACACCGACTTCCTAGATGTGTCGACACCATTTCTCTGAAATGTCGACACCACTTTTCTATGTCGACACAGACAACTCTGTGTGTCGACACCATTTTACTTAGCCGATTTTGAAAACTTACTCTAAGTTTATCATCCCTAATTCAATTTTAAATTTATTGAATTTGGTTTCATCTAAGGGCTTAGTATACATGTCAGCTAGTTGATTATCTGTATTAATATACTCTAGTGAAATATCTCTTTTTTCCACATGTTCTCTTAGAAAATGGTATTTTATTTCTATGTGCTTAGTCCTACTATGGGAGACAGGATTGTTAGCAATAGAAATAGCACTAGTAGAATCACAAAATAGAGGTGTTCTACTTACTTGAATACCATAGTCTTCTCGCTGATGTTGAGTCTATAGAAGTTGAGCACAGCAACTTCCTGCAGTAACATACTCTGATTCTGCTGTGGAGATAGCTACATTTGTTTGCTTCTTCCTACTCCATGATATCAGCCTTCCACCTAGGAATTGACAGGTACGAGTTGTACTCTTCCTATCTTTCTTGCAGCCTGCAAAATCTGCATCTGAATAACCTGTCGGTTCAAAGTCTCCATTCCTAGGGTACCAAAGGCCTAGATAAGGAGTGCCCTTAAAATATCTCAAAATTCTTTTGACTGCTGTCAAATGAGATTCTTTAGGGAAAGCTTGGTACCTAGCACAGACACATGTAGCATACATGATATCTGGTCTACTTGCAGTCAAATATAGTAGGGAGCCAACTATCCCTCTATACAAGGTTTCATCTACAGGTTTCCCTGCATCATCTTTGCATAAAGACATTGTTGACCCCATATGAGTTTTCATGGTACTGGATGATTCCATACCATACTTCCTTATTAATTCTAGGGTGAACTTAGACTGGCATATGGATAAACCATCCTCAGTCTGTCTAACTTGGAGACCCAAGAAGAACTTAAGGTCCCCCATACTGCTCATTTCAAATTGTCCTTGCATAGGTTTTGCAAACTTTCTACAAAGAACACTTTTAGTAGACCCAAATATAATCTCATCTACATATATTTGGACTAGAATGATCTTGCCTCGAGATTCCCTAAGGAATAGAGTCGTGTCTATTTTCCCCCTTGGGAATTTATTCTCAATGAGGAAACTAGACAGGGTTTCATACCAAGCCCTAGGGGCTTATTTTAACCCATACAAAGCCTTCCTAAGTCTATAGACATAATTAGGTTTAGTAGAATCTACAAAACCTGATGGCTGTTCTACATAGACTTCTTCCTTCAGATTTCCATTCAGAAAGGCTGACTTAACATCCATTTGGTATACTTTAAACCCTTGATAGGTTGCATAGGCCAAGAACATCCTTATTGCCTCCAGTCTGGCTACTGGAGCAAAGGTCTGATCAAAGTCAACACCTTCTTCCTGCCTATATCCTTTTGCAACCAGTCTAGCTTTGTTCTTCACAATAACTCCATGTTCATCCAGCTTGTTCCTAAAGATCTACTTAGTTCCTATAATGTTGTGGCCCTTTAGTTTAGGAACAAGCTCCCAGACATTGCATCTTTTGAACTGGTTCAGCTCCTCTTGCATTGCCTCAATCCAATGAGGGTCTAGGATAGCTTCTTCAAATTTCTTTGGCTCTACCTGGGATAGAAAACTGGAGTAGAGTACTGAACTTTGATTTCTACTCCTTGTTTGTACCCCTTGTCTGAGATCACCAATAATTTGATTGGCGGGATGATCTTTTAGATGTCTATTTGCTGGAGGTAGCCTGTCTTCAGGTTGTACTCCTTCAGCTTCTTCAACTTGCTGCACTCCTTGGTCCTCTTCAGCAACAGGAGTATCTAGTACTCCCTCTGGACAGCAGCCACCTTCTACTACTTGCTGACTTGCAGTAGGTCCTTCTTCTATAGTGAGCTTGTTCAACTTCTCAGTCACACCTGTGGAGCTGCAAATACTTCTAGACAATTCATTGTTAATGAGTCTAGCTTCATCAAATACTACATGAACAGACTCTTCTACAACTTGAGTAGTCAAGTTGTAGATCCTATAAGCCTTACTGTTGTTGCTGTACCCAACAAAGATCCCCTCTTGGGATTTGGCAGCAAACTTTGTTAAGTAAGACTTACCATTGTTAAGTATATAACATTTACAACCAAAGATCCTGAAATATGATAGATTTGGTTTTCTGCCTTTCACAATCTCATAGGGGGTCTTATTGTGGCTCTTGGTGATAGTAGCCCTATTAATCACATGACATGCAGTATTAACTGCCTCAGCCCAGAAATATTCTGGGAGAGATGTGTCACTTAATAGGGTTCTACCAGCCTCAATCAAGGTTCTATTTTTCCTTTCAGCAATGCCATTTTGCTGAGGTGTTCTTGGAGAGGAAAATTCCTGAAATATCCCAAACTCTTCACATAGCTTTGTCATACTATCAGACTGGAATTCAGTACCATGGTCACTTCTTATTTTGACCACTGTACTGTCTAACTCATTCTGAATTTGTTTGACAAAACTATAAAAGATACTAGGTGTTTCAGACTTTTGCCTTAGGAAGAATACCCAGGAATACCTTGAGTAGTCATCAACTACCACAAATGTATAGAGCTTCCTACCAAGGCTGTGAACTGGCATAGGACCAAAAAGATCCATATGCAAGAGGTATAAGCACCTCACAGTATCTTTGTTCTCAATACTATTAAAGGTGGATCTAGTCTGCTTGCCCTTTTGACAAGCTGAACATATCTCATCCTTAATACACTTAACCTGAGGACCATTCCTCACTAACTCTTTACTATAGAGTTGACCAATTGTCTTATAGTTAAGATGGGCTAGCCTCTTGTGCCATTTGACACAATGAGAGACTTTCTCATCAGCTACAAGACACACAGGAGAAACATTGTTCTCACACATAATGTCTAAACAATAAACATTTCTCTTCCTATAACCTGTCAGAATGATCTTTTGATCATTTGACCTCCTGATGTGACAACCATCTTTGACAAATGAGATGTCATATTGTAGATCACTCAGCTGACTTATACTAATGAGGTTATGTTTCAAACCTTTAACATAAGCCACTTGAGTAATTGTAATAAGGTTGCTAGAAATGTTACCAAAGCCTTTGATGATTCCTTTTTCAGAACCACCAAAGGTGACTTTAGGACCATCCTTGACTGGTGTATAGTCCTTCAGCAATCCTCTTGTTCCATTCATGTGCCTGGAACATCCACTGTCCAAGTACCATATTGGGGCATGGCCACTTGGACTTAGCTGCAAAACAGATTAGTTAACCTTAGAACCCAAAAAATTCTTGGGACCTTGGTGCTGGTTAGTTTGCCTCTTAACAAAACTACCTGTAGCTTTTCTAGCAGGTAAATTGCTACTCATATTGGCATTAGAATTATGCCAACAGTCTATGGCAAAGTGGCTTATCTTACCACAGCACCAGCACTCAAATCTGTTGTACCTTTGTTTAGGTACAACCCTGGCTGTTATGTCTACAGCAGGTTTCTTGTTGAGTACTGGGGCTTTGCCCTTAGACTTGGACTGAACATTCCTGGCAGGTTTAGTAAACCCCATTCCAGTTTTACATTTTTGAGAAATGAACTCATCTATCAAAGGTAGAATAGACTTTGGTTTAGAAAACCTTGCTACTATATCTCTCTCTTTCTGAAGACTAATCTCCAGATTTCTGATTTGATCATTTTTAAATGTTTGTTGAAGTTGGTGACCGGGCGGTCTGGCGGTTTGTCTTGGCGGGTTGAAGACCGCGCGGTCTGGCTGTTTGTCTCAGCCGGCTTGGAGACCGGGCGGTCTGGCGGTCTACCCTGGCAGTCTCTCTTCCTCTCTGGTGGTAGCCGTGCGGTTAGCCCTGCTGTCTAACCGCGCGGCTTGTGCGGTTTGTTTTGTATAGTCCGCTTAGTCCTGTAAATTATAGTCCCACATCTCTTATTTGTATTCTCTCATCTCTCCTCCATTCTATATAAAGGAGGGCATACCTTTGTAATAGATACCTTTTTTGGATAATAAAATTTCAATTATTCAAAAGTCTATCTGTTTGTTCTTTTCTATTCGCTACTTTTAACATGGTATCAGAGGACACGGTCATTTCCTCCTGATTCTGTGCGCTCTCTGCTTCTAGCGGCTTGTTTTCCGCTATCCGCGACCTCTCTCGCGGCTTGCCTTCTCTTCTGTCTGCCGCCCTGTTCGAGCGGCTTGTTTCTGTCCGCTGCCCTATTCGCGCGGCTTGCTTCTTCTTGGTTCTCTTCTCCTACTGCTATTCGTCGCAGCGACCTGTTTCCTTGTCGCCGCGCTCCTTGCTCTTTATTGCCTCTCCGACTTCCTAGTCTTTGCGGCTTGTCTCTACCCGCTGCGGACTTCTTCTCCCTGTCCGCTTCTGCTTTCCCCATATCCGCTTGTCCCTATACTCGCGGTTTGCTGCTGTGATCTGCCTGACCGTGCGGGTTGTTCCTTTCTCACCCGCATCTTGGTCGCGGTCACCTGCTCTTCTCCTCCCTTCTGTTCGCTCGGCCTTTTCAGTCCGCGCGACCTCTTCCCCGCTGTGCCCTTGACCTCTTGCTAGCCGCTACTGTTCGCGCTCTACTTATTGTTGCCTTCTACCCGCTCCTGCTTGCTAGTCGCGTCGGCCTCATCTTTTGCCGTGCGACCTGTTCTCCTCTGTTCGCCCGACTTTTTCAAGCCGTGTGACTTCTTTCCCTCTGCTTTGCTCTGCTTCTTGGTAGCGGCCTTCCTAATCGCCCGACCTATTTTCTGTTCGCCCGGCTTGGTGCTCTTTTCTCTTCTCGCGGCTTGTTCTTATCGTCGCGGCTTGCTCCTCTCTTGCTTCCATGGCTTTCCCCTCCTCCAGCCTGTCCGCCTCCGTGGTCACCTCTTCTGGTAGTGCTCATGTTGTTACTCGCGGAAGATGGCTAATTGACTATGGTGCAACCAATCATATGACAGGCAATCCTCAATGTTTCTCTCTTCTTGACACACATGCTCAGTTGCCCCCGGTCATTGTTGCTGATGGATCTCCCTCCCCGGTCCATGGGACGGGCATGGTTCAAGTCACTCCATCTCTCTGTCTGGCTGATACCCTCTATGTGCCCAAGTTTCCGTGCAATTTATTATCGGTTACTTCTTTATGCAAGCAACTACGGTGTTCTGTCATATTCACCCCTAGCTCTTGTGCTTTTCAGGATCCGGACTCCCAACGGACGATTGCTACCGGGACTGAGAGTGGTGGCCTCTACTTCCTGGACAACGTTTCTGCTCTATCCGCCTTCTCCTCTTCCTCTACAGATCTTCTCCAATGGCATCTTCGCCTTGGACATGCTCCTCCCCGAATTCTCCGCCAGCTCCTGCCGCACCTCCCTCCTCATCATCCTCCTCTAAACTGTGATGCATGTCAACTTGGCAAACATCACCGCTCATCCTTCCCACCAACGCAAAGTCGGGGCTCTTCCCGTCCGTTCGACCTCGTTCACTCTGACATATGGGGTCCCGCTCCTAACCTCAACATCGGTCGGGGTAGTTCCTATTTTGTCACCTTCATTGATGATTTATCTCGATGTACGTGGGTATATCTTCTCAAAGATCGCTCCGAGATGTTCTCTGTTTGGACCTCCTTTTATTCTATGGTTAAGACACAGTTTGATACGTCTATTAAACTCCTTCGTTCAGACAATGCTAAGGAGTATCTTAGCCACGACTTCTCCTCCTTTTGTATTCACCATGGTGTTCTTCGTCAAACAAGTTGTGTCTACACCTCACAACAAAATGGGGTGGCGGAACGCAAAAACCGTCACCTCCTTGATGTCGCTCGCACTATGATGACTCAAATGCATGTTCCTCACTCCTATTGGGGCTATGTTGTCCTCCTCTCCTGCTATCTCATCAATCGCCTTCCCTCCACAGTTCTCCACGGTGCTACCCCCTTCTCCATTCTTTATCCGGACAAGGATCCCTTTCCTCTTCCTCTGCACATCTTTGGGTGCACCGCTTTTGTGCACTCTCCCGCTGCCACCCGTGATAAACTCTCACCACGTGCCACCAAATGTGTCTTTCTGGGCTACTCTCCCACTCAGAAAGGATATTGCTGCTTTGACCCTGTTACCCGCAAGCAATTTGTCTCTGCGGATGTCACCTTCTTTGCCAATACCTCTTACTTATCTCCCGCTTCCTCTTCTACTCCTCCTGATCCTACTTCTCATACCAACCCATCCATTCCCTCTGCTCCCACTGATGTTCCGCCCTCTCCACCCACTCCACCGTCTTCCCCATCCTCATCATCTCCACCCTCTACTCCGCTTTCTCCCTCCACTCCGCTGCCATCTCTCTCTACTCCCGGGCCAGCTCTCTCCACCACGGATACTCCGGATACTGAGGCACCTGCTGAACTGGATCTCCCGATTGCTCTTCGCAAAGGGGTTCGGGCCTGTACCCAACACCCGCTTGCTGCAGTTGTTTCCTATGATCGTCTTACCCCTGCTCGCAGAGCTTTTGCACTGGCTATCTCGGCCACTGCCACCCCCCGTTCCTACCAGGAGGCCCTTACTATTCCTCATTGAAAAGTTGCCATGGATGAGGAGATTGCTACTCTCACTGAACGGGGTACTTGGACCCTTGTTCCTCCTCCTTTCGGCACAAATGTTGTTGGCTGTCGCTGGGTCTTCGTGGTGAAGTTTCTCCCGGATGGCAGTGTGGATCGTTATAAGGCTCGCCTGGTTGCCAAGGGTTTTACCCAAACTTATGGGATTGATTACTTTGACACTTTCTCTCCCGTGGCTCGTCTCAGCACTATTCGGGTTCTTCTCTCTGTGGCTGTCAACAGGGATTGGCCCATCTCGCAGCTAGATGTTAAGAATGCCTTCCTTTATGGTGATCTGCAGGAGGATGTTTACATGGAGCAACCTCCTGGGTATGTTGCTCAGGGGGAGACACGGGTATGCCGGCTAAAGAAGGCTATCTATGGCCTCAAGCAGAGTACTCGTGCCTAGTTTGACAAGTTCAGTAACATTGTTGCGGCCATTGGTTTTACAAGAAGCTCAGCAGATCACTCCTTGTTTGTTCGGAAAACCGCCTCTGGTCTTGTTGTTCTTGCGGTTTATGTTGATGACATTCTTCTTACTGGCGATGACCAGGATGGGGTATTGATGACCAAGAAACACCTTCGTCAACATCTGGTCACAAAGGATATGGGCTCCCCGAAATACTTTCTGGGGATTGAAATCTCTAGAAAGCCCAACTCCATGGTTCTTTCACAACGGAAGTATGCTCTTGATCTTTTAAAGGAGGCAGGACTGACTGGTGCTAAACCTGCACGTTGTCCTATGGCTGTTGGAGAAGACAAAACTTGGACAGATGACTCACCTCTTCTCTCCGATCTTACGAGATACCGGCATCTGGTGGGCAAGCTCATATATCTCACGGTAACCAGACCCGACATCTCTTATGTTGTTGGCAAGGTGAGCCAGTTCATGCAAGCTCCGAGGGAGTTTCATCTACAATCTGCTCTGAGGATATTAGAGTATATTAAAGCTGCTCCAGGGAAAGGACTCCTATTTCAGAAAAATGGTCACCTTAGGGTTGAAGCGTACTCTGATTCAAGCTATGCGGATGACAAAGGGGACCGCAAATCGACTTCAGGTTTCTGCACATTTGTTGGAGGCAATCTTGTGAGTTGGAAGAGCAAGAAACAGTCTGTCATTTCTAGGTCTAGTGCAGAGGCGGAATATCGCAGCATGGCATCGACTACATGTGAGTTGAAGTGGTTGCGGGCTCTCGTGCTTGACTTAGGATAGGTTTACAACTATCCTCTTCCTATGTTCTGTGACAATAAGGCCGCGATACACATTTCCAAAAATCCGGTCTTTCATGAGAGAACAAAACACATAGAAGTCGACTGTCATTTTATTCGGGAAGAAATATTGAAGAAACAGATTTGCACTCCATTTGTCACTTCCGACAACGAGTTGGCAGATATCTTCACCAAGCCGGTGTCCGCTTCCTTTTTCCACATCTGCGACAAGCTGGGCATGATCGATATATATGCTCCAGCTTGAGGGGGAGTGTTGAAGTTGGTGACCGGGCGGTCTGGCGGTTTGTCTTGGCGGGTTGAAGACCGCGCGGTCTGGCGGTTTGTCTCAGCCGGCTTGGAGACCGGGCGGTCTGGCGGTCTACCCTGGCAGTCTCTCTTCCTCTTTGGTGGTAGCCGTGCGGTTAGCCCTGCTGTCTAACCGCGCGGCTTGTGCGGTTTGTTTTGTATAGTCCGCTTAGTCCTGTAAATTATAGTCCCACATCTCTTATTTGTATTCTCTCATCTCTCCTCCATTCTATATAAAGGAGGGCATACCTTTGTAATAGATACCTTTTTTGGATAATAAAATTTCAATTATTCAAAAGTCTATCTGTTTGTTCTTTTCTATTCGCTACTTTTAACAATGTTATAGTCCCCATCTGAATAACAGTTATGTGCTTCAGTCTGGCTATTTCATTTAATTTCTGATCAATCAACTTATCAAAATCTGTTGCAGCAACTTTAAGATTAGCAATCTCCTTAGCCTGACTCTTGGTCAAGGATTTGCTTTTCTTCAAAGCTTGCAACACTACTCTATATTCATCAACTAATTGATGAATGTCTCCTTCAGATTCAGATCCAATCTCATCAATAGATGCTGATGAATCTGATTCTAATGCAGTACTAGAAAGTGAACTATCAGAACAATTTTGTACCTGACTTGGTCCAGGCTGATCCTGGATTTTGTCTTCTTCTGATAAGGCCATCAGTCCCTGTCAATGATTGTCCTCTTGCTCAAATATAGAGTTCATTAACTGAATGAACTCCTCTTCCTCTTCTTCAGCAAACAGTCCAATATAAGCTTCAGCTTCTGAATCAGTTTATGAAGATGACATATCAGACAGACTTTTGTCCTTCTTAACAACAAAGGACCTTTCCTTTTTGACCTTGATTTGAGTCTTCTTCTTATCAATTGTCTCTTTCCTCTTCTCTAGACAGTCAGCAACAACATGTCCTTGTCTGTTACAACAATAACAAATTATCTTTGAAAATGTAGTTTTACTTGACTTGGCCTTTCTCCTGTCATTCTTTGATAACTTATGTGAAGTGGATGGCTTAGACCTCCACTGTTTTTTCTTTAGAAACTTCTGAAAATGTCTTGTGAAAGCTGCAAAGTCCTCATCACTCTCACTGCTTTCAGAATTCTTGCTTTCTGACTCATCTGTCTCAGTCACAGCAACTTTTGGAGGTGGAGATGGAGACTTACTTTTATATTTCCTAGTGGCTTCTGTCTTGAAAGCCACAGCTCTTTCTTTATGCTCAATTCTTGTAGTCTTCTCCTCCTCCTTCCTTACCATTAACTGCATCTCATATGATAACCGTTTTCCAAACAATGTTGGAGGAGGAATGTCTGCTAATTTGGTCATTTCCCTTATGGCACATATCTTAGTATCCCAGTCTTTAGTTAGGGATCTCAAGAACTTATCATTCAGCTCATAATTGCTGAATTCCCTTCCATAGGACATTAACTCATTAACTATCGTATAGAATTTCTTGTAAAACTCAGTTATGCTATCAGACCTTCCTTGTCTGAAGCTCTCATACTATTGGTTTAATAAAGACTTTTTGTCCTGTCTAACTTCTTCAAAGCCCTCCATATAGACTATCAGTGTATCCCACATTTCCTTTGATGTTTTACAGTGTATCAAATTCTGAAATGTGGCATCATCTATTACAGTTACAATTATATTCTGAACCCACTTATCCATTGTGGCCAGAATAATCTCATCCTTGGTCATTTCAGAATAGTCTTTTGGAGTTCTTTGATTTGCATCTAACACAGATACTTTCATAGGCACATATGGCCCTTCTTTGACTGTGATATAGATTCTAGGGTCAGAGGCTTCCATAAATAGTCTAACCCTTTCTTTCCAAATGCCAAAAATCTCCTTTCTACAGATTGGCAACTTCATGGAGCCTAGTTCTTTGTGATTTGCTGTTGAACCCATTTTCTTGATTTTCTTGATTATACTGAATCTGCCAACAGGATCTTTACTCAGACTGTTATGTCCTTTTTGAGTAACCTCGCTTTGACACCACTTAAGAAATTGTACCTAATCACCTAGAGTGGGGGGGGGGGGTGAATAGGTGACCTTAATCTTTTTAAACTTTTAGGCAGATTTAATCACATAATTCACAGAACATTACACAACAAATACAGAATCAGTCACAAACAGAGTACACACAGTTTTTATAGTGGTTCCCCAAGGTCTGGGTACATCCACTTTCCCCCTTCACCTATCTAGTAGTGTACTCGATTTGGCCAAACTCCTCCACTATTCCTCAGATCCTCAGATCTTACACTCAGAACCTCAACCAGGTTCCTACAACTCAGGCTCAAAGCCCTACCACTCAATTTTCACCAAGACCTACACTCAGCCTTCAACAAGGCCTACACTCAGAGAAAAGAATCTCCTACACTCAGGCACACAGGCCCTACCACTCAGCCTTTATAATTTCAGGCTTACAACTCAGATCCCTTAGGATCCTACAAGAAATTTAGATTACAAAATATAAACCCACAACTCAGAATGAGAGAGAAAAGTTGACAGTTTTCTTGATGAGTTCTTTGAAGAACTTTGCTGAGATCAACCTCCATTGGCTTCCTTCAAAGCTTCTTGAATTTAGAACACAGTAGGGTTGAGTCTCTATGCAGATGATCTTCAATCACTGCTGAATTAAGAATCAGATCTCAATCTGAAACTTTCTTCACAGCCTGGTTCAATAGCTGTCTTCTTAGAAGGAGCTCTCTCTCTCCAATTTCTTAGATCTTCTGATCACTTCAATTGATTATTGTTGTTATCCTCTGATTGTGTTGATCATCTTATTCTGTTGACAGAATAAGACTTTATAAGGCTTTCTTCATGGTGACCGGCTGATCCGGTTCCTAACAGCTTTCTGACAGCTCTGATAGTTGCAGTAGACCGGCTGGAATGTCAGCTGTCAAGTCATCCAGTCACTTCTTGGATTTTCTGTAACTGTCTGAAAGTGTCGAGACATTCAGTCTTTAATTGTCGACACAAGTAGACTAATTGTCGACACAAGTAGACTAAGTGTCGACACTAGCCTTCATGGTTTTGACACAACTCCTTGTGTTGTAGAAATTACTTCGCGACACTGCTTCTTCAGAATGTGTCGACACTGATATTGTGTGTCGACACAACTCCTTGTTCTTCAGTACTTAGTTGAATTCTGCTAAGTGTCGACACAACTACTTTGTGTCGACACATCTTCTTATGTTGAACTTGTTAAGTGTCGACACATCTTCTTGGTGTGGACAGATGCCTTCTGTGTTGATACTTCTGCTGAGTGTCGACACATCTACTTTGTGTCGACACTTGTACTTAGACTTCATTGAAATTTGCTGAGTGTCGACACAGCCTCCTAGTGTCGACACTTTCTTCATGTGTTGAGACTTCTGCTGTGTGTCGACACATTCTTCATTATGTCGACACTTGTACTTAAACACTGTTGAAGTTTGCTGAGTGTCGACACAGCCTCCTAGTGTCGACACTTGTACTTGAGCTTTGTTGAACTTTTGCTGAGTGTCGACACAGCCTCCTAGTGTCGACACTTTTAATGTTGACAAAGTTCCTCTAGGTGTCGACTCTGCTTCTAAGTGTCGACACAGCTTCTCTGGACATTTCTTCAATGTGTGTCGACACTGCCTGTATGTGTCGGCACTTTCCTTCTGGTGTCGACTCTGCATCCCTGGTGTCGACACAATCACTCCAAGTGTCGACACTACTTCTCTGTGTGTCGAGACAAGTCTTCTTAAGTGTCGACACTTTTCTTCTAGGTGTCAACACATGGACTTAGAAACTTTTCATGCTTTCCCTGCAATTACTTAACCTGCACAAGGTAACTCAAAATACATCAAATACACCTTGATGTATATCATTGAGTCGGGTGAGGCTTCTTCAAATCAGGTACATTTATTCCAATGTACCCAACACCTATGCAAAAGAAGTAGAGCTTCACATGATCAAGTAGAGAATCGTTACCCTAGCGTTCTTCCTTGGCGCAATGGAAAAGTAAGCGGATGAAAAGCACCGCACTCTCCCTGCTTCCGTAGATCCGAAGTCGGTTCGTGATTTGGAGCTCCGAAGCTCCGCCGGTGAACGGATCTAGGCTTCTTCTTCCTCCTTTGCTCTCCCCTCTCTCTAGACTAAGAAAGAGAACCACTCAAGTGAAATGAGGGTTTCAAAGGCGCAATCCAGGGTATATCCCTGTAGGAATAACCCCCAACTGTCGTATCCCAAAATAAGGAACCGAACGGCTACGATTCGTAGCTGAAAAGTAAAACCTGGGCCGAACACGGCCTGCGACACGCCCGTGTCCAGGGCCGTGTCCCTCATTCGGCGTCAAAATCGACGCGTCTCGAAAAACACACGGGCATCCGACACGCCCATGTTCGACCTGACACGCCCGTGTCATCCAGTACATGCCCGTATTCTCGGGCGTGTTCTCCCAACAACACATGACCAACACCAACCCGAGACTCACACGGGTATTGGACACGCCCGTGTCCTATTTGACACGCCCGTGTCAACCCCGAACACGCCTGGGCTCCAGGCCGTGTTCACTATCTCGACACTTCATCGAGCGCAGTCCGTCGACCACCTGACACGGCCTTGGACACGCCCGTGTCCTAGGCCGTGTTCTGTGTCTTGACATTTCATCGAGCGGAAATCGTCTACTTCCCTGGCAGATCTTGACACGAGTTCGACACGCCATGAGACACGCTAGTGTCTCTGTCCGTGTTCGCTGCTCGACGATCGTCGACTCCAGAATTCGTCGACCTCACGGCCAAATCGTCGACTCGAGCCTGACACGCCCTAGGACACGCTCGTGTCCCAGGCCGTGTGTCCCCTGCCAAATTCCAAATTTGGCAGAAAACACCTCCCATCGCTCTTTTGAGTTTCGGGGCGTTACACCATGCCATAATTAAAACAATCATATGGAGCTTGACTAGTAGACATTTTAGACTTCTTTTTCCTCCTCCTTTGCTATGTAGACTTTGCAGAATCTGTAGAGTTTAGTACCCTGAACTCCGACGTCTGATTGGCTTTTGCCAAATCTACTTCCAAAGATCTAGCCGGCTCCACCAAGGCTCGGAATCCCAATAATTTTGGTCCTGCAGTAAAACTTGTAACGCGCCGTGCATGCCATTATAAAATCCGTCGACCATAGACTGCTCGCTCTCCACTTCAAAGCCTGGGTAGTGTATTATCATTAGAAACGCCTGCAAATATTCCTCAACTGAGTGCGTACCCTGCACTAAAAGCATGTTCAACTACTGACCCAATGGTCCTTTAAATGCTGTTTTCTCCATCACACCACCCGGCGTTGGAGTTAACTCAGGAATAGGGGACAGTACACATCCTCCATTTTGTGCATCAATCACAACGAAGACTGCTTCAACCACCATTCTTATGGTTTTAACGGAGGGAAGGGTTGCATGCACGTCATTAGGTGCACTACTTTCCTCAGAAATCGAGCGTTCTGACCGACCTACGCTACTCCTGGTTAACTATAGTCGAACAACACACCGTTAAGCGACCAAACAAAATTGCAAAAAGCAATTATAGGAACACGCAGGTTCATCAAACATGTGTATTTGCATTCGTAAGTGGAAATTCATGGGTTCTTTTATGTAATAATGATGACGCACACACATGTGCTGAACAACGCTTAAAAGAATTCGTCCACGAATTCATTTAAGCATGACCAAAATCAGTAGTCCATTTTTCACCACTCTTAATCATCTTCCTTCATCCTCCATGGCACCTAGCTCAGCAATGGCTAGGGAGGGGTAGATCTTAAAGGTCTTTCGAGTGTGAGGTGGGACCTCCACGCTAGAGCCAAGGGTTATTCCCTAAATTCAAGTCTCTCACCAAGGGACGGCTTGGGAGAAGTAGGTGTGAGCTGCACCCTTGGTCCGAACTCTAGGTTGAGCCTAATCTCGATTACAACATTTTGGTGTGGTGAGCGTGGACCGCGACTCATACAGCAGTTTCCAAATAGGTTCCATGGGGGAAATAATGGAGGTGGTGATGACACCAACCAGCTCCCTAGCCCAACACCATTTGTAGGGAGGGAAGAGTTTATGGCGTTGATCCAAGGCATCATGTAAATGCTGCGAAGTATTGCCCCTCTGGGCGACTGCTCAATCCCACCCCCCAGGATCTAGTTCTAAGGGGTCTCGGCGAGACAACCTCCAGGGGTCTCCGCGAACCAGCTTCTAGGGGTCTAGACGAGATAACCCCAGGAGAGGTACAAGAAAATGCACCTGGAAGACGGCCCGGGAAGGAAAGGATGAGAGAGGGGGTCGAGCGAGACCTTAACGGCCGGGTGTTATTCACCAGCCAAGCAAGTGCTAGCCTCCCAGGTGAGCAGGTCGCGCAAGTGGAGCATGCGAGACCACCAAGTCATCCTTCATCGAGTTGATTGTCTCAGCTGCCGATCCCGATGAGTTCAAAGAACCTAACATGACTTAATATACCGGGAAGGATGACCCCATCCAGCACCTGCAGTGGTTTTAAGATGCGGTCTCTATCAGGCCGATGGGGGATACATTTAAGTGTCGCCTCTTCGCGATCATGTTGAAAGACAAGGAAAGGGATTGGTTCCATCAACTCCCAGTGAGATCGATCTACGAGTTTGAAGACTTAAGCCGGACCCTTCAGCTTCGCTTCTCCATTTCTAAAAAGAGGAAGAAGAGTCCCGAGTCCATCTTCTTGATAAGTAAGAGGGAGGACGATTCGTTGGCCTAATATCTGGATAGGTTCCAAGAAGAGATCCTGAACATCCAGGAGATGTCGGGGTATACCCTCCCGATGGCATTTACGGTGGGGTTGCGTGAAGAATTCTTCAAGATGAGTCTGACCCGAACGACCCCCTTATCCTTTGAAGAGCTGATGAAAATGGCGGCAGAGGAGATAGCGACTGAGGCGGCCAACCCGACGTTCGTCAAGAAGTTGGTGAGGTTTATCAGAGGCAAAGTCGAAGGAGCAAGGTGGCTCGAGGCATTAGGAGAGAAGAAGGAAAGAAGAGTAGAGAGCTTAGGGGTTCTAGGGACCTCAAGAAGGTTAGGAGCCAGGTTGGAGACAGCAGGGAGGGCTCGTTCAGGGTCTTGGAAGAGGTCCCGTCCAGGGTGGGGGGAACTTCCATAGAGGCCAAGGGAGGATCAACTTCCAGAGTCAAGCCGCTAGGCAGCTCCTACCCCCACCACAGCAAGCCATGGAGATAGGAAGAAGGGGAAGAGGAAATAGGAGAAATCACCTAGCCCATCGAAGAAGGGAAAGAAAAGTGTTGTCGTACTGTGACTTCCACCAGGTAGAGGGTCACGCCACAGCTACCTGCCCCAAATTCCTCGAGGCGAGAGAGCTGAGAGCCCCAGCTCAGCAGCAGGCGCCGTTGCGGATTAGAGAAGTTCTACCCAGAGAGGGGGGAGATGATGTATGTGAGGACCGGGTCGACATAGGAACTCGAGGAGGTATAGGAGTGATCCACGGTGGAGCGGGGATTGAGGCCACTAGGAAGGTAAGCCTTCATGTCATGTCCCGTCAGAGCATCGCTTCGGCATCCCAGACCCCACCCCAGAGGAGAGGATCACCTTCTTAATGAAGGACATGCCGGATTATGATGATCCATTCTGCGATGCGCTGGTCATCCAGTAAGTCATCGAAGGCTACACTGTATCCTGGATCTTGGTTGACAACGGGAGATCTGTTAACGTCATTTTCAAGAAGGCGTTTGATGGGATGAAGTTGGAACCAAGGAGGATGTTGGCCTCGAACGGACCCATATTCTGATTTTCAGGGGAAAGGAATGAGGTAGAAGGTGGAGTCGGACTACAAGTGAAATTGGGGGGGACCTTAAGGAACCGTCAGTTCGTCATTGTTGACGCTCCGAGCAGTTACTATGCCATCTTCGGAAGACCCCTCTTCAGCGCCTTATGTTGTGTGTCATCATCCTTCCACTAGTGCCTCAAGTTTAATACTAGTGGGATCCAAGTCAGGGTCAGAGGAGACGCCAAGATGGCAAGGCAGTGCTACGTCACGGCCATTAACACCATCTCCTGGCTAGCCAGGGCAATGGAGATGGAGAAAATCATGGAGAGCTTGGGAAGGATAGAGGCATTAGAGGAGAAGGAGGCGAATGACGACCACCATGCCCAAGCAGTCTGAAGAATCCTTGCTTTGGTGAGGACATTTTCCCTTTCATGTCATTTTTTAATGAGTCTACCCTTAACCGGAAGAGTCAAGAGGTCGTGTATCTTAAAATCTTCCCCATTTGAGGATGTTGAATTTAGTATGGTTCGAATGGCATATCTAGCCCCACCCCCTAGAGGATTTCCTCGTCCAGGTTCTCACTAGCTGGATGGGTCGAAAGTTCCTCGGTGGCGAGAAGGAACAAACCCCCGAGAGGACTCCTCATCCAAGCTCCCACTACCTGGATGGGTCAAATGTGCCTCGATGGCGAGAAGGTTCCAACCCCGGGAGGATCTCCTCTTCCAGGCTCCCACTAGCTTCATTGGTTGAATATGCCTCGGTAGTAAGATCTTGTCCCCAGAGGATCTCCTCAACGAGGTTCCAACTAGATGGTTGGGTCGAATGTGCCTCGGTGGAGAGTAAGTTCCAACCCCGAGAGGATCTCCTCATCCAGGCTCCCACTAGTTGGATGTGTCGAATGTGCCTTGGTTGTAAGCTCTTGTCCCGAGAGTTTCTCCTCACCCAGGCTGCCACTAGTTGGATGGGTCGAATGTGCCACTATGGCGAGTAAGTTCCAACCCCGAGAGTATCTCCTCATCCATGATCCCACTAGCTGGATGGGTCGAATGTGCCTCAGTGGCGATAAGGTTCAAACCCCGAGAAGTTCTCCTCATTCAGGCTCCCACTAGCTGGATGGGTCGAATGTGCCTCAGTGGCGAGTAAATTCCAACACCGAGAAGATCTCCTCACCCAGGCTCTCACTATCTGGATGGGTCGAATGTGCCTCGATAGTAAGCTCTTATCATGAGAGGATCTCCGCATCCAGGCTCCCACTAGCTGGATTGGTCGAATGTGCCTCGGTGACGAGAAGGTTCCAATCCCGAGAGGATCTCCTCATCCAGGCTCCCACTAGCTGGATGGGTTGAATGTGCCTCTATAGTAAGCTCTTGTACCGAGAGGATCTCCTCACCCAGGCTGCCACTAGCTGGATGGGTCGAATGTGCCTCGGTGGCGAGTAAGTTCCAACCCCGAGAGGATCTCCTCATTTAGGCTCCCACTAGCTGGATGTGTTGAATGTGCCTCAGTGGCGAGAAGGTTCCAACCCCAAGAGGATCTCCTCATCTAGGCTCCCACTAGATGGATGGGTAGAATGTGCCTCTGTAGTAAGCTCTTATCCTGAGAGGATCTCCTTATCCAGGCTCCCACTAACTGGATGAGTCGAATGTGCCTCTGTGGAGAGAAGGTGCCAACCCCCGAGAGGATCTCCACATCCAGACTCTCACTAGCTGGTTGGGTTAAATTGCCTCGATGGAGTGAAAGTTCCTACCCCTGAGGGGATCTCGTCATCCAGGCTCCCATTAGATGGCATGACAGGTTGACCTCTTAGGGAGGTTAAGTGAATTCTACCCAGAGGGGATCTCGCCATCCAGGATCCCATTAGCTGGAATGGCAGGTTGACCCCTCGAAGAGGCTAATTATTTTCAGTCGCGAGAGAGCAACACTGAGCGAATACATTGGGTTGGATATTTCTTTTCGACCGTGGAATTCGCTCGAAAAGAGATAGGATTGTGTACAACCCCGTATTCGTGGAATGGGGTCCCCTGACAAGCATGAGGCTTGCTACATATTTATAAGCTTTTAGAGCGTTTTGCACTCTTGGATGCAAATTTATGTTTAATCCGCATAATATACTAGTAGGGGGAGGAAAAATTTGCTTAACTTGCTAGTGCTTTGTGTACTCCAAGGGACGAGTGTGGCGCGAGCCCAGCACCCGCCCTGGCCTCCTCTCAGGGAGCGAGTGCGGCGCAAGCCCGACACCAGCCCCGACCTCCTCTCAAAGGGATGGGTGTGGCGCGAGCCTGTCACCTACCCCAGCCTCCTCTCAGGGGGGAGGGTGTGGTGCGAGCCCGGTACCTTCCCTGTCCTCCTCTCAGGGGGGCGGGTGTGGCAAGATCCCAGCACCCGCCACGGCCAACTCTCTGCTTGAGCAGCTCGCCCGGCTTCAGCAGCTCGCCCAGCACTCGACACGGCCTCCGCCCGGCTTGAGGAGCTCGCCCGGCTTGAGGGTCTGCTATTATGCCCCTGGTGGGCTATGAATAGCTATTTAAAACATTGGAGTGTGGTTGTTGGCAGACCAGCCCCGGGGTATTTTAGTAATTTTAGAGCAGCAGGATTGCGCTATTGTCAAGCCATCCCCAAAAATCTATAAATAGACCCTTGGGGTGCCTTGGAGAGGGATCCATTTTTCGCCACTCTTCATACTCTTCGTTCATCCTCCAAGGCACATAGCTCGGCATTGGATAGAGAGGGGGAGATCTCAAAGTTCTTTCAGGTGTGTGGTGGGACCTCCACGCTAGAGCCAAGGGTCATTCCCCAAATTCAAGTCTCTCACCAAGGGACGGCTAGGGAGAAGTAGGTGTGAGCTGCACCCTAGGTCTGAACTCAAGGTGGAGCCCAATCTCGGTTCCAACAGTATCCTTCCAGGAAGAATTCTCATTCTTCCAGTGACCATACATAGAGTCACGGTCATACCTATTAGTAGGGAGTATTACCCTTTTAACAGGAATGGATGGCTTAGCTGGAGCTTTTTCCTTTCCTTAGAAAGAGGCAGCTCTGGTGTTTCCCATGAATCTAACTCCTCTCTTATTTCTCTGAGAGGTGAAGGAGTTAATAATGGGCAACGCTGAGTTGGGCTTAGAAAACATGGCCCAACTCTCTTCTCCCTTAAGAGCTTTTCTTCTAGATCCCAAATAAGATCATTTTTATACTTTATGGTGTCTATCTGTATAAAAGAAATATTGTTCAACTGATTGACTTCCCTTATTTTTTGTTCCAGCATGACTGTTGTCTCAGAATGCTGTGAAGCAGCAAGCTATAGAGATGCAATCTCTTGTGTCTGATTTTTAGTCAGTTGCTTACTTCTTTTGAATGCTTCCAGGAGATCACCATACTTATCAATCACTTCATTGATTTCATTCTTAGATTCACAGTCATATTCATCCTTAGATGAAGATGCTTCTGAACCTGAACCAATTTTATAGATTGACTTAGATGAAGAGCTGAATGGAGAGTGTACCTTAGATGTACTAGGATGATCTTGGAAAGAATCCTCATCTAATTCAGCCATAAGCCCAATGTAGGCTTCATCTTCGTCATCTGGATCTGAGGAGGATGAGTTAGTCAAGCTTTTCTCCTTCTTAGCAATGAAGGTTTTCTCCTTCTTGCCCTTCTTATGGTGATGATATTTCTCATCAACCTCCTTCTTCTTCACAGGACATTCAGCCACAACATGCCCTGGCTTGTTGCAGCAAAAACATATAATCTTATTAGAAACATGTTTACTAGGTTTGTGTCATAGCTGCCTTCCTTTGAAGGTTTGTTCCTGGTTCTGTAGTAGTCCTCCTTGTGTTGTAAGGAAGAAGAAGGTCTACTCCTCCACCCCTTCTTCTTCATCAGCTTCATGAACTGCCTTGAGAAAGCAGCAAATTTCTTATCAGTCATATTTCATTCTAATGTCTCTTGATCTGAATCATCAGACTCTGCTAGTATTCTTGGGATAGAAGAATTCTTCTCTTTGCTCCTCTTAAAACTATCTCCCTTGAAGGCCACTGTTGATTCTTTGGCCTGAGCTCTGCTAGTCTTCTCTTCCTCCTTGCTTGCAGTGAGCGATATTGCATATAACAGAAGCTTCCCAAACAAAGTGGATGGTGGAGTCTCTGCCAGCTTTACCACTTCTTTAATGATATATATCTTAGTGTCCCAGTCTCTCATAAGACATAAGAAACTTATCATTTAGCTCATAGTTACTAAAGACCCGACCATAGGTCCTTAGCTCATTTACAGTTCTGAAAAACCGTTCATAGCAGCTTGCTATGGTCTCCTTGATCTTCCTGAAAGCCTCAAACTCTTGATTGAGCATAGACTTCCTATCATCTCTAACTTCCTCAGTTCCTTCCATGTATATCACCAGAGTGTCCCACATTTCCTTTGAGGTCTTGTAGTGCACCAGGTTTTGAAAAGTAGAGTCATCTATGACACTAATTATAATGTCCTATGCCTTCTTATCCATTGCAACCAAGATGATTTTATCTTTAGTCATTTCTGCATAACTCTAAGGAATCTTGACATTTGCATGAAGAACGGGGCACTTTCACTGGAATGAATCGTCCTTCTTATAATGTGACATAAATCCTAGGGTCTGATGCTTCCATAAACAATCTGACCTGTTCTTTTCAGATTCCAAAATTTTTTTCCTACATAGAGGAATCTTCATAGAACCTAGTTCCTTATGGTTCTCTCCTGAACCCATACTGATCTTTTCTCAGCTACCCTTTGTGATCTACTCCGACTGTTAAACCTTTCTTGAGAAACCTCCCTCTGAAACCACTTAAAAGTCTTTAAATATCAGGGTAGCTAATCACTTAGAGGGGGAGGGGGTGAATAGGTTATTAAGGTCTTTTTGAATCTCTTGAAGTTCTTTAAGCATTTAACTGATTTTAGTCTTATTGTGATTGATTAGTTCAACTTTCAAGACATTCATACACAACACACTAGATATTTATAGTGGTTTCCCAGTATATAGGTACATCCACTGTCCCTCCTGCTTTTTTAACACAATGTTAGAGAAGGCACTTCTCCAATAACTTGGCTCCTTAGAGATTACAACACAATCCTACTAGATCACACAGTCTCCACAGAGAGCTTTAACACAGGAACTCAACTCAACCATACAGTAATCACCTGATCACCAACCACATACACTAATGCCCCCATAACACAGGCTGAAACCACAGCCCTACCACATACAGATCCAAGACTGGATCCTGCCACTCAGATCTTTACCAGATCCTACACTCAGGCTTTATAACTTAGGCTTACAATAAAGATCTCACGAGATCCACCATTCATACTTTATAATCTAGGCTTACAACACAGATCTTGAACAAATCCTACAGAATTTGAATATAATAGTTGATTTGACTCAAGTGAAATTAATCACTGAGTCAATTTCCTCCTGAGCTAAGAGAATCTCAGCCCTATCTTCTTCACAGCAACAAGGTTGATGTTCTTTAAGAATCTGTTGCTTGTGTGGAAGTAATCACATAACATTTACTTTATTTTGCTGATGAAGGAGAGAAAGGAGAGATCTTCTATCAGCTATAATATTTTGTAGAACACAAATTGCTCTACCTCTTCTTCACAGATCCATAGATTGATCTACAATTTTGGCTCGGCTTGGATCTTGAAGCAACTTCAGCTAGGGCTGGCCTTGGCTAATTCTACTTCCTCAGAGAAATCCTTTGATCCTGCTATTGCAGATGTTGATTGCTGCAGGTAAATCAGAAACCCTTCAAAATCATTGAATTGATGCTCTTGTCTCTATAACAATGGCGAGGGAAGAAGACAAAGTCCCTCTCCTCTATTTTTAAATGAATTGATCTCCCAGAAAGTTAATTTGATCCTAATCTCATCCACTATTTATAATCTCATTATCCATCGAGATGATTGACACGTGTCGCTGCTTAATCAGTTGATTATATCCTTTGTTTTACAGAATGAGACTGACGACGATGTTAGTAATGGATTACAGCTCTTACTTAAACATTTTGAACTTTGTTTACATTGTGTTGACATTGCTGACGTCGGCCATTGTGGACTTAGAAAATTTCAGACAACTACCCAAGCGTTGAGTGAACAAGCATTACTCAACAAATCTAGACTTAGGAAATTTTCAGCTCTGCTAGGCGTGGAGTGAGTACGCTCCACTCAATGCTTTTTAACTTAGTCAACTTCTCAGCTTGTCCAGGCATTGAGAGTGTTGAGTGTATAAGCTTCACTCAACGCTTTTTGCCTTAGCTTCAACTTCAGCCCTTTCTGCATCTTGGCATTGAGAGGGTTGAGTGAACTTGCTTCACTCAATGATTCTGGACTTAGAATAATTTTGCTCTGCATGAAGGAGTTGAGAGAGTTGAGTGTATAGGCTTCACACAATGCTTTTATACTTAGCCAAATCTCCTTCTGTTTGAAGACGTTGAGTGAGCTAGCCTCACTCAACGCTTTCTGCCTTTGACGCTGAAATTTGACATTGAGTACGTTGAGTGTATAAACTTCACTCAATGATTCTTGACTTAGAAAAATACTGCTTTGCATGAAGGCATTGAGTGTGTTGACTAAACTCACCGCTTTCTCCCTTTGGCATTGACAGCAGCGACATGACTCAATGCTTTCTCCCTTTTGGTGTTGAGTGAGCTGACTTCACTTAACGATATTGTACTTAGATAGAATTTTCTATCTTTCTTCCAAGGCTTTGACTGAATCAGCATGGCGTTGAATGAATAGGCTTCGCTCAACGCTTCTGGAATTAACCAATTTTCTATGATGAATTTTCTTTAGCTTTGACATAAACAACATGACACAATGCTTTTGGATATATGACATTGAGCGAGTTGACTTCACTCAATGCCTATTGACTTAGCCACTTTTCTGCCTTGCCAACCCTTAAAGCTTTGACAGTATGCCGTCTCTTAACGCTGTTAGCTGTATGGCGTTGAGTGAACTGGCTTCACACAACGCATGTGGACTTAGTAATTCTTCTGCGCTGCAACTTGCTTCTGTTTCTCCTGGCATTGAGTTAGCTTGCTTCACTCAACGCTTGTGGACTTACGTAATTTCCTGCCTTTTCAATCAGCTTCTTTGAGTCCACCTGTCAATGTCACTTGGACCACCTGTCCAAACAATATGTGTTCGATCCCTAGTTGGATTTGGGCTAGGTTCACTAAACTAGGATGTTTGACCCAACATTTATAGCCAGGGTCATGTATGAGTTCTAGAGTCTAGGCCATGTCCGTAGAGTCAACACCACATGGACCAGCCATCAATAGACTGCAGAAGACTCAAGACATAGAGAAATCTCAAACTCAGAAAATGAGTTCGACGTTCGTCGAACTCAAGTCGATGAAAGTCGTGCTCAGCTGGACGAAATCAGAGACAATTCTCTGAGCTGAGCTCGACGAACTTGAATCTCACTTTGACGAATTCCAGAGTATACTTCAACATTCCAAGTCTAGAATTCTTCACTTAACTCCAGTCGACGAACTTAGTTCTCAGGTCGACGAACTTAGTTCTCAGGTCGACAAACTTAGTTCTCAGGTCGACGAACTCAGTTCTGAGGTCGACGATTTCTGGATACGTTACTTCAACATTCTTAAGTCCAAGAAACATGGAATTTTGAACTCCAGTCGACGAAGTTATATTCTTGTAACATCCCAGTTGCAATTAGACCCCTCTATTTAGGTTGGCATTGGGCATGTGGTGGGGCATGGGTTTAGGCTAGGTGTGAACCATGAGATTAGGGTTTAGTCACATGGGGCCCACAGCAGGGCCCAAGATAGTCTAAATCAAACTAGCCCAAATTGGGGTCCTAGCCACACATTGATTCCATCATTGCATCCCTAGCCCTAACACCAACCTAAGGAAGCCAAAAGCCATATCACAATGTCGCCAATTGACTAGAGTTGACCCAAGTCAACCCTAGTCTTAATTTGGTCAAACCCCCACCTAAAGGCCCAAATAGTCCAAGTGGGGCATCACCATGGCCCAACCCATGTTGGGTGGTGTCATAGGGTCCACAACCTTCAGGTGGGGTTAGCCCACTAATCACGTTGACTCAGTCAACTCTAAAAAGTCAACTTGGTCAAACATGTGGCCTAAAGAGGTAAATAAAGGCTAAGCCAATTTCCCATGGGTAAAGCCCACTAACCATGGCCCATGACCAGCCCAAGTGGTCAAAGACAACTTCTAACCCCCAAAATCAGGAGAGAGAGTACATGCAAAGGGGTAGAAAAGGAATTTGGGGGAAAATAGGAGAGAGAAGTGGAATGAAGAGGAATGATGGCCACATGGCCACTATTTCAGCTGCCAAAGCTTGTTGGCCGGCCTCCTCAGGCAATTCTAGAGGAATTTGGGGCATGGTGGCCAATTGGCACCATGGGTGGAGCAACCAAAGCTCAACCCGAGCTCTACCTTGGACATATCTCCCCATACACCCACTCTAAGCCCAATCTAGCCACACCATCAGCTTCAGAGAGGAGAAACGACTGGAGAATGAGTCCTGGAATAAGGAATTTGCAGAAGAATCAAGGAAATGGGGAGGAGTCATTGGAGCAAGCTCAGCCATGGCTCAATTCCGCCAAACTCGCCGCCAAGCCTCATTAAGGGTTCGTTTCACCTCACCTCTACCCGTACTAGAATCCTACATCGATTAGGAGAGATATCGGGCTCAATTGAGCCCGATACCTTGGGAGCAGAGAGCCAAATTCTCGAGCTTTTCTTCTTGCCTGGGATCGTCGGAGGAGCCGCCTCCGACCGCCTCACCGCAGGGAAACGCCAGCCCCCACCTCAACGGAGGTGGTGGTAATAAGAGCCGGCGGTGGCGCCGACCCAGGTGGCCGGAAATGAGAATTCTTCTTGATCCAGGTCGGGATCATCCCAGCCGTTGGCTGGAGGTAGGGGATGAACGGATGCCGTCCGTTTCATATCAAATGATTTATATATTTTAATTAATGAACAGTACCTATTTTCTCACACATTCATACAGTTCTTGCATGCTGAAAATAGGCCTCTTAAATGGAAATATAGATCCCGAAATCAAAACAAAAATTGTAGGCCTAGGTCTTACCTTAAAATTGTCACCCTAAAGTTCAAATTTGAAATAGTAAAACTCCTGTAGGGTTGTTCTACTAGGACTGGTCCTAGGTAAGGGTAGAAATTCAAATACAAGCCCATGCCAAACCAGAAGTCCACATGACCCAAAATTTTGGACATGTGCTTGACTAGGGTAGACGTAAACTCTATCCAAAAATTGTAATATTTGGGAAAAAGTTTTCTATAGTATTTGTGAAAATACACAAAACTAAATTAATGAAATATTTGGAGTAATATGACTCTAAATGGCCCCAAATTTTGGTGGCATTCCCTTGGGTTCATTATTGGCCCATGATAAAAGTTTCAGTCACTTTTGACTTCTGCAAGATGGGAATTCCCCCTTGCATGTGAAGGGTTAACTTAGGTTTGGGGTGCATATAGCCAAATTTACCAAAATGTGAATTTACCCCTTATTATACTTGGTATGGCTACAAAACTTAGGACATGAGTTCATAGGGATGGATTTTACCCATCATAGAAATATTGGGATTGTTGGAAGCAAAAATCACATTATTTTGATTTTTTTGAAAATTAGGCCATTTAATGATAGAAAATTTAAAAATAGGTTATTTGTGCGTTAAAATTCTCAAATTTTGTCAAGGAGTCAATGGATACATACACAACCACTGGAAAATTTTATGGGTCTGTTAGAAGAATATGACTTGGAATTATATAGAATTTACAGTTTTGCCCCTTTATGGAAATTATTTAAAAATGATGGACATTATAGAAGAAATATTTTAAAAAAACATCTTGGTGATTTAATTTTGTGTTTATGACCTTGTGTAATTATCTTGATATTTTTGGGTGCCTCTATAGGTTTAAAATCCAAATAATGGCATTTTTGTAATATTTATCATTTGAAGTTTTGATGTACCAAATTATTGCCTAGAGCCATGAAATTTTGTATTTAGAATTATTTTAGTAATTTACAAATGCAGTAATTTGCCAAGAATTTTTAGAGATATATTTAATGTACTTCATTTGTAAATTGGCCAATTCATGGATTTATCTTTAAATAAAATTTAAATGGAAATATAAATGGGAAAATTAGAATACTTGGAAACCAGTCATAATTATCCTAGATGATCATTAGAAAAATTTATTAGACCAGGGGGATCACTTAATATAGTACTTCATGTATAAAGTGGTGTAGGCCACTTAATTAAATGATTTAATTTAGGGTCGTTAATGACTTAGAGAAATAGTGAAAACTGCACAAAATCATCATCATACAACATACCATCCTATGATAAGTGGTTAGGATCACATTGACCAAGATATCGGAAGTCGTACATTATGGGTGGTAGTAGGTCATGGATTGTGACTAGCATAGTTAACCTAAACTACTAGGACCACCGGGGGATATGTTTAACCATTGAGGTGAGAATTGTATTAGAGTAATAAGCCCTGGTTGGTCTCCTATAGGTCACTACTGGATCATGAGGGGTGGAGTGAAAACCATAAGGACAGTGGTTAAAACGGAGATCGACGGAAGACCACAGATTTCCCAGGTAATATCTTAAGTCATTAGGATTGTTCCAGAGAAACAATGAGAGCTGAGGGTGAATTATGGGTAGCCACCAACTAAAGTAAATATCCTTGAGAAAGGGAGCTTTGGGCGTAATCCCATCATAGTTCCTAGTGCCTCTGAGAGCCCTTCAGCGGGTATACCCTGTGCAGTCCTGGGATTAACCTTAAATCACTAAGTATAATAACCTGTAGACAAGAGAAGTCTAATACGTTAAGACATTTTTGTTCATTCTCGCATGTGATGGGTTTGAGGGGTTCTGAATAAAAGCACTATGTGCAATCTCACCCGCGATGGGTTGGAGGGATTCAGGACGGGTTGGTCCTGCGAGCTGGAGGCTCGGGTTGGAATATCTTGCATGTGCATAAACTGTGGTGGGTCATGCGGTACTGGGCCAATCGTCACACCGATGGCAGTACAGTGGCTCTGGCGAGGTGTGATGGTTTGAGGGGCAAGTGGGTTGTTTTACGCTGCGGTCTGGAGGACGATCCCCGAAAACGCACACTCTACCAAAAAGACTGGTGGGTAGCCAACAATTAGTACGCAGAGACTCTATAGTGCACCAAGGACGTGTACAGAGGGGTTTGGGAGGTCTAGGCTTTGTAGTGTGATACCCTCCTAGGAGTGGAGATGCCCGCTCCACTGCTGATGTAACCACAATGGTGGTACTAGAGTGATGCTAGCTCCGAAAAGTGGGAAATAAAGGTCTGTGATCAAAGAGTCGTTGTGTGTGAGTTGCACTTGCATGACTCATAAATAACTGCATGCATTCATTCATATTAGGACATACGCTTCATGGATCCTTATCATATAAATTTGTATGGGATCTTTTATATGATAAGTTAAATTTTGGAATCTCTAACTTATATGTTTGTATGGGCACTCATATAAGTTAGGGTACTTCTGTGATGTATAATAGCAGTAGATTTTTATACTTTATATACTGCACTTTGCTTACTTCCAGTTTTATTTACTTCTGTACTATACCTTCTTCTATATTTGGACTATATACATAGAACTGCTAGTGTAGATTTACTGTTTACATTCATACTTGGTAGCATAGATTCCTTGTCTCCTGCTCCCCTTTTGATTACCACTTGTTGTCCCCTGCTTTGTCCTACCGCACGGTGCCTAGGAGTTGCGGGGCGAGGTGTGAAGGAAATGACTTAGTCTTTTTGACTAATGGTCGGTGACCAAACTATTTTTAGGAGCTCGAGCAGATGGAGCACAAGCACGACCGGTAGAATGAGGTGACAGGACGTGAGGAGTTGATACTGTAATGCCCCAAAATTTGTAGAGGGACGACCAGTATTTCTGGCCAAGTTTTGGTTTCTGGCAGGGGGCACACGGCCTGGGACACGGGCGTGTCCCAGGGCGTGTCAGTCTCCAGTCGACGTTTTGGTCGAGAGGTCGACGTTTTTTTGGAGTCGACGATCGTCGAGCAGAGAACACGGCCTGAGACACGGGCGTGTCTCAGGGCGTGTCGAGCCCGTGTCGATGATCGGTCCGGGGAGTCGACAAATTTTGCTCGACGATGTGTCGAGACAAGGCACACGACCTGAGACACGGGCATGTCTCAGGGCGTGTCGAGCCCGTGTCGACGATCGGTGCGGGGAGTCGACGAATTTCGCTCAACGATGTGTCGAGACAAGGCACACGGCCTAGGACACGGGCGTGTCCAAGGCCGTGTCAGTCAGTCGATGAACGTCGCTCGACAAAGTGTCGAGACAGTGAACGCGGCCTGGAGTCCAGGCATGTTGAGTTAGACACGGGTAAGGACACGGGCTTGTCCAATACCCGTGTGACTCTCGGGTTGTTTTCGGGGCTGTGTCGATGGAGGCACACAGCCGTGTCATTTGGAACAAGGGCGTGTCGGCTCGAACACGGACGTATCGGATGCCCGTGTGTTGTTCCAGGCGCGTAGATTTTGACGGCAAATGGGGGACACGGCCCTGGACACGGGCGTGTCACAGGCCGTGTTCGGCCCAGGTTTTTCTTTTCAGGCCCGAATCAAGGTCGTTCGTTTCTTTATTTTGGGATCCAATGGCTGGGGGTTGTTCCTGATGGGATATACACGGGATTGGAACCTTAGAAACTCTCATTTTCTTTTGAGTGGTTTTCTTTCTAAAGTTCTTGAGAGAGGAATGCAAGGAAGAAGGTGAAGTAGAGATCCGGCTGTTGGAGAGGTTTTGGTGCTCCAAATTGCGAGCCGAGTCCGGATCTGTGGAGGCCAGATCGTTGTGAAGGTTTTCATCCAGCTATTTTTCCATGGCTAGGAAGAGGAGTCGGAAGGTAACGACACTTCTCCTCTCGGTTTTAGGATGCATGTTTTAGCATCTTTTCTTTTCTTGTTTTTGGGTACCAAACACTCAAATGAGAGGGGTTTGGGTCGCCAAGGTTCAAGAGGAACCTCCGGATCGATTGAGTCCATCCCCGACATGTTTTTGCATTAGAGATCCGCTCCGTTAGTGGATTAGGCATGGTGTGTGAAGCCGTAGTCGTGATCGTTAGTCCGACTCGGTGATGTTGCATACGAGGTTTAAGGATTCATAGAGAACCGTTGCGATAAGATGCCATTTGTGATGTGGTGATGTTTTCCCCTTTTTCTCGAGTAAGTACGTGTAGTCAGAACCGGACAAGGTTAGCACCTCAATGGCGGTAGATGGTTTTCTTGGTGTACAAGGTTAGCTCCGCATGAGTGGTAGATGATTTCCTTGGTGCGCGGGAACGCTGCAGTACAAATGAGGGACTAGGGTGGAATTGTCTTGGATTGTGATGTGCCAAGGCGTGGTTGTGTCTCCGTGGTCGGCTGGCTATCACGTGATGTACACGTCATGTATGGAGAGTGTCCCGACGAGATTAGTCCCCTTCTGTGAGACTGACGAGAATGCCAAGCATGGGGGCAAGCCCGGGCAATGAGGCCATGAGCTGGTGGGGTCCAGCAAGGCTTCTTAGAATCGGTCAGTTGTGTTTGTTGGAATCCTGACATGAGGCGTTAGATCTTGCAGGCAAGCCCGGGTCTAAGACCTTGAGCGGGTGGGGCCTAAGCAAGAGTTCCATGTGGAGGCTTGTGTGTCGTTGGGGGGAATTGTGTTTCCCTTTTTGTTTGCTGCTTTATGCCAATGGGGAAATGAAGAGTACCCAATTGATGTGATGTTGTGCTAGATGCATACACTATAGGGCGCCTTGGGTGAAACCCGGGTGTTGCATTCATGCTGCATAGTAGGCCCTAATATTATATGCTCAACAGTAGAGAACATGTATGATGTTTGAGATATCCAAGCCTGTTCCTTTAGTTGATTTTCTTGCTTATGAATATTGCATACGAATTGCTAACTTGCAGGTTGGAGGAGTACCCCAGGGTCCGTTAGGGGCGGCTGGGAGGAGATGTGTTTGTTACATAGTTTGAGGTCAGCCTTTGCTGACTTACATTACTAATAATTTTTACCGGGCAAGGATCGCAAGCAGGAGCTATCTCGTCGGACAGAAAGGCCTAAGCCTCATGAAGTGTTACCTTTTGTTGTAGCTTTACGTTTATGGCATTGTAAGTTTTATGCTCACTTTGACCGGCTTGCATGTCGAGGTAGACTAGGTGTGCTTATGCACTTTCAGGACTGATGTATTATTTGAGTTTGGATTTACTCTTGTTGTAAGACCTTAAGGCCATTTTGTTACTCTTGTAGGCGTGGATAACTTCTAGTCTCTTTGGTTGTTTCCGCTGTGTTGTGTTTTGAGTTTTGAGTTTGGGTAGCTATTTCATTTTATAATACTGTAGCTGTGGCATCTGTATGTTGTGGGGCCCCGGCCGGACCCATATTATATGGTCATTACAGGGGAGGTGTTACAATTTGGTATCAGAGCCAGGTTAGATTCAAGGTCAGTGCGTAGAGAAGTTATCCACATAAGAGTAATGCGGGACCATGAGTGTCCTAATGTTTAAGTCTTGAGATTAGAGACTGATCCCTTGTTTCTTGTTTTCTTGAAGAGTTTCCTAATGTTTAAGTCGAGAGCAAGAGAAGAACTTTCGGCGAGCAGTGCCACTGCTCCAGGTCTTTTGGGCACGGGTGTAAACCCGACCGACTTCTGTCGCATGCTTGCAGAAGCGATGGTGGCAGCCCAAGCTGCAGCGGCAGCTCAGGTAGCAACCCCTGCTACACCGGACACGGCGACGGCCTTGCCAGGCGGAGAGGCCAGGCGAGTGGAGCCTTTGGCGGAAAGGGTGGTTGTCGGCCATGGAGACCGACACATGAAGTATTTCCTGAGCTTCCATCCCCCGTCGTTCAAGGGAGTTGGTACGCCAATGGATGCAGAGGATTGGTGGGTTCGAATTCAAGAGCTTTTGAGGGCGGCAGAGATGCTAGAAGAAAAGAAATTTGAGTATGCGGCGTTCATGTTGGAAGGAGACGCCAAGTTGTGGTGGGTGAGCCATAGCGGCCGCCAGTTCCCTGGACGCACCCCGTCAATGGAGGAATTTGGGGATGCTTTTCTAAAGAGGTACATTCCCGTTTCTACACGGTTGGCCCTTCAGAGGTAGTTTCTACACTTAATGCAGTGAGACAAGACGGTGGACGAGTATGTGCAGGAGTTCACCCGTTTGGGTCGTTATGCGGGAACGACGATGGCAGATGATGTAGAGAGGGATAACCTCTTTTAATAGGGGCTGAGGGAGAATCTGAGGCAACCCCTCATTTCCATGAATAGAGCTGGTTTTAATGAGCTAGTTGAGGCTGCCAGGATATTGGAGAGTGATCTGGAGCGAACCCAATGTCGTAAGGGTTTCACTCCCAAGCAAGGGGAAGGGAAGCCTCCCCAATCCCAGGGAAAGTCTGAAGGGAGTAGGTGGAGGAAAAAGCCTCACACTTCCAGGTCCGGTGAGAAGATCAAGCGGACACCTGGAGGTTCTCACTCTAGGGGACCGCCGACATACTACAACTGCGGTAAGGTGGGGCACATAGCTCGTGTTTGTCATCAATGAGGAGCGGAGCAAGAGGCAAGGCAGGAGCAGATTGTGCGCTCTGGTCCCAGTGTCACAGAGAAAGGGAAGATGGCGGAGTCAAGAGCTTCTCGGTTCCAACCGGTGCAACCAAGGGCCTACAACCTTGGACAGCAGGAAGCGATCCGCCAAACCGATGTGGTGACAGGTATGCGAAATTTAAGTTTAATTTTGTGCTTCATACTTTTAGACTTTATGTGTGATGTCTATGTTGTAGGCTTCGTATTAGTTTCTGGATACCCCGTTAGGGTATTGTTCGATACGGGAGCATCGCACTCCTTTCTCGTGGAGAGCTTCATCTGGAGAATAGGAGTTGAGTCTTTCTCGGTGGACGCGGAGCTGAAAGTGCGCATGCCTAATGGGTCATCCTTGACCACCGGGCCAAAGGGCGCATCTGTTGGGAGCTGGATGGGGTTGACTTCGTTTTGGTAGCAGCGATTTTACCATTGGTTGAGTTCTATGTCATTTTGGGAATGGACTGGCTTGCAGAGCAGCGTGCCAGTATTGATTGCCTATCTAAGGTAGTGACCCTAAAGAGCAAAGGGCAGGCGGAAGTCAAATTTGAGGGCCTTTGTGGAGTGGCCTATTCCCTGATTTCGGCCACGCAATTGATGCAGGTGGTTAACCAGGGTGGTGTAGCGCTGGTAGCGTTATTGGAGGTTCGCCTCTCCCAGTTGTCTATTGAGGAAGTGCCCGTGGTGGCAGAGTTCAAGGATGTGTTTCCGGATGAACTTCCTGGAGCGCCTCCTCGGCGGGAGATCGACTTCTCGATCAAGTTAGTGCCGGAGTCTAGGCCGGTGTCACTTCCTCCGTTTAGGATGGCACCAAAGGAGTTGGCTAAACTCAAAGTACAGTTATAGGAAATGTTGGAGCAAGGGTATATCAGACGCAGTTCTTCGCCGTGGAGCGCGCCCGTGTTGTTTGTAAAGAAGAAAGACGGTAGTATGCGGCTGTGCATAGACTACCGAGAGCTGAATAAACTGACCGTTAAGAATAAGTATTTGATCCCTCGGATAGACGACTTGTTCGACCAGTTGGTAGGGTCGGTGGTGTACTCAAAATTGGACTTGAAGTCAGGCTATTATCAATTGCGAATTCGGGGTGAGGACATACCCAAGACTGCCTTTGGTACGAGGTACAGACACTTTGAGTTTATGGTGATGCCGTTCGGGCTGACGAACGCGCCATTTGTGTTCTTGGACCTTATGAATCGGGTATTTCGGGAATACTTGGATTCTTTTGTGGTTGTCTTCATCGATGACATCTTGGTGTATTCCAAATCGTAAGTGGAACATGAGACCCACTTGAGAGTGGTCTTGCAAGTGTTGAGGGAGAATCAGTTGTATGCAAAGTTCTCAAAGTGCGAGTTCTGGTTAGAGAATGTGGCATTTTTGGGCCACGTGATTAGTGGGTATGGGGTGGTAGTGGATCCAACAAAAGTGGAAGCCATCAGAGATTGGCCAGTTTTGAGGACCGTGGCGGAAGTCCGAAGTTT
The DNA here is from genome assembly GCA_039583875.1 of Platanthera guangdongensis. Classification (NCBI taxonomy): domain Eukaryota; kingdom Viridiplantae; phylum Streptophyta; class Magnoliopsida; order Asparagales; family Orchidaceae; genus Platanthera; species Platanthera guangdongensis. The sequence continues at coordinate 85,112,018 of CM077155.1, read as the reverse complement.
TCTTGGACTAGCCGGGTATTATAGGAGATTCGTGGAGAACTTTTCGCAGATAGCTCTACCCCTCACCTCACTCACTCGTAAATATCATAAGTTTGTTTGGACTCAAGAGTGCAGTCAAGCATTTGAGGCACTGAAGGAGAGACTGATGATGGCTCCAATCCAAAGTCTACCGCAAGGGACCAAGGGATTTCAGATCTTCAGTGACACATCGAGATGCGGTTTGGGTTGCGTTTTGGTGCAACATGGCAAGGTGATAACTTTTGGGTCTAGACAGCTGAAGCCTCATGAGAGGAATTACCCCGTCCATGACTTGGAGTTGGTGGCGGTAATTTTTGCGTTGAAAATATGGCGACATTATGTGTATGGTGCAATGGTGGAGATCTTCACGGATCATAAAAGCCTGAAGTATCTCTTGGATCAAAAGGACTTGAACATGCGGCAATGCAGGTGGGTTGAGTTTCTTGGAGATTATGAGGTGGCGATTCAGTATACGCCAGGTAAAGCCAATGTGGTGGCGGATGCCTTGAGTAGAAAGTACTAGGGGAAAGGGAATTGGATCGAAGCTCATGATGAGCGGTTGGTACGGGAATGGGAGTCCCTTGGTTTGGAATGTGTGGAGAGAGGCGAGTCCAGCGTAGCTCGGATGAACTGGATTGAAGTGCAGAACGACTTGTCCGATCACATTCGGGAAGCGACTCGGTTGGATGTGGAGTTTCAACCATATGTGATGGAGGCCCAAAAGGGCGAGAGCAGCACCTGGGAAATGATTGATGGAATTCTGAGGAAGGATGGAAGTGTTTGTATACCGCAGTTCGAAAAACACCGTGAGTTGATGTTTGAGGCTCACTTCACAAAGTACTCCATTCACCCAGGCAGTACAAAGATGTACTTAGATATGAAGAAATCCTTTTGGTGGCCGGGGCTGAAGCGGGACATAGCTTTGTATGTGAATCGTTGCCAAACTTGCGCCATGGTGAAGGCCGAATGTGAGAAGCCGGGAGGGTTCCTGAAGACCCTTCCAATCCCTGAGTGGAAATTTGATGACATCTCCATGGATTTTGTACATGGTCTGCCTAGATCGCAGTAGGGTAATGATGTTATTTGGGTGATCGTGGATCGCTTAACTAAGGTGGCCCACTTCATCCCAAATCGGAAGGAGGATAGTGTGGAGAAGCTGGTAGAGTTGTATGTTCGCAACATTGTGTGACTGCACGGGATTCCTAAGAGCATAGTCAGCGATTGAGATGGACGGTTTACGTCCAAGGACTGGAGATTGGTTCAGAAGAGTTTGGCCACGAAGCTAAAGTTCTGTATGGCGTTCCATCCTCAAACTGATGGGCAAACCGAAAGAACGAACAGTACTATGTAGGATATGCTGAGAATGTGCATTATCGACTTTGACAAGAAGTGGGAGGATCACCTCTTCATGGTGGAATTCGCGTACAATAACAATTATCAAGCAAGTATAAAAATGGCGCCATACAAAGCTTTGTATAGGATACAGTGTAGAACACCGGTGTCTTGGACAGAGGCGGGAGACACCAAAATTTTGGGAAAGGAGGTGGTAGTTGACACTTGTGAGTTGGTACGGACCATTCAAGAGCGTATGAAGGTGGCGCAAGACTGGTAAGCAAAATACTTTAACGCTCGTCACAGGAGGTTGGAGTTTGCGGTAGGTGATTTGTTCTATTTGAAGATCAAGCCGTTCAAAGGCATCTCACGGATACGCCGACTCAAGAAGTTGAGTCTAAGGTTTTTGGGGCCTTTTGAAGTTGTTGAACGGGTGGGAGAAGCAGCCTATCGGTTGGCGTTGTCCGCGGAGCTGAGTGGATTGAACGACGTCTTCCATGTCTCCATCTTGAGGAAAGGCTTGGTGGAGGCTTGTGTGGTGATCGAGCCGGCATCGGTGCCGATAGAGGAAGACTTGAGGATGCGAGTCCGTCCAATTGCTATAGAGGATTCGGAGACTCGGCAGTTGCGGAATAAAGAGGTTAAACTCGTGAAAGTCTGATGGGACAACTACGGTCGTGAGGAGCACTCTTGGGAGCGAGAACAAGCCATGCTAGAAGAGTATCCAGAGCTCTTCAAATCAGGTACCATTTAAGTTTTGTTCCCTTTTGCTTCGTAATTTTGGGACGAAATTCTTTTAAGGGGGATAGAGTTGTAATGCCCCAAAATTTGTAGAGGGACGACCAGTGTTTCTGGCCAAGTTTTGGTTTCTGGCATGGGGCACACGGCCTGGGACACGGGCGTGTCCCAGGGTATGTCAGGCTCCAGTCGACGTTTTGGTCGTGAGGTCGACGTTTTTCTGGAGTCGACGATCGTCGAGCAGAGGACACGGCCGGAGACACGGGCGTGTCTCAGGGCATGTCAAGCCCGTGTCCACGATCTGTCCGGGGAGTCGACAAATTTCTCTCGACGATGTGTCGATACAAGGTACATGGCCTGAGACACGGGCGTGTCTCAGGGCGTGTCGAGCCCGTGTCGACAATCAGTCCGGGGAGTCGACGAATTTCGGTCGACGATGTGTCGAGACAAGATACACGACCTAGGACACGGGCGTGTCCAAGGCCATGTCAGTCAGTCGACGAACTTCGCTCGACGAAGTGTCGAGACAGTGAACACGGCCTGGAGTCCAGACATGTTGAGTTAGACACGGGCAAGGACACGGGCGTGTCTAGTACCCGTGTGACTCTCAGGTTGTTTTCGGGGCAGTGTCGATAGAGGCACACGGCCGACCACACGGCCGTGTTAGTTGGCACACGGGCGTGTCGGGTCGAACACGGGCATGTCAGATCCCTGTGTGTTGTTCCAGGCGCGTCGATTTTGACGGAGAATGGGGGACACGGCCCTGGACGCGGGTGCGTAGTAGGCCGTGTTCGGCCCAGTTTTTACTTTTCAGGCCCGAATCAAGGCCGTTGGTTTCTTTATTTTGGGATCCAATGGCTGGGGGTTGTTCCTGATGGGATATACACGGGATTGGACCCTTAGAAACCCTCATTTTCTTTTGAGTGGTTCTCTTTCTAAAGTTCTTTAGAGAGGGAGAGCAAGGGAAAAGGTGAAGTAGAGATCCGGCTGTTGGAGAGGTTTCGGTGCTCCAAATCGCGAGTCGAGTCCGGATCCATGGAGGCTAGATCGTTTCGAAGGTTTTCATCCGGCTATTTTTCCATGGCTAGGAAGAGGAGTCGGAAGGTAACGACACTTCTCCTCTCGGTTTTAGGATGCATGTTTTAACATCTTTTCTTTTCTAGTTTTTGTGCACCAAACACTCAAATGAGAGGGGTTTGGGTCGCCAAGGTTCAAGAGGAACCTCCGGGTCGATTGAGTCTATCCCCGGCATGTTTTTGCATTAGAGATCCGCTCCGTTAGTGGATTTGGCATGGTGTGTGAAGCCGTAGTCACGACCGTTAGTCCGACTCGGAGATATTGCATATGAGCTTTAAGGATTCGTAGAGATCCGTTGCGGCAAGATGCCGTTTGTGATGTGGTGATGTTTTCCCCTTTTTTCTCGAGTAAGTACGTGTAGTCGGAACCGGACAAGGTTAGCTCCTCAATGGCGGTAGATGGTTTCCTTGGTGGACAATGTTAGCTCCGCATGGGTGGTAGATGATTTCCTTGGTGCGCGGGAACACTGCAATACAAATGAGGGACTAGGGTGGAATTGTCTTGGATTGTGATGTGCCAAGGCGTGGCTGTGTCTCCGTGGTCGGCTGGCTATCCCGTGATGTACACGTCATGTGTGGAGAGTGTCCCGACGAGACTAGTACCCTTCTGTGAGACTGACGAGAATGCCAATCATGGGGGCAAGCCCGGGCAATGAGGCCATGAGCGGCTGGGGTCCAGCAAGGCTTCTTAGAATCGGTCAGTTGTGTTTTTTGGAATCCTGACATGAGGCGTCAGAGCTTGCAGGCAATCCCGGGTCTAAGACCTTGAGCTAGTGGGGCCTAAGCAAGAGTTCCATGTGGCGGCTTGTGTGTCGTTGGGGGGGATTGTGTTTCCCTTTTTGTTTGCAGCTTTATGCCAATGGGGAAATGATGAGTACCCAATTGATGTGATGTTGTGCTAGATGCATACGCTATAGGGCGCCTTGGGTGAAACCCGGGTGTTGCATTCATGTTGCATAGTAGGCCCTAATATTATATGGTCAACAGTAGAGAACATGTATGATGTGTGAGACATCCAAGCCTGTTCCTTTAGTTTCTTTTCTTGCTAATGAATATTGCATACGAAGTGCTAACTTGCAGGTTGGAGGAGTACCCCGAGGTCTGTTAGGGGCGGCCGGGAGGAGATGTGTTTGTTATACAGTTTGAGGTCAGCCTTTGCTGACCCACGTTACTAATAATTTTTACAGGGCAAGGATCGCAAGCAGGAGATAGCTCGCCGGCCAGAAAGGCCTAAGCCTCATGAAGTGTTACCTTTTGTTGTAGCTTTACATTTATGGTATTGTATGTTTTATGCTCACTTTGACTGGCTTGCATGCCGAGGTAGACTAGGTGTGCTTATGCACTTTCAGGACTGATGTATTATTTGAGTTTGGATTTACCCTTATTGTAAGGCCTTAAGGCCATTTTGTTACTCTTGTAGGCGTGGATAACTTCTAGTCTTTTTGGTTGTTTCCGCGGTGTTGTGTTTTGAGTTTTGAGTTTTGGTAGCTATATCATTTTATAATACTGAAGCTGTGGCGTCTGTATGTTGTGGGGCCCCGGCCGGACCCATATTATACGGTCATTACAGGGGAGGTGTTACCGATACCACCACCACCTACTACGACTACTGCAGAGTTTCCTCTGGTGGGACGAGCACGAGGATAGTTTTGCTTCCGCATTTTGTTGTGTGAGGAGAGTTTATATTAATGTACAGGGCATAAGCCCCTTTACTCTTCTTATTATTTCTTCTCATTGTGCACTGGATGTACTTCCATTTTATTATATGATATGTACTGTGACTGTGGACTGGTTTGTAGTTCTTTCTACATTACTTCTATACTTCTTACTCTCCTTGGCAAACAGGTTATGTGATCGTTCTAGATGGCAAAATCGACATATTGTGGTGTCGACTATCCCGTATGTTAGTGCCACCATAAGATGGCGGTTCTGGGCATAAGACCGGGAGCCTCCTTGGTAAGGGGGAAGGGTCTTACAATTCTTAGCTCGACGAACTTTATGCATAGAATTGACGAGTCTAGAGAAAGCAGTTATCAGTCCTTAGGTCGACGATCTTGGATCTCAGCTCAACGAACAAAGATTATCTAGTCGACGAACTTGACTTTTCTGATCGACGAACTCTGGACACAGATCGACGAATTCCGCTCAACAAATTCTGTAAAGTTCCTGACATAGAAATTTTCCTCCTTCTGTCCTTTTCTATTGTAATAATTCCTGAGTAATCAATGCTTAAATATTCTCTGAATATTATCGTTAGAAGTAAGCATTGATTACGGTCTTCATCAGGACTATTGCTTGTCATTTTTCCATGGGCCAGTTGGGGAAATCAATCAATGCAAATATTCTCCAGGCCGACAGCATTAAATGAAGAAAGTAATTCAAATTTCAAAGTGAAATTATATTAAAAATATAAAAGGGATTTTCTTCGTCACTCTCGATAGAACAGAATAGAACAGAACATAACAAATAGCAATACAGGAGAATAGAAAAACTGATACAGAGAATATACAGCATACAGAGTTCACAGGGCAACAACACTGTCAAGAGACAAGAAGCCCTAGCCCTTGACCAGAGAAAAGAACAACAAGCTGAAGAAGAAGAAGAACATACATTCAAGATCAAGAGTCTTCCTTCTACATCCCAGTATTCTTAAAAGGACAACAAACATTCTATCTGTCAAGAAGTTCTTGAAGTTCTTTGAGTCAAAGCAAAAGTTTGAAGACCTATCACCCTGCAGCAAGGCTTCAACTTCCTGAACCATTCTATATCTTAGGGGGAGCCTTTGCTAACATCATTTTTCCACTAGAGTCTTCTCAGTTGAATCTGAGAAAGAGAAGACAAAATCGCTCTCTCATCCCCCACTGTATAAAGGATTCTTAACTCCCTTCAAAAGTTATTCCTGGTTGCAAGTCACCTGATCAAAAGACTTGAGGATTGGTTTTTAAGCACCTGATCAAAAGCTCATTGGTGGCAGTCATCTGATCAAAAACCTGAGTGGATTCCTACCAGGGTGGTAGAAGAGTGGATGTACCCAAGTTTAGTGAAACCAATATAAAATTCTTGTGTTGTCTTTTTCTTTTGTTATTGCTGTGGCTGTGCTTTCTAGGTTGCTGTGTTTGTATTTTTAATTTAATTCCCGCAGCACTATTAATAGATTGATTTAATTAGCAAAAATTTTATAAACCCTAAATACTCTATTCACCCCCCCCCCCTCTAGAGTATTTTAGATCTAACATTTACTTTCAATTAGTATCAGAGCAAGTTTACTTTGGTTGTACAAGTTAACCCCTTGAACCAAAAGTTCCTGTGTTAGATCTGAGTTTTATTTCTGTTAGATTTATATTCACAGCATGGCACAAAACAAGGACTATGCAAGCACCAGACCTCTAGCATGCAATCTAAATAGGTTTGTCATCTGGAAGGCCAAAATCAAGTTATATATGAACTCTATTGATGAGAATATCTACAATTCTATCTTGACAGGTCCTCCTCAAGCTACTGCATCTACATCTACAGCACCTTCAAGCACAAATGCAGTTCCACCACCTGAGTGGACAAAAGCCCAGAAGAAAGCTAAAGTTGCTGATGCCAAAGCCATGAAGATTCTGGCCCAAATAATGTCCGATGACATCTTCCAGAAGGTGGTTGAATGCACATCTGCCAAGGCCATTTGGGATTCCCTTAATCAAATGGTGGCCGGATCTGCTGATGAAAGAAAAGACAGGAGATCCAACCTCATATCACAATATGAGAACTTCAAGAAGGAGGATGCAGAATTAGTTGCAGATATGTACAATAGGCTGAGCTCAATCATCAATGAGCTAAAGACACTGGAAAAATACATCACCTCACTGAGGTGAATGACAAAAATCCTCATGTGCTTCCCAAGCTCATGGGATTCAAGGATCTGTCCAATCAAGGAGGCCAGGACCCTAAATGAGATTTCCACAAAATCTCTTTTAGGAAATGTAACGCCGCCGAATTTTTCGGCAATTATTTAGATCCTCGTTTGGCGTTACGTTGGCGCATTTCCGGCTCGTGCCGTTGTTGGAGTACCTCGTTAGGTGTTCTTAGAGGTTATAGCCTGTTGCAGGGTTCCCCAGCTAGCCGGAGTCTGTTTTGGAGACTCGGCTGAGCCTCTCAGGGAATGCTTGTGCTTTGGTTCGGGTGAGGTTAGCCTGAGTGTGTGGTCGTCGGAGGTTGTGTCCGACTTCGCCGAAGTTTTCGTAGCCCGAGTGTTTAGCTACGGTGCGGATTTGTTCGGAATCCGAGAGCGTTAATTTTCATGTCGTTTCGATGGTGGCTTGTTAGCGGGTAGTCATTTTATTTTAGCATATACATATATTTACGCATTTTAGCATGACGAGTGATTTAGGCATGCCGATGAATTAATGCATACGTGCACGTGCGTGCGTAGCTTTATAAAAAAAATATATTTATGTGCGTGTTTATATGTGTGTGTGTGTGAGTAAATGTATTAATGTTCGTATAGGTGTTAGTATATATGGAATAATATATGTATATATTGTAAATTAGTTAGTGATTGGTTAATAAGGGCAATTAGGGGCTGCCCTTAGACTTGAGTCAATTAAAAATAGTATGGGGTTAATTATTAGATAGGTCATATATATATAGGAGAGTTAGTAAATTAGGATATGAATATATATATATAAATATATATATATATATTAGGATTTCATTAGGTTTAGGAATTCTCCCCCCCCCAAACCGTCGGCTGCCTGCAGACCCGAGTGGAAGAAAGAAAACAGGCGGAAGTCCCGCAGTGCTCCGACCGCCCGTTCGCCGCCCATTTCAGCCCGGATCTCCAATTCGAGGTCGGATTCGAACTCCTCTAGGCTAGATCTGCGTTACGAGGTAACTATTTTGGGATTTCACCATCCTTTTTTTTCCGATCGGGGGTTGGAGTTCTCGTTTTTTTTCCATGCTTGACCGCCCAGTTTTTTGTCCAGTGTTTTCATAGGATTGTTGGCTGTGATCTTGTCCTATTGGGAAGAACGTTGCTGGCCGAATTTCTCCTAAGATCTAGACAAGTATTCCCTTGCCAAAGTAATTTTTTTCATGCTTAGTTTTGTTTCTTGATTCATGAGAAGTCCTTTGTGTTGTCTTTTTACTTGTTTATACACATAAAAATCGGTGCAAGTCCCCTCATGCATCCTCTTTCTATGTTGGCTGATTTCATCCTTTGGGTATGTGGTTTTATGGTTATCTTTTTTTCTTGCACTAGGAATCTTGCCCCGATAGGTAGGATATAATCTAAGTGCCTTAATTTCAAGCTTTGTTTATTCATGAGGTATTTAATTGTTTGCGGTTTCTTTGGGTGTAAACCATTGATGTGATTTCATTATTATTAGTTGCAAGAATTTTATTGTAGTTGCCCCTTGGTTGCCCCAAAAATCGGATTGGTATCGAAAGCACCCAACCCTCTTGTCATTTCTTTTTGGTGTGTCAATCCTCTAGCTTGCATTTAGTGTCAAGCCCCTTTGTTAATGTTTGTTACCAACCACCCAATTTAATTGTTTATGGGTCGCATCAATTCAGTTGTTTATGGGTTGTATCAATTTAAATGTTTATGATTTACATCAAGTTAACCGTATAGGTTTTGTACCAAGCTAGTTCAGTATATATTTAGTTGAGATCAAGCCACTAGTCATGCTTAATATCACATTATCGGTAAGCGTTTAGTATCAAAATACTTATATAAACTTAGTATCGTGTCACCTTCAATTTAATTGTGTCAACCATCTTGCTTGGACGAACTCGATGTTTAGTCCCTTGGTATGCATATAAGGTTCTTAGGTGGGTTGCTCTAGTTTGAATAGGGATGTGGTGACTTCATGGTGGTTCATGGAACTACCGGTTAGGGTTTTCCCGAGTCACTTAGTGCTGGAGTAGGATGTGGTTTTGAGGTGGGTCGGACCGATGCCGCCACTCTTGTTCTACTTCTTGTCTTATTAAGACAATGTGAGCTGTTTGATTGAGTTGGACTGATGCCACCACCACAGCACCTTGAGATGTTTAGGCCTGTTAGACGTGGTTGGACCGTTGCCACCAGTCTAGGCCCTTATTTCTGATTTTGTCCATCTCCAGTATTATGTGACTCTTTCTTCTCTAGCTTTATGCTAGAATTTATTTATTTTGCTAATCCTTCTTGCAGAGATTTGTGAGGGTTGAATTCGCCCGTGCACTTGGTGCACCCCTTTTTTCTCACTCATGGCGAGTATTTTTACTTCACTTGTTTACTTTAGCTCTTACCTGTTTCACTTCTTCCTTATACTATTGTTTCATTTTCATATGTATATATATTGTTTTGCTGAGGCGTTCTTCTTTTTGAATGCCTCAGGTTCAGGTTTATAGCCGACTGTGCGGCTAGGTTTCTTCTGGAGTTTGCTAGTGCTATAGCTGCTGCTGAGTTTTTCTTTTCCTCACTCCTGGGAGGTAGTTACTTTAGGCTTGTAGTACAGATATGCCTACTCACCAGTGGGTTTGTGTCAGTTGTTGGCGCCCACTGGTGGTTTCTCTTTTAGATGCTTTGTACTTTGCTTATACTGCTAGTTTTCCTGTTTGGAGTTTATTAACTTGCTTCTGGGATGATTTATGTTAGGTTGCTAGTTACTTTAAAACCTATAAAAGAAAACAATTATCATATCTAACACATAGGCAGCATGTTTGTTTTTATATTAAAAAAGGGCTTAATCACTACTTTCAAAACTACGTAAAAGGGCATTTCCTATGTATATTATATAAGTTAAATCTAGGGTCTTGCACAGTCTTAGGTGTCCCCTGGGGACGCTTATGCATTCTCTTAGGATGTAAAAAAAGGTGAATAAAGTATTTTCCGCTACGTACAAGTATAATTTTGAAGGGGTGGAGTAGTTGATCCACGAAGCCGAGGGATACGGCCTCTAAAAATATAATTGATTTTCTCATCATAAAAGCTTTTGAATTTTCATAGTCTTAGTAGTTGGTGGTTGCCTGAGCGTCGGCAGTTATCCCCTGTCCGACGTGGCATCACAACGCGCGTTTCCTTCTACTCTGATACTTCTTAATTTCGGAGAAAATGCTGGTTGTGACAGTTGGTATCAGAGGGAGGTTGCTTGACAATTTGTCGGGCAACCTTTCCTTATAGGTATTAGAAGTTTAGCATCATGTCATACACACACCGATATGTCATCAGCACGTCTTGGCTGAAGCACGAACACTACACTAATAGCATAACATGAAGTATACGGGGCATATTATGTAGTATGGGATGCATAATATGTGTTTGTATATGGATCCATAATAGGAGGCAACATGTGAGGGTTATGTAGTATGGGATGCATAAACTCACCACATGAATGCGACTAGCACGTTTTCTTTTTTGTTGCATTAAAATGTTATGTAGTATGGGATGCATAACATTTTCATGTGTACGCCGCTGATAACATGCATTAGGGCCTTTTTAGAATGCATAGCACAATCATGCATAGCATAGCATTGCATAAGCACAACGTGCCAAGCTAAAGGCTTGCTGGATGACATATGTACACACATAGTTTTGAGTCAAAAAGAATATAAATTCATGCATTCTCGATATAGGCATAAGAGTTAGTGTGATGGTGGTGAACCATCTTAGGTTAAGTATGACATTATTTCCTCTGTATAAAACGAAATATATGTATAAAAAAACCCCAGAGCAAGTTGGCAGTGAAAGCAAGTACTTATGTAGGTTTGTCCGTACCTGTTTGTTTTGTCCTGGTAGTTGAACTAGGTTCTGATAATTGCTTGTTTGATCTTTTTAGGATGGCGCCTAAGCCTAGGGTGGTGAGATCGACTCCCCAACCTGAGGGTGAGTCTTCAGGTGCTCAAAGCAGTGCAGTTATGGAAAGTCTGAGGCAGAGCAATGAGGCTCTATCGAGGCAGATGGTGGACGTTCAGTCTCAGATCCAGTCCCTGATGTCTGTGGTGGCAGGACTAGCCCCGAGAGCGCAGGACCCTGCTGCGGGTTTAGCTATTCCCGCACCTCCTGCACCCCCAGCCCCTTTGGTGCCTCTAGTGGTGGTGCCCCCGGAGATGGCTTTCATCACTCAGTTCCAGCGACTGCGACCCCCTACCTACGATGGTAAGGCGGACTTCATGATATTGGATGACTGGTTGATTTCCATAGAAGAAATGTTTCATTACTCTGGAGTGTCTGAGGATCAGAAGGTGATGTTGGCCGTCTATCAGCTGAAGGGGTTAGCGAAGAGCTGGTGGATGAGGGAGAAGGAGGGAATGGTAGGAGGAAGCACTTGGGCTTCCTTCAAGGAGATCTTGATGCGGAAATTTCAACCGTCAGTGGAGCGAGACAGGATGATGAATGACTTCTTGCATCTGAAGCAGGGGCAGCTCTCAGTCATCGAGTATGAGATTGAGTTTAGTAAACTCAGTCGCTTTGCCCCTAGTTTGGTGAGCTCAGAGGAGGATAGAGCGAAGCGTTTCCTCGGTGGCCTGCGGAGCGATGTACAGCAGCTAGCGGTGGCTCATGGAGCGGTGAGTTATGCTGGGGCAGTGGAGGCCGCTTTGAAGGTAGAGGCCATCGAAAACGCGAAAGCAAAGAGGACAGCAGGCGAGGAATGAGAAGAGGAAAGTTGTTCAAGCAAGGAGGCCCCAAGTGCCCGGTGCTCCTTCGGGGAAGAGGAGCAAGGAGGTTTGTAGTTTTTGTGGCCGGTCGGGCCATCCTGCTGAGAGATGTTTCAAGAGGGCGTCGGCGCAGAAGGAGCATGTGCATGCTATACAGGGTGCTCCCAGGCAGAATTCGGTGTGTACTCTTTACCAGAAAGTGGGGCATGATGTTGCCCGTTGCTGGTTGAAGGACAAGGTCTGCTATCAGTGCGGACAGAAAGGTCACACCAAGGCCCGATGCCCGCAGCTCAAGTCTGTGCACCGACATGTTCCTCTTCAGGCATTGCCACCGCCTCAGTCTGCGGATAGAGGCAAAGGGAAGCTGAATGTGATATCTTCAGCGGAGGCTCAAGCTTCGACGCAAGTCATTTCAGGTAAACCTTCTCGCTAGTCTTTTACTTCCATTGCAGATTAGTTTGTCTTTTGTTTTCTGTATTGATTGTGTAATTTTCCCGTTTATATTTATATAGGGAGTTTTAAGGTAAAGAACCGCTGGGTGCGCGTTCTCTTTGAATCAGGTGCTACCCACTCATTTGTGGCTAGGGCCTTTGTAGAGCGGTGCCGGCTGGTTCTTGATCGTGTCGGTGATGCCTTTTGCGTCAAATTCCCCTCGGGTGATTCCGTGATATCAGATCAGGGCATTCTGGATTGTCCTATTATGTTGGGGGATTTCCCATCCAGGGCAGATCTGAAGGTCATAGACTTGGAAGATTTCGACGTCATCCTGGGTATGGATTGGTTGTCCAGATACGATGCAGTGATCCAGTGCAGGGGTAAGCGCTTGGATTTCAAGAAGGACAACGGTCAGCCTGGGAGTATTTTTGGCGATCCGCGCCAGGCCTCTCCGACGATTTCTGCGGTATGTGCTCAGAGGTTATTCAGTTCTGATTGTTTTGCTTGCTTAGTCTCAGTGCTGGGGACTATTAGCGGTGTGCCGCTGTTGGATGAGATTCCTATTGTCCGTGAGTTTTCTGATGTGTTTCCTAGCGACATTCCCGGTCTTCCCCTGTCAGATATGTCGAGTTCGTGATTGATTTGGAGTCGGGTACGCGTCCTATTGCTAAGGCGTCGTACCGGATGGCCCCGCGAGAGCTGGAGGAGCTGCGTACCCAGCTGGATGAGTTATTGGAGAAGGGTTTCATAAGGCAGAGCTCGTCGCCCTGGGGTGCACCCGTTCTCTTCGTGAAGAAGAAAGATGGTTCGATGCGCCTTTGCATCGACTATAGGGAGTTGAACAAAGTCACCATTAAGAACCGGTATCCCCTGCCCAGAGTCGACGACTTATTCGATCAGTTGTGTGGTAGCTCTGTGTTCTCCAAGATTGACCTTCGATCAGGATATCATCAGCTCAGGATCTGGGAGTCGGACATTCCACGGATGGCTTTTCGATCGAGGCATGGACATTTCGAATTCCTAGTTATGTCTTTTGGGTTGACCAACGCGCCATTAGCATTCCGGGACATGATGAATCGGGTGTTCAAAGATTTTCTGGACAAGTTTGTGGTCGTATTCATAGACGACGTTCTGATTTATTCACGGAATGCTGCGGAACATGATCAGCACTTGCGGTTGGTGTTATCTGCCTTGAGAGATCATCAGTTGTACGCCAAGTTGAGTAAATGTGAATTCTGGTTGCCACAGGTGTCCTTCCTGGGTCATGTGGTGAACAAGGAGGGCATTTCAGTGGACCCAGTGAAGATTTCTGCAGTGATGGATTGGCATAGGCCGAGCATACCCAAGGAGATTAGGAGCTTCTTGGGGTTGGCCGGCTATTATAGAAGGTTTGTTGAGGGCTTTTCTACCTTGGCAGCGCCCTTAACTAAGCTGACGCAGAAGCATGCAGCGTTCATCTGGAGCGAGCAGTGCGAGGAGGCCTTTCTGGAGCTAAAGAGGAGATTGTGCACTACTCCTGTTTTGACATTGCCTACGGAGGGCAAGGACTATGATGTTTATGTGGATTCCTCACATGTTGGGCTCGGAGGCGTGTTGATGCAAGAGGGGAAGGTGATCGCGTATGGGTCGCGGCAGTTGAAGACTCATGAGCGGAATTACCCTACGCATGACCTCGAGTTTGCGGCGGTGATTTTTGCGTTGAAGCTGTGGAGGCATCTACTCTATGGGGCTCAGTGCAAGATTTTCACAGATCATAAGAGCCTGAAGTACGTGTTTACTCATAAGGAGCTGAATCTGCGCCAGCGGCGGTGGCTAGAGTTTGTGGCCGATTATGACGTGGAGATCCAGTACCATCCAGGCAAGGCCAATGTGGTGGTCGACGCCTTGAGCCGCAAGACAGGGAAGATCTTCAACCTCACGACGGACCGTCTAGTTGAAGAGTTCTTGTTGATGGACATCTCCGTGGGATGCTATGATTTGCAAAGCAGTTTGGCAGTGGCAGAGCCATCTTGGATTTCGCTCACCAGGTTGCACTAGAAGGATGATCCAGATTTATTACACCTATACCTCAGGGCTGAGAGAGGGGAGTTGACGGATTTCTCCATCAATGATTCGGGTACCTTGAAGTACCACAGCAGGTTTTGCATCCCCGCGGTTGGAGACATCAGGAGTATGGTATGCAAAGAGGCTCATGGATCCAGTGTTGCCTACCACCCAGGATCCATGAAGATGTATCATGATTTGAAGCAGATCGCCTGGTGGCATGGTATGAAAGGGGATATAGCTCGGTATGTTTCTGAATGTTACACTTGCAAGCGGGTGAAGGCCGAACATGGGAGGCCTGGTGGAAAGTTGACTCCTTTGGAGATCCCGACTTGGAAGTGGGAAAGTATCTCCATGGACTTCATTACGGGCTTACCAAGATCTCCAAGGGGATTTGACTCAGTTTCGGTGATCGTGGACCGATTGACGAAGTGTGCGCACTTCGTACCTTATAAGATCGACTACCCGATGAAGAAGATAGCAGAGTTATATTTGAGCGAAGTCATCCGATTGCATGGAGTTCCCGTGAGTATCATCTCAGACCGAGACTCTAGATTCACTTCCCGTTTCTGGAAGAGTTTGCAGGAGGGTTTGGGTACATACTTGAGATATTCTACCGCTTACCACCCTCAGACAAATGGGCAGACCGAGCGTGTGAACCGAATTGTGGAGGATATGATCAGGTGCTACATTCTAGATCACGGTGGAGCGTGGGATGAGCGTTTGCGGCTCATGGAGTTTGCCTACAATAACAGTTACCAAGAGAGCTTGCAAATGGCTCCCTTCGAGGCATTGTGTGGGAGGCGCTGCAGAACTCCGTTGTTTTGGGCTGAGGCTGGTGAGAGGCCTTTGTTGGGTCCTGATGCTCTAGAGGAAATGGAGGTTGCTGTGAAGCTCATTCGGGAAAAGCTTCGGTTAGCTCAGGAAAGATATGAGAAGAATGCCAACCGGCGTAGGTTCGATTTGGAATTTTCGGTGGATGATTTGGTCTTCTTGAAGGTGTCTCCGATGGTTGGAGTGAAGAGGTTCGGCAAGAACCATAAGCTGGATCCGAGGTACGTGGGCCCATTCAGAATTTTGGAGCGTATTGTTGTGGCAGCATATAGGTTGGATCTACCAGCCAACTTCCCGGGCGTACATAATGTTTTTCATGTGAGCCAGCTGTGGAAGTGTGTGCGCAGCACTGGGCAAGACTTGGATACCGTGCCCTAGTTGGAGCCTAACCTCTCATATGTTGAGGTGCCGGTCCGCATCTTGGATACTCAGGACCGGGTGCTGCGATCAAAGTCTATCCCGATGGTGAAGGTTCTTTGGAAGAATCAAGATTTGGAAAGTGCGACTTGGGAGCTAGAGTCGGCTATGAGGGAGGCTTACCCTCGCCTGTTCTCCTGATTTGTTGGGTATGTCTCCTTTCTAGTAACTTTTATTTTGTTACTTTCCTTCTATAGTAGAAGTAGCGTACGTAAAGTTTCGGGACGAAACTTTCCTTTAGGGGGAGTGACTGTAACGCCCCCGAATTTTTCGGCAATTATTTAGATCCTCGTTTGGCGTTACGTTGGCGCATTTCCGGCTCGTGCCGTTGTTGGAGTACCTCGTTAGGTGTTCTTAGAGGTTATAGCCTGTTGTAGGGTTCCCCAGCTAGCCGGAGTCTGTTTTGGAGACTCGGTTGAGCCTCTCAGTGAATGCATGTGCTTTGGTTCGGGTGAGGTTAGCCCGAGTGTGTGGTCGTCGGAGGTTGTGTCCGACTTCACCGATGTTTTCGTAGCCCGAGTGTTTAGCTACGGTGCGGATTTGTTCGGAATCCGAGAGCATTAATTTTCATGTCGTTTCGACGGTGGCTTGTTAGCGGGTAGTCATTTTATTTTAGCATACACATATATTTACGCATTTTAGCATGACGAGTGATTTAGGCATGCCGGTGAATTAATGCATACGTGCACGTGCGTGCGTAGCTTTATAAAAAAAAATATATTTATGTGTGTGTTTATATGTGTGTGTGTGTGTGTGTGTGTGTGTGTGAGTAAATGTATTAATGTTCGTATAAGTGTTAGTATATATGGAATAATATATGTATATATTGTAAATTAGTTAGTGATTGGTTAATAAGGGCAATTAGGGGCTGCCCTTAGACTTGAGTCAATTAAAATTAGTATAGGGTTAATTATTAGATAGGTCATATATTTGTATAGGAGAGTTAGTAAATTAGGATATGAATATATATATATATATATATATATATATATATATATATATATATATATATATATATATATATATATATATATATATATATATATATATATATATATATATATATATATATATATATGATTTCATTAGGTTTAGGAATTCTCCCCCCCCCCCCAAACCGTCGGCTGCCTGCAGACCCGAGCGGAAGAAAGAAAACAGGCGGAAGTCCCGCAGTGCTCCGACCGCCCGTTCGCCGCACATTTCAGCCCGGATCTCCAGTTCGAGGCCGGATTCGAACTCCTCTAGGCTAGATCTGTGTTCCGAGGTAACTATTTTGGGATTTCACCATCCTTTTTTTTCCTATCGGGGGTTGGAGTTCTCGTTTTTTTTCCATGCTTGACCGCCCAGTTTTTTGTCCAGTGTTTTCATAGGATTGTTGGCTGTGATCTTGTCCTATTGGGAAGAACGTTGCTGGCCGAATTTCTCCTAAGATCTAGGCAAGTATTCCCTTGCCAAAGTAATTTTTTTCATGCTTAGTTTTGTTTCTTGATTCATGAGAAGTCCTTTGTGTTGTCTTCTTACTTGTTTATACACATAAAAATCTGTGCAAGGCCCCTCATGCATCCTCTTTCTATGTTGGCTGATTTCATCCTTTTGGTATGTGGTTTATGGTTCTCTTTTTTTCTTGCACTAGGAATCTTGCCCCGATAGGATATAATCTAAGTGCCTTAATTTCAAGCTTTGTTCATTCATGAGGTATTTAATTGTTTGCGGTTTCTTTGGGTGTAAACCATTGATGTGATTTCATTATTATTAGTTGCAAGAATTTTATTGTAGTTGCCCCTTGGTTGCCCCAAAAATCGGATTGGTATCGAAAGCACCCAACCCTCTTGTCATTTCTTTTTGGTGTGTCAATCCTCTAGCTTGCATTTAGTGTCAAACCCCTTTGTTAATGTTTGTTACCAACCACAGAATTTAATTGTTTATGGGTCGCATCAATTCAGTTGTTTATGGGTTGTATCAATTTAAATGTTTATGGTTTACATCAAGTTAACCGTATAGGTTTTGTACCAAGCTAGTTCAGTATATATTTAGTTGAGATCAAGCCACTAGTCATGCTTAATATAACATTATCGGTAAGCGTTTAGTATCAAAATACTTACATAAACTTAGTATCGTGTCACCTTCAATTTAATTGTGTCAACCATCTTGCTTGGACGAACTCGATGTTTAGTCCCTTGGTATGCATATAAGGTTCTTAGGTGGGTTGCTCTAGTTGGAATAGGGATGTGGTGACTTCATGGTTGTTCATGGAACTACCGGTTAGGGTTTTCCCGAGTCACTTAGTGCTGGAGTAGGATGTGGTTTTGAGGTGGGTCGGACCGATGCCGCACTCTTGTTTTACTTCTTGTCTTATTAAGACAATGTGAGCTGTTTGGTTGAGTTGCACTGATGCCACCACCACAGCACCTTGAGATGTTTAGGCCTGTTAGACGTGGTTGGACCGTTGCCACCAGTCTAGGCCCTTATTTCTGATTTTGTCCATCTCCAGTATTAGGTGACTCTTTCTGCTCTAGCTTTATGCTAGAATTTATTTATTTTGCTAATCCTTCCTGCAGAGATTTGTGAGGCTTGACTTCGCCCGTGCACTTGGTGCACCCCTTTTTACTCACTTATGGCGAGTATTTTTCCTTCACTTGTTTACTTTAGCTCTTACCTGTTTCACTTCTTCCTTATACTATTGTTTCATTTTCATATGTATATATATTTCTTTGCTGAGGCGTTCTTCTTTTTGAATGCCTCAGGTTCAGGTTTATAGCCGACTGTACGGCTAGGTTTCTTCAGCAGTTTGCTAGTGCTATAGCTGCTGCTGAGTTTTTCTTTTCCTCACTCCTGGGAGGTAGTTACTTTAGGCTTGTAGTACAGATATGCCTACTCACCAGTGGGTTCGTGTCAGTTGTTGGCGCCCACTGGTGGTTTCTCTTTTAGATGCTTTGTACTTTGCTTATACTGTTAGTTTTCCTGTTTGGAGTTTATTAACTTGCTTCTGGGATGATTTATGTTAGGTTGCTAGTTACTTTAAAACCTATAAAAGAAAACAATTATCATATCTAACACATAGGCAGCATGTTTGTTTTTATATAAAAAAAGGGCTTAATCACTACTTTCAAAACTATGTAAAAGGGCATTTCCTATGTATATTATATAAGTTAAATCTAGGGTCTTGCACAGTCTTAGGTGTCCCCTGGGGACGCTTATTCATTCTCTTAGGATGTAAAAAAAAGGTGAATAAAGTATTTTCCGCTACGTACAAGTATAATTTTGAAGGGGTGGACTAGTTGATCCACGAAGCCGAGGGATACGGCCTCTAAAAATATAATTGATTTTCTCATCATAAAAGCTTTTGAATTTTCATAGTCTTAGTAGTTGGTGGTTGCCTGAGCGTCGGCAGTTATCCCCTGTCCGACGTGGCATCACAACGCGCGTTTCCTTCTACTCTGATACTTCTTAATTTCGGAGAAAATGCGGGTTGTGACAGTTGGTATCAGAGGGAGGTTGCTTGACAATTTGTCGGGCAACCGTTCCTTATAGGTATTAGAAGTTTAGCATCATGTCATACACACACCGATATGTCATCAGCACGTCTTGGCTGAAGCACGAACACTACACTAATAGAATAACATGAAGTATACAGGGCATATTATGTAGTATGGGATGCATAATATGTGTTTGTATATGGATCCACCATACGAGGCAACATGTGAGGGTTATGTAGTATGGGATGCATAACCTCACCACATGAATGCGACTAGCACGTTTTCTTTTTCGTTGCATGAAAATGTTATGTAGTATGGGATGCATAACATTTTCATGTGTACGCCGATCATAACATGCATTCGGGCCTTTTTAGAATGCATAGCACAATCATGCATAGCATAACATTGCATAAGCACAACATGCCAAGCTAAAGGCTTGCTGGATGACATATGTACACACATGGTTTTGAGTCAAAAAGAATATAAATTCATGCATTCTCGATATAGGCACAAGAGTTAGTGTGATGGTGGTGAACCATCTTAGGTTAAGTATGACATTATTTCCTCTGTATAAAACGAAATATATGTATAAAAAAACCCCAGAGCAAGTTGACAGTGAAAGCAAGTATTTATGTAGGTTTGTCCGTACCTGTTTGTTTTGTCCTAGTAGTTGAACTAGGTTCTGATAATTGCTTGTTTGATCTTTTTATGATGACGCCTAAGCGTAGGGTGGCGAGATCGACTCCCCAACCTGAGGGTGAGTCTTCAGGTGCTCAAAGCGGTGCAGTTATGGAAAGTCTGAGGCAGAGCAATGAGGCTCTATCGAGGCAGATGGTGGACGTTCAGTCTCAGATCCAGTCCCTAATGTCTGTGGTGGCAGGACTAGCCCCGAGAGCGCAGGACCCTGCTGTGGGTTTAGCTATTCCCGCACCTCCTGCACCCCCAGCCCCTTTGGTTCCTCCAGTGGTGGTGCCCTCGGAGATGGCTTTCATCACTCAGTTCCAGCGACTGCGACCCCCTACCTACGATGGTAAGGCGGACTTCATGATATTGGATGACTGGTTGATTTCCAAAGAAGAAATGTTTCATTACTCTGGAGTGTCTGAGGATCAGAAGATGATGTTGGCCGCCTATCAGCTGAAGGGGTTAGCGAAGAGCTGGTGGATGAGGGAGAAGGAGGGAATGGTAGGAGGAAGCACTTGGGCTTCCTTCAAGGAGATCTTGATGCGGAAATTTCTACCGTCAGTGGAGCGAGACAGGCTGATGAATGACTTCTTGAATCTGAAGCAGGGGCAGCTCTCAGTCAGCGAGTATGAGATTGAGTTTAGCAAACTCAGTCGCTTTGCCCCTAGTTTGGTGAGCTCAGAGGAGGATAGAGCGAAGCGTTTCCTCGGTGGCCTGCGGAGCGATGTACAGCAGCTAGCGGTGGCTCATGGAGCAGTGAGTTATGCTGGGGCAGTGGAGGCCGCTTTGAAGGTAGAGGCCATCGAAAATGCGAAGCAAAGAGGACAGCAGGCGGGGAATGAGAAGAGTAAAGCTGTTGAAGCAAGGAGCCCCCAAGTGCCTGGTGCTCCTTCCGGGAAGAGGAGCAAGGAGGTTTGTAGTTTTTGTGGCCGGTCGGGCCATCCTGCTGAGAGATGTTTCAAGAGGGCGGCGGCGCAGAAGGAGCATGTGCATGCTATACAGGGTGCTCCCAGGCAGAATGCGGTGTGTACTCTTTGCAAGAAAGAGGGGCATGATGTTGCCCATTGCTGGTTGAAGGACAAGGTCTGCTATTAGTGCGGACAAAAAGGTCACACCAAGGCCCGATGCCCGTAGCTCCAGTCTGTGCACCGACTTGTTCCTCTTCAGGCGTTGCCACCACCTCAGTCTGCGGATAGAGGCAAAGGGAAGCTTAATGTGATATCTTCAGCGGAGGCTCAAGCTTCGACGCAAGTCATTTCAGGTAAACCTTCTCGCTAGTCTTTTACTTCCATTGCAGATTAGTTTGGGTTTTGTTTTTTGTATTGATTGTGCAATTTTCCGGTTTATATTTATATAGGGAGTTTTATGGTAAAGAACCGCTGGGCGCGCGTTCTCTTTGAATCAGGTGCTACCCACTCATTTGTGGCTAGGGCCTTTGTAGAGCGGTGCCAGCTGGTTCTTGATAGTGTCAGTGATCCCTTTTGCGTCAAATTCCCCTCGGGTGATTCCGTGATATCAGATCAGGGCATTCTGGATTGTCCTATTATGTTGGGGGATTTCCCATCCAGGGCAGATCTGAAGGTCATAGACTTGGAAGATTTCGACGTCATCCTGGGTATGGATTGGTTGTCCAGATACGATGCAGTGATCCAGTGCAGGGGTAAGCGCTTGGATTTCAAGAAGGACAACGGTCAGCCTGGGAGTATTTTTGGCGATCCGCGCCAGGCCTCTCCGACGATTTCTGCGGTATGTGCTCAGAGGTTATTAAGTTCTGATTGTTTTGCTTGCTTAGTCTCAGTGCTGGGGACTGTTAGCAGTGTGACGATGTTGGATGAGATTCCTGTTGTCCGTGAGTTTTCTGATGTGTTTCCTAGCGACCTTCCCGGTCTTCCCCCTGTCATAGAAGTCGAGTTCGTGATTGATTTGGAGCCGGGTACGCGTCCTATTGCTAAGGTGCCGTACCAGATGGCCCCGCGAGAGCTGGAGGAGCTGCGTACCCAGCTGGATGAGTTATTGGAGAAGGGTTTCATAAGGCAGAGCTCGTCGCCCTGGGGTGCACCCGTTCTCTTCATGAAGAAGAAAGATGGTTCGATGCGCCTTTGCATCGACTATAGGGAGTTGAAAAAAGTCACCATTAAAAACCGGTATCCCCTGCCCAGAATCGACGACTTATTCGATCAGTTGCGTGGTAGTTATGTGTTCTCCAAGATTGACCTTCGATCAGGATATCATCAGCTCAGGATCCGGGAGTCGGACATTCCACGGACGGCTTTACGATCGAGGCATGGACATTTCGAATTCCTAGTTATGTCTTTTGGGTTGACCAACGCGCCATCAGCATTCCGGGACATGATGAATCGGGTGTTCAAAGATTTTCTGGACAAGTTTGTGGTCGTATTCATAGACGACGTTCTGATTTATTCATGGAATGCTGCGGAACATGATCAGCACTTGAGTTTGGTGTTATCTGCCTTGAGAGATCATCAGTTGTACGTCAAGTTGAGTAAATGTGAATTCTGGTTGCCTCAGGTGTCCTTCCTGGGTCATGTGGTGAATAAGGAGGGCATTTCAGTGGACCCAGTGAAGATTTCTGCAGTGATGGATTGGCATAGGCCGAGCACACCCAAGGAGATTAGGAGCTCCTTGGGGTTGGCCGGCTATTATAGAAGGTTTGTTGAGGGCTTTTCTACCTTGGCAGCGCCCTTAACTAAGCTGACGCAGATGCATGCAACGTTCATCTGGAGCGAGCAGTGCGAGGAGGCCTTTCTGGAGCTAAAGATGAGATTGTGCACTACTCTTATTTTGACATTGCCTACGGAGGGTAAGGACTATGATGTTTATGTGGATGCCTCGCATGTTGGGCTCGGAGGCTTGTTGATGCAAGAGGGGAAGGTGATCGCGTATGGGTCGTGGCAGTTGAAGACTCATGAGCGGAATTACCCTACACATGACCTCGAGTTTGCGGCGGTGATTTTTGTGTTGAAGCTGTGGAGGCATCTACTCTATGGGGCTCAGTGCAAGATTTTCACAGAACATAAGAGCCTAAAGTACGTGTTTACTCATAAGGAGCTGAATCTGCGCCATCGGCGGTGGCTAGAGTTTGTGGCCGATTATGACGTGGAGATCCAGTACCATCCAGGCAAGGCCAATGTGGTGGCCGACGCCTTGAGCCGCAAGACAGGGAAGATCTTCAACCTCACGACGGACCGTCTAGTGGAAGAGTTCTTGTTGATGGACATCTACGTGGGATGCTGTGATTTGCAAAGCAGTTTGGCAGTGGCAGAGCCATCTTGGATTTCGCTCACCAGGTTGCACTAGAAGGATGATCCAGATTTATTACACCTATACCTCAGGGCTGAGAGAGGGGAGTTGCCGGATTTCTCCATCGATGATT
The DNA here is from genome assembly GCA_039583875.1 of Platanthera guangdongensis. Lineage (NCBI taxonomy): Eukaryota > Viridiplantae > Streptophyta > Magnoliopsida > Asparagales > Orchidaceae > Platanthera > Platanthera guangdongensis. The sequence goes on along the minus strand of CM077155.1, from coordinate 85,088,949 downwards.
CGGGTACCTTGAAGTACCGCGACAGGTTTTGCATCCCCGCGGTTGGAGACATTAGGAGTATGGTATGCAAAGAGGCTCATGGATCCAGTGTTGCCTACCACCCAGGATCCACGAAGATGTATCATGATTTGAAGCAGATCGCCTGGTGGCATGGTATGAAAGGGGATATAGCTCGGTATGTTTCTGAATGTTACACTTGCAAGCGGGTGAAGGCCGAACATGGGAGGCCTGGTGGAAAGTTGACTCCTTTGGAGATCCCGACTTGGAAGTAGGAAAGTATCTCCATGGACTTCATTACGGGCTTACCAAGATCTCCAAGGGGATTTGACTCAGTTTGGGTGATCGTGGACCGATTGACGAAGTGTGCGCACTTCGTACCTTATAAGATCGACTACCCGATGAAGAAGATAGCAGAGTTGTATTTGAGCGAAGTCATCCGATTGCATGGAGTTCCCGTGAGTATCATTTCAGACCGAGACTCTAGATTCACTTCCCGTTTCTGGAAGAGTTTGCAGGAGGGTTTGGGTACAGACTTGAGATATTCTACCGCTTACCACCCTCAGACAAATGGGCAGACCGAGCGTGTGAACCGGATTGTGGAGGATATGATCAGGTGCTACATTCTAGATCACGGTGGAGCGTGGGATGAGCGTTTGCGGCTCATGGAGTTTGCCTACAATAACAGTTACCAAGAGAGCTTGCAAATGGCTCCCTTCGAGGCATTGTGTGGGAGGCGCTGCAGAACTCCGTTGTTTTGGGCAGAGGCTGGTGAGAGGCCTTTGTTGGGTCCTGATGCTCTAGAGGAAATGGATGTTGCTGTGAAGCTCATTCGGGAAAAGCTTCGGTTAGCTCAGGAAAGATATGTGAAGAATGCCAACCGGCGTAGGTTCGATTTGGAATTTTCGGTGGATGATTTGGTCTTCTTGAAGGTGTCTCCGATGGTTGGAGTGAAGAGGTTCGACAAGAACCATAAGCTGGATCCGAGGTACGTGGGCCCATTCAGAATTTTGGAGCGTATTGGTGTGGCAGCATATAGGTTGGATCTACCAGCCAACTTCCCGGGCGTACATAATGTTTTTCATGTGAGCCAGCTGTGGAAGTGTGTGCGCAGCAGTGGGCAAGTCTTGGATACCGTGCCCCAGTTGGAGCCTAACCTCTCATATGTTGAGGTGCCGGTCCGCATCTTGGATACTCAGGACCGGGTGCTGCGATCAAAGTCTATCCCGATGGTGAAGGTTCTTTGGAAGAATCAATATTTGGAAAGTGCGACTTGGGAGCTAGAGTCGGCTATGAGGGAGGCTTACCCTCGCCTGTTCTCCTGATTTGTTGGGTATGTATCCTTTCTAGTAACTTTTATTTTGTTACTTTCCTTCTATAGTAGAATTAGCCTACGTAAAGTTTCGGGACGAAACTTTCCTTTAGGGGGAGTGACTGTAACGCCCCCGAATTTTTCGGCAATTATTTAGATCCTCGTTTTGCATTACGTTGGCGCATTTCCGGCTCGTGCCGTTGTTGGAGTACCTCGTTAGGTGTTCTTAGAGGTTATAGCCTGTTGCAGGGTTCCCCAGCTAGCCAGAGTCTGTTTTGGAGACTCGGCTGAGCCTCTCAGGGAATGCTTGTGCTTTGGTTCGGGTGAGGTTAGCCCGAGTGTGTGGTCGTCGGAGGTTGTGTCTGACTTCGCCGATGTTTTCGTAGCCCCAGTGTTTAGCTACGGTGCGGATTTGTTCGGAATCCGAGAGCGTTAATTTTCATGTCGTTTCGACGGTGGCTTGTTAGCGGGTAGTCATTTTATTTTAGCATATACATATATTTACGCATTTTAGCATGACGAGTGATTTATGCATGCCGGTGAATTAATTCATACGTGCACGTGCATGCGTAGCTTTATAAAAAAAAATATATTTATGTGCGTGTTTATATGTGTGTGTGTGAGTAAATGTATTAATGTTCATATAAGTGTTAGTATATATGGAATAATATATGTATATATTGTAAATTAGTTAGTGATTGGTTAATAATGGCAATTAGGGGCTGCCCTTAGACTTGAGTCAATTAAAATTAGTATAGGGTTAATTATTAGATAGGTCATATATATAGGAGAGTTAGTAAATTAGGATATGAATATATATATATATATATATATATATATATATATATATATATATATATATATATATATATATATATATAGGATTTCATTAGGTTTAGGAATTCTCCCCCCCCCCCAAACCGTCGGCTGCCTGCAGACCCGAGCGGAAGAAATAATACAGGCGGAAGTCCCGCAGTGCTCCGACCGCCCGTTCGCCGCCCATTTCAGCCCGGATCTCCAGTTCGAGGCCGGATTCGAACTCCTCTAGGCTAGATCTGCGTTCCGAGGTAACTATTTTGGGATTTCACCATCCTTTTTTTTCCGATCGGGGGTTGGAGTTCTCGTTTTTTTTCCATGCTTGACCGCCCAGTTTTTTGTCCAGTGTTTTCATAGGATTGTTGGCTGTGATCTTGTCCTATTGGGAAGAACGTTGCTGGCCGAATTTCTCCTAAGATCTAGGCAAGTATTCCCTTGCCTAAGTAATTTTTTTCATGCTTAGTTTTGTTGCTTGATTCATGAGAAGTCCTTTGTGTTGTCTTTTTACTTGTTTATACACATAAAAATCGGTGCAAGGCCCCTCATGCATCCTCTTTCTATGTTGGCTGATTTCATCCTTTGGGTATGTGGTTTTATGGTTCTCTTTTTTTCTTGCACTAGGAATCTTGCCCTGATAGGATATAATCTAAGTGCCTTAATTTCAAGATTTGTTCATTCATGAGGTATTTAATTGTTTGCGGTTTCTTTGGGTGTAAACCATTTATGTGATTTCATTATTATTAGTTGCAAGAATTTTATTGTAGTTGCCCCTTGGTTGCCCCAAATATCGGATTGGTATCGTAACCACCCAACCCTCTTGTCATTTCTTTTTGGTCTGTCAATCCTCTAGCTTGCATTTAGTGTCAAGCCCCTTTGTTAATGTTTGTTACCAACCACCCAATTTAATTGTTTATGGGTCGCATCAATTCAGTTGTTTATGGGTTGTATCAATTTAAATGTTTATGGTTTACATCAAGTTAACCGTATAGGTTTTGTACCAAGCTAGTTCAGTATATATTTAGATGAGATCAAGCCACTAGTCATGCTTAGTATCACATTATCGGTAAGCGTTTAGTATCAAAATACTTACATAAACTTAGTATCGTGTCACCTTCAATTTAATTGTGTCAACCCTCTTGCTTGGACGAACTCGATGTTTAGTCCCTTGGTATGCATATAAGGTTCTTTGGTGGGTTGCTCTAGTTGGAATAGGGATGTGGTGACTTCATGGTGGTTCATGGAACTACCGGTTAGGGTTTTCCCGAGTCACTTAGTGCTGGAATAGGATATGGTTTTGAGGTGGGTCGGACCGATGCCGCCACTCTTGTTTTACTTCTTGTCTTATTAAGACAATGTGAGTTGTTTGGTTGAGTTGGACTGATGCCACTACCACAGCACCTTGAGATGTTTATTCCTGTTAGACGTGGTTGGACCGTTGCCACCAGTCTAGGCCCTTATTTCTGATTTTGTCCATCTCCAGTATTAGGTGACTCTTTCTGCTCTAGCTTTATGATAGAATTTATTTATTTTGCTAATCCTTCCTGTAGGGATTTGTGAGGCTTGACTTCGCCCGTGCACTTGGTGCACCTCTTTTTACTCACTCATGGCGAGTATTTTTCCTTCACTTGTTTACTTTAGCTCTTACCTGTTTCACTTCTTCCTTATACTATTATTTCATTTTCATATGTATATATATTGCTTTGCTGAGGCGTTCTTCTTTTTGAATGCCTCAGGTTCAGGTTTATAGCCGACTGTGCGGCTAGGTTTCTTCTGGAGTTTGCTAGTGCTATAGCTGCTGCTGAGTTTTTCTTTTCCTCACTCCTGGGAGGTAGTTACTTTAGGCTTGTAGTACAGATATGACTACTCACCAGTGGGTTCGTGTCAGTTGTTGGCGCCCACTGGTAGTTTCTCTTTTAGATGCTTTGTACTTTGCTTATACTGCTAGTTTTCCTGTTTTGGAGTTTATTAACTTGCTTCTGGGATGATTTATGTTAGGTTGCTAGTTACTTTAAAACCTATAAAAGAAAACAATTATCATATCGAACACATAGGCAGCATGTTTGTTTTTATATATAAAAAAAAGGCTTAATCACCACTTTCAAAACCACATAAAAGGGCATTTCCTATGTATATTATATAAGTTAAATCTAGGGACTTGCACAGTCTTTGGTGTCCCCTGGGGACGCTTATGCATTCTCTTAGGATGTAAAAAAAAGGTGAATAAAGTATTTTCCGCTACGTACAAGTATAATTTTGGGACTAGTTGATACACGAAGCCGAGGGATACGACCTCTAAAAATATAATTCATTTTCTCATCATAAAAGCTTTTAAATTTTCATAGTCTTAGTAGTTGGTGGTTGCCTGAGCGTCGGTAGTTATCCCCTGTCCGACGTGGCATCGCAACGCGCGTTTCCTTCTACTCTGATACTTCTTAATTTCGGAGAAAATGCGGGTTGTGACAGGAAAGCTCAAGTCTTATGAGCAGCTGATCAAATCCAGAGAATCAACTGAGCAGAGAACACCTCCACCAGCAAGGAAGGAGCACAGTATAGCTTTTAAAGCTGTTGAAGAAACTGAAGGCTCAACTGTGAATGAAGAGCTGATGAGTCTCTTTGCTAAGAGATTCTATAAAATGGCAAGGAAGGAATTCAAAAGAAAGTCATCCAGGCAGGATGACAAGCCAAGGTATGACAAAACCCCGACTAAAGAAGTGGTTTGCTTTGGCTGCAGGAAACCTGGACACTTCATCTCAGAGTGTCCAGAAAATCAAAAGAAGGAAAAGAGAAGAGGGAATGATTCTAGAAGACAGCAAAGCGGCAGGCCTTCCTCCAGCAAATACAAGAAGAAGGAGAAAGACTTTGTAGCTGAATCCTGGAGTGAAACTGAGGATGAATCCACATCCTCCAGCTCCAGTGAAGACGAGGAAGAGGAAAGGGCCAAGGAAGCATGCCTTGTGACAATTGATGCCTCCAGGAGTCAATCAGATGAAGAAGAGTCTGACAATGAAGAAGCTTCAGAAACAGAAGCTGATCAGGAAAAGGGTTGTCCAGTGATTAATCAAACATGTTACCTGGACAGTGGATGCTCCAAACCTATGACTGACAGCAAGGACAACCTAATCAACTACAAGTCTAAGCTGGGACCAAAGGTAATCTTTGGTGATTCAAAGTGTGGGCAGTCTGAAGGCTATGAAGAAGTAAGGATTGGAGCTGTCTCATTCAAAATGGTGACATATGTAAGTGGACTCAAGCATAACCTCATCTCCATAAGCCAATTATGTGATGAAGGTTACTAGGTACATTTCAATTGAAAAACTTGTATTATTTCTAATAAAGAAAAACAAAATGTTTTAATTTGAAATAGACAATGAAACATTTATTTAGTTGATTTCTATTCTACCAATTCAGATATCTGTCTACTTAATATAGTTTGCACTCAAAATGAATTATGGCATAAAAGACTAGGACATTTAAACATGAAAAACATTACTATGTTATCTAAAGACAGTCTTGTAAGAGATTTACCTTCTGGTCCCTACAAGAAGGAAGGCCTTTACAGGGCTTATCAACTAGGCAAGAAAAATAAATCTAGCTTTAAATTAATTAATAAAAGTGATTTACCTAGGATCTTGTACTTGCTACACAAGGATCTCTTTGGAACCATTGCTGTACAAAGCCTAGGAGGGAAATCCTATACATTAGTCATTGTAGATGACTTCTAAAGATTCACTTGGGCGTTCTTTCTGAGATCTAAGTCAGATACCTTTAAAGTTCTTACAGATTTTCTCAATACCATACAGATTGAGTACTCTACTCATGTTGCATTGATCAGAAGTGATCATGGTATATATTTTGAGTCTCTTCTTATGCATGAGTTATGTGAGAATGAAAGTATCAGGCACTACTTCTCAGCTCCTAGAACTCCCCAACAAAATGGGGTAGCTAAAAGGAAGAATAGAACCCTGATTGAAGATGCAGGCACATTACTTGCAGATGCTTATATGTCACTATCCTTTTGGACAGAGGCTGCAAGCACAACAAATTATGTACTGAACAGAAGCCTGATACATAAACTAAAGAATAGGACTCCCTATGAATTACTTAAAGGGAAGAAACCTAAAGTCACCATTTTTAAAGTATTTGGATATGTATGCTATATACATAATAATAACAAGAAATACATTAGAAAGTTTGAAGCTAAGGCTGACGAGGGAATTTTTTTAAGATATTCCCAAGTAAGCAAAGCTTATAGGGTGTTTAACAAATCAACTTTAAAAATTGAGGAATCTATACATGTTACCTTTGATGAAACTAACATGTATTATAAGGAGAAAGAGATTTCTACCAGTAATCCTTTGCAGGTACCTCACTTGTATGAGAATTTAGATGGACTAAGACTCACCCAAGAGGCTCAACACATCCTTCTCCACAAGTTGATGAAGACAGTGAAGAAGAAAGTACTGAAGTGACTGAACTTCATTCAACAACAAACATAATTCCACAAGAGGAATTAAATCAAAATTTTGTTGCTGAACCAACTCCATCCACTGATCTTGTCACACTAAGAGATCACCCTAGATCCCAAGTGATTGAAGACATAATAGTAGGTGTACAGACAAGGCATCAACTCAACCAAGATTTGATGCATGCTTGTTTTCTCTCTCAAGTTGAATCTCAATCCATAAAAGATGCTGAGCAAGATCCCCACTGGATCATTGCAATGCAAGAGGAACTCAACCAGTTTGGGAGGTGTAGAGTTTTGGATTTGGTTCCAAGACCCAAAGACTACCCAGTCATTGGAACCAAATGGGTATATAGAAACAAACTATCTGCTCAAGGTGCAATTATAAGGAACAAGGCTATGCTTGTTGCTCAAGGAAATATGCAAGAAGAAGGCATAGACTATGATCAGACCTTTGCACCAGTTGCAAGGTTAGAGGCAATCAGAATCTTTCTTGTCTATGCTGCCTACAAGAAGTTCAAGGTATATCAGATGGATGAAAAGAGTGCTTTTCTAAATGGAATACAAAAGAAGAGGTTTATTGTTGAACAACCTCCAGGTTTTGTTTCTCCAACTCATCCCACTTATGTATTTAGACTGCATCAAGCCCTCTATGGTCTAAAGCAAGCTCCAAGAGCTTGGTATGAGACCTTAGTTAGCTTCCTGATAGAGCATAAATTCATTATAGGCATAGTAGATAAAACATTATTCACTATGCACCATAAGGTTAAAATCTTGCTAGTACAAATTTATGTGGATGACATCATATTTGGGTCTACTAACTCTAAACTTTGCAAGAGGATTTCAGACCTTATGCATTCTAAGTTTGAGATGAGTAGTATGGGTGAGCTCTCCTACTTCCTTGGTCACCAAGTGAAGCAGCAACCTGATGGCATCTTCATCTCTCAAGCTAAGTATGATAAAGAGCTTCTTAAGAAGTTTGGGATGGCTGATGCCTCAGCAAAGAAAACACCTATGGCTACTAATGCTGTAATAGATTCTGATCCACATGGGAAACGTGTTGACCAGACGTTGTATAGGGGCATTGTTGGGTCCCTATTATATATTACAGCTAGTAGACCTGATATAATGTTTGTCACATGCCTTTGTGCTAGGTTTCAAGTGAACCCTAAAGAATCTCACCTAATTTTTCTAAAAAGAATTTTGAGATATATAAAGAGTTGTCCCAGTCTACGCCTATGGTATCCTACAGAGTCAGAAGTTGATTTAATTAGATATTCAGATGCTGACTTTACTGGATGCAGGGTTGACAGAAAAAGTACCTCATGAACTTGCCAGTTCCTTGGTATGAGATTAGTGTTTTGGTTCTATAAGAAACAATCATTTGTGTCCACATCAATAGCTGAAGCAGAATATATAGTTACTGGCAGTTGTTGTTCCCAGATATTGTGGATTCAAAACCAACTCCTAGACTATGGTTTCAACTTAAATAATTCAACTCTACTATATGATAACACAAGTGTTATATCCATATCACATAATCCAGTCCATCACAGTAGGACTAAGCATATAAACATTAGGCATCATTTCATTAGAGAGTGTGTAGACAAAAATAAAATTAAACTTGTCTATATCTACACTGATTTACAAAGAGATGATATTTTCACCAAACCCCTAGATGAAAGAAATCACTTGTTCTTTATAAATCATCTTGGAATGATCAATGGAGAAGCATTAGTTTAATTTCTATTTGCACTCGACGAATTTGACAAAGTTCGTCGAACGGAGCTCGACGAACTGGAGAAAGTTCTTAAGATATTCCTCGAACGGAGTTCGACGAACTCTCTGTGAGTGAAGTCATTTTCATCAAACGGAGATCGATGAATCTACTTCAGAAAACTTTCGTCGAACGGAGCTCGACGAAATGTCTTCAAATATTCAGACTGAACTCGATGAATTATTTAACTGCAAATTATTTCATCGACCTCAGATCGAAGAATTATTTTATTTTTCGTGGAACGGAGTTTGTCGATTCATATTCTGGAAAACCTTATATCTAGGTTTTCTTCGACCTCCATACTGTGCTTTCAGTTTCTTTGCACTTGATCGTCGTTTTTGTCTTTCATGTGATCTGATTAATAAAAAGAATACAAAGAAAGAGGTCTATTTTGGAAGGATCTTAGGGATCTTCCTAAAAGAAAAGATTGCTGAATACCTGGTCTCCAATACCATATTCATCAATGCCTCTAGGAGGCTCACCTGTGCTCTCTTTGGCATGTGGGAGAGGACTATCACCAAGCCCACCAAGGCTTCTTCCTCCTCCACCAGGGCTTCGGAGAGTACTAGGGCTGCTCCAGCCACTTCCCACCCTACTGAAGAGATCCCTCCTCCACAACCATCACCTCCAACCATCCAACCTAATCCTCAGATGGCACATCAACTTCCCTCCTCCTCCACCATTCTTCTCTTCAACAACCACAACAACACCCACAACAACCAGTTCATATTCCTACTCCATCTCCCTCTCCTGCAACTTCTACATACATAGATATCACTGACATCGCCTCTTCCCCCCATAAGGAATCTCAATACTCCTCCCCTTCTCAATCACCACAACTAACCCCACCTCAATACCCTCATGGTACACACAATCCTTTACCCCCCCCCCCCATCTGGACAACATCCCATTCTTCAATCTGCCTTAACCCCCCATAATACATCTACTCCTCAGGATGAACTAATGCAAGATGCCCAACCTCCACCTCCACCATCCTCCTCCATTCCTACCTCTGTCTCCACTGCTACACCTTCTACACCACCCTCTGCAGCTCCACTATTAGATCCCTCCATCATACCACCACTCATTGCACTTCTAACTCCCCTTCTTAAAACCATCATAGTAGAGGTCATTTCACCTCTTGCTTCTTCCATTTCCTCCCTAGCTGCCCAAATATCTGCTCTCTCTGCTCCTTCCTCTTCAGTAAGGGGTCTTGCTTCAGTGTGCAATGAAACCAAGCAGGGGGAGATACTCCATGAAGAAGAAGTAGCAGCAGCAATAGCAATAGCAGCAATAGTAGTAGCAGCAGCAGCAACAGCAGTAGCAGCATATGCAGTAGAAATAGAAGAAGCAGTAGAAACAGAAGAAGCAGAAGCAGCAGCAGATGTTTATAAAGATTTAATTGATTTCATTAATTTTATTGAAACAGATATGGAAATAGATACTATGGATGATACAGTAACAGAGGAAATAATAACTGCTGGTGATTTTATTATAAATCCCACAGTAGATTTTCTAAATTTATTGAGAACTTTTGATACAGTTCATTTGAACTTTCTGCCAGAAGACAGCACTAAGCCATCCATGGCTAATATTCCTTACACCACACCAATAAGCCCCAAAGTTGTCAAGCAATTAAAGGCCAGTTTTGTAGTAATAGAGACTTCAGCAATTCCATCTCCACCACAAGCTGTTTCACCAATTGTCTCATATCCTCTTGCCCTAGTTTTTATTATGTATCATTCACCACTGCCTGATCTTGATGCACTGATCATGGCAGATATAGAAGAGTAAAATAAGTCAGTTGCTGAAAGCACTGAAGTGTACAGTTCTCCAGCTCCAGCTCCTGCTCCAGCTATAGTTCCAGCTCCTCCTTCAGCTCCCTCCTAGGCTGAGAAACCTCTGATATCTGCTGAATCCCTAAAAGAAATAAATGAAATGTATGATAATCCACAAGATTCTGATGATGATGAGGAGGAGGAGGAGGACTCAGATGATGAGCCCAAGAAAAAGAAAGTGTCTAAGAAGAAGAAAGCTCCTCCACCTCCTGAACCAAAATTAAATCCAGCAAATGACACACCATACTATATACTTCAAAAGATCACACCTTATAAGGGCATTCCAGCATGGATGTGGATGTCCAAGAACCAATTGAAAGAAAGGAAGAAAAGTAGAAGATATTCTCCTCCTCCACAGAGATTCAGAAAGGACCCCCCTCCTCCTCCACCAGCTGCTGGTACTTCAAGTTCTTCAACTCCAAGTACTACCCAGTTTCAAACCTATCAAAGATAGCAGGGTAGATCCTCATCTTTAGGAAGCAGCCAGCAAAGACATTATTCATCTAGCATGCAACACTAACAACAACAGCAGCAGCATCAACAACAATAGCAATAATTCCCTGAACATCAAAAGGCTGAAAGCCACAAAAGACCTGCTTCCCCACCTGTACTATTTGAAGATCCAGAGATAGCAACAACAACTAGGATGGCCAGGTTCCAGGAACTGGTTGGCCTTTCCATGATTAACAAAGCTAAAGTTGAAGGGAAGGATACCTCTCAATACTCTATATTGTCCAAGTACAGAAAGGTAGAACTGAACAGGTTTGCTAAGGCTAACAAGTTCTTTAATGTTGATGATTATATGAAACTACATCCAGAAGCAGTAGTGCCCGGGGCTACATCTCTTAATATCATTTGGGCTGCTGACATGACAATGACCAAGGCTCAAGCTGCAGATCCTAACAGGGAGATTACGTTTACTCAGCCAGGTGAGAAGGCCAAAGAGGAAAAGCACAAGGAACAAAGGAAGAAGAAATAAATTATAAACTGTTTATATTCTGATACAAAGCTTTATGTATATATATCTGCTGCACATTTAAATTGTTCATGCCAGATATATATTTTATTGCTTTGTTATTAATGTGAGTCTGTAATTAGTGACCTTACCCAAATAGGGGGAGATTGTTGGATCCCTAGTTGGATTTTGGCTAGGTTCACTAAACTAGGATATTTGACCCAACATGTATAGCCATGGTTATGTATGAGTTCTAGAGTCTAGGCCATCTCCTTAGAGTCAACACCACATGGACCAGCCATCAATAGACAGCAGAAGACTCAAGCTTAGAGAAATCTCAAACTCAGAAAATGAGTTCGACGTTCGTCGAACTCAGGTCGACGAAAGTCGTGCTCAGCTCGACGAAATCAGAGAAAATTCTCTGAGCTGAGCTCGACGAACTTGAATCTCAGTTCGACGAATTCCAGAGTATACTTCAACATTCCAAGTCCAGAATTCTTCACTTAAATCCAGTCGACGAACTTAGTTCTCAGGTTGACGAACTTAGTTCTCAGGTCGACGAACCTAGTTCTGAGGTCGACGATTTCTGGACATGTTACTTCAACATTCTTAACTCCAAGAAACATGGAATTCTGAACTCCAATCGACGAAGTTATATTCTCAGCTCGACGAACTTGATGCACGGAATTGACGGGTCTAGAGAAAGCAGTTATCAGTTCTTAGGTCGACGATTTTGGATCTCAGCTCGATGAACAAAGATTATCTGGTCGACGAACTTGACTTCTCTGATCGATGAACTCTGGACACAGATCGACGAATTCTGCTCAACGAATTCTGTAAATTTCCAGAATTAGAAATTTTCCTCATTCTGCACTTTTCTATTGCAATAATTCCTGAGTAATCAATGCTTAAATATTCTCTGAATATTACCGTTAGATGCAAGCATTGATTACGGTCTTCATCAGGATTATTGCTTGCCGTTTTTCTATGGGACAGTTGGGGAAATCAATCAATGCAAATATTCTCCAGGCCGTCAGCATTAAATGAATAAAGGAATTCAACTTTCAAAGTGAAATTATATGAAAAATATAAAAGGGATTTTCTTCATCTCTCTCGATAGAACATAACAGAACAGAACATAACAGATAGCAATACATGAGTATAGAAAAACTGACACAGAGAATATACAGCATACAGATCTCATAGGGCAACAACACTGTCAAGAGACAAGAAGCCCTAGCCCTTGACCAGAGAAAAAAATAACAAGCTGAAGAAAAAGAAGAGCATACATTCAAGATCAAGAGTCTTCTTCCTTCTATATCCCAAGATTCTTCCAAGGACAACAAAAATTCTATCTGTCAAGAAGTTTCTGAAGTTCTTCCGGTCAAAGCAAAAGTTTGAAGACCTATCACCCTGCAGCAAGGCTTCAACTTCCTGAACCATTCTATATCTCAGGGGGAGCCTTTGCTAAAATCATTTTTCCACTAGAGTCTTCTCAGTTGTATCTGAGAAAGAGAAGACAAAATCACTCTCTCATCCCCCACTGTATAAAGGGTTCTTAACTCCCTTCAAAAGTTATTCCTGGTTACAAGTCAGCTGATCAAAAGACTTGAGAATTGGTTTTTGATCACCTGATCAAAAGCTCATTGGTGGCAGTCTCTGATCAAAAACCTGAGTGGATTCCTACCAGGGTGGTAGAGGAGTGGATGTACCCAAGTTTAGGGGAACCACTATAAAATGCTTGTGTTATCTGGGTTGCTCTTTTTCTTTTGTTCTTGCTATGGTTGTGCTTTCTAGATTGCTGTGTTTGTGTTTTTAATTTAATTCTTGCAGCACTAGTAATAGATTGATTTAATTAGCAAAAATTTTATAAACCCTAAATACTCTATTCACCACCCCCCCCCCCCCTCAAGAGTATTTCAGATCTAACCCTTACTTTCAATATGACATAGACTAACATGCATGCATGAACTTAAAAATACATCAAATACAACTATGTGTATACCATTGACTTGTTTGACTTCTTACAAATCTGGGAAATTGGGATTAATGGATCCAACAACACCACTGGCTCAATACTGAGGAAGGAACTAAATTCGAATCGTAAGTTCCAAGCTGATGTGGCTAAAAAGGCTATCTTATGTAAGTCTGGTTCCCACGACAAGATTTCCAAAAAGTTGTTTGAGCTGCTAGCAAGGATAATCCTTTCGAAAGGACTGATTGGGGAAGAGTTCTATTTGATAGAATAATAGAGTGCATAGCCAAACCTAACGTGGGTAGAATTCTATCCCTGCTTCTGCTTCAGACTGTTCTAGGGATCATTAACAAGAGGTTAGGAATAAGGATCCATCATATGAAAAGGATGGATTCTAAGATGCTGAATAGATGGGACAGGGTCCTGCAGCAATATGGTGAGACTTCTACAAAGAAAAAGAAGCCAACAGTTCAAGTTACAGAGGAAAGTTTTGAAAGCAGCTCATTAGAGAAATCAGAGTAAGAGCCTCATAATCCTAATATGTTTGGGTATACTGAAGAGACGAGAAAGGACATGAGCGCCTAAGTCTCAATATCCTCTGACCCTATAGTAAGGATACAGGTAAGTACAGCTCATTCTGAAGAGGCTCCAGCAGATGTTGTGGAGATACCTTCTGTTGAAATTACTAAACAAGAGGTTGAGGACATAGTCACTAAGATATTTGCAGTGATGGAGGTGGAGGACTCCAAGTCACCAGATCCAATTAATGATGCTCATGCACCTTTGATTGAAGATCAACAAGATGCCTTCAGTCCTCAAATATAGGGGGGAATCTTCTGGATCAAGTCATGTAAGAGGTATTTGCTGAGGGGGAGCAATCCCATATTCCTTTAGAGAAAACTCTACTTGCTAAAATGTGGAAAAGGATGCTGCTGTATGTTGGAAATGATGTTTCACATTCCCTATGTTTGAGAATATCAACTCCCAGGTTGTATTTGATCACGCCTTGTGTTCACAGAGTGTGCAGGTTGAAAGATGCAAGCAAGCAAACAAGAAGAAGTCTCCTATGGATGCTAACGCCGAACGACAATAGTTACTGCCGGGCGGTAGCCGTGAATTAATTGGACAGTGCGCTCAAGAAACAACCGTGTCATGCTAGCCGTAATGCCCATGTTAACGCAACAAATTATTTTGGCCAGCCTCTCAGGAAACTACCGCCATACAGTAGTGCTTACCTCGCTGTGCTAGTCTCTCAATGAGTAGTGAGAAGCATTCCTCGAGTAACCGATCTACCGCTAGGCAATAGTTGTTACCGCGCCGCGCTAGCCTCTCGACAAATGTCGAGAAGGATTCCTCGAGTGACCGACCTACCGTCGGGCGATAGTGGCTATTGAGCCGTTCTAGTCGTTTCACGAGAAGGATTCATCGGCTTACTGACCAACCGCATGGAGCTACCTTCTACCGCGGGCATTAGCTCTATGAAAAGGAAAAAATATTTGTTTTGAAATATTATTCCAGATTTGGATGACAGTTTGCACAACAAGCGCGCGAACCTACCGCCGGGCACTAGTCATACCGCCGGCGGTAGCCTGTTTTCATAAAGTTGTATAAAAGGCCGCCTTGATTTCTGTGCCTTAGTGATCTGAAAAAGAAAAAGACAGGAGTTTGTGCATTCTAGGTTTTGACCGCTCTTTATTGCACTCCGTTCCAAAAGTCTCCATCGAATAAGAAGAAAGTCGTCTCCCTCTCATTCATTATCGAAAGACTCCGGCGATCCAAGATATACATAGAATATGAAGAGCCGACCGTTTGCTAACAAATGAAGATCTCAAGAACTGGCCGGGATTGCTCAACGGAGAAGTCATCAAGAGGAAGAACTTCATCTTGTAATCTTTCATTTTTCTGAATCTTGTGGTGAGGTAAATCGACTGGTACGTGTCGTCGGAATCCGAGGAGGATTCCATAGAAAATCATCCTATGCATAGGGACTTCTAGATCAGAGGATATAGTGGGGATCTAAGACCCTTCCTTACGTAGAGGTGAAGAGTGGGCTTGAGGACCTTTCCTGGAGGGAAACAGGTAGAGCGAACCGGTTCTGCAGGGCAATCCCCATCCTCAAGCAAGAGCTCGAGCAACTCGATAAAGGCAGCATCCACTGCTTACACTTTGTGTGCAAAAAGTCATAGGTTTGGTCACACATCTGGCTCATGTCTGAGGAAAGGTGCCAAGAAAAATTTGCAATTCTTACTACCAAAGTACTCTACTATCGTATGGGTGGAACAACTTGGGTAACCAGATCTTTACCCTCATCTTCTTTTTAGTTCTGTTGGCGGGCTAAGGACATGAAGAAAGTGTGGTACTTGTACTCTGGTTGCTCCAAGCACATGACGGGAGCTAAAGATAAGTTCCTTATCCTAGAGAATAAGAAGGGTGGCATGGTGACTTTTGGGGACAACAGCAAAGGACGGATACTGGGGATCGACACTATAGGTAACAATGCATTTTCTATTTCAAATGTTCTGTTTGTAGATGGCCTTAAGCACAATCTTATTTCAATTAGACAACTATTTGATAAAGGTCTAAATGTGATATTTGAATCTTTCATAAACACATGCAAAATTTTAGATGCCAAAACTTCTTGTGTTTTACTTATTGCTCATAGAACTCATAATGTGTACACAGTTAGTTTTGATGATATATCTGCATCTAATTTGAAATGTCTGGTTACTAAGAATAAGGAATTAAAACTTTGGCATAGGAGGCTAGGACATTCTGGAAGTAAGTTTATTGTAAAACTATCAAAAAATAAACTTGTTCGGGGACTTCCCAACTTAAGTGGTATTTAAATGTCTTATGCGCTTCTTGTCAAAAAAGCAAATTTGTTGAAACCACTTTCAAAAGCAAAACTGAAGTTTCCACGTCTAGACCACTCGAACTGATTCACAAGGATTTGTTTGGACCCCTTAGTACGTGTAGTCTAGGTAGAAAATTATGCACCTGCATTATCATAGATGATTATTCACGCTATTACTGGACGATCTTCCTTACGAATAAATCTGACACCTTTAGAGAATTCTCAAATCTTTGCACGCAACTTCAAAATGAGAAGGAGATAAGAATAAAATGTATTAGAACAGATCATGGAGGAGAGTTTGAGAATGAGGACTTCTCAAACTTGTGTGACACCTTAGGAATTAAGCACGAATTCTCTGCCCCTTGCACTCCACAACAGAATGGGGTTGTAGAAAGAAAGAACCGTACTCTTCAAGAATTAGCCCGCACAATTCTCGTCGAGTTCAGCTTACCACGATCTTTTTGGGCTGAAGCGGTTATCACGGCAAGCTACGTGATGAACTGAGTCATTCTTAGCCCACTTTAAAGCAAACTCCATACGAGCTATATTTCGAAAAGAAACCCTCTGTGTCGTACTTTAGGGTCTTTGGTTGCCCGTGCTACATTCTAAACACTAAGGACCACATAGCAAAATTTGAAGAAAAATCTGATCTAGGTACCTTCTTAGGATACTCTAGCAAGATTCGGTCGTATAGGATCTACAATAAGAGGACCTTAGTGGTTGAAGAATCGGCAAATGTGCATTTTGATGAAAATTCCCAAACTAACGAGCCCAAGCAGACTGAAGAGGAGGTTGATGAGAGTGTACCGATAAAGGAGAAGTGTGAAGAGATAGTTATGGCGAGTGAAACCCCAACACTTGTACAAGGATATCGCCCTCCTAGTAACTTAAATTTTTCAAAGCAAAATCCACGTGAACTAGTCATAGGAGAGCCATCTCATGGAGTTAGAACTCGGTCTGTACTTCATGAATTATTTTCAAACTTGTGTTTCCTATTTGATATTGAACCCAAGAACGTCTCAGAAGCCTTAAAAGATGAATCATGGTTCTTGGCTATGAATGAGGAGCTAAGCTAATACAAGCATAGTATGGTGTGGGTTTTAGTGGTGTGTCCAGATAATCATTCAGTCATAGGCTTAAAATGGGTTTTCAAAAATAAACTTGATGGTGAGTCCAGGATAATAAGAAATAAAGCTAAGTTGGTGGCTGAAGGGTATTCTCAGATAGACGGTGTGAATTTTGAGGAGTCATTTGCCCCAGTTGCTCGTCTCTAGTACATATGTACGTTTTTGGCGTTTGCAAGTTATAAGCAAATTAGATTGTACCAAATGGACGTTAAGAGTGATTTCTTAAACGGATATATTAAGGAAGAGGTTTTTGTCGAGCAACCACCCGGTTTTATGAATGTCACCTACACAAACCACATATACAAGTTGGTGAAAGCTTTGTACGGACTGAAGCAGGCACCCCATGCTTGGTATGATAGGCTCACCACCTTTCTCTTCGATCATGGCTTCCGGATGGGTATTGTAGACAGCACTGTATTTGTAAAGAATGAGCATTCAGATCTAATTATACTACAAATCAATGTGGATGATATCATTTTTGGGGCCATGAATGAAAAGTTGTGTGAGGAAATTGTCACCCTAATGAAATCCGAATTCGAAATGAGCCTAGTGTCTTAGGCTTTCAGATTTCTCAATGCAAAGACGGTATTATTATAAGTCAATCAAAATATATCAAAGATATACTTGTGCGTTTTGGGTATGAAAATCTGAAACAAGTCAAAACTCCTATGAGTGCATCTCTCAAATTAGGGAAGGATGAGAGTGGAATTTCGGTTGATCAAACCGTGTTTAGAGGTATGATAGGGTCATTGCTTTATTTGAGTGCCTCTAGGCCCGATATAACATTTGCGGTGTGTCTTTACGCTACATATCAAGCCGACACTAAGGAGTCACACTTGAAAGCCGCAAAGCAAATTTTTAGGTATCTGATTGGCACGCAAAACTGTGGGCTCTGATATCCACACACCACTGATTTCACACTTCACGGGTACTATGACTCAGACTATGCCAGATGTTAACTTCATCGAAAGAGCACGAGTGGTACGTATCACTACCTAGGCCCTGCATTAGTTTCCTGGTCAAGTAGAAAACAGAAATCTGTTGCACTTTCTACCGCTGAAGCCAAATATATTGCCTTAGGAAGTTGTTGCGTACAAGCACTATGGATGCCACAAACGTTGGAGGACTTTGGCACAGTCTTTAAGAATGTGAATCTTCAGTGCGACAACAAGAGTGTTATAGACTTGACGAACAATCTAGTGCATCATTAAAGGTCAAAACATATAGACGTACGCCACCATTTCATTCGAGATTGTTGCTTAAAAATCCAAAAATTAATTGTTTAAAACATGCGGCGCCCCGGGTATTTTATTTTAGAAAGAGGATTTTTTATTTAGGAAGACGGGGCGTACGAATTTATTTGGATATAAAATACTTGAAATCGAGTTTTAACGAAAGGAGGCATGTGCACCTATCGCGTGTAGTACAGGATATTCCATTGATGAATATCGGGGTCGTATTGTTCTCGGGGACGGGTTGATTATTTTTACTCTTCTCTGGAGGGAACTATTATTCTATTGAAAATAACTTGTCGGGTTATTATTTATATATATATATAAATAGAAAATAAACATTAAAAAAGAGACGATGAAGAAATAGTGTGATGGTACCAAATTGAATTTGAACTAAAAGAATTTTTAATAAAAAGAGATCCTAAATTTCAAATTAATTAAGGCGGAGACTTGGCCGTGGAGGTTCCACAAAAATGAGCTCACCTATCTTTAGGACTATCACTCACCTGAACATTAAGACTATTTGACCGGGCTCCCATCCGATGAAGGATTCCTCTTAATGCCCGCATTACGGTAAGAACCCCACTATTGGATGGGGAACCCAATCCGGTAGAATTCTGCGTCTCTTCTCTCGAGGGTTAGTGTGGAACTCCCTTTACCCACTGTTAATCGGTCCATACGCACGGCCTCTCGGCTAGCTAGTGTATGGACTACAAAAATAAAGGCCACACATCGATATGTGGTTCTACTCGTCATAAACCCGGGTAAACCTTAAGTAATTTAATTAACGAGAATGAGGACTTTTAATTATTTAAAGCGATTTTATCTGTCTCAATGTTCTTCGATACTGGGGGCTAAGAGCAGTTAGCCACTCATCGGAATGGGGACGACTTTTGGAAAGGAATGCAGAATTAAAAATGCAAGTCCTGCTCAAACCAGTAGGCGGGAAATGAAAGCAGAAAATGAAAGCAGTAAATGAAAGTAGTAAAGGAAAGCAGCAAAATAAAAGCAGTAAAATGCAAGTACTACTCAAATGAGTCGGCGGGAAATGAAAGCGATAAAATTGCAAGCCCTACTCAAACGAGTAGGCGGGAAATGAAAGCATTAAAATTGACAAGTCCTACTCAAACGAGTAGGCGGGAAATGACAAGTCCTAATCAAACGAGTAGGCGGGAAATTAAAGCTAAAAATACAAGTCCTAGTCAAACGAGTAGGCGAGAAATGATAAGTCCTACTCAAATGAGTATGTGGGAAATTAAAGCGAGACCTACTCAAATAAGTAGGAGGAAATAGATGCACACACGCACACACTCTATATAAAATAAGACACACACACTCTACTTAAATAAAATCTAACTCATACACTCACGCACACAAGCGAAAACAAGAAAAACAAAGTGACTGAAAAATTAAAACTACTATATTTTTACCGTTAGAACATGTTAAAAATGCATAAAAAGAAGAAATAAAAATTAAAGGAGCAAAACGATTTTCAAATAAAAGAGAAAATAAAAGTGTTCGAAAAATAAAAATAACGATTTATTCATTCTTATAGCTTTATAAAAGTGCATAAAAAGTGGAAATAATAGTTAACAGATCAAAAGTTTACAAAATAAGAAGTAAAAATAAATTAGATAAAAATAAAAACACTTCAAAAAACTCTTTTATAAACCTATAAGAATGAATACCATGTGATTTAAAAAACAAATAAAATAAAAAGGCTAAGTAAAAGGAAGAACCAAAGGATAAAATTAGCAAATTACTCTCATACACACACACACACCCATTAAAAAGAACAAAAATAAAGATAAAACAAATAAATAAGATTGCTTAAAAAGGGGGCACTCAGATGCATTCCAAAACCATATAAAGGGAGAAGAAAAACACATATTTCATTAAGTTGAAAAGGAGTTGCATAAAAACTAAAACAAACACTAAGGTAAGGGGTAGAAAATTCCCTTACATAGCCTAGAAAGCATGTAAACAACACCTTCCCTAAGTAAAATGCTTCAAAAAAACAGAATAAGTGATCTTACGTCAAATTTCTATTTATAAGCAAAAAAATTCAGATTACACGCCCTAGGTTACGGGCGTGTAGGGTCATGTCTATACTGTAGCTGAGTTGATGCTGAGCATTTATTACTGGGTTGACTTTGGGGTTGTACACGTGGAAGTCACGGGCGTGACTCTGCTATCACGGGCATGTATGGGAAGCATGTCGGGGAGGTTTATCTGGGGAACACATCATATCATTTAGTCTAGGACAGGTGGAATAGTAACGAGCTTGTCGAATATTGACACGGGCGTGACTAGAAGCATTGAATGGCGATGGCGTTGAGTGGCGATGGCGTTGAGTGGTGACGGCATCGAGTGGTTGGCTGGCGTTGAGTGGTTGACATAGAGTGGTTGGCTGGCATTGAGTGGAGATGGCGTTGAGTGGTTGGCTGGCGTCGAGTGGTTTGCTGGCATCAAGTGGTTGGCGTCGAGCGGCGATGGCATCGAGTGTGTGTCACAGGCTGAACACGAGCATGTCGAGGTGGGACACATTCGTGTCGGGTAGTTTGACGAATGTCGAACGCCGATCGTCGAGCTGGCGGCAACATCTCTTGGAATCAAAGTCACACGCCCAGGTCACAGGCATAACCGAGAAGTACACGGGCGTGTACTTTGAAATTTTGACAGTTTTATGAAAATTTCTGAAAAATAAAATTAAAAAAGTTAGAAAATATATACAAAAAAAGAAGCATTTTATTAAAGAAAAATAACTAAAAATAACAAAAATAAACAAAAATGACTTAAATAAACTACGTAAAAATACGTATATTTACAACTTATCAAATATCCCGATACTTAAGCTTTTGCTATTCCAGACCAAAAGTAGGAGATAAACTTACAAGGAATTAAACAAATACTAAGTTTAGCTACCGCTTGAATTAATTGAAAGAAAGATCAAAATAATTATCTGGGGAATAAGAGTTAAGTCCTAAATTATGATAAAAATTTAAATAGAGGAAGAGTTTCAGCTAAAAAATTCTCGATATAATCAAATAGAATGCAATAATTTTATTTGTTAGGTTAACAAAAGTAGATTGGAATTATAGAAACTTTAGCTTATAAGAATTAAAAGAAATAATGCAATTTAAAAATTAAGCTCCCAAAAAGATTTTAAATTAAATCTAAAATCCTTTGAAATTGGCGGAGGGGGACGTTGTGGTTTATGAAGAGGGCTTTTATTTAGAGGTGAGGTATATTATTTTCGCTCGAAGCTCTAATGAAATTTTTGGTTTGAATGTGGATGTTTAGGAAAATGAAATCTTATTTTCCATAACATATAATATTTTTTTGAACAACTTCATATAACCCAATGTATATGTATAGCAGTAATGAATTTTATCCTCTTACTCCATAACATATAATCTATTTAAATATTGGATGCCTATGTTTACGGAATGAAATCTTATTCCCATTGACATAGGTTCTTTTAAAGATCAAAATCATGCCAAGTAAGACATGAAAAAAAGAGAGGAGATAGGTTTTTTTCGGAAAGTAAACTAGATGTAATAAAACATTTTTGAGAGCAACATTTATAAATTGAATGTTCCTATACTTTAAAAAAAAACTTGGAGTAAACATAATTGAAATCTATGGTTGTTATTTTCTAATAAAATGAATGTGCAACTATTTAGATAAGTTAGAAGTAATATTGAAAAGTAGTCTCTTATCTAAAATAAAAAAAGCATACAAAATTCTTTAAAACTTAATCTCAGATATCTAAATCTATCGATCTCCAATTAATAAACGAATAATAAACAAATAATTAATAAAATTCTCTTACAAATAAAATCGCAACTAATTTTTTGGAGAGCGAAAAGGGGTTAAGAATGAGATATTCAATTTATTTGTTCCATAATAAACAAAATATTTGGGATTTTTGTATATTTTTTATCTAATTTTTGTATTTTTGATTTATTATCTTTTTTGGATTTTTTAGATTTATTCACTTTTTAGGATTTTTGGATTTTCTAAATTTTTTTGATTTTTTTAGTTTTTATCAAATTATTTACAAGAAAGGGGAGAGAAAGAGATATTAATTACAAAGAAGAGAGGGGTAAAGAGAATATATTTTTTACAGAAAGATTTAAAAAGTAAAAATAATTTTTTTTAATTTTTGTTTTATAAGTTTTTTTTGAAATTTTTGTGTTTTATGAATTTTTTTATTAGTTTTTGATTACAAAAACAAGCAAAAAATTTTTGAAGTTTTTAAATTTTTTACATTTTTTTGTTATTTTTGATTGGGTGTAGAAAATATAAGTGCGAAAAAAATGCGAGGAATGAAAATACCCCCACACTTAGTTTCAACATTATCCCCAATGTTGCAAGATTAACATGAGGAACAAAAATATATAAAATACAGTATTTACAAAAATAAATATGGAGGGAGAAACATACCTGAGACGAGCTCGGGGAGGCACATTTGAAACCTTGCATGATTAATAACAAAAAGCGAAAGATAACATAAAAACAAAAAAGATAAACTCGGCCAAAAGTATGCGGCTGGTAGAGGGGCAAGTGTGGGTGTA
Source organism: Platanthera guangdongensis (assembly GCA_039583875.1). Taxonomy (NCBI): domain Eukaryota; kingdom Viridiplantae; phylum Streptophyta; class Magnoliopsida; order Asparagales; family Orchidaceae; genus Platanthera; species Platanthera guangdongensis. The sequence goes on along the minus strand of CM077155.1, from coordinate 85,066,024 downwards.
ACTCCGTGTTGAAATAACATCTTAGCCAATTGGGCGTTATAGAAATGCAATCCACTAGCACTTAGAAAAGCGTGAAGCGCGTCGAAGCGGAAAAATAGAGTTATATTATTTAATAATAGAAAAGTTTTTATTTATTTCAAGTGTTTTTTTTGCTAAATTTTTTGTGGTTTTGAAAAAAATAAAACAAATTAAAACAAAACATATATACGGGAATTTATTTTTTGGTTTTTAGGTGGGGATTTTTTGCTATAGATATATACATGTTTAATAACAAATTATTATATATATTTTTAAGTAGTTTTTTTATTTTTTAGTTGTTGTTTCGGTAGGTTTTTTAGGTTTTTTGGTTTTTTTTTGGTTTTTCCTAGGTCTTTAGTTGTTTAGATTTTTAGATTTTTTTTGTTTTTTAGTTTTTTAGATTTTGTATTTTTTTAGGTTTTTACTTTTTAGAATTTTTAGTTTTAGTTTTTCGATTTTTGGGTTTTAGATTTTTTAGATTTTTTAGTTTGTAGAGTTTTTTGGTTTTTGAGTTTTTATATTTTTTGGTTTTTATAGAGAAATATATGAAATAATAATATAACTTTTTAAGTTTTTTTGTGTGTGTTTTTGTTTTTGTTTTTTTAAAGTAATTTTATTATTAATATTATTATTATTATTATTAATTTTTCTATTGGCCAATTTTTTTTGATATATATAAAAATAGGTAAAAGTAATAGTTTTGTAGAGTTCGAAATAACAACACAAAAATTCCCCGGCAACGACACCAAAAACTTGATGATTAAATCAAGTCCACGGCAACAGCGCCAAAAACTTGATGGTTAAAACTGCAAAAATTAATGGTTTAAAACACGTGGCGCCCCGGGCGGTTTATTTTAGAAAGAGGATGGTTTATTTAGGAAGACGGGGCACGCAGATTTATTTGGATATAAAATAGTTGAAACCGAATTTTAATGAAAGGAGGTAAATGCAGCTATCGGGTGTAGTACAAGATATTCTGGTGAGGAATATAGGGGTCATATTGTTCTCGGGGACGGGTTGATTATTTTTACTCTTCCTAGAAGGGAACTATTATTCTACCAAAAATAACTTGTCGGGTTATTATTTATATATATATAAACAGAAAATAAACATTAAAAAGGAGCCGATGAAAAAATAGCGTGACGGTACCAAATTGAATTTGAACAAAAAGAATTTTTAATAAAAAGAGATCCTAAATTTTAAATTAATTAATGCGGAGACTTGGTCGTGGAGATTCCACAAAAATGAACACACCTATCTCTAGGACTATCACACACCTGAACATTAAGACTATTCGACCGGGCTCTCATCCGATGAAGAATTCCTCTTAATGCCTACATTACGCTAAGAACCCCGCAATTGGGTGGGGAACCCAATCCGGTAGAATTTCGCCCCTCCTCTCTCGAGTGTTAGTGTGGAACTCTCTTTACCCATGGGTGATCGGTCCATACGCATGGCCTCTCGGCTAGCTACCGTATGGACAATGGAAATAGAGCCCACGCATCGATATGTGGTTCTACGCCTCATAAACTCGGAGTAAACCTTAAGTAATTTAATTAACAAGAAAAGAGGATCTTAAATTATTTAAAGCGATTTTATCTGTTTTAATGCTCTTCGATAAAGAGGGCTAAGAACGGTTAGCCACTCATCGAAATCAGGACGGCTTGCGGAAAGAAATGCAGAATTGAAAATGCAAGTCCTACCAAAACTAGTAGGTGGGAAATGAAAGAAGAAAATGAAAGCAGTAAATGAAAACAGTAAAAGAAAGCAGTAAAATACAAGTCCTACTCAAACGAGTAGGCGGGAAATGAAATGATAAAATTTCAAGTCCTATTCAAACGAGTAGGCGGGAAATGAAAGAATTAAAATTGGCAAGTCCTACTCAAACGAGTAGGAGAGAAATGACAAGTCTGACTCAAACGAGTAGGTAGGAAATTAAAGCTGAAAATACAAGTCCTACTAAACGAGTAGGCGGGAAATGACAAGTCCTACTCAAATGAGTAGGCGGGAAATTACAGCGAGTCCTACTCAACTGAGTACAAGGAAATAGATGCACACACGCACACAATCTGTTGGGTACATTGGTCAAATGTACCTGATTTGAAGAAGCCTCACCTAACTCAATGATATACATCATAGTGTATTTGATGTTTGTTTGAGTTACTTGTGCAGGTTAGGTATACACTGGACTGAAGCTAAAAGTTTCTAAGTCCATGTGTCGACACCCAGAGGAAAAGTGTCGACACTTGAGAAAGCTTGTGTCGACACCCAGACAAGCAGTGTCGACACTTGGAGTCATTGTGTCGACACCTGGGATGAAGAGTCGACACCAGACAGAAAGTGTCGACACTTGGAGCTGTGTCGACACTCAGTGAAGAAGTATGCAGAAAAGCTGTGTCGACACTTAGCAGAAGTGTCGACACCTAGAAGAGCTGTGTCTACACCAGAAAGTGTCGACACTTGGAGCTGTGTCGACACTCAGCAAAAGTCTGCAGAGTCTAAGTAAAAGTGTCGACACTCAACACAATGTGTCGACACTATGCTGAAGAGTCAGTATTTGAAGAAAGTGTCGACACTCAGCACAATGTGTCGACACACAACCAGAAGAGTCAACACTTGAAGAAAGTGTCGACACCCAGCACAATGTGTCGACACTTAGTTGAAGACTCTACACTTGAAGAAAGTGTCGACACAAGGAGCTGTGTCGACACTTAGCAAAGAATAGAAAAGTTATAAAATATTCTAAGTACAAGTGTCGACACTAAAAGAATGTGTCGACACTCAGCTGAAGAAACAAAAGTGAAGACTTGTGTCGACACCAAGGAGCAGTGTCGACACTTGACAGTTTCAACACATAAAGTTGTGTCGACACAAAGGAGTTGTGTCGACACTTAGAAGAATACAGTTGAAGAATGAAGAACAAGTACTTGTGTCGACACTCAATTTCAGTGTCGACACATGCAGAAGTATCTGTGTCGAGACATACAAAGAATTGTGTCGACACCTTGTAGACTTGTGTCGACACTTACACAACATGTGTCGACACTTAGTCTATAAGTGTCGACACTTAAGAACAGAAAGTCTCGACACTATCTGACAGTTAGGGAATTTCAAGAAGTGACTGGTTGACATGACAGCTGCCGATCCAGCCGGTCTACATCAACTGTCAGAGATATCAGAAGTCTGTTATGAACCGGACCAGCCGGTTACCATGAAGGAAGCCTATAAATAGGCACCCATAGTTTACAGACCAAGATTGATGAAGTGATATAGAAGTAGTTGAAAAAGTTTTTGATAGAGAGAGTTCAGATCTTTGTAAAAGTGGTATATTGAGTATCAACACAAGAAGATCTTGCTGTGCATCGGCAGATCTAAGAAGTTGGAGAGAGAGAGCTCCAACCAAGAATTCAGTCTTTGGAACTAAGGCTGAGAAGAAGAATTCAGAGTCATCTGGATTTCAAGAAGCAGAGGTCAAGGAACAACTGCAGAAGATTCAGACTAATTCAGTTCTAATCAAGAAGCTTTGAAGGAAGCTAAGTCAGTTTGGATCTAACTGAGTTCTTCCAAGAACTCTTCAAGAATCTCTCAACTCCTCTCTTATTTTCTGAGTTGTAGAGTTAGCTATTGTACTTTCTATTTTAACTTGTAGGATCCATTGGATCTGAGAGAATTGTAAGCCTATATTATAAAGGCTGAGGGTAGGGCTTGATTGCCTGAGTGTAGGAGTTGAAGAACTCTGAGTGTAGGCCTTAATTGGCTGAGTGTAGGCCTGGGTGGCTGAGTGTAGGCCTTTGGCTGAGTGTAAGGCTTTGGGCCTGAGGTAGGAACCTAGTTGGGTTCTGAGTTAGTGGAGAAGTTTGGCCGAATCTAGTACACTGCTAGATAGGCAAAGGGGGAAAGTGGATGTACCCAAAGATTGGGGAACCACTATAAATTAGTGTGTCTTCTGTGCTGTGCTGTGCTGTGGAATTACTGTTTATATGCTGTAATTGCTGTTAGCTGTAGAATTCTCTGAAATAGCTGTTGTGCTGCCAAACAAAAGTTAAAAAGGTTTAGGTCACCTATTCACCCCCCCCTCTAGGTGTTTAGGTACCATATCTTTCAAGTGGTATCAGAGGGAGGTTCCTCAAAAAGGACTAACTGTCTGAGGAGATCCAGTTTGGCAGATTCAGTATAAGTCAGGAAACAGTTTCAAGAAAATCAAGAAACATGGGGTCTTCAGAGAATCACAAGGAATTGGGTTCAATGAAACTGCCCATATGCAGAAAGGAGATTTTTGGAATCTGGAAAGAAAGGGTAAGGCTGTTCATGGAGGCCTCTGACCCTAGGATCTACATCACAGTCAAAGAAGGGCCTTATGTGCCCATGAAGATTTCAGTCTTGGATGCTACACAGAGAACTCCAAAGGATTTTCTGAGATGACCAAGGATGAGATTGTCCTAGCTACAATGGACAAAAGGGCACAGAACATCATAGTTAGTGCAATTGATGATGCCACCTTCCAGAACCTTATTCACTGTAAAACAGCAAAAAAATGTGGGATACCCTCATTGTCTACATGGAAGGTTCTGAAGAAGTAAGACAAGATAGGAAGTCCTTGCTTAATCAAGAGTATGAGAGCTTTAGGCAAGGAAGAGGAGATAGCATCACTGAATGCTACAAGAAGTTTTATAGAATTGTTAATGAACTCATGTCCTATGGAAGAGAGTTCTCTAACTATGAATTGAATGATAAATTCTTAAGGTCCCTAACCAAAGACTGGGACACCAAGATCTGTGCCATCAGAGAAATGGCAAAGTTGGGAGAAATTCCTCCTCCCACACTGTTTGGCAAGTTGTTATCTTATGAGATGCAATTGTCAGTAAGAAAAGAGGAGGAAAAGTCAACAAGGACTGAACACAGGGAAAGGACTGTTGCCTTTAAGTCAGAAGTACCTAGAAAGAACAGGACTAAGTCATCAACTCCTCCTCCAGAGGTAGTTGAATCAGAATCTGATGAGTCTGTTAGCACTAAATCTACAAGCAGTGAAAGTGATGAAGATTTTGCTGCATTCACCAGACATTTTCAGAAATTCCTTAAGAAGAAACAGTGGAGGTCCAGACCTTCATATTCCAAAGGGAAAGAAGTCCAGTATCAAGAGAAGAAGCCTTCAAAGAAGGATAAGAAAAAGACAAAGACTAGTACGGCAACTGGGTCTAAGATTGTGTGTTACTGCTGCAATAGACAGGGTCATGTTATTGCAGATTGTCCTGAAAGAAGGAAAGAATCCAGTGACAAAAAGAAGACTCACTTCAAAGGAAAGAAGGAGAAGTCCTTTGTTGCAAAGAATGAGAAGACTCTTTCAGACATTTCTTCTTCAGACACTGAGACAGATGCTGAAGCCTATATAGGGCTATTTGCTGAAGAAGAAGAGTTTATGCAGATCATGGAATCAATCTATGAACAAGAAGAGGTTCAGTGCCAAGGACTGATGGCATTGACTGAAAGTACCAAAATCCTGGAGCAGCCAGGACCTAGTCAGGTACAAAGTCCAACTCAAAGTTCAGATTTCAGTTCTAGTTCAGAGTCAGATTCATCTTCATCAAGTGATGAAAGTGTTTCTGAATCTGAGGGAGATATTCATCAGCTCTTAGATGAATATAAAGTACTGTTGCAAGCCTATAAGAAAAGCAAGTCCCTTGCCAAAAGTCAGGCAAAGGAAATTGCTGATCTAAAGGCAGCTGCAACAGACTTTGAGAAGGAATTTGATCAAAAGCTCAATGAGGTAGCCAGGCTGAAACACATTACTGTGATTCAGATGGGAACTATCACTTATAAAAATGATCAAATTAAGTTACTGGAGATCAATATCCAGAAGGAAAGAGAGCTAGTTGCTAGGTTTTCAAAACCTAAATCAGTGCTACCCTTGATTGATGAATTTGTTCATCATAAAGGAAAGGCTGGATTGGGTTTTATTAAACCAGCTAGGACTGTTCAGGATCAGTCCAAGTCCAAGGGCAAAGCCCCAACATTCAACAAGCCTGCTGTAGTCAAAACAGCAAAGGTTGTATCTAAGCAAAGGTACAACAAGTTTGAATGCTGGTGCTGTGGCAAGGTTGGCCACTTTGCCTTGGATTGTTGGCACAATGCCAGTGCCAAGTTGAGTAGCAAGTTACCTGATGGAAAGCCAGTAGGTAGCTATGTCAAGTTGCAAACTAACAATCACCAAGGACCCAAGTTTACTTTGGGTTCTAAGGTTCATTAATTTGTTTTGCAGGTGAATCCAAGTGGCCATACCCCAACATGGTACTTGGATAGTGGATGTTCCAGACATATGACTGGAACTAGGGGACTACTGAAGGACTACATTCCAATCAAAAATGGTCCTAAAGTGACCTTTGGTGGTTCTGAAAAAGGAATCATCAAAGGGTTTGGTAACATCTCTTCAAACCTTGTTACCATTACTCAAGTGGCTTATGTTAAAGGGTTGAAACACAACCTCATTAGTATAAGTCAGTTAAGTGATGTAGGGTATGACATCTCATTTGTTAAAAATGGTTGTCATATCAAGAGGTCAAGTGATCAAGAGATCATTTTGACAGGATATAGAAAAAGGAATGTCTACTGTCTAGACATCATGATTGAGAACAATGGTTCTCCTGTTTGTCTTGTAGCTGATGAGACAGTCTCTCATTGTGTCAAGTGGCACAAGAGGCTAGCTCATCTTAACTATAAGACTATTAGCAAACTCTTTAGCAAAGAGTTAGTGAGGAATGGTGTAAGACCCCCCCTCCCCGGATCCCAAAACACAGCACGAAGGGGGAGTCTTATGCCCGGAACAGCCGCCTTGCGGTAGCATTAGCACACGGGCTAACCTGTACCACAAGACGCCTATTCCGCCGGCTGAAACCATATCAATATATCATGCCAACCCAACCAAATAAATAAGCAAGAGAAGTCAAAATCCACACTAAGTATATAAAGTCCAAAACATCAATAATGAGAAGCTAAAACATGCTTCTACAAAATATCAGAGTACAGCTAATCATTGCCCAAACGGGCTACATCAGAGTAATAAAAATACTAACATCAGTAACAGACGGTATCGACGGCACCGTCACATCAGGCCCTGTCGTCCTGGCCTGGCTGTCCTGCTGCGTAGTCTGCGGCTGCTCTACCTGCGGCGTGACCTCCTAAAAAGGAAGACGTAGCAACCGTTAGTCGAAACGACTAAGTGGTTTCACATCCGCTCCCCCGGCGACTCCTCGGCACCGGGCGGAGAAAGAGAAACAAGTGTACAATATTTATAAGTGTATGACAGGTACAAACAGGTGGCAGTAGAGTAAGAGAAACAGTATCACTACCAGCATTTATATAAGAGCTACAAGTAAACTAGCAAGTATAAGTAAGAGCAGGAAGTAACTTAACTTATAAGAATGCCCATACAAACTTATAAGTTAAGGATCGGGTTACATAAAGTAACTCATCGTATAAGAGTGCCCATACAAACTTATACGATGAGGATCTTGTTGTGCAATGTTATGAATGCTATGAATGCTATGCAATGACTCACCCATGCACACCCATGCAATTGCTATGTCGACACAGACTATAGTTCCCACTTTTCGAGCAGGTAGCTAAACCTCTCAGGCATCAGCCGCCGTGGCCAGGGGGTGACAGTAGAACGGGCACTTCTACTACTAGGCGGGTATCACACTACTTCACCTAGGCCTCCGTACGCCTCAACGCTAAGAACACAACATCGGAGCCCATGCGTACTATGGCCCAGCGGGGTCTTGGGTAGATGTGCACCAAGAACACAGCCCGAACTGGCCTTGCGTGACCCGGAAGGGCCCTCCTTGGAAGAAAGCACGAGGACACAGCCCAACCGTTCACATGGCCGGAGGGGCCTCGGGACGTAAACACCGAGGACACAGCATCAACCCGACCAAGTCTAACTGCCAACTCCCGTCGGTGTGACGACTGGCGAGCCCGTAGACTGCCACACTATCCTTAACCCAGGATTACGACACCCGCGTGTCGACTCACACCACATGCACATACCACATCAACATATCATGGAAGGGGGTCTCGGAAGTAAACACGAGGACACAGCCCAACCATCCATCCATACCTTACCTCAACACAACCAAAACAAGTGGCGGTCAACCCGCACTTACATCCCTTCATAATACTACCCGTAGGGAGATGACGCTCTAAGTATTGGACTAACGAATTTCATTTCACCAATCAATATACACATGGCCATAGTTTAATCTGCTATATGTCATTCCATATGAACTCTACATAAGACTTATATGATGCTCATATGTTATAATCTATCAACATCTTATCAATTCGATTCGATTAACATAAAGGAACCATCCAAACCTCAAGACATCTTGCAATAAGAAATCAGTTGTATGCGTTCCAAATAATAAACACCATCATTCACAGTTCTTCGGTGATTAGCACAAATTATTTAATCTTGACAGAATTCCACCGACTCTAATTGTACTTTATATAAAACCAGAATCTAGGTGTATCACTAATCTGGACAGCAACTTCGACCGGAGATTCCCGAAGCTACAGGAATCCGGTGGAGGCGTGTAACCCCTCGTTGGAAAGATCTTTTCATGATCTACAACTTTCATATCCAGGTCACAACCCAGATCTGAAAATAACGTACTCGAAATCGGCTTCGAAGTTCGCTGCGCACAGAACACGATTTCTGTGTACAGGAAATTGCCGGACAGCAAACTCGATTAGGTTTTCCTGGGGCCACAGACATCACCTGAAGTCGTGCAACCACTCGTTGGAAAGGTATTTCCAAGGGCTACAACTTTCTGTTTAGCGAAAAGCCCAGATCTGCCCCTATCCTACATGAAAAATGGCATAGAAGATCGCTGCGCGCAAAATACAGATTCTGCGCGCATCTTAAAGGAAAATGAACGGCATCGGTTCGTTCCTCCTCAAGGCGATCGTCCCTAAATTTCCAGAAATATTCTCCTCCCTTATTCAACCTCAAAGGCCATAAACTCCTCACGAGACCATCCACCCATCGTCATATTGAAGAAAAGGGGAAGGGTTGAAGAGATCTAAAGTCTAGAAACACAGTTCTAACATGGCCTAACCTAGAGATCTTCTCCTCTCCATCAAGACTCTCTGAGTCGATGTCTCTCCTAAGCATAACTATAGATCTAGCACCAAGGGAGAGGGTAGGAAACTCACGTTGACTCCAGGGTACCACCATTTCCGGCATGGATCGCGTAGTTCTCCTTGGCGGCATCTTCTCTTTCGCGGCGATGGCGGAACTCCTCGGTAGAACTTGCTCCAGCGGTTTTCCTCTCACCAGGAGTTCTCACAGGAGTTAGGGGAAGGAAATGAGAATGAAAAACGGCTAGGGTTTCTCGCCCCTTTGATGCAAAATATGACACGGGTAGGGACACGGCCGTGTCCTTTCCGTGTCCTGCCTGGCGAAACGGCAACGACAGTTTCCATGTCGGTCAGTGTCTGACACGGGAGGGACACGCCCGTGTCCCGACCCGTGTCCACATGACACGGCCGTGTGCCTGGCCGTGTCATTGGTCGTTGTACACGCACAGGGTAGGGACAGCCCGTGTCACTACCGTGTCACTTTAGTGTCGACCCCGCTCGACGATCTCGACACGCCACGTCGTCGAGATCATCTCGACGCACACGGGTAGGGACACGGCCGTGTCACTACCGGTATGTCACGATCTCGACGACTCTCGACGATCTCGACACGGCTCGTCGAGATCATCTCGCCACACACGGGTAGGGACACGGCCGTGTCATACCCGTGTCACTTGATCTCGACGACTCTCGACGATCTCGACACGGCTCGTCGAGATCATCTCGATGCACACGGGTAGGGACACGGCCGTGTCACTACCGTGTCACTTCTCTCTGCATGTTTTCTCCCCTTCTCCACAAGTGCAGCCCAATTCCTGCACTTCTCAGGACTCGAGTCAACCCTCCTGACTCAAACACACACACTAGGGGCTAGAGCGATTCGGACGTTACAAATCCTATAAACAAAATAAAAGATTTCGTCCCCGAAATCAGGCTTAGGCAGTGTGGAGAAAACCTAACAGGAAGTTTATCATATGTTTTTAAATAAGATTACCTTGGGCAAACAACTCCGGGTAGCGTTGCTGCATCAAATCCATTGGCTCCAGGTGTACTCCTCCTTCCATGATTCATCCATAGCACCTTCACTAAGGGGACACTTTTGCGGCGCAATGTTCTTGTCTCACTGTCAACGATTCGTACCGGCTCTAGTCGCACAGACCTATCTGACGCCACCGCACCATCAGTAGTGGGAATAAATTGGTCGGGCCGCAATAGTGCTTTTCGAAGCGACGATACATGAACACGTCGTGAAGATTTCTAGTTCCGGTGGTACTCCAACCGATAGGCCAACGGGCCAATCCTTTCCAATATAGTATAAGGCCAACATACCTTGGTGAGCTTTTCACTCCCCGCACCCGTGACACCCCATGCATCGGGCCGAATCTTAAGGAACACTTTTCGCCCACCTGGAACTCCACCATCAGGTGCTTTTTGTTGTAATATTTCGCCTGTCGACTTTGAGCCTCAACATGCGATCCCGTATCAATCTGACCGCCGCATCAGTATCATCTATGTATTTGTTTCCCAATGCCTTTGGATCTTCATCTTGCACCCAAGACAAGGGAGTCCTGCCTTCTCCGTAAAGGGCTTCATGGGGCGCCATGCCGATGCTCGCCTGATGGCTATTATTATAGGAGAATTCCACCAGGGCAAGAGCCTTTCCATGGCTCTCCTTGTCCGCACGCATAACCTCAATAAATCTTCCGTGTCCTGATGGTCTTTCAGCTGCCCGTCAGTCTGTGGGATGAAAAATGCGGTACTAAAGGTTAGGCGTGAGCCCAAATACGCCTGTACCGCCTTCCACTCATTGGATGTAAACCGACCATCCCTATCCGAACAATTGTCTTTGGGCACGCCATGATACCGTACAAATTGCTCCACAAAAAGGCGCACCAAACATCCACGTGTGCTTCCTTCTTCATTGAATGAACCGGGCCCCTTTGTTAGTCGATCCACAATAACCCACACCGAAATCATTCCCGGAGCGGAGAACGAGGTAACCCATGAACAAAGTCCATGGAGATATCCTCGAACTTCCATTCGGGGATGGGCCAGCGACTGCAACAAACCACCGGGACTCCTGCATTCAGCCTTCACTCTTTGGCAAGCTTCGCAATGTGTAACATAGTAGCGAACATCCTTCTTCATTCCCGGCCAACACATGGTCTTCCGCAGTCCGGCATACATCTTAGCAATACCCGAATGCACTGAATATTGAGAGGAATGCGCCTCTCTCAATATATCTTCCCGAATTTTGCCGCCTTGGGAATATAAAGTCGGCCACGAAAAATAAACGAGGCCGTCTTTGAGTGTGTACTCATC